>SELF01000019.1:1200000-2400000 GCA_009805535.1 Laburnicola sp. JP-R-44 | reverse complement strand
TCGCCCTTCAAGACGCCGCCTTCCATCGACGAAGTTCAGGACATCTTGCTCCGCGACTTGCACAACGCAGGCGGCGGCTCTTCGCATTACATTCCGAAAACTTGGCTCGACAATGACCACATGGACACCGGTGTGAGCGCTGATATTGCAGCTCAAGAGCTCATCGCCAACCTCGCCAACCCAGACTTCGAGTCCGATGGCATCGTCTCGCAGTTGCCGTCGCAAGACTTGGACGATCTGGCTGTCAACAAGATCGTACCCGAGAAAAAAATATGCTCCAAACGTCGATGACGTGCACGGTCATTCCCCACGACACAATTCTCACCCTTCAGCACCACAACGAGACGACCAGCTACACCACTATGCTCGCTGGCGCCATCGTTTGGTTGATATGGCCTCCTAGCATGGAGAACCTCGATATCCTAAAGCAGGCATATGACGTGTTCGCGCAGGGTGCTAACGACGTCGACGACTCACCGCAGGAACTCATCAAGTCTCTCATGGCGGTCGCTGACGATCTTGCAGGTGGTGTTATGTTCGTGCAGACGCCAGGCAACGGCTTGCGCATCCCGCCGCCGTATTGCATTATGCTTGGGCTGGCGACCCAGACCTCCGCCATGGCACACTACTGCTTCCTGACCGCGTACAATTTGGTACACATGCTGACCAAGATCCCTCTGCTAGTTTCCGCATACAAAACCGAAGCCAAGGGTGAACAACAGCTTCGCACTCTCGCCGCGGCACTTCCCGAGCAAGTTCGTCGCACTCTCCTCGGGGAGTTCGAAGACTTCCCCGCCATTCACTTCTTGAAGAAAGAGAACACGGACAAGGAGGGTCCCCTGAAGGAACTCGTCCAGGTCTGGGACGAGGTAAAAGACGATGTCGCTGGGATGCTGGACGCCGAGTCTGCATCGAAGATGATGAACGAATGGATCCGTTTCCTGAAGATCGTCGTGGGTAGGAACTGTGCCATTTGCGGCCGTCGGTTCCATAACAAGGGCCTCGATGTTACTACTACTCATTTCCGGAAGAAGCACTGGTCTGAGGAGACGGCACCGACACACGTCGAGTCGATGGAAGGAGTCACCATGGCTGAAGACTCCGAAGCTCCAGCCGAGGCCGAGGAAGCGGGGGGAAGCTCCGACGAGGTAGGTGAAGTCCTGTAGTGAGTGTACGTACCATCGAACTTCACTGACTTTGTGTTGTAATTTAGTCTGAGCTGTCGGATGCTCTCGAGAACCTGTCGGAACTCATGGTGGACTAAGGATGTCTCTTCGCATCGTACAACTTGCAAGCGGAAACGGAAGGAGGGGTTATATGGCTGCGGATTTTCTCTACCTACATGTGTCGATGGCGGCGTTAAAGGTTCTTGTTGTAATCCTTCAAGAACGGAACGGAACGTACAAAGATGAAGAGCGACGGAACGCGCGAGGATGAAGACCGGCAATTACCGAAGTTAGAATTATCGAATGATACGATGGGGGACTGCTACGGGTTGTAGCAGTCTGCAAACTTTCCAACTCCCATGGCCTTTTACCGTGTACCAAAAGGTTGCGATGATTCTCTACTCTTGATGGCCTTTGCGTGACCATTATATGCCAAATCATCTGCAAAAGCTGCTAGTGAGTAAACAATTCAACGTGACAAATCGTAAGGTTCTTGTTGTTTGTGTTTGTGCCATGATGATTGTGAGAAGGAAAGCGGACTCGGGATGACGTCTACTAATCTTCGGGTCCGTGCTAGCGAGTGCGCGTCTACGCGTCCACCGGCCCCGCACCACAAAGTCTACAACACGACAAAAGTATTATTTTGACCTCGAAAACAGCTTCAATAACGACACCACATACGCTCCAGCTCGAGGACTCACAATGCCGGACCCAGCCCAGCCCTCCACGGCTAATGTCGCCATTGCATGTGCCATGATCGGAATTGTAACGGGATACATGATCGGACAGGCGAAATCGCTCGGTTTGTTCGGCGGCAGCCCCATCTCGGGACCCCATGAGCGTAAAGAGAAGGCGGCGGAGACAGACGATGATAGCGACGAGGAGGACACTGCGCCGAGCGAGTTTCCTGGCCACAGCGAAGAGTGCAAGCTTGTTTTTGTTGTGCGGACAGATCTAGGGATGACCAAAGGCATGCCTGTTCTTGCGACGACGAGCCCGAGAATAGGGGCTAACGGTTCACAGGCAAAATCGGAGCTCAGTGTGGCCATGCCACGCTCGCGTGCTACAAGCAGTTCCTTCGACACGCACCCAGCTCGGACATACTACGACGGTGGGAGCGCAGCGGACAGATGAAGGTGGCGCTGCAGGTCAAGAGCGAGGAGGAGCTCGAGGTGCTGCAGGCGCAAGCTCTGAGCTTGGGGCTGGTGGCGCGCAGATTATACACGATGCAGGACGGACGCAGATTGCGAGCGGGAGTGCGACTGTGCTGGGCATCGGGCCTGCACCGAAGGGAGTCATAGACCAGGTGACGGGAAACCTGAAGCTGCTGTAGAGGCAGTCTCGGAGAAATAGCAGCCATCGCTGAGCTGTTCGTTCGGCAACGAACAGCGCCGGTCCAAACAATCAAAACGGCTGCGCATGGAACATGTAGGCAACTGGGTTTTTCCCAAGCATCAGTGGCCGACGGCCTAGCATAAGGGAGTAGGAATCAGTCGCCCTGGCCGCGCCGTCCACCGAGCTCGAACCTCACGGTGAACTCAGGCTTCCGAACACGGCCGACTCGCTCTCAGACCTGTCGGCCGGCGGAAATTGACATCATGCACGTAGATGGCTCCATGTGGCGGACGAGCTGCCAGCGCGTCGACCAAAACACACCCGGAGGTGGATGGGAACGCTGGCACAGGTCGATGCAGGAGGGAAGGGCCAGCAGCCGGTAGAAATTGTTTTGTAGCTGCGAACTCTTGGCGCGCTAGGCTAGGCTTGGCTTGGCGGCCGCCGTGGCCTGTCGCCTGTGCTCGTCCGTGACATTTCCGGTTGCCTCACCTTTTAGGGTTTACCGCCCACCGCCCATCCCCCCCAGTGCCTGCTGCCGATGGCTGCTGAATAGAACGAGCCGCTTTCTATCCCGCGACAGGCCCCTCCGCGACACCCCGCCGCCATGGCCGACCTCTCCATCGAGGAGGCGAACAAGATCCGCCGGTCCATGGGACTGGCCGCTCTACCAGGACCCGGTGCCGCTGCTCCTTCTGCACCGGCCCCCACAGACGCACAGCCCGGCGACCCAGACGTGGCGCCCGAGAGCACCGTCGAGACGCGCCAGGCCGCCGCATACGACAACTGGAAAAGGCTGCAGGACGAGGAGCTTGCGAAGAAGAAGCGCGAGGACCGGCTGGCAGCCATCAAGAAAGAGGTCGAAAAAGCCGCCCGCTTTGCAAAGCTCCAAGGCAAGAGCCTTGCCGACGCAGCTGAGGATGAGGACGACATTGCCTGGCTCAAGGCCTCCAAGCAGCGCCAGAAAAAGATTGCCAAGGCCGAGCAGATGCAGCTGGAGCTGGAAGAGCGCGAGCGCCAGGCAAGGGAAGCGATGCAGTATACCGAGGCTGATCTCGCCGGAGTCAAGGTCGGGCACGAGGTCAACCAGTTCGACCATGGCGAGGACCAAGTGCTAGTGCTCAAGGATACTGCTGTCGACGCTGAAGACGACGACGAGCTGGAAGCCGTCGCTCTGAGAGAGAGGGAGCGGTTGCAGGAGAAACTCGATTCGAAGAAACGGAAGCGCGCGTACGATCCGAATGACGATGGACAGAAGTCGATTCTCGCCCAATATGACGACGAGATCGAGGGCAAGAAGCAGAAGCGCCACGCATTTACACTCGACGGCCAAGGAAGGACAGTCGAAGAGGCACAAGCGGAAGCTGCAGGCGTCGTCAAACCGAAGAGAGTCGCCATCAGTCTCGATATCCTTCAGGATGATACCCCGGCGAATGACTACATGGACATCTCCGAGGTGAAGATGAAGAAGCCAAAGAAGAAGAAGTCCAAGTCTTCCAAGAGGAAACGAATTGAAGATGACGAAGACATGGTCCCTATCCCAGCAGAGGAACCTGCCGACGAAATGGAGGTGGATGATTCCGAGACGGTCGCTCCGAAGAAGAAGGCTAAGAAGAATCTCTTCGACGAGTCTTTCGTAGACGACGACGACCTTCAAGCACAGCTGGCCGCCCAACGTCGACAGGCGTTGAAGAAACGCAAGAAGATGCGCCCAGAGGACCTCGCTCGGCAGCTGCTCGGAGAGGCTACTTCTGCACCGGGAACGCCTGACGTTATAGATTCTACGGAGGTCAATGAAGAGGATGCCGGTGCTCTTATCATTGACGAGACCACCGAGTTCGTTCATAACCTCGCGACCAACACCGGTGATAATGAAGAAGAGGCTCGAAGACGTCAGCATCGGAAGGCCAGCCACGTTTCTAACGATACTGAATCTCCGGCAGCCAACGTAGATGACGAGGGCGACGTCGACATGGCTCAATCTTACGCCGAAGTTGCCGAAGCTGAAGAACGCAGCAGCTCCCGGGCCAAGTCGACCGACATCACAGGCACAGGTCTCGAGGACGAGAAGTTAGTGAGCCAAGGCGTTGGTGCTACTCTCGCGCTCCTCAAACAACGCGGCGTGGTCGCATCCGTTGACAGCGGTGATAAGAATGCGCTTTACCGCGAACGCCAGAAATTCTTGGCCGACAAACAGAAGGCGGAGGATGATGCTGAGCGGCAACGTAAAATCAACCGTGAAAAGTTCCGCAATTCTTCGCGATGGCAGAACATGACGCCTCGCGAGCGTGAAGATTGGGCTCGCACGAACAACCAAGCTGCCGATGGAAACGAAAGTCGTCGGTTGGCCGAGGTATTCAACAGAGAATACAAGCCGACTTTCGAGCTTACCCATACCGACGAATATGGACGGCAACTCAACGAGAAAGAAGCTTTCAAGTTGCTCAGTCACCAGTTCCACGGCAAAGGCAGCGGCAACACCAAGACGAAGAAGCATCTCGACAAGATTGCTGGTGAGAAGAAGAAGATTGCCGAGAATTCTTTGGCCACGAACGCTGGTGGTCTTAGCACTGCGCAGGATCACCAGGCGAAGAAGAAGGGATTTGCTGGTGTTCGTCTTCTGTAATGGTGGTACATCTACGTTGCATAAACATAACTACGGGGCCTCGGATTGGATCAGGAGTTTTTAAAGGTCAGTTGCTTCTGAGCATGTACAGACAGATCAGTTATTAATGGAATGCTGCTTTTCAGGCTAGATCCGAGCCCACACTAGTGATGGTATGTCCTTGATGCCGTTGATTGCTGACTTAGATGCTTCACTTACACAGGTACACACTTACGAGGAAGTGTAGGCTCATTGAGCATCATTTTCTCGCACAAAGGTCAAGTCTTGTTTCCCTTCTCTACCATCAAGCATCCGGCTTCACAGGTAGGTTACTCTACATTGTTGTTGCGGGTCGTCTGTGCCTCGTATCCATGCGAGATTAACTCAAATTCTCTTTCTCGTCTGTTTCCAACGTCCTACCTGTGCCCATCTCCGAGCGCTTCGTCGACCAAGCTCGTCAACAAACAACCAGAGATGTCCTATTATTGACGCAGACCCACATGCACATCGCCACGTGATAGTATGTGCGCGGCGCCTCAGCGGCTCTGGTTTTTCCTTAGGCTAAAGTGGCTTCTTCATTTCCATGCAATGCTCGCCCGGCGTAAAGGAACTGTGGAGTAATCGCCCTTGGCATCTTAGTCTCTTGCTCATCATCCGACATTGATCTATCTAAAGTAGAGTCGTTCCACTCGGCTTTCATAAAACACCTGAGGTACTTTACAGGTCTTCACAGACATGCGTATAGAGCTGCGATCTATTTGGGTCTTACAGACTATTAGCCACATACGAGAATGGAATTCTTCCGCCCCACAATGCCATCCTCTCTGAGATATATTTACCATACGAGATACGCAGCTTCTAATGTTTGCAAGAATATCCTCGACGTGCCATGATGTATCTCACTCACCTCGCGGCTCTCGCCGCCACACCGCTCCTCATCCTCGGCGCCCCAGACCTCTCAGCCCGCCAATCCGTGCAAAAGGTAACAATCGACCTCAACAAGAAATACCAGACCATCGACGGCTTCGGCTTCAGCGCCGCTTTCCAACGCGCCAACCTCGTCGTCAACCTCAAAGAGCCCAAGCAAACTGAAGTCCTCGATCTGCTCTTCAACACGACCACCGGGGCCGGCTTCTCCATCGTCCGCAATGGTATTGGCAGCTCCAAGACTAGCCAGAATGACTGGATGAATACGATCTTGCCCAACTGTCCGAGTACGCCGGATGGCACGCCGGAGTATAAGTGGGATGGCAAGGATAGCGGGCAGTTGTGGTTGAGTCAGAAGGCATGGGGATATGGCGTTAGGTTGTTTTATGCGAATGCTTGGAGTGCGCCGGGGTGTATGAAGACGAACGGGAATGATGCCTATGGGGGGACGCTTTGCGGTGTAAGTCTACCAAACGATACGTATCCTTCTTCAAGGTGTATCTCGAAGCTGACTATACGGTGGCACTCCCCAGGTCTCGGGCGCAAACTGCCGCACCGGCGACTGGAAACAAGCCTACGCCAACTACCTAGTCAAAAACATCCAACTCTACGCCGACTCCGGCGTAACCATCACGCACCTCGGCTTTCTCAACGAGCCCGACTTCTCCACCTCGTACGCCTCGATGCAATCCTCGGGCACGCAAGCCGCCGAATTCATCAAAGTGCTGCGTCCCACGCTCGACCGCGCCAACCTCACCGCCGTAGGGATAAACTGCTGCGACGCTACGGGCTGGAACGTCGCGTCGCAGCACGCCTCGCAGATCAACCGCGCGGGCGCGCTCCCGCTCGTCTACGCCATCACATCGCACGAGTACACGAGCCGCATCTCGGGCGTGATGAATACGAAAGCCAAAGTCTGGCAGACGGAGTACAGCGACCTCAGCGGGCGGTGGAGCACGGCGTGGTACACGTACGGCGGGGCGGGCGACGGGTACACGTGGGCGAACACGGTGTTCAACGGGCTTGTCCATTCGAATCTCAGTGCTTATCTTTTCTGGGAGGGGGTGCAGGACCGCGCGACGAATAATAACAACAATGAGAAGCTGATTTTGGTCGATGGGCAGAGCTATCAGGTTTCGAAGAGGCTGTGGGCGTTTGCGCAGTTTCGGGTTGTCAGGCCCGGGGCTGTGAGGGTCGGCGCGGGTGGGGGGAGTGGGATGAAGAGTGCGGGGTTTTTGAATGCGGATGGGAGTTTGGCGGTTGTGGTGAGTTGACCTCTTTCTTGTCTTGTATATGGACAATGGACGGACGTGCTAATCTCCCTGTTTGCAGATTATCAATACGGGGTCTTGGGCGCAGACTGTGGGCGTTAGTGTGAGTGGGGGAATGGCGGCGGGAGCGGGTGTGAGGGCGTGGTATACGGATAATTCGCATGATATGAGCGAGACGCAGGTGGCGGTGGGGAGTGATGGGGTGGCGAGCGCGAGTGTGCCTGGGAGGGGAATGATTAGTTTTTTGGTTGGGGGCGGGGCTGCGAATGCGACGGGAACGGGGACGGGTATGTAGGTGTGCTAGGGGGAGGGAGTGCTTGATGGGTATGGAGGAATTGTGCGGATGAGTGGCGGAATGGAGGGGCGCTGGTATATGGTGCTTGCATGCTTCTACGCGGACTTGTTTCGCACGTAGAACTCGACGCAATGAACAGCTCAGTCTCCCAGACTGCAGAACCGTGTTGTACAGTATAAGCGATTACTGTATGCTCGTGCATGGTTCTTTTTGCGTTGAACAAACGACCGAGACGCGAGATGAGGAGGTGGGCCTTCAGCGTATCCAACGTATCGTAGTATGGCCTGTAAGGCGTAAGGACGTAGCTACCCTCTAGGCTGTAGCGTAGCTGTAATTGTACATATTTTAGCCCGTAGTACCACTCTATAGTAGCCCTCTTTAGAGGACTGCTCTCCCCCCTTATATAGGAGGATTTAGTTACATAACCTAGTTACGTGCTAGGTTACATAACTAAGTTATATAACTAGATTATGTGTATAGGTTATGTGACGTCTATATATAGCATGTGGGTTACTATGAACTATACTATAGTTATAGACTATAATTTGTTATTTTTAGGGGCTCCTATATATACGTAACGCCTATACAAACCGTAGCGTACTACGCTACAGTGGAAACGCTGTGGGCCTTAACCTGTGGAGCGTCCAAGAACCCCGATAGATCTCGCCGTTGGCACACTAGTACGACAGTAAAGCATTCCAGCATGTAACTATTGAGTAACCCGTTTTTATTCAAGAATATAACTAGCCTAACCAGTAGTATCTGCCTTCTTTCCTAGTATAATTCATCTGTGTCCAGGTAACTATGCATGTAGAGTTAGTGACATGTGCTATAGCATGCATATGCTGGATAACCTTGTGTAAGAGAGAGAGAGAGAGAGAGTAACTATTTTAACCCTTCTTAAGAGCCGCTTATATAAAAATTCGAAGTGATAAAGACTAAATATTAGTGTTGTAGAGTAGGAAGTGTATTATATTACAAAAGAAGACGCTTTACAAATTAGGCGCGGAGGCGACAATGCAGACGTATTTTTTAGGGAAGAGTTAATAATAGACATTTACAAGTAGCTACGGCAGATTAATTCTATAGAATTATAGCAATTTCTTTCCTCATTGTACTCTTGGTAGCTTTAACCCTTCTTTTGAAACTCAGGCATCTCACACGCTTTACCACTAGATCCAAATGGCCGGCTTGCGTGAAAAAGGCTTCGCTGGTGGCCCACCTTGAGCGCCCTCACCGCCCCCCGACATATCTCGACTTCGTCTCGGACGATGGCGTGTTGAAGCCGGTTCGGCAAACGGTGTCTGTGACGCATTCTCTCGCACTTCCTGCGCCGCGGCGCGAAGCTGGGCCTTCCGAAGAACCGCACCAGAAGTGACAGGCTGTTCGATTTTCACGATATACACTCGCGGGAAGATGACGAACAGCTCGTCCTCTAGATCATGGGCGGTAACTGGTGACACGGGCTGGTTTCCTTCTCTTTTTGCAATCCCAAATTCGAAAGTTTGCCACCCGAAATTGCTGTCGTGGGTATAACGGAAGCTGGGCTCGAGTCTTTGGTTGCAGTGCTGGACAGTGCGCCAACATTCTTGCGCCTGCACCACTACGTTTTCAAGTTCCTTTCGAAACGTTTCAACATCCTGCGTGGCAAGAAAATGTACGCCGACATCCACGATCAAATCGTCCATAACCCAGTCTCTCCTAGTCTTCATCTCTGACTCCGATTCTTGTTCCTCTGGAAACGTTGATAGGAGCATACCTCGAATAACCCTCTCTTTCCTGTCATTGACAACGGCTAGGCGACGCAGAAGGCCTCGCAGTCCACTACTATCATCTAATATATACGTAGGCTGAAAGATGTATTTATCGATCAACCTGGCAAAGACTCCAAGGACCATTGCGATCCGCATCTCCTTTGCAGCCTCCGAGTTTGATTGGGGAAGTGGTATTTGGAGTTTGAAGATTGTATCGTCGCGTAATCCGGTCCAGTCATTCTGCACGCACCAGCAAGGTAAGCGCGTTGTGGTTAGAAAGGCTTCGACAAGCATACCTGGAGCATCTCCTTTGGCAGCTCCTGCCTGAGAAACCTCCCCACTACCGAAGTGGCAGACTTCCATAAATTTTCAAGTTCCTTCGCTCTGCAGGCTTATTATAAGCTATGGGAACGACCTCGGATTATAGAGTTACTTACACAGTTCCAAGATCCACATCATCGAGAGGTGCAGCGAAGCCGACCAGTTCACTTAGTCTATCGTTCGTCTCGTTGAATTTTTCTCAAGGCTGTCATGCTGGTTTGTTGACTTTTCCAACGACTTTTCCAGCGCAGCTACCCGGCTCCTAGATGCGCTCAACTTCTCGGATGATTCGTCCGCACTCGCGCAGGTCACTTGCAACTGGTCCCGTAGATCTGTGATCTCCTGATCCTTTTCTTTCAGTTTGGTCATCTTTGCTTTGTACTTCCCTTCCAGCTCACGACCTTTCGCCTTAACCTCGTCTAGCTCCTTTCGAAGTGCAGCCATGTTCTTGTTCGTGTCGTCTTGTAGGGAACTTTTCAACCCATCTATCGTGCCCTGGAGCGTATCTTTTTCGTGATCGAATGTTTTGTACATCAGAGTGTAGTTCCATAGCGCTTTCTGCTGCTCAACGACGTGGTCCTTCCTCTCCGTGTCCAACTGTGCTGTGAGCTCATTGAGTCGGTCGTCTTTCTTTCTGATATCGTTTTCCAGCTGTGGGATCTGATCGGCTAACTGCGATAGTGCATTGAAACCGGCGTCTGAGGCAAATGTCGTTATCGCAGCCTTGAGGCTTTGGAACGTGCGAAGGGAGTCAGACGGAGAAGCGGTGCCATTGATGGCCGAACTAGCGCCAGCAGGAGCTTGCTTTATTTTCGCAGACATTATTCTTCTGATACAGCAAGCGTACATCAGAAGCGGAAAGCGTATATAAATATGATACCTTGCAGTTATTCCGGTCAAAGCAAGCTAGTTTGCCCTACTGGTGACGAGGAATGCCTCTCAAAGGTAATTGGCTGAACTGCAGGATGCTCATGTGAACCGTTGCATGCGCATCGATAACAAACATACATTAGCATGAACTAATGCACGTAACCCCGAACGTCAAGATGCTGAGCTTCATCCATAGGTCTGCTGAACTGGGAATCAAGTGTGGCTGTCTTGTGTGAGTGCGGGGTATGAATAGCCACTGCAAACAAGAGGCAACACGTAGAACCATCCCCCAGCCAGGATTTCCGCAGTCATCGTTTTCATTGGCGTATATACGCTCTGTGGGAGCTCGAATATTGCCACGTAACTTGGAGGGGTGGATTATACATTTGAATGGTTCGTCCTTTAACCGTGGTTCCACAGGCCGCCTGTACAACGACCCAGTTATCCTCCACCACGCTTCTTTATAACGCCATTGCGCTTCACGTGGCGTAAGGACTCCTGTTCCCCGCAAATCTTCTCTGGCTGCCGAGCCGCAGCATTGATCTTGGACTCGGAATTGTCGCGAAGGGCACTCGCTGTGGAGGGCAGACATCGAGTACCCGGTGCCGACACGCGTCAAGAATTGGAGCATGCATCCAGCACGGCGTACGGGACGGAGATCCAGCCACCACTTCGGGATTCGTTGAGCATTCGTGCGCTCGATGTTGTCTATGGAATACACATTCCAATCCTGAGGATGCTTCTCATCGAACTTGTGGACAGCAGCGGCAGCAGCGGCAGAGGCAGCGGCAGCCTTGGCCTTGCGGCCGGCGACTATCTTGATGATCTTGAGGACAGCGGACGTGATGACGAGGACAACCACAATGGCGGCCAGCATCCCAGGGATGTACACCATGAAGCGGGTGAACATGTTAAAGACCTCGCCACCTAAGACCTCTGCGACGTCGACGGAGCGATGCTCGAGGGAGGGTGAGAGCGGTCGTGCCGTTGAAGGACATGGTGTTGTTGAGGTGGAAAGTGGAGACTGTCGTGGTGCAGTTGCCGCCGTCATTGATGTAGATCCAGTGGCCGCCGACGCGGTCACCTGGATCCCCGTAGGTATATTTTCGGAGGGCGAGGTGGGGTTGAGAAAGCTTACAGAACTTGGGGTTGAGACCGGCTTGGTCTTGGGTGAGCGCGGTGCAGGAGCCACCATCAACGAGGTTCCAGGTGCCGTTGAACGCATTGCCTGTGGGGAAGAGTCAGTTCAACTCTGGGTGCGTAGGAGGGTGATGAGCGGACTTACAGAGCTGGGAAGTGAGTGTGCAGCTACCCGTTCTGGCACACGTGCTTGGCGTTGGAGTTTTGCGGCGGCGGCGGCGGCGGCCAATCAATAGGCATCCTTGCAAATAGTTAGACTTTTGGTTGAGGATTCAAGTGATGGTTGAAGACGGGAGATCTGATGTCTGTCTGTGGTGGCTGGCGGAGGCGAGTGTGTGGAGAAGGGGAGCAGCTGTAGCGGCGGGAGAGAATTTTCTTATAAACAGACCCTCTGGAGCGCAGCAGGTGTTTCTCGGAATGTGATTATTAGTCAACCGGACGTGATCGGTCAACGGGACAGTGTTTGGCGGTGCGCCGCTTGGCGAGTGTGGAGGTGAATGGGTGGTAGGCGCCAGAGGTGACAAGCGCTGGCTGCAATTTTAATTCAGCGAGCGAACTTCGGAGCTAAGAAGAGACATAAGGATGGTACGTTTCTCTCGATCAGCGATTATGGAAGCCTAGAAGTGACATAACAATGGTACGTATCTCTCAATCAGCCCACTTTGGAGCTCAACGGGAAATGAGGCACTTCCCTGCGTTTTGATGTCCACAAGACATATACCATCCAATAACCCCTTTTTGTCAACACCTTGAAACGCTTATCTGTGTCTACAACAGCAGGAGGGATAACTGCTATTATTGTCATCTTTTTATTAGAAACCTCTTAGTCGCAAAAAAAAAAAAAAAAAAAAAACCATACCATCCAACAGACATCCCCAGGCCCCCTCAACACGTTCTTCCTCTACCGCCTTCCCATCGTCAATACCCATACCTCAATCCAACAACATCCACCAAGCATCCATCATGCATCTCCTCTCCATCCTCCTCTCCCTCCTCGCCTCCCTAATGAGCGCCCTCGCCCTCCCACAAGCCCTCCCATCAACATTTGAAGCCCTACCCACCACCCCCATGACACCAATTCTCCAACCTCAGACGAATACTGCCAACGCCCATGTACGCCGTGCACCGACAACCAGTGCGCTAACCGGAACAACCCACCCACTCTTACCTATTTCATTATATTTTCCTAGTACCATCCAGACAGCCAAAATTATGCATAGTCGGGACGTTCACAGGATACCGACAACAAGACAGTATACTCTACACCCGAACCGAACCGAGGACAGTGCCTAGCAAGCAGTGCCAGGGAGGGTGGATGGTGAACAGCTTCTGTGCATGTTTGTTCAAATAGCTACTAGAAGTTCAAATAGCACTACTAGTTCGTCCCCCTTACGGAGCACTACTACTGTTCGTCCCCCTTGAATCTAAGCATACATTTTCCCCACTACGCACGGCACGCATATCCCCACGCGCAATTAAATCAAATCAAACCCAACCCTCCAAAAAAAAAACCTCAGGAAGATACATACAATTTAACTTCCTTGGCAGAACATCCACCTCCTACATACACACACCCATTCTCCCTCCCCTCACACCACCAATACACACACACACACACACACACACATATTAAAAAAAACCCCCTCACTATACACACAAACAAACAAGCAGATAAGTAGTAAGCATAGTATATCATATACCTATTTATCCCCACGACGACGATGCCCGCCCCTCTCCCCCACCTTAGCCACCAACCAACCAAGCAGGCCATCTATCCCTATCTACAATCTACACTCCTCACCCTTCTTTCTTTTTCCCCTCCTCATTTCCAGTATCCACGTAGGTAGGTAGGTACTAGCGAAATGCCACCAAACCAGCCCAAACCTCACAGTTCGCAGCTGAGTATGCACAACCTCCCCACCAAAAAAAAAACGCCGTGCAATATATGCAGAAAAGCCAACCCAAGAAAAAGAGCCCCCTCTTTCGCCCAAACGCTTCCAAGAAAGCCAAAAGAAAACAAAGAAAAAACGCCATTCCCCCCCCCCCCCCCCCCCCCCCACAAAAAAAATAGTTACGACACGCTTGTCTCGTCTTGTCTTATCACCCAAGCAAGCCGTGAGACAGACACATATTTCTTAAGCCCAAGCGTGCGCGCTATCCCAGTCCCCGCCATGCAAATATCAAACAAACAGCAAAGAAAAATGATATCAAGTAAATGAACCGCGCAACTACGCATACCGCGTACTACTACTGCGATACATAGGCGGCGGAGGGGCAACATTATTAAGCCCGTGCACCGGCTGCGGCGCCCACATAGGCGGCGCATTAGCAGTATGTATGATCCATCATCAGCGCACCCCTGCTGCCCGTCGGACTAGCCGGGCCTCTCTTCGGCCTCTGCTTCGGGACCGGCTTCCGCCCTGGTTGGGTCCTCCGTAGTACGACGGCGGCGGGCCGCGGAAGGCCGCCGCATTTGCGACGTAGGCTTTTTGGTAGGCTTTTTGGTTTCTTCGGCGCTTGTAGCTGCGCCAGCAGCAGCCGAGGATGGAGAGGACGATGAGGGAGCCGAGTCCGGCGGCGAGGCCGATGACGAGCGTCTTGTGCCGGTTGATCCAGGAGAGGACTTCGTTGCCGACGTTGGAGCCGGTACATTGACCCTGGGGATGGATTAGCTGTGAGCGTGATGTGGGGTTGTGCGGAAACTTACATTCTGGCATCGACCACCGGCGCCACAGGGGGTTCCGTCCAGGAAGTTTTGTTGCAGACCGAAGCATGTGGCGCCAAAGGCGGGACTCGAACAGCTTAGCATACAGTTCGAGTTGTCACACGCGGTCGTGTCGTTGCCCTGCGTGTAGCCACCCATGACAGTTTTGCACTGTTGGTCTCGCGAAGTGCACTGGCCGCTAGCGCATTGCAAGCCGTCTCCGCACCCAGTGCCGTCATCCTGAGTGTTGTCGTCTGGACAATACGGCGAGCTGCCGGTGCAAGTCTCCTCAGGATCACAGTCGCCACTGCTTGCCCGGCAAACCGTGCTAGAGGATGCGAACTGGCAATTTCTGCAGCAGTCTTCGTTGGAGTCGTCGCAAACCGCGTTGTTTTTGAATTTACAAGTTTGAGGATCGCAGCACTGGTTATCTTGACAGCTGTCACCACCACAGTCGCATTGCTCATCGCCTTCCACAATACCGTTACCGCAAGTCTGGCCGGTGGTGAGATTGACGTTTCTATTGTTGCTCAGACACGAAGATTTGACGCTGTTCCTGCCCATTGCAGAGCAGACGTTACCGATGGAACAAGCGGAGAAGGAGAAGCGGGTGATGCCTCGAGCTGTAGATGGATTCATAATGAACCGTTGGCCAGCATCACAGGTGTTGGCACTCAGCGGGCAACACTGCTGGGCGCTGACCATGTCGGAGTTCTGGCAAGTGCGCTCCATGCAGTCGTGGACGGCGCCAAATGTGTGGCCAGTCTCATGCGCAATGACCTGCCATTCTTCCGAGGTTCGTATTACCACGTTGGCGCCAGACACAGTCTCGTTCCGGTTGGCGCTCTGCGAACCAGTAACACAGGCCTGACCGAGCCAAGCCAGGCCGACGGCCGTGTCAGTGTTGCACGTGCTAAGCAGAGTCCCAGTGAGAAAATCCATCGTCCTGATTGCCTCTCCACGCCGAGAACAAGTTCAAGCGGCGCTGGATGTCGACGCCGTTGGCACTGCAATCCTGATTCCAGGGGGTGGCTGTCTGTTCCGTCGCGGGGCACTGCGGATCGGTCATAAGTATATTGGCGAGGCCTAGGGAGATGTTGAAGGTGCTTTCAAACAGTTCAGAGGCCGAGTTCATTTGCTTGATGATGTTGTCGCGGGTCTTGTTCTTGTCCGAGTCAAAGTCCTGGAGGTAGGTGCAGTCGGCAGCGACGCCCACGAGGGCGACCTTGCGGGTAGTCGGACAGCCGGCGGTGCTTCCAATGGACGAGACCAGGTTGATGCCAGCGCTGTTACCACTACCGGGCGACGTGTCCAGCTGGCGCTTGCCCAGCAGCGACGAAAAGGACATGGCGGCGAGGTTCTCCTCGCTGCGGGCCCTCATGGCGGCGTACACGGGATGGTCCTCGTGCGTGTTGAAGCCCAGCTCATCGCTCACGCACGACGAGCCCGCCGACCTCTTTTTCAGCTCCGTGTGCTCTTCGGGGCGGCCCATGTCCGAGTCGCGGAACACGATCATGAACTCCTTTTCCCGCAAATCGACATCCGGGTCCTCGGCCTGTCGTGTCTTCTTGTAATTCGTGCCCGTCAAGATGTGGTGGTGGTCATGGTCGACGGTGTAGGTGCCCTCGAACAGCGGCTCCAGTCCATCCTGTTGTACTTGGATACGCGCCCAGCCAGCCTTGTCCCAGCGGCTCCCTCTCCGCACCCAGGCCGTGCCCTTGTATATCTTGTGCTGCAGCCGGTCCAACGGCTCTTCGGCGTGCATGCGGCCATCTGGCCCCAGGTGGCTGATCTTTGCCCCCTCGA
The DNA here is from genome assembly GCA_009805535.1 of Laburnicola sp. JP-R-44. Lineage (NCBI taxonomy): Eukaryota > Fungi > Ascomycota > Dothideomycetes > Pleosporales > Didymosphaeriaceae > Laburnicola > Laburnicola sp. JP-R-44. The sequence goes on along the minus strand of SELF01000019.1, from coordinate 2,383,809 downwards.
CGAAGAGGTCATGGTTCGGCTCGAGGCTGAGGCGGACGCGCTGGCCCGAGTAGTCGAAGGCGAGGTCGAAGGCGGACAGGGCCGTCACGCGGTGGTTCTGGGTGAGGATGGAAGCGTCTTTGGCGAGGCGGATGCGCTGCAGCGGGTCGCGGGTCGTGGAGGAGGCTGTGGCGAGGGTTGCGAGGGCGATGGTCACGGCGGCAGCGACAGCCCGTAGTATCAGCATAGTATCGGCGACGCTCTGTCCGGAGGCGCGCGCGAAGGTGGAAGATCGAACCGTGCAAGCGTTATTGTGCAGCGAGCGACATGGGGAGGGGAAGAAGAGCAGGTTCAAGGGTGATGTCTGTGAGTGCAGAGTGCACGCGTGGCTCGTCGTGGTCGTAAGCCGGTGCACAGCCCACCTCTCTTGGCGGACGCTGGCCAAAACGCCTCCGAAACCTCGCCTGCCGCTACCCGGCAACCAGACGGCAACCAGAGCGCCCGACACGTTTTATAAAAGTTCCGTAGCACCAGCGCAGTTGGAGAAACACTGCTGCAGCAGGATTTTTCATGGCGCCTTGCACTGCTAAACGTAAATACATCTTCACAACCCCAGAGTCCCCATCCGGAACTTGTCCCACCCCCGTGCCCGTAGCATACCGTCTCTGTATCCCTACATGCCAACCTGCCCAGCATGCAGCCACGCTGACAGCCACACAGGACATTAGCCGGGCGTGCCTATGTATGTACCACTCCGCATCCCCGCCCCTTCCCCCGCCTTCCGTTGCCCTCGTTACCGTTTTTGCATCTAGTCCAGCCGCCGTCCTCCCACCACCCAAGCACCTCCGCAGGCGCACATGGGCATTTACTTCTTCTTGGCCGAATGCACCACGTCAATGATCTTGTCAACAACCGAGGGGTCCGACAACTGCCACTCCGTTAGCTCCGCCCGTCATACACGACGCGTCACTTGAACAAGAGCGATAAGCGATTTGCAACTGTGGCTTACCGTAGTCGTGTCGCCCAGCTGGTCCTCCTCGCCCGCCAAGATCTTGCGCAGGATCCGGCGCATGATCTTCCCGGACCGCGTCTCTTGGGCAGATCCGGGACCACGAAAATCGCCTTGGGCGCGGCAAATGGCCCAATCGACTTGCGCACCTGTAGGATGAGATCCTTCTTCGTCTGCTCGTTGCTGTCATTGCCGTCCTTCAGCGCCACGAACGCGTTGACGGCTTGGCCCGTCAGCTCGTCCGTTACGCCAACCACTGCGGCTTCTGCCACCGAGTCTGCAGCCCAAGTCAGCATGGTACGCGGCCTAACCCAACTTCACCCCTGTGTGACGTACGGTGCTCGATCAACGCCGCCTCGATCTCTGCCGTAGACAATCGATGCCCAGACACGTTCACTACGTCGTCTACGCGGCCCCGGATCCAGTAGTACCCCTCGTGGTCACGACCAGCACCGTCACCGGTAAACTGCCGACGTTAGTGTAGTTCGCGGTTCCAAGTAGTCCATTACTCACGTAGTAGCCCTTGTACACGTTCAGATACGTATCCATATATCGCTTGTGCGCTCCCCACACAGTGCGGGCCATGCTGGGCCACGGCTGCTTGAATGCAAGCACTCCCTCGACGTCGTTGCCGTGGATTTCCTCGCCAGATACAGGGTCGATGATGGCTGGCTCAATGCCGAAGAAGGGAAGCGATGCAGATCCAGGCTTGGTCGGCGTGATACCACCCATCGGCGTGATAACGTGCGAACCGGTTTCGGTTTGCCAGTAAGTCTGTCCAGGTCAGCATCTTTTCGTTGTTGTCAAGTCAAGACTTTACATACGTCCACAACGTGAGCCTCCTCCTTTCCTACCGTCTCGAAGTACCACTTCCAGACCTCAGCGGCAATGGGCTCACCCACAGATCCCAAGATGCGCAGGTTCTTCATCTGGTGCTTCACGTGCTCGTTGCCCGCACACGCTTGAGCAGTCGCAGCGCTGTAGGGGCAACATAGAACTGACTGACATTGTACTTGTCGACAATGTCCCAGTACCGCGAGAAGTTGGGATACGCGGGTGTACCTTCGAAGACGACCGTGGCAACACCGAGCAGGAGCGGCGCGTACACGACGTAGGTGTGGCCTGTGATCCATCCCACGTCTCCACCGCAGAAGAATACGTCGTTGTCGTGGATGTCAAATACGTATTTTCCGGTCGATGCTGCTGCGCCGATGAGGTATCCACCAGTAGTGTGCATAACACCCTTAGGCTTGCCGGGTAGATCCAGACGTGTAGAGAAGGAAGAGCGGGTCTTCCGAGTTCATGGACTCTGGGGCAATGTAGTTGGGGTATTTCTCCACCTCCTCGTGCCACCACCAGTCTCGGCCCTTGGTCCATGGCACGTCGGCGCCAGTGCGCTTGTAGACCAGGCAGTGAGACACTCCGGGGCACTGCTTCAGCGCCTCGTCGACAATCTTCTTCGTGCCGATGATCTTGCCTCCACGCTTGCCCTCGTCTGTGGTGATGACGACCTTGGACTCAGCGTCGATGATGCGGTCACGGAGCGAGTCTGACGAGAAGCCGGCGAAGACAACCGAGTGAACAGCGCCAATACGCGAGCATGCCAGGATGGTGATGACAGCCTCCGGAATCATGGGAAGGTACAGTGCCACGGTGTCGCCCTTGCGGACGCCCATCTCCTTGAGCGTGTAGGCCAACTTGGAGACCTCGCGCAGGAGCTCTCCATAGCTAATGATGCGACCATCAGCGGCGTCGTCAGCCTCGTAGATGATGGCGGGCTTGTTGGGGTTCTTAAACGCATGACGGTCCACGCAGTTGTAGCTGGCGTTCAGACGGCCCTCGATGAACCAGGCATTGTCGCCGTTCTCGAAGCCACCCGCGTGCACCGTCTGGAAGTCGCGTTCCCACGTGAGCAGCTCTCGCGCGAGGTTGCCCCAGAACTTGTGCGGGTCTTGGATAGACTCCTTATACCGCTGCTGGTAATCCTCGAGGCTGTCGAGATGGGGCTTCGTGTGCGGGTGTTTGCTGCGGAGCCGTGTGTCAGCAATTGCGTCTCAGCGGCGCATCGAGCGTGCCGTCACCACCGTATTTGGTGGTGGTGATGGTGGATGGTGATGATGATGGCGACAAGGGCCGGGCATGGCGGGGTCACCCCGCTTCGCCGTGGCGCGCCCTCTTTGACGTGTGCGGCGCCCATTGTGGGAGGAGGCTGCAAAACAAACACAGACTTACTCGTAGAAGGCTTTGGGGACGTGGAAGGTGTCGACCTCGTGCGCCTCGTGCACCACGGGCGGCTTGACGGAACCGTCGGACATGGTTACTTGGCGATGCGCGTGGCCCCAGCAGGCAGTGTGCAGGCGCTGGAGTCGCCAAATGACAGGAGAAGGGTGGTGGAGAGAGAGATCCAGGAGGGCGCGGTCGCTGTGGGCGTAGCTGGAGCACGCTTTATGACTGAATTTCGGGTGAAGGGGTCGGACGATGACTGCTTGCTGCAGCGGCGCGAATTGGGAACTGTGCCGTCTTAGAAAGGCCGACGGAGCTGTGGATGGCTGCTGGTGGGTACTCTAGGTACGCGGCATCACAGAGAAGCAGGGACAGCTGGCTCCACCTGAACGGCCCTCCTTGGCGGCTCTCCGTGCAGACTGCAGTGTGTGATGGTGTGTGATGGCATCAATCCGCTTGTCCGGACTGGCCAGTGGCCACTGAGCGTGCCCGCGGCTCTTCGTTGATAAATATCCCGGACGCACGCCAGATTCCACAGCTGAGGTCCACTGCCGTGCAGCGCAGGTGAAGAATCGGCGGCGTCGCGTGAACGCCCCGCTTGCGTTCCCCGTTCCCCAGCTTCCAGCTTCCAGCTTGCCTTGTTGACGTGCGCCAACGCCGTGGTAGGGAGCTTGTTAGCTCCAGGGGGCCCGCGCTGCATCGACCATGTGAGCCTTGGAAGCCTAGACACCCATCCGATATTCTCTTGTCTTCTCTTCGCTCCTGTTCGCTCCTCACCCCACGTCCATCGGTCGGGCCTGGGGAACTTGGACTTGACTCGTCCCGTCTAGGTATGGCCCGAGGCGCTGGGCACCCATAGCCGAACTACCCTTCCCAGTCTCGGCCCTCGATTCCGGCCAGGCGTGCGGTTGAACACTACTTTGAGTTAGCGGTATGGGGTCCCCATGTGCCGACTAAGCGCACCATCAACCAACAACATGCAAAACTGGCACCCGGTAAACAAAGACTCCGTGAGAGGAACCAGAATTAATGCTGAAAGAATGTCGACATTAAAATACATACGGTACTGGTATCGAATAAAAGACTGCGACGCAAGTAAAATGCCCTCCAACGCCATTGGGCTTTCCGTTGGGCTTTCCAAACAATAACCCCGTCATCCAATATCCCAAACGCCAAATCGTATCCCTCATAGACGTTTCGTGCACTCACGATTCCGCTGTCGAGTCTGTATTAGTCATAACAGAATTCGCTGCGCTGGTCGTGGAATCCTCGGTGCCTCTGTCGCCCCGTTTACTCCGTGTCGGTTCCTCATCCTGTCCCAAAGCCGGGGACGCCAGGCCTCCTGACATGCCACTCTCACTATTCTGCCTGACATGCTGCGCTACGCTCGCTGATATCTTCTCGTCTAATATGCTGACCAGTCGTTCCGAGTACTGGTCGAGCAGCTTCACCATGACCGTCTCATTCAGCGATACGCTCGATTTCGCCTTTTCACCCACTGCTCGCGCTGTCAGGGCGAGCTCCCGTTCTATTTCCCGCACAGCGTCGGAACTGAGACTGTCGGTGCTAGTAACAAGACGCTTCCGATAAGCTCGTAGTGTGCGCAGGAGGCTATCCGATGAAGCTCCGAGGCTACCAAATTCATTCGCTGGAGCCTTGGCACGGAGTCGGACGTCTACTGATGAGCGTCGCTTGGCCACTTGTGGATGGCGAGGACTGGGAGGGGACGGGGAGCGATTTCGGTTGCTTCTCCGCATGGACGAGGAGCCTGTAGCCCGGTCTTTTGACGTGCCGGACATTGGGGAGGGTTCCAACTTGGGAGCCTGACTCAACGTAAACTTCGAGAGTCTCTTGCGTAACTTTGGTGAGCGATTGCCTGTTGGAGTCGTCTGATCTTCCTCAGAAGAACGCTGGAACCTGGCGAGCTCGGACTGAGAGAACACTCGTCGTAGAGGTGGCTTGTTGGCTAGGAAGTCCTTGTTTGTGGGTGTATTGGGTCCAAGGAGGTCCATCGAGTGCGACATTTGTTGCCGGGTGAGGTGAAGCAAGAGGCCCCACACGAAGACGGTACCATCCACTGCCACGGTCACCAATGACTTTTCTCCGCTGTCATCCGTATCGTTGTTAGATCTCAGCAAAGCAATGTCTGTGACTCCTTCGGTATGACCCCAATCGCGAGCCATTAGTGTTCCGCTCTCTTCGTATAACCGGATTGATTTGTCTGTACTCGATACCCCAGCAATCAGAGGGGATCCCCAGACACGCGGTATGTGAACCAGGGACGAAAGAACAACGGCATCACCGCCCTCAGTATCCGATGCTCGAAAGCTGCTTAGACATTGGCCGTTGCGCAAGTCGTACTTGTGTACCTGTCGATCAATAGTCGAGACCAACACAATGTCATCTTGATCAACGTCCCAGGTCATAGAGACAGGCGAGGTCTTCAACATGATCGTTCGTAGCATCAAGAAGGCACTCTCATTGCTCCCCTCACCTTGCCGAGATACCAGCTCACGGATAACAAGCGTACGATCGGAGCTCATAGAAACCAATCTTTCCCCGTTCCTGGAGAAGAGTACTCCTGTCACCGCTCCTACATGCTCATCGAGAGTCTGCATCAGATCCCATGTGTCGTTGGCTCTGTGAAATACTTGAATCATTCGGTCACGCGCGCTGGTTGCGAGGTAGGTGGGCTCCTTTCCTTCGAATATGGCTATGCCCGTCATTTCGTTCGAGTGAGCCTTGAAGTCAAATATACTCGCCTTGGTCCGAGAGTCAATGATCCTATAAAGTTATCAGCACAATTCGCTTGGCAAGAGGAGAGAGTGCGTACCTCAGCACACCATATCTATCACCAGTAACAAGGAAGCTCGCATCCGAGGATGCGGTGACGGTCTTGAGTTCGTTCGCATCGGTATCTGTACCGCTCATTTGTTCGAGGGGCACCTCTATGGTATCCTTGCAAGTCCCTTCGTGACTCCAGAACAGCACAGAGCCTCCGCTGGACCAGGTGCAAAAAGAGGCACCCGCAGAATTTGGCTTTGTGAGAGAAGCCACTCCGAGCACAGAGTCACCGTGCGCAGGAAGTTTCTGCACGATATCCCCCAACAAGAGTTTCGTCGTCTGAGGCTGCGAGATGAGAGAGCCGAATCGAACGCTGAGAATCCACGGTAACGAGGAAATCAAACAGGGATCCAATGGCTTCAATCTTGCTGGAGTCTGCGGATAACATGACAGTTGGAGACTCTACTCCGGGAGGTGGTGAAGGTGGGCGGAGTAACTGCCCCGATCGTATCTCTAATGTTGAGCGTTTTGAGGCCGCCTTGGCTGCTCGCTAAATGCAGGCGCCCTTTGGAGTCCACGGCCATAGAGGTTACAGCAACTCCAGCTTCTGCAACTTTGGAAAAGCGCTGGGTGCCGTCGCTGTCGTCAATGAGGCAAACATGCCCCTTGTCTGAAGCTACGATAGCTTTAGAAGGCGCCACGGAAACAACGCTCGTAAAGTTCGCCTCCAACAAACTCTCCAGGATGCAATTCCTGCCCGGTAACGTCCTGTGTGTGCTGCTTGATAGGAATGAGGTGTCGCTTTGGCGCACTTTGGACGGCCGAGCTGTCGAGTTGGGTTCTTCTATCCTCCAGACTTTGACGTGTCGAGTGCCCACGCTAACACCTTGTTAGCTGAAGTTCTGTCCGATCAAAGTTCAACCGGCAAGAAGGGTATGAGAACCTGAATGCACAAGCATTGTGTATCCTGCAACCACAGTCGTGAAAACTTACGTGACAAGACTGTTCCCCATCCACGCCATCCGATTGATGTTGCTCGTGCACTTGTTGCTGGCGTATAATGTCGCAGCACCCGTTCGGGGGTTGATGCTCCACACGTACAGGAAGCCGTCGTTGGGGTCGCCCAAGCTCGCTAGATACTGCGATTCGGGCGAGAAGGCCAGGCACTTTACGCCAAAAGTATGGTCGGAGAGGCAGGTCAGGGGCGTGTCCGAAGGTGCATCGGACGCGGTCGAGAAGATCAATACGCGCGGTTTGTATCCCGTCTGGTGTGGTCAGCGCGCAATTCACTCAAAGATGGGCGGCCACACTCACCTCGCCCACAGCAAGGAACTTCGCATTGGGACTGAAAGATACGCATGTCGCAGCCTTTATCCTCTCCCTCGCATTCCACGTCTTTCCGCCAGGCGAGTCACTCCACTCGTTGGCGGGTGAGCCCAGCGGCGCGGCGCCGATGCCTCCCTCGCGCAGGGAAGCGGCGGTGCGGTTGCGACTCTCGTTCTGCGGTCGCGGGGTCCGTAGACAGACGCGGAGGGATTGATGGGGTTGGTCGTGGGCCGGGCGCGGTCTGCGAGACGTTTCTGCGTGGGCGTCGCGGGGCCTCTCGTAGACAGAGGCGCGGAGGGAGGTGATGGGGTTGGTCGTGGGCCGGGCGCGGTAGAAGAAGCGCTGCGAGACGTCGTGTTCGCGTCGTCGACGGTCGCCAGCACGGCGGCGCGCGCGCCGCGCAGAAGGCGAAGGAGGCGGCGCGCAGAGGCGAGGCTGTCGAAGGCATTGGCCGAGTTGGTGGTGGCGCCAATGACCTGGCGGAGGGCCAAACTGGCCTCGGGGCGGTGTTGCGGCTTGATCGGCGAGCGCAGCGGCGTGTTCTTGAGCAAGGGCGAGGGCGACGGTGTAAGCTTGAGGCCGCCCCAGGCCGGGCTCATCATCCGGGGGTGGTTCGGCGTGAGCGACATCGCTTGGGCCGAAGGAGTCGAAGAAGGCGGTCGTGGAATTTGGCGGCTGACATTTCAACGGAGCCGCATTGCGCTTGCCTGGGTCGTGGGTCGTGGAGGTGATATAGGAAACCTTATGCGGGAGCGCTAGCTTGGCTCTCACCGGGACCCCAGTGCCATTGAGGGGCGAGTGCACGGGCAGTGAATGGCGGAGCGACGCTCGAGGCAACCCACGGCTCCGGAATGAGACGCAGCGCGGTGAAGGCGTCATGCGCATCGAGGGCATTCACCGCATCAACACCCAGGCGAGCTTCGCCAAACACCACGCGCTCGGCCCGGGCAGACATGATTCGCTCGCTTAAAGCATCGCCTTCATCTCTATCAACATTCTTCAGGTCTATCCATTCCAAAATAAAAACTACAGATTATTGATCCGCCATGCAGTATGCGTGCATTTTCCAGCTTCTTGGGATATCATCAAACGCCCTCGCTTTTGGCCCCTCAATTTCCCGTGTAGTTCGTTCCTGCTCGTTCCGGTCCTCGCGCCTTCTGAATGACTTCCACTTACTTGTCACTCGCTCCGACTATCCCTCTCTCCAACCTCCCCCCCCCCCCCCCCCCCCGGCCGTCTTCATCCATTATTTGATCCACTGCCATTTCCCGCTCTTTAAAGCATCGACACCACGAACACCGGCCAGACATATTGTGGACCCCGCCAACAAAGACGCCTGCATACACAATCGGCCTCACAAAATCGTCTCCGCCCAACTCCGTGTCCTTGACCCGACTGACGAGCGAGCCTGCGATCGGAACACCGATGACATAGCCAAGGCCTCGGATCGATGCCATGGCTCCGTTGTATGGGTAGTACAACTCGTCACCAAAGAGCTCCTTTTGCACCGAGTTGACCACCGTCTGGAAAACGCCGTATACCACGCCGTACACAACGTTGAAGATGATCCAGACCGTGCCGTTACTTATCAGGGCCGCTGGCAGCCACAGGACAAATGTGTACTGAGAGCAAATGTCGCCGTCGCCAGAAACAGCATATTGGTGTGGCCAACAAAGTCGGCTCCGAAGCCCATGAGAAACCTTGACGGTAGCCCGACTATGCTGGTGATTGCCAAGAACACCGAGGCCATTCTAACGTCGTAACCTAAAGCCTCGCTGAATTCGGGTCCGAATGTCGTGGGAATGGCGAGAGTCAATGGGTGGATCAGATTCACCAGGAACAGCAGCGTGAAGATCGGGTTCTTGAAGGTTCTCCAGCCAAACGATATCGGTGTTCCGCTTCGCACACTCCCGGGGCGGCTGTGCAAGGGCGCTGGCGGCACATAGTATGCACAGAGTTAGAATTGACATGATGCCGAGCGTCCATCTCGATCCCACGGCTTCTATGAGCCTGGGGAGAGATAGAGAGAGAACGAGGCCGCCGATACATCCAGCTATCATAGGTTAGCGCTAGCTCAAGGAGGTATGCTGAGCAAGACTTACATCCCATCGAAGCCCCCTGCGCTAAACCGGAGCGTGCGCCAAAGTATTCGGGGGAGTATCGTGGTAAGAGAGTTGAGCAGTGTGCCCCCTCCCATACCGACAAGCAAGCCCTGTGTAACCAGGAGCTGCCAGAGCTTGCAAGTTCGTGAGCGAAATCCTACAAGCGGGCCAGGAATTGTACTTACATTATTGCATGCAGCTGCGCTGGCATATACCCGATTGCCATGAGCACAGTCCCGCCAAAGCACGCCGCCGTTTTGATATGGCTTCCAATTTGCGGCAGCCAAGGAAAGAACAGCATGGCGAACACTGCGACAATTCCCCCGTTTCCGAGCGAACCGATGCACGCGATAGCTGCCCTCTGTGTCATATCTTGAGGCCGTATGATGCCGTCTTCGACTGCCTTCTCACTGCCGTAATGCGCTTGGAAGATACCGAAGCTCTGGCTCAAACCCATCACCCAAAATGCTTGTAGAGCGCAGGAAAGCAATGCCTTCCATTGTTGCGTCTTAGTCACTTCTGCTTTGTGGTTTTTCTCCCTAGGATGGTGAGTGTTTGCTTCGACTCCATCGACAATGTTGCTTTACTAACCCGTTCGTACTGACATCGACGTGTGGACTACTAATGTCCTCTTCGTCCGGAACTGCCGTCAATGATCTCCGAGCCGGTCCATGCGGGGAGCGGCGATGATTGAAAGGGCCCCGAGCGGTGTATAGTGCTGGAAAGGAAATACGTCTTGGTCCATGTGCTGCATATCGACGGGGCGACCGTTGTGGCCCGGTATGGTAGGAATCTACTTTGGTGAGCGGCTTCGACTTCAGACATGGTACATGAATTGTCTGTGGATATCTGTCGGCTGACTCCATAGCTAGAGCGATTTCGTGATATGTCTGAGACGAAGGTGTGCAACTCGTCTGCAGAGTCTTTTGAGAAGTCTGCTCTCGGTTGAGAATTGGATCTCTGGGGCCCTTTTCATTGACGTATTTATCGCAGGCTTTCAGGAGCAAAAGGGCTTTTGGTACAGTGGGGCCGTTGTGCCCACTGCATGTGGTGACGAGTCACTTGGTTCACGGTACCAGGGTCTGCACCGCAACTTCCCCTGATTCTCGTCATCACTATTACCAAACTGCGACATGCTGGTACCTGAACACAGTAGATAGCCATGGGAAGGGCACCTTTATAGCTGTGCTGCATTGTAGAACGGGGGAAGTTTGGTTCGAGCAAGCCACCGTACCCGTCCGGCACGTAGCAAAGCTCGCGAAGAGCACATGTCAGGATATGTGTGTTGTGCTGATCTGAGCCTGATCTGACGCATCATAGCAACTCATCAGTGTACTATCCACTGCAGGATTCAAGTGTTGGGGCTGCAGGGACCCTGGCTAAATTCTAGAAGGTAGGTATCACGGGAAGAGCAAGAGCCGGAATGGCTCCTCGAGCCCCGGAAAAAAAATCAACATGGGCAAGCGTGCAGTAGCTGGGATGTTGAAGGCGCAGTGTGTCTCTGTACCGGAAAATGGCACCGCAGCCGTGCATCTTTCATTTTTTCATTCTGTGGGTGAAAATCACGATCGGTACCATGATCGTGCAGCGCAAGGACAAGCCGGAGCTAGACTACGCGCGTCGGTGCGGCTCTCACGATGTGGAAGGACTCCTTGGGAGATGGAAAGAATGATCAGAATGAGATGTAGTCGGCCTCGCTAGCTTCAAGGTGCTTGGCAGGTGCAAGGATGGTGAAGCAAAGGAAAAGTCGCGGCTCGTGAGCGCGACGCGACCACAGCCATTGCTCGTCCCACGCCCGCCTGCCACCCCCCGTGTTGTAGGCCGCCCATCCCTCTGCCCACCGCGGGCCCACGATTCGTATGTACCGCGCACTCGGAACAGGGCTGCGAGCGTCACAGCAAAGACCCTCCAGCGCGCCTCATCTGCCGTCGCCGCTACCCGTCCCCGTCCCCGTCCCCGTCACCGCAACGCACCCGCTCGTTCCACGCCTCGCGCGCCCTCGCCCGGGAGCCTACGCCGCCCGCCGACCCGGACAGCAAGCCCGTCGACGACCATGGCCTCGAGCGCAACAACGAGGACCCCGCCCGCTGAGCCAGCGCCCGCCGCCGCCGACGACCCGGACCTGCTGGCCCAGAAGCTGCAGCGCTCGCGGGAGATGGCACGCCGGTACTCGTCGGCCCTGCGCCGCACCCAGCGGCGGAACCGCGCCCACGACCTGCCGCCTGTTGTGGTGCCCCGACTGGTTCGTCCAGCAGTGCGTCGTGAGGCACGAGCAAGCGCCTGCCCAGGCCGTGGATCCGCGCCGAGGGGCCTTCACGCTGGCCTTGCGGCGGAGAGACACGGGCGAGGTTGCGCGCTGTTCGATTCCCGTGCAGGACCCGGATGCGATCCCGCGCCTTGTCTCTGAGTTTGTCTCTGATGCGTGGGGCGGCAGTTTGGGCGACCTCGACGACTTCGTCTCTAAATTGGGGGACGGTAGTATAGGCAGCCCGAAGGAGCAGCCTTCGAGTAGCGGGAGCGAACCGACGAGTACGGCAGGGGAAAAACACGAGTCCAACAAAGCCCGTCTGGAGGCTCTTAAGCAAGAAAATTGCACAGCTTGCTGAAGCCCAGAGTGAGAGTCAAGAACACCAGCATATACAACGTCTACGCGAGCTGAGCAAGGGTTTTGATTCGCTCTCTGACGAGATCAAGCAGCGTATTGCGCCCTTCGTGCTGGACACCGACACGGATCAGATGAATGCGCCCACTCTCAAGGCCAAGCACATACCGCCCTGTGTGCTGGCAGAGATCCGGGCTATAATGGCAGCCTCTCTCTCCGTGTTGCAACCTTCATCAAGTGACGCGTTCCCTGCTGCCAAGACCAACCTAATACTACACTGTCCCTCCAGCATGCAGGACCGCTTGCTGGAAGACGCCGTACTATCTGTCGCAGGTGGTCTAGGCGTTGACACGGTCATCTTACGTGCTCAAGACCTCGCCGAACTGGCGGGCGACTACCTAGGCGACGGGCCAGAACCATCACCCCACTCGATTCGATCTTTGGGCTATGAGACACATCGGCCTATTTCAGATGCAAGTAACAGCGTATTCTTGGATGTCGGCGCGGCCGGAAAAGACGACAGGTTCGCTGCCGACGAAGATGAAGAAACATCAGCCTTCGGTCTCCCTAGTTTAAAACTTTTTGGTCTCGATGGCTTTTTGAACGGGATTAGCAGGACCCCACAACCGTCCGCCGCGGAACCTTCACAAAAAGCAAGCAACGAAGCACAGTTAGAAGATCTGAAGATCGCGAATCTCATCGAACACCTGATAGACGCTGCAGAGACCCAACGCGAGCGAGGATTCCCTGATGCCGATGCTGATCGTACGCCATCTTCTAGCGACAACGAGCAAGCAACAGATGCTCCGCGGCCTGATTTCTTTGACTATTCCATTAATCCTGCATGTGTGGCAAGTTTGAGATCGACACCGCTCTTCCAAGCGAAGCAGTGTCGAGAGAGATTCGGTCTTTGCAGTCCATGTTGGCTCTTCCTCAAGAAAATCATGCACCCCTTCGAATGCCAAAATCATCTATGTTCCAGACTACAAAGAGCTAAAGGGGACTCACTATGGAAGCCGAGTCATCCAAAGGCTCGAAGAGTGTGTCCGCAAGCGAAGAAATCGCCGGAGAGAGCATCATGATTGTCGGTAGCTCCTCCTCGCCAGACCTCACCCCTGATCTTACGAGGACCGGTATTCAGAGTCTTCAGGCCGAGGGAGAAGAAAGCTTTTATAGGACCATTGTCGTTCCCGTGGAGAGAGTGAGAAGCACACTACGCGAAGCCCTTGTTGTCCGTAGCAACTGGAAATTCTGCAAACGCTTACGACAAGTACCAAAGGATCAATGTTCGCCATATTCAGAACATGCTGCGATGTCTGGACCCACTAGCGTCACGGCATATTTCGGATCGTGAGACGTCGGACAATATCTGCGCGTCTCTGACACTGGCAAATGCAAGTGGCTTGGGACGCCATCTCTCCATGGGGAAGATTTTGACCTACGACGAGGTTCATCGCATAGCATTGACTGCACTAGGTCTGCACTTGGTAGATCCTGTCGGCACACACCCAATGGCACACACGGCAATGGCACACACGTGGTCCTTGCGTTGGGCTTATTGCAAGCCAGCGACCACCGCAAATTCGCCTACATCAAGCGCCAAGCTCAAAGAAGGCAATCCAGCCAAGGTAGTCAAGGTCCCCGGGGAGCAAAATTGAAATGGAACAGTGGTGCCTCTTCCGCTCGCGATCGAGAACGTCAGCTAGAAAGAATATGGATGACGGCCACTAAGCACGAGAAACGTCTGATGCCCGGTATAGCAAATCCTGACCAGATTAAAACCACATTCGACCAAATTCATGTCCCTCCGGATACCATCGACGCGATCCGGACACTCACTTCTCTATCTCTTCTACTCTCTTCTACGTCCAGATGCTTTCGATTATGGTGTGCTCGCTACCGAAAAGATTTCTGGTGCTCTTCTCTATGGTCCTCCTGGAACGGGAAAAACTCTGTTGGCCAAGGCTGTCGCAAAAGAAAGTGGATCCAGCGTGCTTGAGGTCTCGGGAAGCCAGATCATGGACAAATACGTTGGAGAAGGCGAGAAGAATGTTACGGCCATTTTCTCTCTAGCTCGGAAACTGTCGCCATGCGTTGTATTCCTGGATGAGGCGGACGCTATCTTTTCATCACGGGATATGGGCCGTGACCGCAATACGCATCGTGACATTTTGAATCAGTTTTTGAAAGAGTGGGATGGCTTAAACGACCTTTCGGTATTCGTCATGGTTGCCACGAACCGCCCTTTCGACTTGGACGACGCGGTGATCCGCCGTCTCTACCACGCCGCCTATTAGTCGACTTGCCTACTCAGACCGACCGGTGGGAGATTCTAAAGATCCATCTCCGTGGCGAACAGCTCGACGAGTCAGTCGACCTGGTTGACATCGCCAAACGCACACCCTTCTACTCTGGCTCCGACCTGAAGAACCTGGCCGTCTCAGCCGCCCTAGCATGCGTCAAGGAAGAAAACGAACAAGCCGCCATAGCCGCCGCTCAGAAAGTAGCCGACTCATTATCCACCGAGGTCTCACCTTCCGACGCTGCTACTGCAGGTGCTGCATCCAAGCCTCCTCAGCTCGTTCGCGGCATGCAATACGACTTTCCTGTGAAACGGGTCCTCTGTGCACGACATTTTGACAGGGCGTTGCAGGAGATTAGCGCGAGCATCTCGGAGGATATGAGCAGCTTGAATGCGATTAAGAAGTTTGATGAGAAGTATGGGGATAAGAAGGGGAAGAAGCAGAAGCGGGTTTTTGGAATTGGGATCGATAAAGGGGTTGAATGAGAATGTGGTTAGGGTGCGGACGTAGGGGCTGAGTATAACGCAAATGGGACTGTTTGTGGATGTGGGGGCTGAGGAGTGAGGGGAGGGGAGGTGTGATGCCTGCCCTGTTGTTTGTGTATATTTGTACTATAGTTTTGGTAGATGAGATGGTATTTTATACGTTGGTGGTGGGATGGACGATGGTTGATTCTTGGAGAGGGATGATAGCTTGCTGTTGTGAGTACTACCTACGTACCTAGGGTAAACCTGAGTAGGAGCCACGGAATTGTGGCCGGACTGTTTGCATTTGTCAGTTTCTTCAGCATTGTCTATAGGGATTCCATGTTCGCTCATTGTGGCGGTCCCCTTCCCTGCTCAAGTCCCTCACAAATGCACATATTTACACTTGTTTCAGGAGTCGTTCGACGACAGAACGATTCGATACGTGGATACTAGGTAGTACTTAATTTCATACGAGGGAGAGGATTTTCGCCAACTTCTGGTCTAGAAGAAACGACATCGGAAGAATTATTAAAGGCGGGTTGCTAGCGTGGCTGCGTGAACGCCTTGTTTCAGGTATGTGGACCAACGCACTCCTGGACGCGCGGCTCGCTAATCTGTTTCACCACCGCGCGGTGTATCGTGTACCACGATGTTGTAATTTGCGCTTGGTCGTAGCCGATGCTAACGTGCTTCAGATGGAGGCCTGCCATCTTATGTGCTCCCGAGCCGCTAAAGAAATTTCCGGGTTTTTGGGACCTGGGTCGATGGCGGATTCGAATGAGGTGATCTGGACTTTATATATGTTCTCTTGTGTTACGCACTTTCCCATTACCAACTTGACCTACATTCGTTCATTCTCCCACTCGTTTATCCATTCGTTTCTTCCCTCAAACACCCATCAAGCAAGCACCCACCATGTCTCCCATGCTCCCCACCGCCCTCCTCGCCATCTCAGCGCTCCTCGCCCCGGTCCTCGCCCTCCCCCAACCCATGGTAATAAGCGACTCAACCCGCCAACCCGCCACCCAACTCTGCGACAAAGACGACAGCATCGTCCTAACCGACACCCCCTTGGATAATCTACAACATGTTCTACAACGCCGCACAAGCCAAAGGCACCCAATGCACAAACAACTACAAGCGCGTCACGACCGCACCAAACGGCAACAAACAAACATCGAATGGAGCAGCGTAACCGACATCGAATCGACGTACGTGCAAGCCACGTAAGTAGCCTCTTCATCCACCCACCCCGTCTCCCCTCCCTCCCTCCACGGACAACACACCTCAGGTAGCCGCCATCACCTACATACATAACTCACCCCCTAGCAACAACATCCCCAAAGGCTACTCCTTCGTCGGCCTAACCCAAAACCTCGGCACCCCGCCTCTCCGCCATCTCCTCCATCCCCGCAACCTACACCTGGACGCGCACCAATAGCACCGCCTACAAGGGCAACATCTGCTTCGACTTCATGACGTCCCCCACCAAGGGCGACTCGACCTCGACCCGCGCCCAAGAACTCATGCTCTGGCTCGAATACACGGGCGGCCAGCTGCCCATCGGGTGGCCGACGCCCGTGGCCACCATCCCCGCGCTGTACGGCACCAGCTGGAAAGTGTACCAGGGGGTCAATCACGATACAGGGATTACGGTTACGTCGGCGCTGCCGGATCGCATGTTTGAGGGCCAGTTTGAGGGCGACATTAAGGAGTGGTTGATGAATATGGTGGAGGTCGGCGTGTTTGATCGGGACACCTTTGTGAATGTTGCAACAGGCAACGCTGGCACGGAGCCATTTTTTGGGAAGGCGGTGATGAATGCTACGTTAGGGTTGCAGGTTAACCTCTAGGGCTGGCGGGGGGAGACGGATGGCTCGGGTCTGTCTGTGTGGTGGGGTAGTTCTTTTCTCTGTTGATAGTACCAATTTTGCGAAAGCGTTTTTTTTTTTTGGAGACTTGTGTATGTGTTGCAATCATCTTGTGGAGGCGGGTATAACTTCCTCTAAATGCTGGCTGGCTGGTATTTAAGTAGTGGGGTATATCGTTTTCTACAAATGGTGTGCAAGTTACTAAATGTTAAAAGTGGCACAGGAATCGACGAATTTGAGGGGCTAACCGCCCCCACCGCAGCATTGCTTAGCATCAAACAAAAATTCACAGTTCCTTGTTGTCGTTTCCACGGGGGGGTCAATTCTCATCCGTCATTCGACCCACCAAAGATACTGAAGCTCTGCTCCTGGCTCTGCTCCCGGCTGGGGCGCGGCAGCTCAGGCCCAGTACCCATGCGAATTTGAAGTGTCATCTTCATAGGCGTACTCGCGCGGCTACCTTTTCCGTTCTCCGTACCATCGGACTCCGCCGTCCTCGCCTTCTTCTGCGGGCTCTGCTTCGTTTCCACAGTACCGAAATGATGATACTTGTGCCTGTTCGGCCGTCCAAATACTTGCTGCGGCGACTCCAAAGGAGCAAACTTGGCGAATCCTTCACTTTCTCCTGGCTCGATAGGCACAACATGTGCGTTCTGGGATGATGTTAACGATGCCGGCGTCGTCCTCCAACTCCTTGGCTTCGAAATGCTGCTGGCGCGACATCTGCTTGGCTTGTTTGAAAATGGCCTCTTCCATTGTGCCCTCTAATGATGAGGCGTTTCAACGAGGACCTGCTTTGTTTGACCGATTCTGTGGGCACGCTTTATGGCTTGCGCTTCGATGCCCGGGGCGGTTGATCGGGTTGACGATAAGGACCACGCTTGCCGCGTTGAGGTTCAGACCCAACGCACCGCATGCCACGTCGATCAGTAGTACTCGGATGTCGGGATTTTCGTTGAAACAGCGCAATATATTCGGACCGCGTGGTGTTGTCAAGCGTCCGTGCATAGATGCGGTGATTGATGTAGAGCATTTCGAAAGCCTGTGCAAGATAAAAGGCCGTGTTGTCGCCATCGTAGAAGATGATTATCTTCTCCTGCTCTTGGTGCTTCATGACTTTTCCGATGAGATACGATAGCTTCGCAGAAGTTGTACCCACAACGCGGGTATTTCGTAACAAAGAATCTTCTGGCAGCTCGGCCATTTCGTCCGAGACGGTGAGCTTGCGTTTTCTAGGTTTGCTTGATGACACTGTATGGGCTGTATCCGCTACTACATTGATCTCGTCCGAGGGAGGTTGGTTTTGGGTGGGCACAGACTTGACCTTGGTTAACATGGGCTGAGATTTACGAGGCGGGGCTTTGGTGGTCATCGTCGATGCACGGCGGCTGGTAAGTGGTTGCAATCCTACACAGGAAGACGGCACCCCAGCCTTCTGCAGTTGCTCATCACCAGTGGGTTGTTCCGTGCTCGTCTTCGTCTTGCTTTCGGCTTCCTGTATAGCAGCTATTTTTTCCTTTGCAGCTTGGCCAACCGCACTTAGCCCTTCAGAGGGCGAGTCGGACAAAATACGACTATCCACATGCGTCTGTCCCTCCAGAAGCTGAGTGATGCCGATCATGGCCGGCTTCTCAGGGTATGAGAGGGAAAAGCTCCCCTCGGATTCCTGTGGCCAGTGCTCCACTGCCATGCCTGCATTCTGCGTTAGTGGATGTATCCTTGAACGTATAACTGGCTCCCGCCTGAAGCAGAGATCGAATATCAGAATGTGCGCTGAATATACATGTGATATGCTGTGCGAACGCGATGGAACGTACCAACTTCGTGTGCTTTGCTAAGAGCGTTCCAGCTGTCGGATGTAACCAGCGTTGAAACAAGACGACTGCTCTCCAGAAGCAGCTTCGCATCTTCCAATGAACATGTCTTGTCCTCCTTGTTAAGGTATTTTGCGCGGTGGTCTCTAGCGTAGTGGCAACGTCTTGTAGACTAAACCCAGTCCAGGTAAAGTTAGACTGCCTCAAATTCCGTATCAGGCTGCGCCGCGCCTTTGCGCTGTTTTTGTGGAAAAGATAATCTATGTCCGATCGTTCGCTGGTAATAGCATTCGCTCGTAGCACCTGGACAAAGAGATTCTGTACCTGCAAAGTTGTTGATAAGCGTGGGTCTCGTACTCATATGCTAGTATGTCTTACCATTTTGTCAAACCAGCATGGTTTGAGGTACACGACCTGATGTCGCATCGGTGGAAGTTTTAATGTCCTTCTCGACGTCCCCAGGTCGCGTCTTCACGACCAGGCCTTCCAACGTACGTAGGAAGCATGAGGAGAAGCCGGAATACGTCTTACGATATGGATGTTCATGACGGTAGATGTAGTCATCCCAGTCGAGACGACCTTCCACGCTGGACTCGGCCCATGGCCGAACCATGAGGAAATTAGAAGCCAAGGAGCCCAGGGCTTTCGCAGCTTTTACGTTCTCGTCGTCGAGATTGAAGGCTTTTCTCTGCTCAATGGCGAGCTCGCGCAAAAGCGTCGGGTCTGCTGACTCCTCATCTAGACTTGCTAAATCGACCTCGACCCCGACGAGATTCTTTGCAGGTGTACCGCTCACCACCCACCGACGTTCGGCTTGCAGTTGCTTGGCAACTAGTACACAGCATTTGAAACTGACGAGGAGAAGTTGTGACCCTCATCGATGATGATACGCAACCAGTGAACCTTCTTCAGAGGGCTCTCATAAGTTTGGCCGCTACACATACAGTCTCGAATTCGCGTAGCACCAATAGGGACACAGGAACAGCTGGGCAGAGCTCCGAATGCCGCCCTCCGGCCTTTGTCATATTTGCCGTCCTGGATCTCTTGTTCGAAGCGGTTGCGCGTGAACAATACGACATCATATTCCATAAGCTTTGTAGGCACCGGCAAGTCGCTCGCAAAGTCCATTTGATATTCTTCTGAGTTGGACGTACGGTTCTTCCTAGCTCGCTTTGGGACATTGTCCACGATTAAAATCTTCAGACTATCCTTGACCACGTGCTTGCGGATTTCGGATTGCCATTGATGCAGTAGATTTCGTGGAACGACTATGATTGTGCCTGTGCACATGATCAGCTGTCGAGGCGGCGGTATAATCGTGTTTCTGTTCATTCGCGGGAGGTCAGGCGGAACCTCATAAAAAGCAATGTTTTGTTTCAGAGCTTCTTTTAGATTGCCCAAGTCCAGGCCTTCATATGCTTCGTAGCGTTCCAATACATCTTTAGCAGGAACCGCGTAACGACCGCTGATGCTGGCTGCCATGTCCTTTAGCGAACCCACTCGGTCGCGCAAGCGAGGAGGCGGCTGGTAAGCAGCAGGTATCTGTGGTAGATGTCCTCGTGTCGCCAGAATCACCGACAGGCAGATGATGGTTTTGCCGAGGCCCTGCTAAGGTCAGCCTGGTCTCTGCAAGGTTGGGACATTTAGATCGTAATTGTATGTAGTGTCTCTATTTCGGTGCAATCATAAGGCGAAGGACAGTAGGATGTGGCGTAACTTTTTCGCACGCGAGAAGTTAGGATGCTGCTTGTGATTTCCATATCTTGAGCTTCGTTGGTCGACTTACCATAGTCTCTGCTAGGATGCCGCCCCGATTTGTCTCGTAGAAGATTGGCTCTTGAAGAAACGATCCGTCTCTCGCCCCAAAGTAAAAAGCCTCTCCGTTTGGTGCATTCCGAATCTCTAGTCGCGGATCCAGTTGTAACCGAGGTGCTGCTTCTCGTTGGATCATCAAGCCTGCTGACCTCGCTTGATAGGGGTACAGTTTCGTTTTTAATCCCTCGACCGGCTGATCTTCGAACTCGTCCAAATCAAAACTAGAAATAGATGCCACTGATTCTAGAAGATCTTCGACCGCTCTCCTACTAAACCGATTTTTGATTTTCTCCGGGGAAGGCGCGGGAGATGGAAGCTTGTTGAATAGATAGAACAGCGATACATTCTCAGCACTCGCCCAAGGATCAAATGGCTGTATCGCTGCTTCGGAATGATCTCCGAACCAAGGTTGTGGCGACACGTCGATCTGTTGCAGAAGCAGGCGCAATGCGGCTTTGAGACTCTTGCTATTCCGGTCGATGAAACGTTGTGATCGGCCCCAATCCTCCGGGAGAAGGTAAACTCGAACGATATCGTGAGCTATCCTGCTGGTCTCACAATGCTGGTGGATGAACATCCGAATCCAACCGGCTTCTAGTAATCTAGACGCTTCATTTCCTATCAGCATCTTCACGTCCTCAGGTAAGTCAGGATGCATCAATTCAG
Source organism: Laburnicola sp. JP-R-44 (assembly GCA_009805535.1). Classification (NCBI taxonomy): domain Eukaryota; kingdom Fungi; phylum Ascomycota; class Dothideomycetes; order Pleosporales; family Didymosphaeriaceae; genus Laburnicola; species Laburnicola sp. JP-R-44. Next base: position 2,362,848 of record SELF01000019.1, on the reverse strand, counting down.
CCCATTCCGTGTCCGCGCGCTTGGGAATTATGGAAAGTAGACGATCGAAATGAAGGCTACCTAGAGAGATGTACTTCTTGAGATCTTGAGATTCGGCGTCCATGCCAGACGCACTGGACGATATCGTTGTCATCGGAGTTGAGGTCGACGAATCCATATTGAGAATCTGTGTGGAGCCTTTCTTCAGACGTGAGCAGAGTGATCTGGTGGTGATGATTCTGGTGTTCCAGGTGGAGACGCTGTGTGACTGCGCCGTGTCTGCCCTAAGGCTACATTCCTGGTGCAACCTCACGTCCCGCGAAACGTCCGACTCAACCAACAAGTAGCGACTGAAAGAGATTCCTGTGATGTAATAGATCTCCGGTGAAAGAAGTGGACCGGGCTGTTGATGCGAGAAACTGGTAGGCACCTAACGTGGTTTCGCCAAGATATGTGCACGGACTTTGCGCTAGGGGATTTAGGGGATCCACGTCAGCCTTATTCACTCGTAGGCAAAAATGCGAGTTTCCCAAGTCAGTTCGCATTCCCAAAGATTAGTTCATACTAACTCTCAATTCAGCCAGATTTTATGCACTGTATCTGTTCCCTCGGGAGGAGGAATACCAACACTATCAGGGTGTACTGTATGCTACTGTACGGGTCTCCCGAGGTCCTCACCAGCAGGTGAAGGAACTACCATATGCGGATGTTTTTTGAACAAGGCGACGGGCGTAGCGCGCGATGCCTAGGCATGTCTGTAGTTGGCCATAGGCTCTAGCTTCATACTACAAGTAACTGTTGGCTAACTAGATTTCCCCCCACATACATGTAGACGAAGAAAGTCGTCAGATAATATGACGGCCGAGTGCCCGAAGGTCCCCACCTCCATGATCATAGAGCACGACGAAGGTAGAGTGGACTCGTGGGTAAGAGAAAAGAGTTGAGAGAGAAAAGAGGTGATAGAAAAAGCGGGGCCTGTTGTAGAGAAGCGACCCTGCTCTTCTGTAGCCACGTGACTTACGTCAGAGGTGGTGTGTGTAGAAGGTTCCATTCAGGTGCACAGACCCACTACCCTCAAGATAAAGCTCTCGCCCTCTCCTTTCTTCTTCGGTAGACTCCTCACTCCACTCACTCTCTTTTCTGCAAATAGCAATACAGCTTGTTGTCCTCATATGCCTGCCCGCCCACATTTGAAGGTCGGTAAGTAGTGCTAAAAAGGATGACAATAATAAGCGGGTTTCTGGGCGGCGGCTGGCATCAGCGTCGACTAGCCAGTGTCCGTCTTGGTACTCTAGGTATGCAACTACGGATTTTCTGCTGACCTTGTATAGAAGGTCTTGTCCTAAGTCAAAGTGAATCTGACTCGAGCGACAGCGTGCTAAGCCTATAAGGCTTGTTAAGAAGCCTTCGACTACAGCAACGTGCGTTAGGACTATAGCTAATATGCCCTTAGGTGTCTTTACCATTAGTTTCAGTTTCATACTGCCCCATGCAGTGATTTTGATACATCCTATTCCTGCTCCTACAAAGTTGTTGGCACTGGCCTCATACTCTCTCGTCCATCCAGGCCAAGACTTAGTATTAACAATGTGGGTGTTCGAACTAGGATCAAGTATGAATCGGTTGCTTAATAAGTCGTAGCTGCTAACGTCGTTAAGTGTAGATAGAGCTACTAGCTCCTCAGCAGGTTTGACGCCGTCGTCAAACGACAGCTTCTCATCGCGCTCGCCGCGCTCGTCGACCGTAACGGCATCGGATTCCATATATCGCGCGGTGTAGGTGGATGGGTTTGAGGGAGGCTTTCTATCGTCAATAGTAACTGCAGACTTAGAGCTCGATTGAGTTGCCTTCCAGTCCTTTATGGCCTTCTCCACCCTCGTCTTTAAGCTCGGATCCTTAGCAAAAGCTGCTGCCACCTTCTTGCTACCCTCCTTGTTGTCGTATCCTTGGGGTTGGGAAGGAGCATCTGGATTCATCACCTAGCACTTAGACCAAGAGTGTTTGTTGCCACAGAGGCATACACCGCTCCGTAAAGGTTTGCTTTGTAGTGTTTTTGTTAGCTTAGCTATCTCTAGCTCTGCTGTATGTGCACTAAAGCCCGTACTGATTAGGCGTGTGCGCTTTAAGTACGCTGAGAACTCGGCGACGTAGTCCTCCACTGATAGGACTGTTTCACCAAGCCTCTCCTTCTGGATTAGGTCTCGCAGACCTGCTGTTCCGTATTCTAGGTCGAGTACCTTGCAGGCGACTAGGAAGTCTTCCTGCGCGCAAGAATCCTCCGTCTCTGCCAGCCTAATAGCCTTTGCACTAGTTAGTAACCTCAACCTAACGTCGAAGCCACTCTTTAACCTTCCTGCCCTTTAGCGGTGTCTAGAGATCCTTATACTTTGTTATTAAATCGCGGCGACGTGTCGCGTCTGATGGTGCAAGATGTTTCTTAAGGGTTGTAAGTCGTTCGTGCGGCGTACCCTTGTCCTCAATCAGGTATATATGGTGTGCTGCTATCGTCTTACTGATCTCAGAGTTGAATTCTGCTAGAGCCTTCAGCTGACGCTTATACTCTAGATCCTTCTTTTCCCATCTCTCGTACGCCCAACGGTAATCGGCTCGCTGCTCGGTATTTAGGCTGGCGTACGTAGTAGCCGTGCTGTCGTAGTCGCTAAGCTGAGGCTCCATCGGCTCCTCAAGCTGCGGTAGCTTGTCTGCTGCAACATCTGGATCAACGTATTTCCAGAGTTGGTTCTTTTGCGCTGTATCCTTGCGGATAAACAGCCATTTGTGCCAATCTTCTGATCGACTAAGGACAATTGTCACTCGAGTGACGGCTGGATCCGACTCGGTTGTCATCGTGCTCGCAGGGTTGCTCCTACAGTAAGACTGTGGTGTCCTTGGTAGGGTAATTGCTTAGGTGAGTGAGGCCCCGTCGCAATCCGGGCTCATAACTGTAGCGGTTGTAGCTGAAAGGCGAAAGTCGAGGCAACACTTGTTGTATTGAATATGAGTAGTACCTAGGATATATACTAATAGGCAATCTAGGCAGCAGTGAACAAGTGTAGGCAGCAATGAACTAGTACAGGCAACAGTAGATCTGTAGGCAGCAACTCCAAACTTACCCACTACCGTTACAAATATTATGTGCGGAATAAAGCAGTAGCTTTTGGGGAATGAGCACGTGGAGTGAGAATTCGTCGCGAAACTTTCGGTATGTGGATCCGATGTTATGGTTCTGAGCGTAGTGCGATCTTCAAGTCTTACGTGTACATTGCTGCGAGCATGCACGGCGTATGCTACGGGTGCTAACCCGTAATACTCTTCAGATATCATGGCGTGTTATATCGTCAACTTGTTGAGCCAACCTTGCAAATTGAGAGAGTCGTTGCTGGAGGTCAATGCAACGAATATACCTTTGGGTGAGCCGGCAGGTAGCGCCTGCGCCAGGAAAAGTCGTCTGCAGACCCAGCATGCGCGTGCCAGACGCAACACCCGAACGTAGAAAAAGGGCACATGGCGTGAGACGTACCGTTGTGTAGACCTCCGAAGTATCTAGCTTGCGTTGCGTCCAAAATGGCTGCAAGCTCTGCAAAGGCTTCGCTCACGCGTGGTATACTCGTAAACAAGCTCTCTGCAGCTGCACAGGCTGGCGTCCACGCGTGCGAAAGCCGTGGAAGCCCTACTGCAGATCTTACACGTGAAAAAACAGGCTGCCAATGCCCCACAAGGGTAAAGCCGACCTATCATTGCGGCAGCGTGCACCCCAGCGTCGTCGCCAGGTGCCCAAAAAAGACGCACGCCGCTGAGCCTACGCAAAAAGAGAGCCACCCCTCATAGGCGGGGGTCGAACTACTGCCTTAAAAGTGCAAAAAAAAATTAGTCCGCCGTCGTGCCGTATGCGATTCGTTCGTAGCCAATGGGCCAATCTGTATCTGTGATGTGTTAGCACTGCCGATAGTCAAACTTTCTTAGAGGGTTTATATAGCACAGTAAAAGATGGTGGACAGGGGTGAGGGCCTGGTTGGGGCTGGGGCGAGTGATGTGCGTGGGTGCGAGCGGGCGGGCTGAAAGGTGAATGTGCGGGTGCCACACCACTACGCGGGCACCTTCACGGGGGTTGGGCTACTCGGCAGCTTGACAACAGGGGAGGCAGACATGTTTACGCTCATATCGATGAGATATGCCGCAGGCACTCTGGACGGTTGAAGATGGGGCTCCGCTGCAGCGGATGTTTGTTTACCCTCCCAGCATAACATGTCCCGGGAGGTATTACATGCAGGAGAATGGAACCGACGTCAATATGCTGTTATAATACTGACTCGGTGCAATGGCATAGTGTCGTCGCCGCAGGGTCTTCTCATCTTTTGTGCAAACTGATTCTGGTGGGCCTCCTGAGTGTTACATTGCCGCAATCTTGCTTTCACTCAGATCTCCGTAGGAGGTGGGCATTGCCCAAGCGCTGCTGCAGCAGTTCATTGAGGTCTTGCTGAGGTTCTCAAGTTGAGAGTTTGAATGATAGGGCGAGTATCAATGGGGTCCAGCATGCTTACGGCCGTGCAGCAACATCCAGGCACCTCGCGCGTGTGCGCAGCCCGGCCAGTATGACGGCATGCTCGACTTTGTGAATGAACGGTACGCTTCGCCGGGAGCTGGGGCTCGGCGTCGGGCTTTAAGACTTTTCGCTGTTCCCTTCGCACTTCTTCACCTCACAACACCCAAACACCGCGCACCCCACCATTGTCGCATCACGCTGAAAAATGGCCGCATCCCAACCCCCCGCCGAGATCACCAGCCAATGGGTCGTGGAGGCTACGACCCTCACAGACACTGGTGGCAATAAGACCGGGCAACGGCCCCAAAGGCGCCCGGAGTCCGCAATGCTGGTCTCCCACCGAACCCGCCAAATTCGCCAATCCTACAGCAGGGAAATCCTCAAGATCACGACCAAGAGCTGGAGCTGCTCGAAGCTCGGCTGCTCGACGCGCTCCTCCAATACATTGGCACTGGCAAGGGCGACGACAAGGACGGCTCGGAGGGCAAGCGCCCCGTCACGTAGGCGTAAGTCAGCCCCAAAGGCATCTACTATGCTTTGACTAACAAAGACAGTCAAACACGTCAACACCGACCGCCGCCACCGCCGTGTGTAAGTAAGCTCCTTGAGCTCCTCGAGAGCTTTGGTTCAGTACGAGGGCGATTAACCGCGAATCCAGATCGAGAAGCCGGCACTTCCATTCACAGCATGCCCAATCCCCGTGGTCACGAGCTCCTGTACACTATTGGGAGACTTGATGTTCTCGGGGGAGTCTGGCGTTGATGGGTTTTACTTTCTCGGGCGCGACTTTGGCGTTGACGGCGTCATGTGACTGCTTGATTCTGTGGGCATTGCCCGGCGATAGAGTGGCTTCCAAGACAGGCAATACACGGTAGACAATAAAGGAGATTTGGGAACTCTGCTACGTGCGCAAACGTGATGTGCAAGTATCCATGGATGGTCATGTCATGTCGTGTCTCGAGTGCCGACGTCTGAGTTGAGTTCGGACGAACCATGCTCCTTCTGGATAGCTCTGTGGAACCGGCCGGCAGGAGCGTCCCACATGCGACTCCGAGCATCTACTCTACCACACACCTCGCAGCTTCGAGAATGCATCTATGCCACGCGCCGGGCTTTTCTCTTTGGGCTTTGCACCGCACTTCACGGGTGTTTGTTGAGTGAACCGAGGAACGCTCACGATACGCATCCCACCCAGAGCACGCCGCGGCGCAAGCGAAGCGACGACGAGAGTTGTATGTAGGCATCCTCGAAGCAGCTGCGATACTCCTTAGAGCGCTTCGCCTCTATTAACAGTGTTATAATCCGCGTAGGAAGGTTTGGATCGTCTTCCCCTTGGTGTTGTGCTTTCTCTCGCTCACCACGCTCACCCTCAACACCACAGGGCGCACCCCATCTTGACTGACGCGGGGCTTGTAGGGCCTTCTAGGCTTCCTCGAACCAGCTGCGATGTCCCTTAGAGGCGCGTCGTCTCTATTTACCGTGTTGTAGTCCGCGTAGGAAGTATCGGGTCGCCTCCCCCTCATCGCAGCTTGCTGCCAAGGTTTCGCTCACTGCCCTCACCCTCAACACCACGGGGCGCACCCCCGTATTGACCAACGTGGGGCTTGTAGAGCCTTCTGGGCACCCTCTAACCAGCTATCATATCCCTTACACGTACGTGGTCTCTACTAACAGCGTTGTAGACTGCGTAGGAAGGATTTGAGCGCGTCCCCTGCGCAGCTTGCTCCGGAGATTTTTTTGCTCACCGCGCTCACCCGCGACACCATGCGGCGCACCCCTTGACAGACACGGCTTGTAAGATTATGCAGACATCTTACTGAGCCGCGACAACGGTGCTTACGGGCGCTTCGTCTTTACTGACGGTGTTGTAATCCATCTAGGGACGTTCCCGGCCACCCCCGTACCGCATCGGCGGGGGTTTTTCGCTCACCGCGTTCACCCTCAACACCGTACGACGCGACCAGATCGACGGATACAGAGCTTGTGGGGCATCCTCTGAACAGCTGTGACGGCGCTTATAGGCGCCTTGTCCTTGCTAATGACGACGTGTAGTAGTCCATACAGGAAGGGCGAGACCCACCCAACCCCGTAACACATCGGCGGCGAGGTTTTTCGCTCATCGCGCTCACCCTCAACACCATGCGGCACAACCATATCGATGGAGACAGAGCGTGCGGGGCATCCTCTGAACAGCTGTGACGGCGCTCGCAGGCGCTTCGTCTTTGATAATGTGGCGCCAGGCGTGGCATGCCACGTAGAAAGGACTTGATTCACTCCCTCCCCCTCCCTCCACTACAGCTTGCTTCGAATGATCCTCGCTCGCCGGCCCCGCCCTCAACACGCCGCCGCGGTGCAAACGGATCGATTGCGACAGCTTATAGGGCATTCACAGCTACGACGGCGCTCACAGGCGCGTCGTTGCTATTGATGACAGAGCAGTCCATTTATGATGGGATAGACCCACGGCCACAACCTCGATACCGCAGGTTGCTTCTACCCCGCGAGCGATGGCGCAGGTGCACACCGGTGGTGAGGCTTACAGGGGGTTTGACAAACATCGCTTCGGGCAGATATGGTGAGTACTCTTCTCTAAGAGTTCCGTTTATGCGACTAACTTTGTGACAACTCGAGATAGGAATCGCCGATCCGCTCCCGCATGCCCTATCGAATCGCGTTGCTCGCCGACCCCTACATCCGTTCGCAACACGTACACTCGATCGAATACGATCTCCGAATACGATCCCTCGCTTGATATAACGGAGAGACAAACAAAGGGAGTCTTTTCTGTTGGAGTGCTGTTGGAGGACTTCCAGGCGACTCGAGGCATAGGACTACGTGCGCCAACACCGATTTACAGCCTGCGTCGCCAAGCTCAAACGGACATAAAGACTAGCTCATAGTGCTAGACCTCAAAATCCGAAGAGTAGCAGGAAGTCTGGAGATACCGACAAGAGACTACGAGCAAGGACGGGCGCGCGCGTCAGCACGGCTTCGCCAAGGTGGAAGGGATATAACGGCGAGTCTAGAATGGCTGGCCTCGTGGAAGAGATAGCAGCGAGGGCTTCGGGAAGAACAGCATGAAACCACAAGCAAGGGTGGAGTGTGGCGCGTCGTGCATAGTATGCGATACTACACGAAGGATGGGCTGTTCGAGGATATAATAGTGTGATAACGGCCAGTAGTTCATGATTGCTTTCCATCATCCTTGGGATGGATTCGACTATGGCAGCGTTGGACAGAATTGGACAGCGTTCGGCATTTTTTGACCCAACTCTTGCGGCAACATTGACGAATATACGGAGCCGCGGGGGATGTCCGACTGGGTAAATTCTTTCGGGATGGCGTGCTCTGCAAAGAGGCGAGAGCGACCAGACTTTTACTGTGTAAGAGAAGGAATCCAATGAACACCGAAGAGGAGGTTGCGCAAGAGAAGGAATTCGGTGCAACACCAAGAGGAGGTAGAGCTTGGGCACTTGGAGGTTGCATCGAGAGTTTTGGGATATACTTCCACCAGGCCTGGCAGGGGCTATGCGGCAGATGCAATGGGGCACAGTTGAGTCTCTTGAGCAAAGCACGGTTTGATGCGAGCCAAGGTCCACAAGTCTCGTTTCCTCAAAGGGTCCAGCGCTAGCATTTTCTTCCACTCCAGGGATGTTCCAAACCACGGAGATTTTCCAATCCAGGGAGGCCGTTGAGTCCAGGAGATTGTCCAGTCCAAGAAAAGTTGTCCAGTCCAGGAAGGTTATCCAATCCGGGAAGGGTATCCAATCCAGGAAGGTTGTCCAGTCCAGGGAGGTTGTTTAGTTCAGGAGAGATACGGGCGATCTCTAGAAGATGTTTTCTTTTTCGCAGCGCCAAACTCTCTCCAACAAGATCATCGGGAGGGTGCAGTGCAGCACAAAACGCAAACTGCACTCATCGGCGATGAACAGAAGCCTGGCGTATCCTCAGCTAGCTACGGTCCTTGATTCCTTCCGTCCATTTGAAGATGAAATGGATCATGACGCAGAGCTTGACTTGCACTGTTCTCTCAAGTCTGCCTCAGGTTGAAATCCAGGGATAAGAGCGGTGCCAGATTCGAAAAAAAGACAAAAATGTGTTGGAAGCTACTGGCACTCCATTTTGGGAGACTGTCCAGCATGGAACTAGTACCTCAGATTTCGTGCATGAAGTCTGGCATACATGAATGTTGCCCAGGGGTGTCGTTCGCATCCACTCTGGCGTGGTGCAACAGTTGGGCTACCTCGGGTGTCGTGTTGCGTTTGATATCCTTCGAGGCTCCTAAAATTCGGTTCGAACGACTTTGAATTCGCTTGGGACGGATGGCAGTTCAACATCTTCACCATACGACCAATGCAACCTCGTTGTGGTCTCCGACAATCTTTCATGCCAATTCGGATAAGGAGGACCTTGCCTGACTGCTCTTTCCGTCGGGGACTTTTCATCCGAAAGATATTGGAATCGTCTCTTCCAAGATGTGGTGCAAAAGGCTATTGCCGTGAACTCCTGCGCCACTCGAGGACTGGATTCCGATCGTTAGACCCCAGTCGCGGGCTCTCCTAATTCGCCACACAAATTCCACAATAAGCTTCTGAGCGCGTTTCAAGCCGCAGTAGGCTTAACGAACGTCAAACCTCGGCGGCGTGACGCATATCTGTCGGCCATCGTCGTTGACGAATAGTTGACTCCAATTTTAGAGTCCTGCGCGGTTCGTCAAACAGTTCGGCTTGGAGGTATGCGGCTCAACGTGTCTTCTTTACTTGAGCCGGTACTCCATGATGAAATTCTCTATGCCATGAAGCGCCGATGATGTGTGGTATGCCTGTCCATCTCATCTTCTATCCGAAGATCAAACCGAAAAGGTCAGGATCTCCTCCATCCAGGACACCGCCTGATGTGGGGATAGGAGGACTGGCATGTCTGGCATGAAGTGGTCTCATCCACAAGTACCACCCTCAACGAGAGAACCCTGTTGTTGCCATCATCGATCCCGGAACCATTGGTCCTTCCGTCTCTTCCTCATCCTCATCCACAAGCACCACCCACAACGAGAGAGACCTGTTGTTATTGCCATCATCGGCCCGGAACCCTTGGTCCTTCCGTCTCTTCCTCATCCTCGTCCTCTAGGCCGAATGTCTCGATATGAGTATTATGATGCCGAGTATCCTCCCTCCAATGCCGTTGTGTCGCCGTACTATCCCGATCATCGCTCGGTATTCGAAGGCTACTGCCCTTTGACGTAAGAGTTTCTCTAGCGATAGGTGTCCCTCAGCATATCCAGGAGGACTTCGGAAGCTGATAGCGAACTGGTACCCAGAGATGTCCTTGCCCCGCAGCATGGCCTTGGGTACCCAATATACCGTCTCTGCCGATGTCCGCTGTGCTCATGAGGTACCGAACATCGAGGGCCGTGCCGTAGCGCTCATCTCCGTTAAAGTGACTAGCTGCCGTTGTCGAACATCCTTGGGCCGTGGGCACCCCTGGCTTTCATCAAGTCGTTCATGATGCCGCCCAGACATGGCATGCCAGCCCGACGGGATCGCCACAGCCAGCTCCTCCAAGTTGTATCATGCATGCGCTTGCGCAGGTACCATATTGTTCGCCGCTCATCTGACTGTATCCTCCCCGAGGTCGGCGGCGCAAACGACTGAGATGGCCCCAATCCCTGTCACGGCGTCAGGCGGCGCATCACACCGCCGCCCCCGCGTTGTATCCCCTGTCCCAAAGATGGTCCGGCCGCCATCGGCGACGCAATCCGTATTCTCCCCCAATGTGTATGCGCTCGTTTGCGTTTCGTCGGCGTATTGCGGTGGCGGTCGAGGGCGATCGGGATCGCGGTATGCGGGTAGTTGCTGCGCGGCTGCATGCAAGGGCGTGGAGATGTGAGCCCATCCGCCGTATTCCCTGTCCCAAAGATGTTGTGACCGCGGTCAGCGGCACATTTCGCATTCTTCCCCAATGTGTATGTGCTTCTTTGCGTTTCTTCGGCGTATTGCGGCGGCGGTCGGGAGCGATCGGGATCGTGGGGTGCGGGTAGTTGCTGCGTTGCTGCATGCAGAGGCGTAAAGACGTGAGCCCATCCGCCACCGATGTGGCGGAGAAGGGGAACACTCTCGGATGCTATTTCGGTTAGCGGAAGTTGTGAGAGTCGCGAGGCTACTTACAAGCTCCTGATGCCCTTGCGGGTAGTTGTTGCGCTGTTGCATGCAGGGGCGTGGAGATGTGAGCCCATCCGCCACCGACGTAGCGGAGAGGGGGAACACTCTTGGGTGCTATTTCGGTCACCGGAAGTTGTGCGAGTCGCGAGGCTACTTACAAGCTCCTGATACCTTTACGGGTAGTTGTTGCGCTGATGCGCGTAAGCGAGTAGGGGACAGGATCACCATCTGCTTTCGTTATGCCGCAGAAGGAGGATGCTCCGCCCTATTCACCGAAGACGTAAGAGTCGTACAGTCAACGGTACCCTGGAGCCTCATCATGACCCGCGGGGGTTGTTGTTGCGCTGCTACATGGGGGGGAGTAAGGGTGAGTGCCGCCGTCGGCTATCAATCTCGCGTAGAGAGAGAACGGCTGAAGTTGTGAAAGTCGTCAGAGTCTTCAAAGATAGCTCCGAGCGCTCTCCATGCCCGCGCGGGTAGCTGCTATGTTGCTACTTGCAGGAGTGTGGGGGTGAGGGTCGTCAAAGATACCCCCGAGCCTCACCATGCCCGCTGGGTGTAGTTGCTGCGCTGTTAGATGCGGGGGAGCAAGGGTGAGAGCCGTCAAAATTACTCACGAGGTCGCCGTCCCCGGGCACGCAATTGCCGCCGTTGCGCTGCTGTACCCGGGGGTAGGGGTGAAAGTCAAAATTACTCACGCGCTCGCCATTCCCAGCACGCGCAGTTGTCGCTATTGTGCTGCTACGCGTAGGGGAGTAGTGTGAGAGCCTTCCAAGACCCTCACGAGTCTCACCATGCCCGCAGAGATCGTTGCTGCGCCGTTAGATGCGGGGTAGTAGGGGTGAGAGTCTTCAAGGATAGCCACGAGCCTCACCATGCCCGTGGGGTAGTCGCTGCGCTGCTACATGCGGTAGAGCGGGGGTGAGAGTCGTTGAATTACTCACGAGCTCGCCATCCCTAGCACACGTAGTTTTCGCATTTGCGCTGCTACATACAGGAGAGTAGGGGTGAGAGCCATTAGCCACGAGCCTCACTACGCCCGTGGGGTAGTCGCTGCGCTACTACATGCTCTGGAGCGGGGGCGAGAGTCGCCAAGAGTACCTACAAGCCTCACCATGCCCGTGGGGTAGTCGCTGCGCTGCTACATGCGTTGGAGCGAGGGTGAGAGTCGTTAAATCACCCATAAGCTCGCCATCCCTACCACACGCAGTTTTCGCAGTTGCGCTACTACATACAGGAGAGCAGACCTTAGGGATAGCCACGAGAGTACCTTGAGAGTCGTCGAATTACTCACGAGCTCGCCAGCGCACGCGGTTGTCGCTATTGCATTGCTATACACTATAGGGCGCTACATGCATGCTGGGCTAGTAGAGCGGGGGTGAGAGTCGCTGAACACACTCACGAGCTCGCCATTCATGGCACACGCAGTTGCCGCAGTTACATAAGGAGGGGTATGGGTGAGAGCCGCCGTCAGCCATCAACCTGATGCAGGGGGAAACATTCTCAGGCGCTGCGCCGTTAGCTGAAGATGCAAGGGGCGTCAAACATAATTATCAGCTCCCAATACGGCGTGAGTCGTTCCCTCGCTGCTACATGCAAGGGGTGAGGGACTAGTGCCCTCCTACCGCCCCTCGCAACGAGTCTCCTTGGTGTTGCGCCATTAGCTGAGGAGGTGAGAGTCGTTGGCGACAAACCCCTACAGAGCTCAACATTCCCTGCAGCGACAAGGGCTGTTCACTATACACTGCCCTGCCGCATTATGCGAGTAGTTGAGGAGGTGAGAGTCATCAACAATAGCCTCCTGTAGAGCTCAACATCGCGCGCGGCGAGCTATTCACTATGCACTGCCCTGCCGCGTTATGCGGCTAGCTGAGGAGGTGAGATTCATCGACAATAGCCTCCTGTAGAACTCAACATCGCGCGCAACGAGCTAATCACTATGCACTTCTCTGGCGCAGAGAGGGAGACTCTGGTGTTCTGCTGTTAGTTGCGGAGGTCAGAGTCGGCAACGGGCAGCCTCCCGAGGAGCCCAGCACGCGACCCCGTCACAAGTCGAGACACAAGGAGAGGCATGGGTGTTATTCTATAAGCTACAGATGCGATATTCATCAACGCGAGCGCGCGACGAGCCCCAGTCGCCTCTACTCTGGCTCAAAGGGGGAGACTCAGGCGCTGTCCTGTTAGCTGTAGATGCGAAAGCCGTTGCCGATAACCTCCTGCGAGCTCTACGTGCGCGCACGGCGACAAGAGCCACCCGCTACCTTCCTGGCGCTGTGTGATGAGCTGAAGATGCGAAATTCGTCAACACTAGCCTCCTGACAGATTTACGTGCGCGCACAGCGACACCCATCTACTACCTCTCTGGCGCTGTGCTATAACCTAAAGATGCGAATTTCTTCGACACTAGCCTCCTGACTGCTCAAGATGCGCGCACGGCGATAACTATCTGATACCTCTCTGGCGCAGTGCAATGAGCTGAAGATGTGAATTTCATCAACACTAGCCTCGTGACTGCTTATCATTCGCGCGGCGAAAGGAGCCATCCTACCTCTTTGGTGCTGTTGTATGCGTTGAAGATGCGAATTTCGTCAACACTGGCCTTCTGACAGCTCAACATGCGCGCACAGCGATAAAAGCCATCTACTGCCTCTCTGCTGCTGTATCGTTATGTCCGAGTCATTGCCGATAGCCTCTTGACAGATCAAGACGCGCGCGCGGCGACAAGAGCCATTAGCTACCTTTCCGGCGCTGCTAGACACTTTCGTGCTTTGGTTAGCTGAGGATGTGAGAATCGTCGGAGATAGCCTCCTCACAGCTGAACATACGAGCGCGACGACGACCGCCATTCGCCGTTTCTCTAGTCCATAGGGAGAACCGCCAGATGCTGTACCGTTAGCTCATGTGAGAATCGTCGGAGACAGCCCCCCGACAGCTCAACATGCAAGCGCGAGGACGAACGCCATCCGCCGCTGCTCTGGCGCATAGAGAGAACACCGTCAGATGCCGTGTTGTTAGTTGACAATGTGGGAGCCGCCTCCTAATACGATCGCGGGACTGAAAGCCACCCGTCACCGCTCAGGCGCATAGAACGCTCCAAAGCGAACGCCGTGACTTAAGCCATCTACTACCAATCTGTCGCAGAGAAAGAACGCCCTCATATGCTGTGTCATTCGTCCCTCAATGCGAGTGCACAGACTCAGGCCAATTACCACCAATCTGCCATAGAGGAGAGCAATCTCAGGTGCTGTGCCGTTAACTGAGATGTGAAAACCGTCTCCCAATGCGCGCAGGAGTCTCACGTAGAAGAGGAACACTCGTGAACGCTCCTAGATGCAGTGCCTCTCGCCGAAGATGTAGTAGTATTCATTGCGCTCCTACATGTAAGGGGGTCTACAGACGCAAGCCTTCCAGAGAAGGTGCGTTTAGTGTCGTAGCCCTCCGCCACCAATCTAGCGCAGTGGGAGAGTACCTGCTCTATGTCATCAGATTCAGCGAATCGCCGAAGATAGTCAGGCGCTTTTCGTGCGCTCGCGTGATATAGGCGGTCCAGTGATTGCGGTGAGCATCGAGCGATCGTGGTACAAGGGCAATGCTTCGGCCCTTGCTTCATTGGGTTTGGGCATAACCCCTGCCTACCGGCGACGAAACAGCAAGGCTACCAGGAAACATCATTCGTGCTGAGTGCGCCTGCAGTATTGATGGGCAGACGGTGCATATTGGAGAGATATCCCAACTCCATCATGCAAGCGCTCAAGCCATTCTGAAAAGTCGTTGCAGCGGGATGTGCCTCCCACACAATTATGGAAACACATGAAGAATTCCGTCCAACCCGCTCCCATTGATCGCTTCTCCTGGAAGGCCTCATTGCCTATGTACGGCTGGCAGACATGCGAACAAGCACGACTGAACGCACTATGCTTTGGATGCCCCCTCTGATGCCTCCTTCCCATGTATCCGTATGATCGTTTCAGCGGGCGATGGCGGCGGCGCCTCCGGATACCAGCCAAACGCGATTCCTCAGTACATGCATCCAAGATGCCCGTGTGCCTATCAGCTTTTTTGTCCCCACAGTGTCATCCAGCTGCCGCGTACACCTTGAGAGTCCTGGTGCCACCAAATTCCTCTCCGTCGATCTTGCCATCAGCCCAAAATGTCCCAATGTATGCAACACGCATTCTCACCTCCCTTGTTTCTTCTGCCTGGACGGTCGCACGACCGGTTTGAGGATGGGACGTGATGTACGGACGACGTTTGGGTATCTGGAAGGAGGCGGATTCGGTCGAATGGCGATATTGCGTTGGCAAGAGAAGTTAAGACTGCTTCTGTGTGTTCGGAGATCGGCGGACTGGGCATGACGGCGCGAGAATCTTGTTATGTCAGTACGCGTCGAAATACGTCGGTATACCGAACATTGCACATGCGGCGCCAACCGGAAAAGGGCAGCCCGGTGTCTAGGAGTATGCCTTCGAATGGTGCGTCGCATTGTGTGTTGAGCTGTCGTGGGTGGTGGAGGGGTGTGGGGAGTACTTCACCTGGACGACCGCATAGGCCGCCTCCCAGGGCAGCGCCAGATTCAGCCTATAGCAGCACCGCAGCTGCCGACTTTTCACTTCTTTCGAAAAGGTGCCAAAGTTTCCAAAGCCTACTATACCATAGCGTGCTCGGCCGCCGTCCGATGATGTCAGACGCCGCCGCCGCCAACTCAACTCCCGCATCGCTATATCTCGGCGGCCACGTAGATGTCTCGATCAAAAGTAGATGCGCTGGATGCTATGGCTTTAGAGATTTCCCCAATTTTTTTTGCACGCCAATATCAGGTCGTGGTGTTGAGAAATTGGGGTGTGGCGGGCGGCCGCCAAGTCAACCCCCGCATCGCCATATCTCGACCACCACGTTAGTTGTGCTGATAAAAAGTATATGAGGAGGATGCTATGGCTCTGGATATTCTCGCCCTGTTTTTCTGCATAGCAATATCAGGTCGTGGTGTTGAGAAATCGGGGTGTGGCTGTCAGCGCACCCGCGTTGTTTACCCAAACTCTCACCCAACCCCTCCCTCACGCTCATAACCGTGCAAAAAAGATCAACCGCCCTATGCAGTGTTCGAACTGGCGCAAAAAAAATCGGCAAAAAGGAAACCCACCCTGAGGTGGTAACACCCAAACCCATAAGAGTTATAGTATGTTCACAAATTCGACTCACCTTTATTACCAACTGCGCCTCCTGCAGATCTCGGGGCCTGACCTCCGATGAAAGATTTTGCTAATTGCGGCCGTTATATAGTGCATTAATTTGGCAGGGTACGTTCACCAGCATGTGGGGGGTGGGCGGAGATCTCTCCTGCGAAATCCGCGACTCCGGAGGCCTATCACTGCGGCAATCAGAGTTTTCACCCAGCAGGCTGAGTTTAGGGTCTAGAAGAGCCTCCTTCACGTTGGTCTTATTAGGGTAAACACCGCCTTCAACGAGCATATGGCGGGCCTGCGCTCCCCTGCGTGTATGCGCTACTTCTATAGTATGTATACAGGACAAGTTTAGAGTCTAGAAGAGCCTCCTTTACTTGGGTCTTGTTGGGGTAAACACCACCTTTAACGAGACATATATAGCGGCTCTGCGCTCCCCTGCGTGCTTGTGCTACTTCTATAGTATGGAGGACGAGTTTAGAGTCTAGAAGGGCTTTATTCACGACTTCTTTATTAGGGGAGACACCGCCTTCAACGAGCATATCGCGGATCTGCGTTCCGCAGAGTGCGTGTGCTACTTCTACAATACAAGGGACGAGTTGAGTCTAGAAAGGCATTCTTCACGATGGCCTCGTCAGGGGAGACACCACCTTCAACGATTGTATCGCGGGTCTGCGTTCCCTGCGTGCATGTGCTACTGCTATAGCACGGGAGACGCAGCCCAGTTCAAAGACATCACCAGCACCACGGGGAAGCTGTCCTCGCGTATGGCCTTGCCTGATCGGTCTGAGAATTTACACGATGGAGCTACCTAGGTATTAATGAATTAACAACTAGCTGAACAGACTTATATTTTCATAGTTCGCTGTGTACGGAATAGCGAGTATCCCGCATAAGCTACATTGCTCAACTTCACCTTCTCTATGATGTTCGCGGTACCAAGCAGAAGAGGACGTTCGTCTTAAAGCAAAAGCCACCATATGATCTACGGCAGAGCCGTGGGTGTATTGACTTTCCGATCTGGGCAGATCTCTCCAAGCATACATGGGCAACCTCTTTTACGCCTACAGTCACTCGCTACCAAAACCTCTAAGATAATGAAGACGCTCTTCAGATAGAACACCAGATTGGTCCGTTAACAGCTTTTGGAGGCTCTTTCAGGCACGCGTTTGGAAGCGCTTCCACTACATGTCTCTCGATACCGCGCTTAAAACAACATTCACGCATGCCAGCTTTCCACAGGGCATATAAGTGCGGCGTTTCAACCTTAGTTAGAATCTTAACACGACGAAGATCTTCAATAATTGCGGCGTTGGATCGGTATAGGTTGCGGCATGCGGCGCTCTGCCTCACGTCGCACTCACTACAGACATGCGACATCCAGCAGCATGCAGATGCCGCACCTGCAGAGCTACATATTATGTGGCGCGCGCCTGAATATACTCTATGCATCACATTTTCTGCATGAGAGATCGCGTATAACTCACGCAAAAGAAAGTTTGAGAAAACTGACTTGCGACTCTACACTGCGTCAGTCGACGTCAGGGGAGAATTTCCCCTAACTGCGTCTGAGCTGCGGCACAGGAAATTGACTATCTGCGAGATCGTCAAGTGCAGTACGAACTCGTCAATGACATTGCGCCTCAAGTCATAGGTCAAGGGCGGCTATGGCCGAAAGCTCACTCGTACACGACAACCTCCGTATCATGGCGGACATGTAAACACTCAGCCGCATGCTATCTCTCGCATTAGTGTTGAGCTTCTGGAGAATATGTGAAGACCGCGAATGATATTTATTTGCACGCAAAGAACACGGGTGGCAGCTTTCAGGATGGCTGCAAGATTTGTCTCCCACATTACAAAGATCACAATATATGTTTGGGAAAAGATAGGCTGCTTAGGCCACATCAAGTACAGCTTGTAGTTCTTCGGGAAGCTTCGTCGTATATGCTCTGAAACGGTGCTAGAGATGGCTTGGCCAATCTACACTCCAGCTCGTTAATATTAGCATGTTACCTCAGGATATATCACGCTGATGCGGGCTACATGCTATATTGACTCGAAAGGTGCTAGGTTTTCTGTCACATACTCTAATGTCTTCGTTGGTATCATATATTCTGATGTAACCCACTATTAATATCGATTATTTGATACCGTGAGAGGTGTCCAAGTGTTTTCCTCATCTAATATGAACCTGGCAAGGCAACCACGACCCAGTACTACTCGCTTCCCGTCTGACTTACCAAATCACAGATTCATCCGTGTGCAAAGGAGTTTGGCAAGGACATCTGGCCCTCGCGTACTCGGAGAACCATGTCATGAATTAATTGCAAACCTTGAATCCAGAGGCGCTCTTGCACATAGTGCTCTAGCACAGCTGTACGAAAATGCATAAAGGAAAAAGTTGTACTCTCGATTCTTCGATGATAATAACATCATATGCATGACGGAGTGATGACAGGCATAACCCAGGGCACCAGGGCCCGTAATACAAGCGGGCGATGTACTTCGGGTACAAAAGTATTCATCCAGACCAAACATAGAAAGATATTATGTATTCAAGATTTTTGCACAGAGCTGGTACACAGAAAAAAAGGTTATAGCTAGATTTTCTTTTTTACCATAGTATAGTTGCGGGATGCAGCTTTGTTCACAAAAACAAAGATATTATAGTGGATGGAGCTGATGCTTTGGCCACCACTTTTAGAGGCATCAATTGGTATAAATCATCCACTTCATCATTTATTTTGGCGTGGAAGCTAGAAGGGCAATACCGTATGTTTTTTATATACATCAGTGCTGGACTTTCTGCTTCCTGGGGCCTTTTTATCTATACGATGAGTAGCTTTTCTAATTCTAGAGTTACAACATAGCTGACTTCCATTCGACTTCTAGTCCACATTGTCATATGATGCAACGACAGCTGCGAGCCAACAGAGCTCGATAGGGATGAACAAAACGCCCTTCACTCACACACACTCAAAATCCCAGCACCTTCTCATACTCCCTCCACTTCGTCCCAATCGGCTGCACCAACGTGTAACTACTCTTCGCATCCAACGCCTGCACCCCACTAACCAAATACAGCGGCGTCATATCCTCATCATCAAAAAATATCTTCGCACGCTCCCTCCGCTTCAACGTCTCCACCTTCCCATCAGTAAACGCAACCGTAGAATTGAATGCTTCCTGCACTTTGAAATTCCACCCATGCGTCAAATTCCGCGCATACATGTGCGCCCCCAACACGAGGATACTTCCGCCCGTCGTGCTCTACAATGTCGATCATCCAGTGTGCAAGCGCGTGCCAGTGACCCCGCTGGTCACGCCATATAAAAGGGTCTTCCGTCCAGGTCTGGCTGTAGTCGGTTTGTGTTCCAGGGCACGGGGGAGTTGATACGTTTGTATGTGGCGTTCCAAGAGGGTGCGGTAAAGATGTGCATGTCTTCGACTAGGAGGGCAATTTCGCCTGTTTGGTTCTGCGGTGTCCAAAGGGCCCAGGGCGCGGGATTTGTCCCTTTAACGAGGAATTGGAAGGGGTTCCATGGGCCGTGGATGTTGGAGGCGGCGGAGACGGAGACGTTGTTCGGGAATTGTGATCTATATAATTCGCTGTAAGCGCTGCTGCAAAAGAGATCGGCTGAATGATGATATGAGCGGCTTACAGAGGGACAGAGTTACAACTCTTCGGGTCTTCAACATTCGCTCCAATCGCCCACATGAGATACTTCTCGTCTGCAGGACTCCACAGCACATCCACATTATGTCGAAAACTGCTCGTGACATTCTGCTTCCACTCATACGGACCCTGAGGCCCATTGCGAGACTCTGCTCTTGCGATGAAACTGGTCGGCCTCCAACCACTTAGTCCGCACCCGTGGCTGAACTGATCCACAAAGAGATGGAATAATCGAGGATCCTGCCTATCCTGCACGATGCGTCCTCCCCACGATGAGTTACCGTAGGCTCCATAGTGACTGGGATCAGTATAGTTGGTGTGATTGTATCCCGTCCAGCGAGTTGCGGGTGCGAGGTCTAAGCGGCCACAGTCATCGCCAAACCAGCCTTCGTCGCAATGGCATATAGTTTCGCATATGCCGTTGAGGCTGCAATCTTCGTCGGTTGAGCACGCAAGTGCGATGTGG
Source organism: Laburnicola sp. JP-R-44 (assembly GCA_009805535.1). Taxonomy (NCBI): domain Eukaryota; kingdom Fungi; phylum Ascomycota; class Dothideomycetes; order Pleosporales; family Didymosphaeriaceae; genus Laburnicola; species Laburnicola sp. JP-R-44. Next base: position 2,342,843 of record SELF01000019.1, on the reverse strand, counting down.
AGTAGTGAGAGGAAAGCTGGCAAGGTGATGATGCTCTGGAGTAACATGCCGTTGGAAGATGGAGTTATTGATGCCTCATTCATTTGTTCTGCTGTCGCGTGCTACCCCACACAGTATTTCATATACTACTGTCTTGTAGATCATGACAGACGCTATATAGCCCGGGTTGTTCGCTTCCGGAATGCGAGCTCTTTCATTCCACCAACCAGCGTAATCTACCCCACACTGGTGCACCGTCGCGTCCTTCCAAGAACAGCTTTCGATGAGGGTTTATTTTGAAGTTTGACTTATGTATGTGCGATATGATCGAGCCAAAAGCCCCTCAATAAAACGTACTGTTGAATTTGGGTGCAGAGCAAAAGAAAATCCCATTGCTCTTGCAAAGTTCGTACAAGAAGTATCAATATCCCGCAACAGCTGACTTGCTTACCAGGAAGAGAAACACCGCAGACCTTTTGGTATACGATACAACGCTGTAAGGGAAAGCTGTCTTCGGGGGGTTGGCCGTATGGTGCACAATTCTTGTAGACAAATGAGGGAGTCGTGGAGACCCCGGCCCAGTCAATGCTCACGTGCTCGCCTAGATCCGCGCCTGTCCTAAGTAATTGGGTATAGTAAGATATCTCCTCGTTTGCTCACACTGATCGGTTTATTGTCGTTTTTCCTTCGATGTGTGAATAAAGGTCCAAATTGTATTTTCGCATGGTTAGTTTACGAATTCACTATTGAGCGATCGAAGTGGGCATCGGAACGCTGGGATCGCACATGCACACGAAGGTGTCCAGGGTCCCACGCCCGCGCTGGCGCACATGCAGTCTCGGCACACCGAAAGAAGCAGCTCAACGCTCCCGAGGTCCTGCCAGGTTAGCAAAATCATTAATAGGCTGACCTTGTTACAACGTAAGCTCTATAGCAGTATCGGGCTAGAATGCTTCGACAACTATACCTGGCTCATTGGTCGTATGTAGCCCAGCTCGTGCTTGCACTTATTGAAATACTCAGCGTTATATCGACAAGAACAATTTGAACAACATGGGAAGTTTACTTCATTACAGGTTCATGAGCTAAATTCACATATTCTTCGTTTTGGAGAGCGTCGCCCCGCTTCCATGTCACCTTTGATCATATCTTGCACGAAACATGGAGCCATTGTGCTCTTCCATTCGTATCGACCCACCTCGAGTCACAGCTTCCATAGACGAGGTCGAGCCAGGAACGAGTAATAAGCGGCTAACATACACAGATGCAAAGTCGCCACGGTTGCTTTACGATAATCCTCGGCCTAAATCGGAAAATCTTCTTAAACCTTACTCGGTGTCCACCGCACAGCCTGAACTGTTACTTTACTTTATTGATGTTCCCGAAGTAGAAGCAGCTTCCTCTTCTATGCTTCAGCCTGAAGCCTACACCGCCAGATTCGACTGTCTTTCTAGTCGGTCTTCCTACATATGCAGTGATTTCACGGCCAAGCAGTTTCGCTTTCCCGAACTGGAACAATACATCGATTAATATGCTTCCCTGAGGGGCGAAGCTTTCCCCATCAAAGTGTCTCCTACGACTTTGACTGACACATGCTGCACTGTTTCGGGGCTTTTTTTTCGCAATTGCGGGGAAGACCAGGGTACCCTACCAAAGGGGGCCAGAACGCGAGGCCGGGAACCGCGCGAGAACCCACGTGCTATGACCTCGCTACGTTGTGTAACGGTGAATGATGCGAGGGGTGTAGCGCATGCTGCCGGACGAACACGAATTAGCCGAGAGATGTGAGACAGGTAGGTAAATACGACAGGCTTCCGCAAGAAGACCCCCAGAAAGAGTGGGTGGCATGAATGGTGAACAGTGCCAGCGACGTTGGATGTTGGATAAAAGATGTATCCAATACTTCATCGCGGCTGGCGTCTGGACAAGCATTGCGCATTCCGGCGTGCCGCACTGCGGGGTGCGAAGCTATGGAGGATGTGGAGAAGGGTCCACCCTGGCGGTGGCTGCTGGAAAAGTAGGATCGCATTAGCTAAATCGACTTTGGAAGGAGTTCACGGCCTGACTCGCCCGCCACCAGTGTCAAAACTCGTTACTGTGCTCAGTGCGCTGGTTCAGACCTCGCCGATCCCTGTGGCGAGGTGATATGCTTGCTGTTGTCATAGCAGGACCACATTAATTTCCTCCTTGCGACCGGTCCTTATATAAGCCCTCCCTCCGTCTCTAGCGCAGATGGACTAGATCTTTTTGGCACTGTCGAGCTCCGTTGCTAATAAACGATGCCCCAGCGTCTTCCCACCCGCCCCAGACTTTCTACCACGCAATGACGGCTCTTTATTTTCGCAATCTTTTTGCCCTACTGAACCTTTTCATCATCTACGCCAGGTGTGCGAACCTCAACATTTCGGGAGAAGCAGTAACAACAAGATTCTGGGATTGCTGCAAGCCGTCTTGCGCCTGGAAAGAAAAAGCCGCTTTCAACCGACCGGTGTTGTCGTGCGCCATTGACGACAAACCCACGGACATCAGCGGTGGCACTGGCTGCAATGGCGGTTCCGCATTTCTTTGCTCTGATCAACAACCGTGGTCAATCAACGAGACTTTTTCCTACGGATTCGCAGGCGCCTTCATTAAACCCGAAATCAGTGGAGGCAAGATAGAAAGACTCATGGTGCTGCGCCTGCTACCAGTTGGACTTTACTAGCGATCCTCTCAAAGGAAAGAGCATGATCGTTCAAGCCTCGAATACCGCCTACGATATCAACACGGACAACCGGTTTTCCTTGGCGGCAAGTCACTTTATTTATTCAAGTCTGCTTCTCATCGCTAACATGTGGCAGATACCTGGTGGTAACACCACTTCACATGACGCCTGTGCCCGTCAATACGGTGTGGATCAATCTGTATTTGGGAGCGAAAACGCAGGCGTCAGCTCCAAGGAAGACTGCGACAAGCTACCCGAAGCGCTACGATCCGGGTGCGAATGGAAATTCGATTGGTATGAGAATGAATATTTCCCCACGTACGTGTACCCGCTTCGAACTCACGGTTGCTGTCTAATGTTCCACAGTGCAAATTTCAAACGCGTCCCGTGCCCCTCCGAACTTACTTCCCGGACGCAGTGCATTCGCGACGATGAGAAGGTGCTGACGGGCGAAGAATCCGCGGCGACTACTTTTGCGCCTTCCTTCAATATCGCTCCTCTTGCTGTCGCCGCCGGGATGCTGTTCGTATAAAGATTATGATGTTACGCCTTGTCATCTTCGGTTCAGCCATTCACGATCGACACGAACTTCAAACATTTTATTCCTTGGTCCACAACTTCGGTAGAGCACCCGTATCAGGGGACGTCATGCACGGATACCTTAACAGTGGACCTCGCCTTTGATGGGCCGTGCCTCTTTGCCTTTGGACGAAGCCACACGCACCCTTGCACACGCTTCGAATCGTCAGTCCAACAGCACGATATGCAAATCCGACGGATTTGACATCCTCATCGATGTATATCGAAACGATCTTGTTCCTCTTGTAGCACAGTCATCAAAGGGTTATTGGATTGCGTAGTGTACGTTACCTATTTCAGTCATGGCAGTTCAGTTCATCGCCACACGGGCTGAGGCTCCGATGGCGTTTCCGTGTCATTTATGGTGTGCCATTTGACTTCCTATCTGCATCTGGAGGCGCGCTTCGTTCCGCATTGAGTGTTGGTTTGGGCATCATTTCTTACGCAGCGCTCGCTTCTGCCTCGGTCTCATCTCATGTGCGGTCGCCGAAGGCTTTTAATGAAGCGTGGCGAAAGGTTGTACGAAGCGGATTCAGTGGAAATTGGGGAAACGTGGTATTGGATAATAACTCCACCCACTTGAGGGCGACCACTTTCTGATCACCGAGGCTGCTTGCGTGCATCCACTACCTTCGCACCAAACCAAGAGACCTTCGAAAGATTTAGCCCTCTACGCGTAGTCCCTAGCAATCCACCAGATCCACCAGATCACCTCGCAGAAACTTGTTCGTAATGTTGACCGCACGCATCCAATAATACTCCGGCATACCCTCTCCCGGGGAAAAGCTCCCTCGCCCATCCGCCAAGCGCAATATCGGCAACGACAGCCATCTGCCTGAATGCAGCGTATGGCGTGGCCGAGTTCAGGGATCCCGACCAGAACAAGGGTTAAAGCCGCTATTTTATCCATATCAACCGCGGGGTAAGTGAGATGTTGCCCCCCATTTTCTTGATTCGCTTTCTTCGTGGGTAGTCCAGAAGCTTAGAGGTGGAGAAACACACGCGAAGAGATGAATGGATGGTGGAGCATACGACGTGGCTGGCACTACCTACCTATCGATTCGAGCCGCACCGCAGGAGCTAGCTTGCCGCGTTGTACGGTATGTATGTACACTGGGTCACGTCTTTCACATGGAGGGCTGCGCGATATGCGGGTTCCTTTCTCGTCTGTCTGCTTAGCGATACCGTACCCCACCGTTTGCATATCACGCGCAAGCGCCCCCGACCGTTAGAAGCTCCTACTGCAGGACCACCAACGCAAAAGCGTATTGTCCCGCCTGGACATGTCGCTGCCAAGGATGTGGACCTTGGTGCAGGGCCAGAGAATTTTTCCGCCCTCGTCAGTTTCCTCCGTCGTGGAGTCGGGTGTTGCACAAGATGCTTACACTGGAACACGGCATGTTTCGTTTTCGCTCGGAAACTCCCAAATGTAATGATTGGGTAGCACAGGCTTCTTGTTAGACCACGAATACCGCTTCTCGTTGAACGCCTCGGCTCCGATTATTAGTATATTGGGCACGCAAGCCGGGTGCAGTTTGACGGTGGCTGCTCTGCCGAGAGCGGTGCCGGTTGCTTAGCCGGTAACCTGGTGCGGTCTGCGCATCGAACGGGCCTGAGCGCCGGCAGGGAGCGTGAAGTGGTCTGAGTGTTAGCGACTGTGTGCTCCCGTGTGGGGATGGCAGTTTGGATGGGATCCGGGGTGCATGGCTGACTGCGAGGAGCGCGTTGTATAGACATTCAAGGGCGTTGTTCTCTGAACGTGTTGGCTAGAAACATGTCCATAAGTGCTGAGGAATTCCTCAGGGTAAGACTGAGCGCTATCGATGGACGTCGAGGACAAGCGGATCAAGAGTAAACGTTGTACATGATCATAAGATGTCGTGAATTCAGATGCTACGCTATGCTATGCCAAATAAAACAGGTTCATGGGTATCTCAGAATCTCGTCCTCATCCTCCACCTCCCTCAACAGCACCGGACTTAAGGGCAAGATCGGGCTCATCGGCGGGCTCAGTGTCGCACAAGACACCCTTCTCGGGCTCGACATGACAGTCGCCTCGCTCAGTCTCCACTCAATCTCTTTATGACGATCAACCAGCGGTCGGCGCACTTCCTAAGCTCCCAATACTCGTCACCGTCTCTAGCGCGTCGCCCTTCTCACAGCAATCGGCCTTCTCGTGTCTATCGAGGCTGTTTCGGCGACTCTGCTTGCGCGACTTGGGCTTGAAAGAGCGGCTCTTCTTGTGGAGGACAGCGCGCGCCGGTTTGGCCGAGTCGCGGAACTCGTCTGAGCGGGCGAGCGACGAGGAGAAGTCGGTGGTGAGGCATGGCATGATCTTGTGGAGGAATCTGTGCTTGTGGCCTGCCACGTGTGTAAAGGTTGATGAATCTGAAGTGCTCCATTGCCAATCACTCCGAACTCGCGCTCCATAGGGGTAGCTTTAGTTTTGAAGTTGAATACCCAGCGCGTAACGAGGCCGCGCAGAATCGGAATGTTGGCGACGATGATGGCTACGTTGTTCTCGATGTGGCTGATGCAGTAGTCGATTGGATAGGTCCAGTCAGGCTTAAAGGAAGTGAACAGTCGGTCGCGGTACGAAAGGTAGATTTTGGCAGCACCAATACCAGTGACACTGAAGTCGAATTAGCAGGTAGGTGCGAAAGGGAAGCGACGAAAGCTTACGCTAAGCTGGAGGTGAAGACCGCCAGCACTACCAGCCGGGATCGAAGTCTTGCGCTCATCATTCGTCGAACAATTATGAAAGGAATCGGAAAGATGAGCAGATCGGTGAGAGAGGTTTGCGCAAGTGACCCAGATCAGCATCTCACCCATTCGATGACGGCCCATGCAATGCAACCCTCCAAAAGTTCGCGGCTTCCATGTGTTTCCTGTTTGCGGGCAAGGGCAAGTGAAGGCACAGTGAAAGAGAGTACAGGACCATGGGATGAGTTCGCTGCCGACAGTGAAAATGAGTATGCCGTACAGAGCCTTCTTCATCACCAGTGGATCAAAGCACCGAGCCGGCCCGCAGAAAGTTGAGAAGTATGATCGATGCCCACTGGGGTTGACGGAAGGAGGATCAAGGAATGTTGACAAGGTGCCATGAAAGCCATGTTGACATGATGAGCGCAATATTCGACACCGGCAATGTTTGAACCATGGATGACGCAAGAATATCAAACGCACCAGCCAAAGCGGATCATCGTAGCCGTCGATCGGCCCATAGAATCAGATCGGGGGAAGATGATCCGAATACATGATGCAGGAAAAGCCATGTTGACCTGAAGCAATTAGCACACCGCCGCATAAATGATGGAAGATTGGCGCACCCCATAGAAATCATCGTAATCCGGTTCTATCTTGGCGGGATCTCCCAGATGTGCACCCCTAAACATTTTTAGACATCTGCGTGCGTAGAAAGGTGCGTAATCTAGTTATCCATACTACTGACGTTTGTATGTAGGAAGGCCCGATAAGTGCTATAGAAAGTAGCGTAGGAAAGACGATCAGCCAGTCATCTGCAAAACACAGTTAGCACTGCGCAGTTAAGCCATCGCGCTAGACTCACCCCATCCCAGCCGAAGATTAAGCTTCCGTCTTGTGTATATTCTCAGGGCGACGAAAATTTGTGGCCAAGACTGGCGTGAAGCTAATCACAGCCAGGCAAGTAGTATCTTGGAGCGGATACCTGGGCATCTTGACGGCGAGCTGGCCTCGACAAAGAATCGAAAATCGCATGCGCGTTCCGCGGGTGGGCGTTCTCATATAGCTTGGGCTTGGGCGCACCACATTCGTGTGTGGCTACTGATCCCGGCCCACTCTGTCCGGGTGTCCGCGTCTGGCTTTTTCCCCCGCAATATACAAGGGACCTTTAGATTAAACGACAGCTGCATACGTAGAGATGATCACCCCAGTTAACAAGCGAAAGCTGCTGGTTCACGTGGGGTCTGGTGACACACTATAATTCCTGAGAAGCATACAGGCCATCTGAATAAAGACTTCTCGCCGACCTATAGTGGCTCTCCGCAGGTTTTACCAGTAGATGAAGTCAACGTGTATTCTTTCCGGAGTAAGTGCAATGGACACCGGGGAAAGAAGAACATGACCCGGCTTGGGTGCGAAGACGCACGACTTTGACGGCGCAGTAATGTACTGGTACAAAGCATTAGACGTGGCTGTGTATCCTCTGTTTAGGCAGCCAGCCATGGAGCGAAAATCCCGCGATTCGGAGGCTCTAACCGCCAAAGTGGGCTTAGAAAGGATGCGAACTAACGTGCCTATACGAGCTTTGTTAAAAACCATTGCGCTTGGGTCATAGCGTTCTGGAAGGCAAGCTGTCGAGTGCATTGTCCCGGTGTACCCAGTTCTCGGTTGGTATTCGTCTTTGCTGGGGATAACAACTTCTGGTATCATTACTTTTAAGGATGCTTGTATTGCCACATGCGACTCTTGAGGTGAAATACCCTCAGCCGGCGAGTGCAGCTGGCAGGCTGTGCGATTGATTTCGATGGAGAAATGACAGAACGAAAAAGGGCAAGTTTGTTGTCTCAGGAGCCGCTGTCGAGTAACGCCACAGGGCCACTTCACACGACAGTGACTGATGACAGCTCCGTTGCAAGCTGCAAGCCACTGTATAGCATTTTTGATGTCCTACAAAGGTACAAAGGTAGGTATAGGTGCGTGGGTGCCTCCAAATAGGAAGCGAAGTCGCACAAATGAGCTCGGACGGAAGGACTGCGCGTAAGTCCCGAGTCACAAGAGCGGGCGCTTAGTATAATAATGCTTGTCGTAAAGTCCCATAGAGGCAGCGGTACGCCAGAAACTGCTCCACGAATCCGGTCGGGGTGACAGGTAGGTATGATGACATAGGCTGTCTCCACTTGCTGCAGTGCACCGCTCGCGTATCCAGAAATCCGAGAGAGTTTTGTATTTTTACGAGCGGCTGCCGTTTCAAAGAAAGACTTGTACGGCGCGTGTTGTATGAGTGCATCGGAAGATGAGTGCAGGTGTGGTGGCGGCGACCCGCATGCTGTTTAACCAGCGTCCACAACACAAGCTCATTTTGAGCATAGATTAACTAGTGCAACGTTGGGAGACCGTATCGCCTTCTAGGGCGAAAGCATTGGATGATGAAAAGAAGCGCTGTATCGGAGAGGATGCGGAGACGCGGATTGAAACGGACCTCGGGCGTGGGGATAAGTTTATCACGTGATGTATTAAAGCTCACGTGAGAGCTGATTCACTTCACGTTGAAAATTAATGATTTCGTCCGGGTGATAGATACATGGCAAAGAAAAACGTCCTGCAAAATTCCTCTACCGCAACCGCGAAGAAGCGAGTACCAATCTCCGATTCGGAAGCGCCACCGTGGCTTCCGGGCGCCTTCCACAATTCCCCATTCACTTCGACCATACATACGTCCGCTCATGCGTCCGCTGCAGTGTTCTTTTTGACAAGCCCTGTCCAGACAGCGCCACAAGGACATCGTGGCTGTAATTCGCTTCAAAGGTGCTCGCCATTCGGATCGTCAACAGGATATCGAAAAGCATACGCGCTCGGGATGTCTCTTCTTTGGCATATTGCGCGGGTGGACGAAGAAACTGAGCATCCTCGTTCGGCTACTGTAACGCAGAGTTGCAGCTTTTGTTGTCAGCAAAGCAGTATCGTCGGTTTACCCTGTCTCGGCAGTCAATGCGCACCGTCACTCAATGCGCAACCCTAACGTAATCGCTCAGCCAGCAATATGAGGCTATAGAGCTCTACACAAAAGCTTTTATCGCGAGATTTTCTAGAGTTGGCTTCTCTCATAGAGCTATAGATGATTGCTAGCTAGTCAGATTATAGATATCTGCTTGGTGTTCTGATTACCATGTTTCCCCGCTCAACGCACAGACCCCACTCAACGCACAGTTTGAGGATGCCCACTACTACTACTTTTAAAGCTGTACAGCTCTATATAGATCAAATTATCACGAGATTTTTTGTAGTAGCATTCTTAAAAGTCGTTTTAATCGATTGGCAACGATATATTAGGTGCGATATACCTCTGTGGGAGGCGTACTGTACGCGTGCGCGTTGATAGGCCAGATGCCTCTACCACCCCTTCAATGACGGATAGATCCTCAGCATCAGCCTCTAGGTCCTCAATAACATGAGCAGGAGGTGCAGGAGCTGTAAGGCTACGCGCCTTACCCTTTTTAGCTAATTGTATATTATTCTGGAGTTGCTTTTTAGCTGCGTGGGCGAGTAGGGCTTCTTCGCGCTCTGCAGCCTTCTGCTGTTTTTCCTGCAATTTGATCTCCTTTGCAGCCATCCTTATTTCTGCTCTTTGCTAAAGCATAGCCTGTTTCTCCTGCTTTTTCTGCTCCCTAGCTAGCTTATTGCGATCCTTCTAGTGTTGTAGTTCTTCTGCTTTGGCGTCTTTTTGGACTTGTTAATTGCGGGCAGCTTCAACTTTAGATGGCGACCAGAAGACAGCGCCACCAGCGTAATTCTGGGAAGGTTTAAGTAGTAATGCCTTGCCACGCGTACGGCGCTTCTTCTCATTGATAAGGGCGTCTTTAAGGCGGCGGTTGTTTCATGCTAAAGGAGCTTTTTTTGAGTCGTAATTGCATGTATCGTGTGAGAGAGCTGTAAGGCGCGTTTAGCGTAGAGTGTTTATTTATTTTTCGATCTTTTTCCTATTACAAAAGGAGCAGAGTTTTTAAAAGTACAGTTTTTTTTCTTTAGCAGAGCTCTGAAATAGATTTATTACTCCAAACACCCGATTGCATCAACTACCTGTCGTAGGAGCCGTTCAATCTTGCGCCAGTCGCTTGCAGAGAGTACTGACGACGTACTATCACTACTTAATAGCCTCTTAGGCTCTAGATCCTTGAATTTCTTCAATATAGCGTTGCTATCCAGTAGAGAGATGCCAGTAACTCTAAATAAGTTAATAATCGTTTCCTCAGCAAACGCGGTCCTATACGCCCTATAGAAGAAGCGGAAGAAGTCGCGCTTAGTAATAGATGTAAGGCCCTAGCTGTTATACATGAATTAGGAGAGCTCTTTAGTATATGCAGCTAGAGAGGCTTAAAAAGGCAGACATCTAGAGGCTGCAGCGTATAAGTTGAATGCGGGCGGATAGATAGCCAAGAGGATCCTATTTTAATCGCAGAACTCGATAAACTCCATTGTAATATGCGAGCCATGCCTATTAAGAATAAGGAGCCTATAGTCGCATTTTGCCTTCGTCTTAGTCTCCTCCTAAAAGCACCTCTTAAGCCAGGCAATGCCAAGTTCGTTGTTTGTCCATCCTGAAGGTGATGAGGCGAAGAAGGCGCGGTGCTCTTAAGGATCAAAAATCCTGCAACCAGGTGTCCTGAATTGCTTGCCAGAAGCTGCCTGATATATGAGGGCCGGATCGAGAGAGAGCTGCCGTCGGCGCATATACAAGCTATCGTCGTGATCCACTCCCTGTTGCCGTCCTGGAGTACCTGCTTGACGCTACCCTGATCATACTGGCGTCGGGAGAATACGCGCTTCATTCTTAACACTACCCCAATTAAGAAGCCCTTCTCATCCATATTGTATGTATTTGATGGCGCGATGTCGTACTGCTTGATCTTATCATCCAAAAGCTTAAAATAGAGGGCGTATTTGAAGGCTGAATCAGCTTTGTGGCGCTGGTTATCAATACCAGATGTCTATCGCGATATAAGGGTGTGATTTGATGCCGCGCAATATAGCGATCAACCCAGTGTATTCCTGGCTCTTTTGATGGGCTATTTCTGCTGCGAAATTTCGTATCATCTCTCTTGTAGGAGGTAGGCCTCGTGTACACAGCTTTTCAATGTACTGTAGTAGCTGTTTTTCCTGTGTAGAGTTGAGGAGTCGCTTTTCTTCTGTCCGGGACGCATAGGTGCCCTGCACCCCGCGAAAACGCTTCGAGAGCCGCGAACGACCGCTCAACGCCGTACTCTCGCGCAACCTGAGATATATTAGGACGTTCTCCTAGCTTCAGGGATCTCAAAGCTTCAACAGCTGCGTCAATCGGGTCCATATTGGTAGAGTTATGAGGGTTGAAAGTATAGAGATTTTTGGTGCCAACTGTGCGTTGAGTGGGGTCTGTGCGTTGAGCGGGGAAACCAGAGCTGGCAACAATCGAACCAATCACAACCGATCCCAATATCGGCTATTGCCCGATATATTGGCAATCACGATTAGCAATATTGGTGCACAGACCAAGCTCAACTTCAATATTTTAAACATCTATATTTTTCTATATACAAAGCCTGTCTTAGTTTCGCCTCGTACGGCTACTTATCCTAGACACCTCGTAAACGTAAAGGTTCAGGCCTAGGGTCTAGGTACTGTGGACACCCCCCACAGCTGGGTATAGGCAGTTGCTGTAGACATCCCCTACAGCTAAGAGTGTAGAAATAAAAAAAGCTATATCGTACGTACCTTATGCTAAAACAATAGCATTATGGGGCCCAGCCCCAGGCATATCGTCGTCGTCATCCTCAATCAACAACGGCCGTGCTGCCGACCCATCCCTATCAGGCCCACGAGGAGCCAGCGCGCAGAGGTCCACCATTAGGAGCAGCATCATCACCCCCATCTCGTACGGAGCAGCGTGCTGCGTGGTCTCTCCACTTGCAGTTGGCACATGCCCCGCCAAAGTGTCCGGCTACCCGGCGGCACTCTGGGAATGGTCGTGGGCCTGGTACAGCAGTATGGCAGCTGCTGCATTCGGTTGCCACTCCCACACCACGAGATTGTATGAGGATGGCGCGTTGATGTACGAAGGACGATGCGAGCCTATTTGATTGAGTCGTACGCTGCCTCGTACGATCTCCACATCCTGCCCTGGAAGGGCTAAGACTGCTCGTCCTTGCGGACTATGCACATATGGGGCCAACTGCTGCTGCTCCAACACGGAGAATAGGGTTCGCATTCGTACCTGCGAGCTGGGCGGCAACGACGGCGGCGTTGTAGATGACAAGAGCCCTATATAATAGTTAGTCTAGTACGATAATGAAAGGGGATAGCTGAACAAGTGGCCTGTAGTTGAACATGTAGCAATTGTACAAACTTACATTGTTGTTGTTGTTGTTGTTGTTACTGTTGTGCTGCTGCTGCTGCTGTGCTATTGAGAAGTTAGCTTCGTACAAAGTAAAGGTGGTGTTTTAGCAGGCTGAACAAACTGCTGCTTAGGCTCGTACGAAAGAAATTGATGTGGTAGTACTTACAACGTGTGTGTGTGTGTTTAGTAAAGGTGAAGAACCTGCGCAGTTGCCTTTTGACGTCGCTGCCGGCGGGCTTGGCACGCCAAGCCCTGCTTGAGGAAGTAACGATATAGTACTAAAACAACAAAGTTTTGGCTCGTACGATATAACATACTATTAAAAGTTATCTATATAAGCAAGTCTCCTCTCTTCCAATCCCGCCCACATTCAAGCTGCTCAAGTATAGCAGCCGTTGTTGAAGTTTTGTCCCATGAAACCGTACGACGGCCACCTGAGAAGATTCGCTCTGGCTTATCACTCATAGATGGTATTGAGAGAACCTTAATTGCCCAAGAGGATAGCTGCGGCCATCGCTGCTTCTGTGTATCCTGCAACCACCACTCAATAGCTGAAATTTTAGTATTGTACGAGACTGCTTCATTACAGTAGTTCTCAAATTCATCCTGACTCTGAGGCCGGCTGTGTTTTTCTCTTAGGTTCTGACGAAGCTGCTCAAATCTATTAATTGGCTGCTGTGTTCTGCTTGGTTTGGCACAAGCATAGTATCGTACGAGGAAGAGGTAATACAGTTCTCCCGACGATACTTCTCCCAAGAGCAGCAGTAACCCGAAGGGTATAACTTGTGTCTTTAACCCAGGTCGTACGAGCCTCTGGGTTTAGAATTCGAGCAGCTGCGTAGTATGGCGTTGTGGTCAAGCTTTGATATATAGTAATCAAGCTTTGCTTTTGAGTTCTCTACACGAGATTTGAGTTGCTTTAGAGTTTTCTGTTTAAGTTAGTATACTAGAAATAACCCTTATCGTACGACGTACTAGTGATAGCGCGAAATGCGCTTCAATAATCTCTACCACTTCAAGAACTCGTTCAATTGTTGATTGTTGACCTTCAAGCCCATAGGCTCGCACTGTTGAAAACACCAAGAAAGTTGGCTATCGTACGAAGAAGAGTAATGTCTGAGTTGCTCAAGTCATCTCTTTTGTCAAGCGTTCCTTGGGTAATATGCTGTTCAGTGTAGTTTCGTACAGCATTAAGAACAAGTGGTTCAAGCGTAGTCTGAAGCATTCGATACCAGCTATTCCATCTCGTACGATTGTCAAGCGGAATTGACTTTCCAGCAGCTGCTTTTTAAACTCGTTCATACGCTGTGGTGAAGCACGTATGTGCACAACGATATTATGGACCTTCCCTATAAGGCCTATTTTCGTACGAATATTTGTAGCTCTTTCCTTTCACGCTTCTCATCTAGCTTCATCTCTTGCCTCCTCTTCATCGTACAAGCCTATCTCATTCTCTTCGTTGTTACTTAAGAATAGAAAGGCCTGTACAGTTAGGTTTAGGATATGACCTATACATCGAAGCCGTGAGTGTGTCTGAATCCAGTTTATGTTCTTTTCAGATGTGAGGTAACTGGCTATTGTACGACATAGTGTGTCGTTTGTAGTTGAGTTATCACCAATAATAACACCAATCTTATCCTCAATTCCATACTCTTTAAGGACTGGAAGCAGAGCATCCCATTGACTTTGACCACTATGGCCTCGTACGATGCGTAACGCAATAAGAATATTGCGAAGGAGTCCTGAGCATCAACAAAGCTAGCACAGACTCCAAGCAATAGATCGTGACTAGGGGACGTCCAGATGTCAAGCGCAAGGTGGATACGTTGTTCGGGACGACTGAAGGCGTTTTCGTACGATGTCTTTTGCTTGATAAAACCAGGAGGAAACATTCTTTTTGAGTGTATTATGAGATGTTGGCATAAAGACTAGGCCTTGAGGGTTCAACGCCTGGACGAAGGCATGGAATTCTGGCCATTCTACACATGAGAATGGAAGCCGTCGTACGATAACCAAGTTAAGAAGCGTTTCGTCAACAACCTCCTGTTTAACCGTACGCTGAAGGATCTCTTGGTCAAGCTTATCTTTATCGCCAAGCTGGAGGAGGAGCTTCGCGTATAATGAATCCACGGTGTCGGCTGCTATCGTACGAATAGCCGAAGTTGTTGTAGCGATTCGAATATTATGAGTTGAACTAAGATGATTTCTCATATTTGTTGTATTCTGAGCAACGAACTGGCAATGCTTGCACTATATCTATTTTGCTTTAGGCTTCTCCTTTTCTTCTACTGTTGGCGTACGACAGTGCGCATGGACAGGAGATGTCTTTCGTGATTTCTTTGTTGAAGGAACTGAAAGAGTAGACAAGGCTTCGCTTTCTTCGGCTAATAGAGACATTTTACTTGTTAATTTCTATCGTACAAAGCAAAATGAAGCAAAATTTGCAATGCCAAGCTTTTTTAAACCAATATTGGCAATATAGGCGATATCGGTTGAACCGATATCGATTGGTTGCTGATTGGTTCGCATTTATTGTTGCCAGCACTGGGGGAAACATGGTATACCGTGCACGGACGCGCAACGCCCGCCGAATAACATGCTCACCACTTTAAAGATGAAGTTATTAAGCCATCTATAATAGTTATTATTACAAGATTTTGTAGAGTAGTAGTAATTAGATGCTTGCGATTAATTTGTACTATCTAAATCTACCAGGAAGTGTAACGTTGCGGCCGCGGCGGGTGATAAAAGCTGGGGCAGCTGGTGCAGCCTGTGATACCTCCTTAGCAGCTTGCACCAGCACCACGTTGTTTCTGACGCTTGTTGGCTTGAGTAGAGGCTTTTAAGGCCTTGCGCTTGCCCTTTTGGGACAGTTGTATAGCTTTTTCAGCGTTGCGAGCTGCCTTCTGGCGCTCGCGTTTAGCTGCCTTCTGGCGCTCGCGTTTAGCTGCCTTGTCAGCCTTCTCCTCCTCCCTCACCACCTTGGCTGCCTCTCTCGCCACACGCCTCTCCTCTGCCTCCTGCTCTCGGAGTAGCTTAGCAGCAGCTTGAAGCTCCTTCCTGTTAGCCTTTGCAAGCTGCCCGTCATGCTCTTCCCTCTGCTTCACTGTCTCTCGTGCACGTGCCTCTCTGATCTTGCGCGGAGACCAGAAGACAGCACCACCGTGGGTACTCCTGGCGCTGCTGCAAGTCAAGAGGTTTGCCGCGCTTCTTGTGCTTCTTCTTAGCAGTAAGAGCCTCCCTTAAGCCATCGTTCTCATGGTGTAGCAGCTCGTTTTGTACTTGGAGTCCGTGGAGCGTTTAGGAGAGCGACTTTGACTCTTCTGCGGTAGTATCCTTCACTGCAGAGCGTACAAGACGCTCCATCTGGCGCCAGTCATTGTTGGTAAGCGCTGAGGACCGTCCTTCACCATTGTTTTGCTGCTCTGAGGCATCGTCCGCGAAGCGTTTAAGTATAACCTCTGGGTCCATAGGCCATATACCAGCAGCTTCAAAGGACTTAAGGATGGTCTCTGTCTTGAAGGAGGTCTCCCACGCTCCCCAGGACAGCGGGAAGAAGTCTCCCTTCTTAACTAGTACTAGCCCTTGGCTCCTCTAGAGGTGGGTGGAGAGCTCCTTAGAGTAGGCGGTGGAGAGAGGTTTAAACATAACAACGTCGAGAGGTTAAAGCGTATAGGTAGAGTGAGGGGGAAATACGGCTAGGAGTATGCGATAGGAGTCGCAGTAGTCGATAAACTCCTTTGTAAGGTGACTGCCATAGCCGTCAAGTAAAAGGAGACGCCAGTCTCTCCCACAACGCGCTTTCTGCTTCGTGCAGCGATCAAAGACCTGCTCTAGCCACGCCAAACCAACGTCGTTATTCGTCCATCTAGATGGAGATAAAGCCACAAAGACGTCGTGTTGCCCAGCTTTAATAGCGTTTACCTAAGCTGCCTGCAGTGAGCTGTTCGCCGACTAATAGATGAGACCTGGCGGCAGAGCCTCCGTATTAGCGCAGACGGCTGCTAAAGAGGGTAATCCATTCTTGAGAACTATCTTAGAGTGACGCTTGCACCTCTTTGCGCTCCTACATCCGACGGCTAAACACTCGTTTTGAGCGTCCTGTTATACCTATTATAAAGCCCTTCTTGTCCATATTGTAGGTGTGGCGCGGCTGTATGTTGTACTGCTTTATCTTCTAATGTAGCAAGTTAAAGTACAGCTTATACTTGACGTTTAAATCAGCGTTGTGGCGGAGGGAGTCAATTCTAGATATCCATTTTGAGATGAGATGGTGGCCGTGTTGGTCAAGAAAGCGCGTTACCCACCTCTCGCTCACGCGCTCGTTGGCTATCTAGGATGCGAAATTTTGTATCATCTCTCTCATAGGAGGCAGCCCTCTTTTTATAAGGTCTTCAATATAGTGTACGAGCTCTAACTCTTATTGTTGGCTGAGGTTTTGTTGATCGCGTTCTTTGGCTGCGCGTGGGCGCTGACAGCCTCGGTGTCTTCGGCTTAGTGTACTTCGGTTCACATGGAACTAGTTAGCAATTATCTGGTATAAGAACTGTTCTCCTAGTTCAAGCGCTTCAATTGCTGCAATCGCATTATTGATTAGAGCCATAGTGGTGGAGTTATAAGGTGTTGAAGTTTGGGTTTCGTCTAGGGTTTTGGTGTTCGGCGGGCGTTGCGCGTGCCCGGGCGTTGCGCGTCCGTGCACGGTACGGCCACAGCGCGATGATGGCGTTGATGGCGCAGATGCCGCCGCATCAACGCGTACAGGTGCTGGCGTAGATTTCTTCCTCTTTGTAACTGTATGAGTAGCTTTTAAAGCTTTCTAACTTCCCTTTTTGGCAATTTTGAGACGTTTTTGAAGTTTTTGAAGTTGTGTTGGGTCTTGCGAGCCTGTTGACGGAGGCGTCGCTCAGCAGCTTGATCAGCTTTCTCCTTGGCGCGCGCATCTCTGGCTGCTGCCCGCTCAACGCGCTTCTCCTGCTGTAAACGAGCTTTAAGCTGTTTATTAGCTATATGGATCTCTTACTGCTAAGCTTTTTGGAGTTGTAACTGTTGTTTTTCAGCCTCCTGCTGGCTGAGCGAGTTACGCGCCCTCTGTACGCGGGCAGGTGACCAGAAAACTGCTCCTCCATGCCACTCCTTAGGTTGCTCTAAGGGCAGAGTCTTGCCTTTTGTTTGACGCCGTTTCTGGTTTGCAAGAGCTTCTCAGAGACCCTTATTTTCATACTCTAGGAGCTGCTTTTGTACAGAGATTAAGTGTATCGTCTGGCTCAGCTTACGCGACTCCTCAGTCGCGATATCCTTTACAGTAGAGCGTAACAGTCGCTCTATTTTACGCCAATCTGACGCGCTAAGTACTGAGGTAGAGCTCACTAGTAGTTCTGGCTCTGGCAGAGTCTCTTTGTTAAACCTTTTAAGGATAGGCGTTGGATCTGGCGGCGAGATACCTGTACACTCAAAAGCTTTGGTAATCAACTGCGGCGTAACTGACGTCGTCCAGGCCTTCCAGAATAGCGTAAAGAAGTCTCTTTTGGCGATTGTGTTGACAGTCCTTGGCTCCTATACAGGTATCCGGAGAGCTCGTCAGAGTAGGCAGCTGAGAGAGACTTAAATACGCAGACGTCAAGAGGCTGCAGCGTATGAGTCGCATGAGGGGGGGAAATATCGCAAGGAGGATCTTATTCTAATCGCAGTAGTTGATAAAATCCATAGTAACGTGAGATCCATGCCCATCAAGGACTAGGAGTCGCCACTGCCGTCGAGCCTTCTCCTTTGTACAGCGATCAAACACCTGTTTAAGCCATTAAAGCCCTATCTTATTGTTTGACCATCTAGAGGTTTGATGAGGTGATAAAGACTCTGTGAGAATTGACGTTGATTTCTTCAACCCAGCTTGATTGTAGAGTCGCGGCGTCAGATCGATAGATTAGCGCTGGATCAACAGTAGATCCGTTGGCGCATATACATGCGATGAGCGAGATCCACTCACAGCTGCCGTCCTGTATAGATTGCCTTACTTGGCGACTCTCATATAGAGGCCTATCGAAGATCCTTTTTGAGCGGCCAGTGATACCAAGGAGGAAGCCTTTCTCGTCCATATTGTACGTATGCTAAGGCTCTACACTATACTCTGTAATTTTCTTGTGTAGAAGCTCAAAGTAGAGCCTGTATTTTGCCTCTAAATCAGCCTTGTGGCGATTGCTGTCAAGCCTAGTCGTCCATCGTAAGATCAAGGAGTCGGGGTTGCGCCTAACAAAGCGATCAACCCAGGACATTTGCCATGTAGGGAAGCAAAATTTTGTATCATCTGCCGTGTAGGAGGAAGGCCACGCTCAGTAAGGTAGGTGATATATTGTAGAAGCCCCTTTTCTTGTTGTGGATGGAGTAGACGACGTGTACCATCAGTGATAGTACGCGCCTGCGTGACGCGTTGGTGCCTGCGCGTCAACGTAGAGCGTACAACACCAAATTCTTTGGCGATTTTATTGTATGATAAAAATTCTCCTGGTTCTTGCGCTTCGATTGCTGCTATCGCGGCGTTAATTGGGTCCATATTGGTGGAGTTGGGGCGCGTCAAAGTTGGGGCGCGTCATGTTGGGGTTGCGCATTGAGTGACGGTGCGCATTGACTGCCGAGACAGGGTACTCAAACAACCCATGGGCGACCATGATAAACTTCCACTGATCAGGAATACGAGGTTCACGGGACAAACCTCTAGATGATGGTACCACGTTTCTCTACATACATCCTACAACTGCAAGAGAATGCGCGCACCACAGCGACAGCTGCAGCCCTCAGAAGTTACGCTGATGGGGGCGGAGATTGGCGCACGAGTAGCGGTGTACAGCCCACCAACGGCTTCTACCCGGCATGGCATCTGCTACGTATATATCCAATCCAGGCGAGTTGCCCCAAATCTTACGCCGGCGCGGCAGCTCGTAGGTATCTACACTAGACGCTGCAATCCCGAGGAGTGTTCGGTTTCGATTAACGCCACATGCAATTTGCTTATCTTTTCGGATGTCGATCTTTTGAGATCGTACCTAGGCATGCTCCAGCGTCGGTTTCATACCATGCAGTTCTTCGTCAATACCAACTGCCATCTCGTCCTCTGGCTATCCGATATTGGCCGTCGAGACAGCCAGTAGATTGACGGCGGCAGTTGGGCGACAAGTCCGGTGATGGGCGAGATCAATGAGCAGTGATGCATCGTGCCCTCCACCAACGAACGCTAAGCGCTCAAAAGTGGTCCTCCAGATGGTGGAGATGGGAAGTCAACCGGAATCCCTTTAGAATTGTCACTCGCATCTGGTCCTCACCCGGCCGTAATGTAGCCACGCTGCGATACCCTTGTGGCAACTGACAGTGACCAGCCATGTTAGAACGTGCTCTGGAGTCTGTGCAGGCCAGCATTGCCGTTGGGTTTAATTTTGTGAAGGGAAATGGTTCCCAGCGTCATTCACAACACAAAGATAAGGCATGAACATGAGGCGCGCTGATTCCATGGCTCCACCGTGATAACGAACGGACCTGCGCGAGCGGGATTCAGTGCAGGAACCAAGAGGTCGGACTTCCGACTGTGAACATGATGACCGCAGGGGTATGCTCTGCGTGCAGCGAATTACAAACACGATAATCTCGCCCACTGTGAGCGGTTTGAGCGGATCACTTGGGGTTGGCTAGTTTATGGCGATGTTAAAACGCACATTTCGCTAGAACAGCGACTGCTCGATGTGGCTTTTTGCAGTGGTCAATTTCATTCGAAAGCGACGACGCTGCAGGCCCCCTGCAGCAGACATGCGCCAAGTTGTTTTGGAGTTAGCCGCCAGCGATCCGCTGAGGAGATTTCGAACCCGCTGGCGATCACAGCGCCAGTGCCAGAACGTCCGTCTCCACAGCGTGTTTCGCATATTCTCCACTTTTTACCTTCGCGCGCCGGAGCTCATTCGTCAAGCGTTTTCCGTTTCAACCCCGACCACCACGGACGAAAGCCACATGGCCAGAGTTGGCAGGACGCCACCGGGAAGAAATCGTCGGACACCCCTTTTTTAATCTTAGTCCGCATGCGTCAAGCGATTTCGCGCTCGGATGTGGCTCTCAGCGACCCAGAGCTCTGATTCTACGCCCGGATCCACCGCGGCTCGCCCTGCCGCCCGCGTGGGCGCCCGCAGCTATGAGTCCCGGCATACAAATACAATGTCCATACCCCATGGCCTGGTGTCCTCACCTCGCCCACGGTCTCACTCGTTTTTTGGCTTCCGGTACAGGAATACCATCCATTCCTTTTTCTTCAGCACACTCATTTCAAGAGTCTGAGACTCGTCCCTTCATTCAGTGTCTACTCAGTTCAACAGGCGTTGACTTCGCCATCTCCTATCCAAGCTTCTATTTGAGTTGACATCAGACCCAATGCTCGCCAAAATCGTCGCCCTCACAGCGGCTCTAGCTGCCACTGTCGCGGCCGAAGAATTCGACTGCCATGGCCCCTACTTCAGCTTCTACAACCGTAGAGGCCCTGCCATGAGCTCACAGAGGCTTGATCCTGCTGTGTTCCCTGGTCAACAGAGCCCTCACATGCACGATTTTGATGGTGGCAATGCCCTCAGTGCGGATGTGTCCTACGAAAGCCTCCAGGGTTCTGATTGCACCACGGCTCGCATCAAGCCGGACAAGAGCTTGTACTGGCGCCCTTCTCTCTACTGGAATGGAAACGGCACTGGCCTCTACCTTGTGCCAAACAGCTTCCTCAAAGTCTATTACAAGTTTGGCGACTCGGGTAACACCAAGGCGAAGAATATTTCCGAATTCCCAGATGACTTTGCTATGCTTGCTGGCGACCCATATAGGCGTTCAGAAGACGAGAAGAACGAGGCCGGGATCGACTGGACCTGCATTGGCGAGGACTACTCGAGGATTACATCAAAAGGCTTCCCTACAGGCTTTACCTCTTGCGCACAGGGTTTGACCACCCAGCTTACCTTCCCAGCCTGCTGGAGCGGAGAGGCACTCGATCCCAAGAACCCCTCGGCGCACATGGCTTATCCGACCAATTCTGGTATGGGCATCGATGCTTGCCCTGAGAGGGCTTCCAGGCTGCCCGCTTCCCCAGCATCTTCATTGAATTCTGGTGGGATGTTACGTCCTTCGACGGACAGTACAGCGCCAATGACAACCCATGGGTCCTTGCTCAAGGAGATCCCACCGGTTTTGGAATGCATGCCGACTTCCGCAACGGCTGGGAGAAGGGTGTCCTTGCTAAGGCCACTGCCGACGATGGCTACTGCAACTGCGGATGTGGATGCGGCGACGACCAGATGAGAGAGTGTGCTTCGGTGCCGAGAATGTCAACGACGACGCTGAAATTACGACTTGCGCCGCCAAATCAGCCTTTGCCGAAGAGGTTGCTCTTGTTGAGAAGCTTCCTGGCTGCAACCCAATTCAAGCAGGTCCTGAAGCAGCCACTCCAGCTAGTGGCCCTGATTGCACCGCTGCTGCCGGCGGTGCTGCCAAATCTCCTGCTGCTTCCGCCTCCAGCGCCGCCTATCCCCAGGTGTCCTCTGCGGTGTTAGTATCTTCCCCATATATACTTCATGTCACACATCTCTGACATCAATCGCAGCTCTGAAGCTTCCGATGCCGTCACCACCGTCTTAGCGAACGCTCCATCTCCCGTTGCAGAGGCTGAGGCAACGGCCTCGCCTCCTCTCGACGGATACAATACCGGCGACGCCAACGACTCATCGCCTCCTAGCCCCGTTGTTCCAGCCGACGCCGAGAGCAACGAAGGCGAGACCCCAGCAACCGTTACCGTCACCGAGACTATCACGGTCACGGCTCGTAGCCATTGGCACAGGCGACACAACTCCCATTATTAGATAGCTTTGCATTCATCAGGCCGCCCGTGGGCATATACTGGGTCATTTGGTTGGAGACGATTATACTTCTTCATGCGATGCTTTACTTTACTTCAACGTCAACGCAGCGCATTTTCTCACGACGTATTGCTGCTTTCTAGATTCTTCTCTTCGATATGATTTTCTTTTTGGATATACTTGCGTTCCTGGGCCTCACGCCCGGCCTGGATCACATATGATCGCTTCCACTTTGAATGAAAAACAAGTCTGTTTAAATGAATCTTCCGAAACGCGACTCGCGTGAGATCCCCCCTGAAAATTCCACAGTTATCGTGGTAGGGTCACTAGGGTGTGGGAGCTCTTGAGTTTCGTGCGGAATCCTTCGCGCGGAATCGCGGTAATGCCACATTAAAGGATGCTGACCACTGCAAATGAAGGATTACCGCGCTTACGCGTGCGCTACTATTAAGCTTTTGCCACTAATGGTAACAGCGTGTGGAAATTGACGTGGAAATTAAAAATAATGTAGCTTTGGGATGCAACAAAACAGGTTTGTTGGGGTCTTTTATTTGTGAATCGTCGATCAAATCTCACTGTCGGTCGTAGGTCAATAATCAGCATGGTGTAAAGGTTATAGATTTCTCTCCAAACACATATACAAGTTCATCTAATGGTGTATTTTCCACGGCTGCAGAACTGAACAAAGCCAGCGTAAATAAATCGCACACTCCAACACGGACCCCTACCCTTCTGAATTATCCTGCAACTTGAGCTGCTCCATCATCCTCTTGAACGGCCTGAGTACCCCCCTATTAACAGATTCTCTCTTGCCATACTCCCATCCAGGCAGGCACTCCTCCACCTTCTCCAGTAGAGCCATCATGCCGGGATCCCCTCACCTCTTTCCGATCAACACCTTCTAAGCTTTTTCTCAGCTTGTGCAAGTTATCTCCCATTTGGGCTACAGCATCGCGAGAAGAGATGTCCTCATTCGGAGAAGCGTTGTGTAGAAACTGTGCGAGAAAGTAAAACGCTGATCGATTAGTGGTGGACTGGTCTTGTGTTATAAGATGGATGCACCTACCCCTCTTCATGGACTCTGAATATGTGAACCATTTTTCTGAGATATAATTCCAGCTGATTGGGAAGTAGGGGGGGAGCGTGGCATTCGCTTCCGAGTGTGCTAGCCAGGCGTGGAGGTTGGATAGGTCGCGCTTTTGGTAGCGCATTTGGTCGCCCTTTTGGTGTGGCACCATTGTTTGGTTCTTCTGCGTACTGCTACTGATGCTTTTCTGTACTTCTTGTACTGTGGGCCCTATTTATGTGTTGTTCTGTCATAGATAGTTTCTTCTTTTTATGTCTCAGGGAGTTTCTTCTTTTATGTCTTAGAGAGTTTGCTCCTCTTAATTGTGTCAAGCAATCCTGATCACGCGGAAAATAAACTAGTAATAACAACAATCATCTTCTCATGATTTTCAGGCTTGGGACGCCCATTCATGATGTGATAAGGCTGTTGTGTAGAAATTATAGTAATTGGTTGGTTATTTCATCGAAAGACGAGCCTTCCCAGGCTGAAGTACAATTATTTGGCTAGGATATCTTTTAAACAGCTACAAGACATAGATTCTCGTACATTCGGTCTTCGTATCGCATATCCTAGGGTAGCAACACATACTTACGCTTTTTTCCTACCTGAGACAGCACAGTAGCACTTTCCGCTCCCATATCAGAGTCAGATCAGTGGCTGAACTGTGCGAAGCCCCGGCGTCTTTTGCAAGGAAAACACCGATGGTGAATCTTCTTCCACGTCTTGAGAACCGAACCTGGATGGATTTACGTAGTGACTTCATCCCAGATGAAGGTGTTCTTGAATTACATGCTTCGCAACGTGCAGCTAAAGTTTACGTGCACTGTCTGAGAACGCTAGCCTACCTATATTCTAGCCGCACTGTTAAGGATACGTCTATAAGCAATGAGGTCACGCTAAAGATATTGTGGTGCAATAACGCATCGATGAAAGACCAATAGCACAAGACCAACACGCTAGCCTCTTTTAGACTAGCACGTTTAGCGCCTTCGACCTGAATCTTCCTTTCGACGAACATCACTCACATCCGTACTCCTGCAACTTGAATCCTGCTTATTGTGTTTGTTATATGTGTCTTTACACTCGTTCGTAACTTCAATTTGGCCGCGGTTCCCAGCTTCATGACGACATCTCCGATACCCAGGCTCTAACGCATCTGATCGGACAGAACGATCTAAACGCCGTTGCCGCGCGCTTTCAACGAGTCACGTCCTCGCCTTCGGGCTCGTTCGAGGTGGCTTAGCCCCCAAGCGCAAAGACGGAGACTTCAAGGTACCTTTCCGAGTCTGGGGCCACATCGCATCGCCGGGTATGAACCATTGAAGAATTGAAATCCCGTAAATGATAGGATATCACATCGCCACAAACTATCAAATCATACGTCGATTACCCCGTTTCCTTCCATCCCTCCTACATTCTGGGCGCAACACATCAATCCACAGTATTGAAAGTGTCTAGCGGGAACAGTCATGGCTCGAAAAGGTGACAGCCTTCATGGACTCCACGTCCTATTTGTGCTACTAGTCTCTGTATTTTCCATATCGTTTGCGACAGACCTAGATGCTGACTGGGAGCCCCGCGCCCCTGTAATCGGCATCGACGTAGGCGATTCTTACACACGTGTCGCTGTGTATGCATAGCCCATATCTAACAAGAGCCTTGGTGTTGCTTACGCGTAACAGCAAAATAGACGGGAAGATTCGCATCTTGACTGATGCAGACGGCGAGCGGAACATTCCTAGTTTTGTCGCCTTAAGAGCGAAGGGCGGCCCATTGTTTGGCAGAGCCGCGAGAGACCACATGAAAGAGCACCCGGAGAATGTCTTGTCAGGTTTCAAATCGCTTCTCGGCTGCACTTATAAAGAGGTCGAGCGTGAACTTGAGCATCTCCGCATCAAAGTGTTCGACGATAGTGGAAAGCCAAGTATCCGCGCTGGGGAAATTGCGACGTTGAGTCCTGAGAAAGCTATGTCGGTGTTGCTGCAAGGAGTGAAGGAATTCGCCGAGAAAGCCCTGGCCCAGAAAGTGAAAAATGCGGTTGTGGCGGTGCCTGCACACTTTCATCATGAGCAAAAGGTATTTTTCACTGTTCTTCTTCACTTTCGATCTAGGGTGGATGTTTACAGCAGGATAGGAGGCATTGGAAGAGGCTGGAAAACTTGCCGGACTAGATATACTCCGAGTTATCACGGAACCGGTTGCAGCTGCCCTGGCCTACGGTTTGGATTTACCACCTAGTCATGGACCCAATGAACGAAATATCTTGGTTCACGATATTGGAGGTCAGAATCATGGTAAATTTCCACTGCCGCTCTTTTGGTGGCCATTGATATACTGACCTCAGTCAGACGTCACGGTCTTGCAAATGGAAGACGGCGTATTTGAAACCATGGGCCATGCGCATTCGCGTAGCTCCGCAGGCATGTCTTTCACAATGACGGTGATTGACCTTCTTTTACAGCACATTGATGAAGACGAGTTCTTTCAATTATTCTAGGCAAGTATCTTCACATAGCTCAGCAGAGAAGGAATCACTGACTCCACCAGAATGCTGAGGATATGTCTAAATACGAGCAAGAATTCGAAAGAATAAAATTGGACCTATTGAATCAAGTGTCAGACAAAGTCGAAATACATCTTCCAGGTTTAGAAGGCACACTCGCAAGTGCTAGCATGGTAAGTTGAGAACGTGCACTTCTTTGCACACTTAGCTTACCCATCGTAGGAAGAGAGGGTTAAGGAGAAGTTTGATCCAGCTCCCCTCATCGTGCACGCGCTTGATGGAGCCTTCCTTAACGATAAGGACGACTTTGATTATGTCCTTGTGGGAGGCTCCAGCCGCATTCCTTTCATACGTGCCGCTCAGGAGAAGATGCTGAAAAGAGCGCCTCTCTTTAATTATACCATTGACCCAGCAGAAGCGGTTGCAATTGGTGCAGCTATCCAAGGCCATCATCTCACGGACTCGGGTAACTTCATGCCAACAGTTGATATAACTCCTTCTGCCATCGGTATGCACATCTCCAACACGGAGGGACGTGAGGCTGACTATGTCATATAGGCGTGATGACGGCTGACAAAGAAATCATACCCATCGTGAAAAGGGCAACTATTGTGCCTACCAAGAAAACAAAATTGTTCACAACCGTAGTCGACGACCAAAAAGAGGTCATCGTCAGAATACACGAGCAGCATTCACCTGACGAAGGGGAGCAATTTGAGGGGGGCATTGTGCATGTCCTGCGCCTCGACGAGCTTCCAGCGGCACCGCGCGGCACAGTACAGGTGATTTCGCAACCATCTTGCTCTGGCTTCGATTCTCTATCCGACTGGGCCTGACTGAATGCGTGTAGATCAGGGTGGACGTGTCGGTAGAGGAAATGTTCAAAAAAAGCAACCTTCACGTAGAAGCGATTCATGTTGAAAGTGGGAAATCCGCATCCGTCACGCTAGGAAACGGACCTGGGTACACATACCTCGAGGCACACGAGATACCCATAACAGGCGGTGAAGTGGCTCTACTGCAAGAACCTGTAGGGCACGACGAGCTGTAAACCCTTTCATCTTCACATGCCACCATCAGCAGACATAATTGAGCCGAGCGATCTCTCATCCTCACGTTACATTTTCCAAACATCGCTCCACCCACTCGATCGCGCACACTCTAACAAAAGACATTGCCGTTAAAGGATTATTATGTGTCAAGATTGCCATTTTCTTGTTCTAAGACGTGAGTCCGCTCAGAGTTTTTCTATTGGCTCCACAGCAACACAATTTCCCGTCGGCCAACAGGTTCCGTTCGGAGATCGAAGATCAGGATATCGACGAACTCCGATACAGTACCTTATGCCGAGCATGTAGACGTGAACTCCCATAGGGCGGACGGTCTTCTCGTACGTTTGAAAAGAACGGCGAGTGGCTGAGGTAAGAATTTGATACGGGACGCGGCTTCTGTCGGCTTTCCGCTGATTGGCCGAGCCGCTTGTATGCACGCCACGCGAATGTCACGATCAATTGATGCGACCACGAGCCTCAGCAGAGACTCGTTGTACGTTTCGATGACGGCGTCGGGAGAAGATTCCAGCGGCGTCAAGAAAACTCTGCCTCCCAGATTGCGTATAAAACCATCAGAGTCTCCGTTCTCAATGCCACCATCAGCTCAACAAAGCATCGAAACCACCAAACACAGAACACCGCCACACTTGGCTACAAGCACTCTATACTCGCTTTCACCAGCACCACCAAATCACAAATGGACACCGGACTGCACCCCTCCAACCCCAGGTCTTCAGGCACCACCCCGGCTTCATCCGGCGTCAACACGCCAGACCAGACCCGCCCTTCTTCACCAGTCCACCACGAGCGCACCCACCTCTCGATGAAGAAGCTCTGGAAAGACCTCAAGCACGTCGCTGTTGAGCACCACCGCAGCGTAAACGCCGCCTACACGAGCTACTATGGCGCTGGATCCGGCCAGGGAAACACCAGACTCCCTTGAGCACTTCGCGGAAAATCAGACCAATCGAATGAGGATGCACCAACGACCTCACGCACCTATCACCAGCGACGAAGGAATCGAGAACGAGAGGAGGATCTTGAAGGAGGACGGGCTTGTTCGGAGATCAAGCGGTTGAGATGGATCGACGAGGATTGACGGAACGACCCAAAAGTGCTTTTATGACGCGAGATACCACTCTGTTCTGCATGCTCCACACCATTTGAACGCTGCAGTCGCACCACATAATGTGTAATCGAAAAATTTCCATACGTAACTCTTTCCCTTCTAGTGACCCACTTGTGCAATTGACCTGTCTTTATATGCTCTTGCATCGCGTTGGCGTTTAGCCCCATGTCGAAGCTTGGAATTTGTGTGATATATCCTTAGGCCCAATCGGTCCAGAATGAGTCTCTAGACTTTTAATTCCGTCCTGATGGAGAGGGATATGAACGGACGAGAGCCAACGTCAACCTTATCAAACACACGCATCGCGATAAGCATTTCTCTATGCTGTTCTGGTGACATGTCGGGTATACGTAAAGCCGTGTATGAGAATGAGAATGAAGAAGTGGTGACGACAGACGGGGTAAGACCAGACTCCGCTGACTCATCCTCAATGCTGCTGTAGGTAGCTCCCCGCCTTATCCCCACTCCATCCCACATCGACGCAACACCTCTTCTTGGATTTACACTGCCAAATATAAAACCCCCACACTCTGCAGATACGCATCCATCATTGCCCTTTTAAAAATGCCCGACTCCCTCACCGCCGGCTGGAGCCATCTCACAGGCGCCATTCTCCAACTACAAAACAGCATTCGCGCCTACCGAGAAAGCCAAGCAAGCACCGCGCCAAAGAAAGCATACGACCTCGACGTTCAACAAGGCATACTCGACGACTACGAGCAAAAGCTGAGACGCCGCGGACAATGGCGCACCCAAGACGCGATCCAACCTTTGCCCACAATGGCCATCAACATAACCCAACTCGACAACGCTATTGCCAACCTCGGACGGGGCGTCGACGGGTTTTGGTTCCCTCAAGTGGCGACAACGCCGCAGATTGAGTTTTCGACTCAGAAGTGGAGATGGGATGATGATTGGTGTGAATGGTATTATGAATATGCGGGGCCGGAGGACTGCGTTTACCTCGATCTGTGGGAGTTGGATGGCGCTTTGGATGAGTGGATTAGGGTGCAGCAGAGTCAGGTGTCTGCAGAGGAGAGCTTGGCTTTTTTGGGGTGCTGGGAGGATTGGAGGTGGGATGAGAGGTGGGGAGAGTGGTATTTGCCGTTGGTGGGGGAGGCGGCTGGGCCGGAGGGGGCGAACAGGTCATTTTTTGCGACGAGATGGAGGGTGCAGGGTGAGAATTGGGTGTATGTTAGTCGGAGGAACGCAGAAGTCGAAGAGTTGGAGGATGAAGACGGTAGCACATCTGGAGACGAAGGTGAGAGCACATCCGAGGGCGATGAGAGCGGATCCGGACACGAAGGCGGTAGCACCTCCGAAGACGAAGACGATAGCACTGGACTAATATTGTACGTTACGCAGAACGCCCATAGCCTGCCGTCTTTGCAAACTCAATCAACAGCCGGGAATTGAACGGACATCCTGGCCAAATACCGCAGGGGAGCGAGTTGGGCTTTTTCAGTCGCATTAGCACGCATGCATGCATACTATCAAAGAGGCAGGTCGTTCGGGAATATCAACCACACAGTACGACCTTGGTAGGATACGATACGATGCGGCCACTTCTCGACGTCGAAACCTCAGTATCCAAACAACGTTGCCCTCACACAAGCCAAACAAAGCATCAAAGCTCACCGCTCAAAAGAGCAAAACAGGCTTAAAATTTATACAAGAAACTCCAGATGCGGCGCAAAGGGTATACGCATCCAGACCTCTCATTACCACTGCCAACCAACCAACAACCCCTCCCCAAAATCTCCGAATCCAAACCGCTCCAAACTCACAACTTCACAATCACCCTACAAAAACATCGCCGCGAATGCACCAACACCCGCGACAAGCCCGCCAACCTGAACATGCGAAGCCGCACCAGTAAAGGACGGCGGCGGCACGGTGTAACCACCCGTGCCCGAGGGAAGAGGCGCAGTTCCAGCAGGCGCAGTACCAGGGACAGATGGGACTTCAGCAGGGTAGGACGGGACGCTGGGGACACCGGTACCAGACGGGGCGGGGACAGATGGGTAAGGAGCTTCGCCGGTGGGGTAGGGGGGCAGAGTTGGGGCCGCAGATGGGGGTGCGGAGGGGGTGTGCATGCCGTAGGGGAGAGTGACTGTCTCGGTGACGGTGACGACGGTGCAGGTGTCTGCGGCGCCAGTGTCTGGATGGTGTTAGTGGGCTGTTGCAACGATCTCATAAACGATGGTACAACATACCGTAGGCAGCGACAGCGGCGATGAAAGCAGCGGCGATAGCGAAGAACTGCATTTTGACTGATGGAATCGAAGAGTCTTTATGGGGGAAGATTAAATAATGTGGTATGTAAAAAGATAGCGAGGTATAAAAGAGTGTGAGTGTGGACGTTTTCTCAAAAGAGTGGCTACAGTAAAGAACACTGTGGAATTATCGAACTTGGATCGTAGGATGAGGGGGAAAAGTAAAGGACACAGTGTACGCGCCGCCGTCGACCTTATATTCATCACGCAGATGAGCGGCGCGCCGCACTGTCGTCCCTCCCCTACCTACCCATGTCCATCCCACATTGGTACACTTGAACGCGCAAGCATTCACTCATTTACAGCCCGGTCTGGACACAACAGCCCACACAAGCTCCCTCCCCGTCTCCACTGGGCACACGGGCCAAATCAAACCTCCTTCCGATAACGAATCAAGCACCGAGCGATAGCGGAAATTATCGCTAATGAGCGATCTGCGAGATGCTTATTGCACCGCATTGGCGTCGTTATTGGCGGGCCAGCCTCGCCGTTGCCGCTGTGAAAGCTATGTAGCCGCTTATGCAAACAGCCTCGCCCATCTTTCCCCAACCAAACTCTCAACACCAACCTTTAGTGACTCCAGAAGTCCAGATACCCATGCGCGCGTCGAGATTACTGTACACGGCAGACCTGCACTGACCCACCAACGAGCACGCATCGTCCAGGGATGCTCTCCTTAGCTCTCCTTAACTCCCTTGAGCCTAAGCCGTGTTCGAGCCAACCCCCACGTGACCGACCCACCTCCCATGATGTTTCGAAACACATGGAGAAATTTGGACATGGAATATCTCGCCGACAATGAGAATAAATTTTAAATGGAAATGATAAGACGGGGGAATTGAGGAGCATGGACGCCGCACACATCATGCATGAGCGGTGAACGCGTTGTTGCGAGATTGCAAAATTTGAAGACCGTGCCTCCTCCTCAGAGGTGGCGAGTTTCCAGACCAGGTGTACATTTGACTTGTGCGTAGACTTGTGTGTAGATGTCATCAATGTGATGAATCGTGAAGATCAGGCGCAGCTCAGTACCTAAACATAGGACAGGAACAGGAATCTGTTCACGGCCGCGACTGAAACAGTCCGCATTCTGATCCAGTCCATGAAACATGGCGTCGTGGAAACCTGACGCCTTGCCACAACTCCATCCCGATGGAAATGACAAGCAGCGATGAGGGGTATCGGTGTATATATGTATCAATATCTAAAACATCTTTCGGGTTACTTAAAGCCCGACTGGAACGTGCGAGGAGAACTTGCCAGTAAATTCTTCTCAAACGTGCTCCCCAACTACCATGATAGCAACGCCTCTCCCAACGCCGAGCTCAAAATGATAACGGAGACTGTAAACACAAACTATCTTGTAGAAAGGCGCCTTATTTGATTCGAGCCATGACCGTTTCGTACTGCTGTGCTGGATCAACGGTCATCTCCGCCGCCTTCGCTTTGACGGCATTCAGCATGCTGCGCTCAAAGTCGTCTCTGGCTCGTAGCACTGCCTCAACCCAGCCAATGTGCAAGTCCGGATAGCTGTACTTGAACTGCTCATAGACAGCCGGGATGTTTGCCTTATCTTCGGAGACCAGACTGACAAACATCTGGATGACGCGCCACTTCTCCTTGACCTCAGGCCCGCATTCATACCGGCTAAAGAAATCGAAAGCGCAAAGACAGTCGTCTTTGATCTTCTCGGTGAATGGGTCAGCACGCTTGAACCTCGCCCCTTTGTTGCGGACTGCTGAAAGATAGTGGATTAAAAGTTGATCTGCAAGCGACATGACGAGCAGTTCGAACACGGCGCGATGGACCGCCGTCTCGTAATCACTCATGTAATCAGCAAAGGTCATCACCATCTGCTCCATATCTCTTGAACTGTACCAGTCCGACGTGAAAAGGTTCTTCAGGGTGTCGCGGAAGTCGACGTAGAAGATCATCTGACACCACGCCTGGATGAATTCGGTAGCGACGTCGACGTAATTGTTTCTGAGATTTTCAATCTGCTCGTTCATGGTTGGAGCATAGGCTGCGGAGACCAGAGGTGTGATTTCGCGCTCGAAATTACCGAGGAAGGAGGTCTGGGCTTCATCTGATTCGTCGATACATATGATTTGGTCGTTCGCGATCGCTATCAGCCACTCTTGGAATTCGCTGGAGCCTTCAGTAGAAGAATTTGGAACCGCATACTTCGCCTTCTCAGCTGCCACCAACGACTGCCACATGCGCTGCCGAGAGGACAGGGCTCGGAACATGGACTCAATGACGCCTTCTGCGACATCGGTTCTGTCGCTGTTCTGGGCGACGGCCAGATTTTGGCCCAACATAGACCACATATCTCCCAATGTCTTCGTCTGAAGGTAGCCGTCTGCGTTCTGGCTGATATCGCTCTGGTCGCGTTCCACAAACTGGTTCTTCTCGGTATTGGCAATGTTATTCATCCATTCTTCAACGCGGTCAATGATGATCTGGCGGTAGTTTCGTACCAACTCAGGCACGCGGTTGTCGGCGACATGTGGTTGCAGGTCGTCATCGGCAAAGCCCAGCTTCTGCATCTTGCTGTAATACTTGTCGACCCAGCTGACGATGGCAAGTAGATACTGTGGACCTAGCCCCTCATCGTCGGCGATTCCCAGTAGCCAGTCGTGCATGTTTTTGTGATAGATGTTTGCGTAGGTCTTGAATATCTTCCACTTTCTAGGCATGAGCGGCACCATGCCCTGCTTGACAACATTGAGATTATTGAAGTACCATTTGAACGCTTTGTCAATCTTGTCCGGGTCGTCCATGAACTTCTCATTCGCCTCCTCGAAGTTCGCTTTACACACGAACTCGATTGATTTTGTAAACTTGTCCTTGTATCCACGTAATTCGGTCGATCCGGAGGCAATCGACTTGAAGCGCGAGGCTAAATCCTTGTACTCCCGCTGGGCGTCTTGCAGGGCTTTGGCCTTCTTATCCGACTTCTCCTCCTCTTCGATGATCAGTGCCAGTCTGACCACCATGCCGTCATTGCCGGTTTGCACCAGCTCAATGAGATTGATGCAGGCCTCGCCAACGTGCTTGTCGAACCACTCGATTACGTCGTCCAGACGCGCAAAGAGGTCCTGCACCGTCACACCCGATTCGAGCGCCAGATTGTCCATGAGCTCGGTCGAGGCTTCTTCGGAGCTTTTGATCTGACGAATGGCATCGTCCCTGACCTCGCGCAGCTGCGTGAGGCCATAATGGATCTGAAGCAGATTCGGCTGGTTGGCAGGGTCCTCGTCATCCTGGCCCAGCAGGTACTCGAGGTTCTCCAAGCGCTGCAGGAAGGTGTCGATATCGCGCTTCATCTTCTCGACCTGCTCAAAGTTCTTATGCGTCTGAGCGACCAGGTTGATGTGCGGGAAGTCCTGGATCATGTTGTGAGACTCGGCACACAGCTTGTCTATCTTCATCATCTCCTCTTTTATCAGATTGACGGCGCGCTGGCCCTCGGTGATGCTGCTCATGCCCGCCTGCGTCACCTCGAGCTGCTCGCGCAGCCCAATGCGCAGCTGGCCATCGACGGCCGCCTTCTTGCGCGTGAACTCGGCCTTGAGGGCGGGGATCTTGTCGAGGTCCTCGGGATGGCGGAGCAGCTCGGCGAGCTTGACCGCGGCAGACTCGACATCGCTCATGGTTCTGCGGCGGGGTCGGATTGGGGGAGCGTGCCCATAATCGGGCGGCGTGTTGGTTGGGTCGAGGGCGAGGGGTGAATGCTGCCGTCGCCTGTGCGCGGAAGGCGCGCCTTGGCGGCGGAGGTGCCTGCCGCTTTTTGTTCCCCGCAGGCCGCCACCAGCACGCACTCTCACTCTGCACCACCTTCACGGTCAAGCACGATGGCGGACGAGGAGCTGAATCTCTACGACGAGATCGAGATCGAAGACTGCTTCTACGACGAGACCCTCCAGATCTACCATCACCCTTGTCCCTGCGGCGACCGCTTCGAAATTTCAATAGCAGACATGCGCGACGGCGAGGATATTGCGCGCTGCCCCAGCTGTAGCTTGATGATCAGGATCATATTTGACGCTGTATGTCCAGGCTGCTCAATCTATGCAACGCATGTACTAAACTCCTGCAGTCGGACCTTCCGCCGGAACCCAAGGGCGATGCTTCGCAGGCCGCTGCCATCACAGCCTGAGCGCGCGGATGTTTCAAACTGAGGAGGTTCCGAATCACCACCGTCCCGTTTCGCATTATACCACGAGATCTCCGATTTGTACAGGGTACATGACGAGCACGCGTTTCTTTGCTTTGCTTGCATATTCGGGTGGTGCATCAAGAGGCGTTCAGCTGGGAAGCTGGGACTGTTGGATTTGCGGCACGCAGCGCAGCATCTTTCCTCAGGATAGGCTGGCGAGGTGCACTGGGCTATCATGGTCCTTGCTAAGAAGGGCGATAATTTAAGCCGAATAGTTACTGTACGATACAGCTACGCATACTTCTTGGATGTGGCTGCACCGGCATGGCTCACTCCCAGATCGCCAGTCATCCCCAGTAATTCGGCTGGAGCGCGCGCTCAGCTTGGAACGCCATCGTCACCCCCCAACTCAATGCCCAGCTCCTCCCGGATGATATCTGTCAGAGACGTGCCGTCCCGCAGGTAGATCCAGTCTCCCACGCCTCCTCCTTCCTTCTGGTGCATGCCCTCGCCCGTCACCACCCAATCGAATCGCTTCGGTCCGGAGACGGGAGAGCTCAGCCAGATCTGCTTGTTCGGCGGCGGCTGCTGCTTGTTGAGCACGTATGTGTGGTCCTTGGACTGGATCTTAACCTGGAGAACGCCGGCCTTGTAGCAAACAATCAGTCGTCGTATCTGAATTGTGCGTTTTCGTGCTTACCGAGTATTCCACGTCTATATCCGGCGTGGTTTCCTGTCTCTCTTCTAGCTTGAGCAACAGCTCGTCCAGATAGCGGTCGGCATGTTCGTGAAACTCGGAGGTAGGGATGTCGCGGTGGGGACGGTAGGGTGTTCGTAGTCCTCGCTCTGCTTTGGCGGTGGGTTCTCCGACTCCGGCATGATACCGCGGAATGCGATTGATGAATGAAAGGTGCGCGCTGAACGAACACTGCCATTGTATGCGTGCGCCGTTACTACAGGAGCTCTAGCAATGACGCCATTGGCTAGGACTTGGGTGCGCAAAGGAGTGCGGACTGCGCGTCGGACAGCCAGCTGGCCAGCTCGTGATAGCGACTTCATGGTATCTGGTATTCTGATGTAATGTGATGGTGTGTTGAGAAATAGGTCGAGGCGTAGGGAGGAGGAGGGAGGAGGCAGCTGGTGGAGGAGAGGAGAGCTGGTTTCCAGTTCAGGAAAGCTCGGGCCGTTTGCTCCTTCCACGTTTGAATTTCCCCGCAGCTCCCACAGCCCTGGAGACGCCCTGCCGCCGTGAGACTACGCTCCGCGAGTAATAACACCCCAATCTACTCCACCATGATCAACGCCGTGCTTGTGTTCAACAACGCCGGCCAGCCGCGCCTGACCAAGTTCTACACCCAGCTCGTACGTGCCTGGCTCATGTTCTCTCCACTTCGATGACCAACCCACCACAGGAAACGAGCGTGCAGCAGCGCCTCATATCCGAGATCTTCACCCTGGTCGCAAACCGCCCAAACTCAGCATGCAACTTCCTGCCGTACGCGCAATCCCCGTCTCCCCCAGCCCTCCCCCCTCCCATCTAACACGCCCCAGCCTCCCACCCCTCCTAGCCAACAGCAGCAAATCCTCCACCCCCACCCCCACCACGCCACACAACGACACGCCCTCCCTCGTAACCTACCGGCACTACGCAACCCTCTACTTCATCATCATCTCGACGTCGACGGAATCCCGCTCGCCCTCCTCGACCTCATCCAAGTCTTCGTCCAGGCGCTCGACGGCCTCTTCGAAAACGTCTGCGAACTCGATCTCATCTTCAACTTTGAGACGCTGCATGCTGCGCTCGGAGAGATGATTGTGGGAGGCGTGGTGGTGGAGACGCAGTTGGACAAGGTGGTGGAGGGGGTGAGGGCGCAGGGGGACGGTGGCGAAGAGGCCGGTCAATGAGGGGAAGGGGGCGATGGGGTTTGCCGGGTTTGGGAGGGGCGATGGCTCCGTGTGGGCGGGCCGGTGAGGAATGCGGTCGCGTTTGTGCAATCTTCCCGCTTGCGGGTTTCGTGATACTGGATGGCCTGCGGCCGAAAGGCGTTTAGAGATGGGCTACGCACGCAGCAAGGGCAGGGGCAGTCGGTGGCCGAGCATAGACCTGCTCATACAGATACCCTGGCTTCGTGTCCGAGAACTGGGAGAGACGTGCTGGGTGCATAGAAATCCAGTACTGGCAGAAGTAAATATCCCGGCTCGGGAAGATGAGCGAAGAATGAAGCGACATCATTCCACTGTCTAGACTTCCTCAGAACAACCCCCGTATCCTTATCCACCACCACCAGTGCCATTCTATCAACGCATTGACTTTCCGATCATTCCACGGACGGAGATTCCAATCCAAGGAAAAAGCACCGCTTACTCCTCACACAACATCTCTCCATGCACGAGATATAATCTCAACCCCATGATATACCTACGTAGCCACAGAGGAGTCTACACCTGCCATGCCCCCGTCTTTTCCTCTTTAACGCAAAAGACGCACGCACAGCGGAACAAACAAGACTCACACGACGCATCTTTTCCGTCTAGAAGGCACCTACGAAGGATACATTAACAATCCCACACCCACAAAACCAACCGACCATATATAAAAATGTAGCCACAACTACCTACCTACCTACCTACCTACCTACCTACCTACCTTTTGCGTGTATCTCAATCAACGAAATTTTGCGTGTATCTCAAGCAACGAAACAATCTACCACACATATCTCAAAGCACCGCACACCCGTCCCAGATACCTGCATACCTGATCCAACCTACCCTTCCATCCATCCATTCACGAACCCCCCCCCCACCCCCTCCAAAAATAGCTACCTACCCCCGCTCACCCCACAAGAATCCAGATCGCCTATCGCACATCCCAACAACGCAACCGTCCCAGCCGTGACCATGCCGACAAACGCCTCCACATCGCTTCCGCATCCGCTTCCCCATCTCCAGCACCGCCACGCCCGCCCACCACTCACAGCCCTCCAACCCTCGTACCCCTGTTCCCCGCACGTTGCCGATTCGCCCACCACCAAGACTCCCACGCCCATTTGTCCAAATCCGCATGCAAAAAAAGACCCTGATCACCACGATCACCAGCGCATGAAGAAGGAGGCTGTGTCGTCAGGCGCAGACCTCTTGCACATCGGGTGGCCAAAAAGGTACGCGACGCCATGTATGGCCCTCTGTCAAAGACATGGGTGCGTAGGTTGTGGAATAAAAGACGTTGGGCTTGCTTGCCACAGCGACCTTCTTGGCCTTTTGTTCAGTCAAACTTCAGCACGGGAAATGGCTGCATAGGAAGCAAAGGTCGAAAGCCCATCTATTAGTATTGTTTTATTTCTCTCTTTTGTCGTCGCTACCCATTCGTTGTATATGCATTCGTTAGTAAAGATTGGCGTGGTTGCAGGTGCGCTGGTGGTGGCAAGTGTACACGGCGCTGTGCTTGCGCCTGTTATTACAGAGGCACCGAGAGCGCAAGTGGTGGAGGAGAGACAGGATCCTGATGCGTGAGTTGGATTCTTCCTCAGATCGGTTTACATCACGACTAACACATCCCACCCAGTATTTCACTCGCTCAAATTCTCCTCACTGCCGTTCCCGTATCGCTACTACGCCAAATCGCCGCGACGAACCTCCCCGCCGTGTCGAGCATACTTTGGGAGGAGTTCCTGGACGATAAAAAGCCTGAGTGGTTTGTGGAGCTGCCGTGGGAGGTTCAGAATTATTTGATACGGAAGTTTGGGCCGCAGAGAGTGCGTGGCCGACTGGGGCGCCGGCGAGTTCGGGCGCTGGTGGTGGTGCTTCGGGAAGTGGTACGGTGACGGCGTCGGCTACATCGACGGTGACGGATGAGCCTGCGGAATCGAGTCAAACAATACCCTCGGGATCGAGCGAGGGAGCTTCGCAGACTGATACCCAAGCGACGGCGACAGCGACCACTTCTGCGGCAAGCACCGAAACCATCAGCGTCGACCGCAGCGAGCGACAAGAGCAGCCGGCCGACATTGTCTCCGACATCATTCGCGACATCGTACACGTCCGCTACCACGCAATCCTCCACATTCCACTCTCAAACCCAACCCACCCACACCACCTCATCTTCGACAGGCTCGGCCAAACCGTCCGAAACCCGCTCATCCACCCCCATCCACGAAGCTCCAGCATCCTCAAGCGAAAGCCTATCGAAAAGCCAAAGATCGGCCTCGGCGTAGGAATACCAATTGGTCTCCTGGCAGCCGCAACGCTGGTACTAGGATGCTGTGTTGCTCTGCCGTCGCCGCAAGAAGAAGAATGTCGAAGGATCGATTCCACCAGCCTCGCCCGGCTTCATTCCCCGTTTTGCGTTCCAAGAAAGATCGGTTGACAATCTGGAGCACCGCATGCCGCTGACTCGAGACATGAGCCACGAGGCTCACGATGTGGGCGTGGCATGGAACGACGAGGGCGTAGACTCGGGGGGGAGACTGCACGGATGCAGAATCAGAATCCATCTTCGTGGAATGATCCTGGACCATATATGGACATCCGAGTGCGGCAGTAGTACCAGCTGCCACGGCAACGGCAACGGAATACACTGCATTGGACAACGACATCGGGCCGAACAAATACTCCAACGTACCGATGATGGTGCACGACCCGAAGCCGATAATGGCACCTGCGCTATTCCACACGCATTCTTCGAACCGAGCAAGAGGAAAGCGGACCAGCTACACGAGCTTGCACTCTGTAGCTGAAGTTTCCGAGCCAGAGGAATCACCGATCCTAGGTCGGCATGTGTCCCCGGAACAAAGGCCGGCCAGGAATTTGATACCATCACCGTCGATGCCAGCGACAGCGCATATAAAGCGGAAGCCAATGGCGTCGAGCCCTTCACCCATTACAAGAAGCCCAGCGGCACAGGCAGACTCGCACAAAAGGCAGACATCGGCACAGGCAGACTCGCACAAATTGCTACGACAGACAATGCCGGACCACAGCGGGAGCAGCTCGAGTGGACTCGCTTTGACCCCCTCCAGCGGCGTGAGCAGCACCTCTGGGCTTGGACCAAAGGCTGAAGCAACCTCGCCCACATCACCCATTTCAAACCGCGCACCTAGCAACCCGTTCCTTTACGATTCCTACACCGAGGACTGTGGACCAGAGTACCATAACGGATATGTCGACGTAGAAGACAGCCTATACGGCGGAAATACCAGTCTCTCGAAATATCCCGAGCCACGGCGGAAAAACTCAAAAACTGAGTGGCCATTGAGGAATCTCGTAGGGTCGCGTCACCGGAGGAAGAGCAGCCCGCTTTGGGACCGCATATACGAGGAGTAAGAGAGTTATTGAGTTGGATTGTTAACGATTAGGACATGATTTTCTTTTGTTCGTAGACGATACCACATGGCACTCGGTTTGGCGTTTGAGCGTACGATAGCACACATTTCTTGTGTATACCCGTATAGCATGGGCCATACGAAGAATAGTATAGTAGCAAGGCGACGATTCGCTTGCGTAGCTAGGTTCACTAGCACCATGGCTGGATAGTAATTAACAACGAAATACTTCAATCGGTCTTCAGCACAGCGTGAAGTAGACTGCCGAAAACTCCACGTATACGCTTCGGATCCTCCTGGGCTGCTGTTAGTAGAATAGCAGCACTCAATGCAAAAGTGAGGTGCTCCTTCCATTGATGCTCGGGGGGATAGCGACGCGGGAACCATGTCGCCGCAGCTCTGGGTAAGACAAAAAACAATATCTCGAGCCGTTTTCTTGACTGCTCGACGAGGATGCTCGTCCCGCACAAGAGGCATCCACCGAGCACACAGAGCCCAGAGTCCCACATCTGCGGGGTGACGGTCTTGGAGGAAAAGATTTTGGGACCAAGGCGTGTCCGAGAGAGACAAACGCCGTAGTAGAAAAATGCAATGAAAGCACCAAGGAAGGCGGAACTCCTCATGCTGTCCATGATGGTTTTGAGTACAACCGTTTGAGTCATTCCGGCAAGACGATTACCTGGGCGGGCGGTTTTCTTCAAATGGCGGGCTAGGACGATAAGCTGCAGAGGTGTATACATCCTGGCAGCGAACAGCCATCCCCTCCAAAATCGGCTCAATGCATGCCGCTCACAGTTCTTGCCGCAACCCATGTGTACAATTTCACATGGGATTGGGATCGTTTTCGCGGGGTCACCGAGTTCTTCTTCCGGAAGACCATAATCACGACACATGGAGCCGAGGAGAGGGGCCATACCAGTTTCTTGGCCGTACTTGAACGTACCATAGCTAGAAATGGTTCACATCAATGATTAGCATGTCTCACGGCAGTTGAACTCATCGGACATGACTCACCGAGCGTGTCGCAAGGCCAGTAAAAGGCGGTGGTCCAGGTCGGCGGCAGCGGATATCCAAGCGTTATACGACCGGGGAAGTCGACTTGGACTGTAGAACCAAGCATGCATAATAGTGGCTGCGGAGAAGCAGAACAATGCTGTCGGTGTGAAGGGGGAAATTGATTTCCCGTGTTTTGTTGAAGGAAGTCGATCCCAGAGGCTACTGATTACTATATCTGAAGCTCGAATAGCGGCAAACAGCGTCAAATCCATGGTCTTGCCCGCCAGATGTATCCTGGTCGCGAACATGGCACTAAGTGTATCATGGTCGACATGTCCTGAGCTGACATCAGGCGGCTCGTCGAAAGGACCGGCGTTGACTATATCTACGTGAGACAGCGGCAGAGTTTGAGGGGTTTCGATCGACGAAGCAGGCGTTAGCGGGTGGTGATTAAGCAAATTGAAAGCCACAGAGGCGGAAATGAAGGCTGCAGTGAACTTGACGAGCAACGCAACTGCCTTGACGGCGACGGGGTCCAGGACGGAACCCCCTCGGCGTGCAATCCGAACGAGCAAGAAGTCGAGAGGCACCTGCAGTACTGTCGCGCCGCCGACAAGCGTGGCGCAGAAAGCAGGAAAGCGATGAAGCGACAAGGCTCGGCGCAAGGTAGTAGCCAACTGCCGGAATCAATTCTCGTGTAGGCGGTACATGGCTGTTGGCGCTCACCTGGAGCCATGCAGCGCGGAGGGTCAGCTTCTGTTTGGCCAACAGCACAAGGAGGCTGACGACGCGTGGGCCGGTACTGGAGAGCAGGCCTAGCACGTAAGCGGTAGCTAGACTGCAGGTAAACATTAGCCTCTGTTGTCGTCTTGTCGCTTGCGATTTGAGATTTGAGATTTGAGATTTGAGATTTGAGAATCAAAGCGGAGAGATGGCATGTGCCGGGCACGCGACTCACGGTCTGGCGAGGCTCAGACGCGCTGCTGCAGCGCTTCCGTGTTTCATCATGATGTAGTAATGATTGCACAGTTCGCGTTGACTACCGTGTACGGAACGTGCGCGAAGTGTTCTTCATGACAGTTCGCGTTGGCACAGCTTGACAGCGGTAGGGGGGAACGTTGGACGGCAGTGAGGAGTTCGACCTCGGCTGTCCCAATGCGTCTAGCGAGGCATGCGGGGGCCACCCCGGATTTGACGTGCGGCGTTGGGGATGCAGTAGAAGCGGATCTTGGGAGCAGCGTGAGGCATCATCAGGATGGCGGCGATGGCGGCGATGGCGGCGGCGATGGCGGCGATGGCGGCGCAGCTGCCAGGTTCAGCTTCAACGGCGCGCAGCAGAGGCGGAAGGGGCGACTGGGCAGCGCGGGAGGCGTTGGCAGGCTGCGGTGCTGCAGGACGGCACTACTCGGAGAGCGGCGGACAGGGCGCAGAGCACACGACCGTGAGCCAGGGCAGAGGCTGTTGGACGGGGCGCTGGACGGAACGCTGGACGGGGCGGGCGTGCGGAATGCGGAGGATCTGATTGCCAGGGCGGGACGCTGCAGGGCTCCAGGGTGTCCGGTGGCCAGCAGCGGTGACTAACGACGATCTGTCTGGCGGTGGTCTGGCGGGCGCAGGAGGGCCAGGAGGGCGCAGGGTTCTGGTGCGGGCGCGGCTGGGCGGCGACGCCACAGTCAGCCGCGGGACTGGAGCAGCCCTTCGGCCGCTGGGCTGGGCCGCGCATGTGAAGACGGCCGCTGCAGCTGCACGGTGCACATTTCTGCATCAACACCCTCCGCATCGCTACTTCCTCATCCTCTGTCCGCAGCCAGCTCGTGGCGTGCGCGCTCCTTCCCACCGCTCGCCCGCGCCCGCTCGCCGCTGCCGTCCCAGACGTCGCGCCTTCCCCTCCAGTCCAGCCGCCCCCGAACGCGCCCACCGCGCAGGACAGGTGGACTGGTGCTCCCACTCGCACCTTCCCCCCCGGCTCCGCAGCCCGCATCAGGTCCCCTCCTCGTCGCCCCTCCCTCGTCACCGCTCGTCACCGCCGCGGCGACCCGCCCACGGCCGCCCCTCCGCGCGCGACGCCTCGCAC
This sequence comes from Laburnicola sp. JP-R-44, assembly GCA_009805535.1. NCBI lineage: Eukaryota > Fungi > Ascomycota > Dothideomycetes > Pleosporales > Didymosphaeriaceae > Laburnicola > Laburnicola sp. JP-R-44. The sequence goes on along the minus strand of SELF01000019.1, from coordinate 2,300,066 downwards.
CGCTGCGCGCTGTCCGTCGCCGCAGACGATGCTGAGCGCGCCCCTCGCCCATTCTTCGCCCCCCTCCGTGACAGCCTCGTCTAAGTGGCCAAGCTGGAGGACCTGGCTCTCCCGCCGTCCGGCGCCCTGCTGGCGGGCGCTGCTATCAGGTCCCTGTGCGCTCTGCCGCGCGCAATCATGGACGACAAGGATGCGCTCTTTGGCTGTTGGTGCCTGCCGCTCTCGCCCGCCGCCTGCGCTGACCTTAAGACAGACACTTTTTCCCCGCAGACTTGTTTGCCGACTCCATCCTGGGCGTGGACATTGGCGCGCCCTCGCTGCTCAACGACGCCGAAAAGGAACACCTCACCAGCTTCTTCAAACCATAATCCAATGGATCCGGACCCCTCGTCGTTCAAATTTCCCATTGCCCAGCGACGCCGACGCCTGGCCAGAGGACTGGGACTTCGCGCCGCCCGCCAGCGTACATGGCGTCGGTACCACCACCACCATTCCTAACCCAGGCCCTCCTTCACCATGGCTTCCACCACGACCAGAACTTCGCTGCAACTCAGCAGCCCGCCTTCTTCAACCCCACGCCCGACCATCTACAGGCCGCGTCGACCTTGTACAACCAAGCCCAAGTACCTCTCCCGCAGTCGACGCCCCAGCTGAATAACCGTTCCCGTAGCTTTCCAGCCCTCAGTCCTATGAGCCTGCCTCCCAACAGCCATGGCCTTCACGCTTTCTCTACGGATTTTTCTCACCTTCCCACGGCCTCCTCGTCCACACCGATGCACACCCACATGTCTAACCCATGGGCCTCACCAGGAGGTTGCTGCTTGCCTAGATACCCCGGTCACGGCCCCATTTGCGAACCGCGCCGCCAGGGGGAACCAGCTTGCCGAACCTAGACGCTCTCCTCTGAAAGGGTTGATGTACGGAACGGACGACTCGTTCAACGCGTCTGGTTTCCGGCCCTCGGAGAATGAGAACGAGGAGGCCGTCACGAAGCTTTTGCTGAACCGCGTGCATTACGCTGCCGGGACATCGAAACACATGGCCCCACAAGTTCCTTCTAGTCATGGCAAATTCCCTGTCAAGGTCGATGAATCAGAAAGCAACGACGAGAAGCCAGCCGAGGAAATATCCGCTGACGAGTACGGGGATAGCCGACCGAAGAAAAGAAGAAAGAGTGAAAAGTCAGCCGCCAAGGAGGAGAAAGGGAAGAGCGTCTCAACGACTGCTTCGCGCACGAACGGCAAACAGTCAGTCGACGATGGAGCCAACAAGAGGAGGGGGACGAAAAGGGGTTCTGTGGCAAGCCAAAAGGGTCAGCGTGAGAACTTGACCGAAGAACAGAAGCGCAACAACCATATTCTTTCGGAGCAGAAACGGCGGAATATCATCAAGCGCGGCTTTGAGGACCTACACGAGTTGGTACCCGAGCTTAGAAACGGCGGTCTCAGCAAGGCCGGTATTTTGGCCGAGGCGGCCAATTTCCTGCAGCAGCTCATGGACGAAAATCAGCACTACTCGGATATGTTGGCGGACGGTTGAACCGACCATGAACCCGTACGCACCCATACGACATGGAACCGGTCCCGATCAATTGTCACCATTGGTGTGCTGTCGACGCATCGCACAGCAACACCGTATCTATCTCAGTTGACGCCCTATTTTGTACGCAATGCACTTTATTGTGCACTCGGCTGCGCACCAGCAGCAGCACGAGAGCAGGGCGGGCATCACAAGACAGTTTTTGCAATTCTCCGGATCAGGAGCGGTGTAGGGGAGCAGATTTGGCGTTTAGGGTGTCGTCTTTTGAGACAGCGCTTGATGCCTGTTCTCTCGACCCCTGGGTTTGGGGGGATGCTACACATGTTGAAATGATACCCGGGTTGGGTTCGCGTTGCACTATTTTTTTTTCCACAGCAGTATTCGTTTTTTACAAAGCGTTATATCGTTTGCCGAAAGGCATGCGAGCTGGTTACATAATGCTAAATGGTAATGTTTTTACGAATGTGTGGTGTTGATCGTCAGTGTTTGGAGTGTTCCCCCGTGCTCCCCCATCCCTCGCTCTCTCCGTGCTGTGTGCGGTAAAGGGGAGCTTTTGTAAGGGGACTTGGGCCGCTTGGTGGTTGGCTGGGGAGACTACTGGGTTGTGTTCTGGCGCTGGTTGGTGGACACGGGCGAATTTTGGATAGGTTGAAGGAACGCCTTTGCGGGTCATGGGATGGATGGGGTTGGATGGCAAATTGTAATTAAGATGGGCATTAGATTGTCTGGTCTGTTCTGTTCTGTGCTGTGCTGTGCATTCATTCATTCAACCAATCAATTATTCATTCATTCGTTCGTTCGTTTTGCAATACTGCACTCGTCTACCGGATAATGAGGGAGTGAGTCAGTGAGTGGCAAACTTGCAGTGTCACCAGGCAGTTAGGATCTGGTAGACTACTGGGCGGGACGTTAGGGCGGTGGTTAGCAGGCATTGATTGTCCAATGAGAAATTTGCAAGTAGGGGTGTGTGTGTGTGTCGGTAGCCCCTCCACACACCCCCCCCCCCCCCCCCCCCCCCGCTGGATTCCGATACGTGGGCGTGGGTGTTAGAGTACGTCGGGTTTTTTATCTGAGATGGGTTGGTCATGGTGAGGTGTTCGGATGGGAGGTGGTGCGCTGGCTGGTTGGTGGGTTGGGTGGGTTAGGATTTCGGAGGGCCAGGCGTTTGGGACCCTGTCTGAAAGGAGAGGGGGAGATTGTTGTGGATGTGGTGTTACGGCGGGTCTCGGATGATATGCATGTAGATGCATGCCGCAAAAGCAGGAGGTTGTAGAGGTCATGCGGTCTACACGGGTGTTTTTATTGTTCAGTCTTCGGGGCCGCATCGGGAGGTAGGACCGAAGGAAAGGGTCTCAATAAACGCTTGGAAATGGTGCGTATGCTATGTTATGCCGGGGCTCGGAGAAGTTCCGGGCCTGGGAGCTGTTTTTTTTGAGGTAGAGCACTAGGTACAGTTAGGTAGGTACATACAGTACAGCGGCCGACTGGCTAGGTTGTGTGGAAGGGTTACAGGAGGGGGTGGGGCGTGTGAGTATGAGGATGCGAGGATGCGTATGTGCATGTACGTAGACTGAGGTATTTGCGCTCCGAGTCATCTGTCTTCAGAAGTTATCCAGCATCCGGAGCTCGGAGAGGTGAGAGTGTAGGGAAGGATCTGCGGTATGGAATGGGCATGTGGTGCATATATATGGAAGGATGGGTGGTGGATGGGTGGGTCTGGGAGGAAGGTTTGATGGCGCGATGCAGGGCGGCATGTTTGGGTTGCGTTGCGCTGCGTTGCGCTGGTTTGGTGTGGGTCAGGGTCTGGAGCGTACCTGCACAATCTAGGACGCTGTGGGATGTCTGTACGCGGCACAGAGGATTGCAGACAGGGTCAAGTGAGCTACCTAAGGTACATAGTAAGATGCATGCAGACAGGGCCAAGTGAGCTACCTAAGGTAGGTACATAGTAAGATGCATGGAGACAGGGCCAAGTGAGCTACCTAAGGTAGGTACATAGTAAGATGCATGCAGGCATGTAGGATTCGTAGATTTAGACGTACCCTGACGTTACAACGCCTTACTCCGACGCATGTCTTAGATTTGGCCTGAATGCCAATGCTCTCTAGCACAACCGGAAATCTCTAGACGTCCCATAATCGGTGTAACTCAAGATGCATGCATGCATACATGCATGTACGAGAGACGCGTATCCCATATCGTAAGCTCTTGCTCCGAAATACCTTCTCCTTCTCTCCGATTTGACTAGACATCTCCGGTGGAACTGTCCGGACGATAAGGGGGAAATACGCGGAGGAAAACTAGCACGGTCTCCAGTTAATATCGTTGCATCGAAACGCAGGGACAAGGGACACTGCGGTAGGAGTCTACGCTAGGTGGCATTTGCACGCGCGGGTTCACGGGTTCTCTTTAGGTCAGGGAGATATTATCGGGTCGGCACGCGGGGTGTAGACCAAGGAAGCAACCTAGACTATTCAGGGTCTACACTAGGTCGATTTGCACGAGCGGGCGGGCGATAGGGTGGGATCTAGGCTATCTGATCAGCGAGTATAGGTGCTCCGCAGTGCGGAATATGAATGTGATGTGACGCAGGTGGCGACCAGGGGCAGGTGAAGGTGTCTTCGGTGGCATTGTAGGGTACTCACATCGGGATTTGGGAGTGCAGCTGGACATTATTTGGGGTTTGCTCGGTGATTGGGTGCTTGAGTGTGCGGATGCTTATGGGTAGGTATAATGCGGATGCTAATTTTGTGGTCGAGGGTTTGGAGATGATGGTACGTCGTTGTGCATTGTTATACCGTGCAGAAGATACAATAGGATGCGCGTTGGATCTCTCATGTGGCTTAGGTGATGAAGTGATTGTCGCAGAGAGTGCACGCTCGAATTCATAACCCACAAGAAAATTGATACTCCCATTAAGCGCCCACAAACACCAACAAAGACCCTATCATACACCCCATTCCACCCTCGCCCTCCTCACCCCGTCACAGCAGCCGTAGCAACAACCTCCTCCTTCGGAATATGAATCCTCATCGCCTCATCCCGCACCTTATTCGGGCCCCTCCCCTCCCCCTTCGACGCCCCAACATTCCACCCCGGCCCCCCTCCTATCCTTCGTCGTCCCCCTCTGACTACTTCCCGGCCCAAACAGTACCTTCAGCTTCCCAGGGTAAGCGCATCGGCCGTGCATATTGCAGAAGCCTGTCTTGCACTTGTTGTTGCTGCGGCACTTCATGCCGAGGCAGCCTTCGGTGCAGCGCTTGCAGAGACCCCAGTCGCAGTACTCATTGGCGTCGCAGTTTTTCGCGTTGGTGCAGGGGTTTCCGCGGGGGTTGTGGGACGAGGGGAGGGTGCAGAGGGGCCGCGCGCGGAAGGGGTCCGTCGTGTCGAGGTGGCATTGGGCGTTGATGGAGTTGGCGGGTGTGAATTTTCGGGGGTCGGGATTGGGGATCGTGGGTCGCGCCTCGCATTGTTGGCAGATTTGTCGACGCATTGAAGATGCTCGAGGCATGGTTGTTTGCTGTTGCAGGCATCGCCTGCTTTTCCGGGCTGGGAGTCGGAGGGTTGCTGGCAGATGCTGTTTTTGCACATGAGGTCGGGGCGGCAGCCGTCGGGGACGTCGCAGAGATGACCTTCGCAGCCAAAAGTACAGAGGCTTTGCTCGGGGATGTAGGGGTTCAGAGGGAGAACGGTCAAGTTGGAGAGGCCTCCTGGAGGTGGAGGGGAGGTACTTGGACCAACTGAAGTTGGAGCGCGATCTGAAGGCGCGGGGTGAGGACGTCGGCAAGGGCACCGATGGCGAAGCGTGCTTCACGCATTATGCTGACCTTGGGCGTGTTGCCCTCGTCTTTGAACGTGAGGTGCGAGTATATCTACACAGCATGAGCAGTCGAATGATGTCACGAGGAGAGGCTTACCCAGGGGATGCCACGGTAGTTGAGCGCATTTCCTTGGTCGAAAATAGCTTGTTTCTTGTAGTTCAAGCCCAGTTCAGTGTTCACATATGACCACTCTTCCACGAGGAGCAGCTTGCTATCGAGAGCGCGGCCAGTCAACGTATATCACCAGGAAGGAACATCTTCGCCCACGGAGTGCCTGCTGTTTCTTCGCCTTGCGCAAAGTAGCCATGAATACCTATCACATCAACGGCCGGGCAATTGAATGCAGAGTCGGGGAAGTTTTGAATGCCGCCTGCTGTTTGCGCTCCGGAAATGCCCCCGGTAATGACGGCAATGTTATTTTCCCCAAGACCTAACCCGTCTTTGAGGTGCGTAGCAATATCACAAAGCCATGGCTCGCCTGCCGGTATAGGCCAAATCCCGGCCCAAGGTTGGTTTTGGACGTCAACTCCCTATCTGTTCTCAGCATTTCAATGCACGTCGTCATAGTATGTTCCGCCACATACCAGTATGGTCTCGTTCAGTTCGGCCCATGGCCTACCTCCAAAGTTTTTAGAGCCATAGTGCCTGAAGAAAACTTCTAAGCGAGTCTTGTAATACGTTCGGTCTGATGTGTGTCAGAGTCATCATGCATATCATGGACACAACAAAGGGAAGACGCACATTCTTCCATGCTATAAAAGTCGAGAAAGGCGCCGCCTAACTTTTTACAGTATGCATCGCAGGGTACATCATTTGAACCTCGAAGAGCGTGCGAGTCATGTGGTGCGATGATGACTTTGAGCTGGCCTGACGACGTCGTTAGCAGTCCTTGGGACAAGAAGCATAACACGAACCTTTCGAAATTCGATGGATAGCAGCCAATGTGTCATCGAACTGGTTCAGTAAAGCTCTATCGAAGTCGCCAACATTCGGTTCAGGCTGGGACAATTAGAGTGCGGAACGTAAAACACATAAAGAGGTTCCGTACATCACTATGGTGCTCATCCCCTCGAACTAAGCATTATTAGCTAATGATAAGGAATGAGTTTCACAATTGGTAGCTTACTGAACAATCGAATGACTCTCGCATTTGTCTTGACGATGGCTCGAATGACCTCGTCCCGATACGTGGGCTCTAGAAATTGCAATTGAGGGAAGTTGACGCCACCGAACGAATGATTGTCTGCTGTAATCCTTAGATCAGCCGCCGCAATCTTACTTAGCGTAGTGGCCGATAACAGGGATGCAATAAGCCTTGACAGGTACATAATGATGATCTGAAGTTGAGGACGACGGACGTCTTGTACGATTATTCCAGAAGGCCATTTATCAAGCTCGGCGATCCCTTCTGGCCACGTATAGACGGTACACTAGAGTCACCTGTCTTGGTAGACCTTAACGACTGATCACTATGCACCTAATATTGAGGCTGTTCATATATATTAATTGGCTCGGCGTCCGACCAATCGCAGAAGGCGACGAGCTAGTGATATAATGGTATCGACCTGATGACGGGAACATAGTGGCCGTAACGAGCACATTTTGCAAAGAGAATAAGAGGAATTCGTCTGACCATTCGAGATTTTCCATGATGCAACGCTGTGGGAGACGAACAGCAAGAGCGAGGTGCCAAGACGTGTGGATAAACTGACGGGTGGTACGGACCGGAAGTCGATGATTGGCGGAACAGTTGTCGCATTGCCCGATGCGGTATGCGGAACATTACATAATTCAGTGACTCGCGCAGTGCGGAGAAACCACAATTTGAAGGTGCCTGCACGTTGTAGTTTATGTATGCAAGCTTGATGAAGGTCCTTCGCGACGCCACAAGAGTACCGCCTTAGGGGCAGGAAATCCATCGGCAAAGCGAGAATTTCGGCACGGCCACATGGGACTATCATAGAGCTCAGGCGTCAAGCTGGTCCATAAAGGATGATGTGTGAGATAGGTCAGCGTTGCAGAGGACAATAGTGTATGCAGCTCAATCATGAATTGCCATGAGAGTGCCATGGCCAACTCAATCGTGCGGCAAGTTCCGAATGAGCCACCGGCTGCACCGTAACGGCGCTCACAGCAAGGTGCTGTCTTGGAAACCATCTGCGCCAGCTCAACCCCCTGGCTCTGCGCACACAGCCTCCAACCGCTTCAGTGTAGCGAGCACTTCTTCCCCAAGATGCTCTCCACTGGCGGTCTGCGCAAAGCGGCCGTGTCGTAGGTCGCTGAGAGCGCCGACAGTGTCCTGAACTTCGCGCAAGGCGGCGCGGTTCTCTTCCTCCATTTCGGCAATCTGTGCTTCGAGGCTCTCGCATGCGTCTTCCATACTGGCGTGGACAGTCTGGAGCGAGTGTGGTTTCTTGCGCCGGTCACGGGAAAGCTGAGGAGCGTCAGAGGAGGGAGTGAAGATGGCAGGATACTGACTCGCCTCGGCCTCCATCTGGAGTGCAATTGGGTTCAGTCCAGCGACATTGGCCTCGTCCATCTGGCGGCGCTCCCGGGCGTAGTCGCGCTTCAGCCGCTTCGACCGCTTGATCTCGTCGACAATGTCCTGGCGGACAGCTTCGATGTCGCGCTCGCGCAGGGAGTAGAGCTCGCGGTACAGCTCCTTGATGGCTGGGTTCGTGCGATGGCCCTTGGGGAAGATGTCGGTGAATTGGCGCAGCGTCATGAAGTCGCGCAGGGACGCGGGCGCGACGAGGAAGTCGGAGAGCACCTTGGCTTCGTAGGACGGCATGGCTGGGGGGGACGCCGTGGAGGCAAAGGGAGGAAGAGGGGACGACGCGCCTGTGTTTACAAAACCTCAATCAAGCATGCGCAAGAGCGGCGCCTTCCTGTGGGGGTGGGGGCGTCGGTGCCGTAGGGCTGATAGAATGCCTGTCCGGCGCGTCGTCGCGTCCAAGGCCCGTGCTGAGAGCATATGCCATGAAAACTCCCGTGAACAGTCACGGCACCTCTACAGAAGCCATCAGATCGCAGGCCATTCACCACCTATTTCATCGGTACTTCTCGGTCCGCCAAGTCAGATACAAGCGTTTGGCACATTTGGACGGCTCGGTGCGCCTCACTGTGCTCGGAGCGCGCGCTGTGGTCGTGAGGAGCGCCCCTACACCTGGACTGCTTCAGCTTCCCTTCACTTTTGTCTGTATCAGCCTCAGCACCCCATCGCAGACATGGCTCCAGCACAGGCTCCGGAGCCGCAGTTCAAAAAGGACGAAAAGGCACTTTGCTTTCACCATGAGCTCATGTACGAGGCCAAGGTGATCGAAGTGCAGCCGCTCGACGGCGACGAGAAGAAGAACGGCTTTCAGTACAAGGTGCACTACAAGGGATGGAAGAATACGTAAGTCACCTTCGCTTGCTCACGGCCGCGTTTGCCTGTTTTGTCGTTGCTGTATCGGCCTTTCGTTTGCCCCTCTCACGCACCTTTGCTTTACTTCAACCACTTCCGCAGTGCTGCCCCAATCTTTGCCCCACGCTCCCCAATCTGCACTTTGCGCCCCATACAGTCCTGCTACTTGCTTTGAATCGATTCTAACATACGGCAGCTGGGACGACTGGGTGCAGGAGGATCGTCTTCGCAAATTCACCCCAGAGAACCGAGAATTGTCCAACCAGTTACGGCACGCAGTGCTTGAGCAGCAGCGCGCGCAGCGAGCCCAAGCCGCACCTGCCAAAAAGAAGGTTCAAGACTCAGCTCGCGGAAGTGAGGAGCGCTCAACACCAGTCCAAGCCGCCGGACCCCGAGGCCAGAAACGCATGCGTGACCAGGAGCTTGAGAAGGTGAGTGTCTCCAACCCACGTCTGCTGCAGCGTCTACGACCTGCGATTCTTGTATTTACTATCCATCACGCGCCCTTGCTGATCATATGCAGGAGGAGGTGTTCCAGAGCCGCAGTGCTGTTCGGATCATCATGCCTGACAGGCTGAAGAGCCTTCTGGTTGATGACTGGGAGAACATCACCAAGTCTCTGCAGCTCGTGGCGTTGCCGTCGAAGAAACCTGCTGGCGTCATCTTGGATGAGTACTTCGCCTATGCAACAGCATCAGGCACGCGGAACAGCGCGGAGAGGGACATCCTCGAGGAGGTCATCCAAGGCCTGAAGGAGTATTTCAACAAGAGCCTTGGGCGCATCCTTCTCTACCGCTTCGAGAGGGAGCAGTTCTATGAAATCCATCAGCAAATTGAGAGCCCCACTTCGGACCTCGCTGGCAAGACCATGTCGGATATCTATGGTGGCGAGCACCTGCTGCGTCTCTTCGGCAAGTCACCACGTCCTTCGCATCACGTAGAATTCTCTTGTACTGACATGAATCAGTCTCCATGCCAGAGCTAATCGCGCAAACCAATATGGATGTCCAGGCCGTCAACAGGCTGCGTGAGGAGCTTGGCGCCATGACGCACTGGCTCCAGAAGGAACCGCAGGTGACGGCCTTCTTCCAGTCCACTTACGAGAGCCCTGGACAGGCGTATATTGAGAAGGTCAAGACGAGCACCTAGACGCGCTGTTGGCACTTGAGCTGAACGGGTATGTATTTCCAATAACAAGGTGAATCTACCGCCGCTAATTGTGTAAGCTGCATCTCAGCATCGACTCTGAACAGACGTCTCGGTAACCTTTCGGTCTCTCTGATCCTTTCATGTTATCTCTTTGCTGCATCTCGGCGGAGTATACATTGCAACCCTATATCCCATTTCGAGGCGCCCAGGCGAGACAGGATGTGGTTTGGTTAGCTCATCACGGTCAGGTATCTTCTTTCTGCGCGGCGATCAGTTGCTGGGGCTCCTTCCGTCTACTCTTTCTATTCGCAAAACACATCTAGGTTATGACTCCGGGCTCTCGTCCACGGCGCCTTTGATTACCCTCTCCAGCACCCCCACAGCCCAGTCCAAGCACCTCCCCATGTTCTCCTCGGCCTCCCTCGGCATTCCCTCGATGCCAATCTCCTTAGACACCTTCGCATCCAAGTCTCCCTCAACATCACCATGCACAAAAAGAAACTTATGATCCTGGACATAATTGGGCCACACAATCTGATCCACATAGCCCGGCGGATCCTCCCAAAACCCCTCCAACGTCACATAACCGCTCCTCGCTTCGCGCCTCCTCTTCGCAGTCGCATAACTCGTCCTCAAAAACAGGCGTACATCAAACAATTCCCTTACCCCTCTCATCCCCTCACTAAACAGCAAGAAGCCGTCTACAATGCATATGCGCCTCTTCCACCCCGTCTCCGCCACCAAGGTCCTTAGTTTCTCCCTCAGCCGTGCAATCTCTTTCTCGGGGACGCCGTGCTCTCCCACGCTGTTCTGGTCCTCCTTGGACACAAAATCCGGGGGCGATTTGCCGTGCTCTTTGATATAGGCAAGGGTGGAATGCAGCTGGGCGAGGTTGAGGGATTCTTGGCAGTCCCAGTCTTGGACGCCGTTTTTGACGGGGATGGCGGTGTCGGTGTGGTAGAAGTCGTCGAGGTGGAGGATGGTGGTTTGGTGGGGTGGGAAGATGTCGCGGAGGAGGCGGGAGAGGGTTGTTTTGCCCGAGGACGAGGGGCCTGAGATGGCGACAAGGAGGATGGGTTCTGTCATGATGGGTGATTTTCTTATTCTTTTTTAGAGCTGGGCTATTTTACTGTGGTTGTTTTTGGGATATACCATGCGGCCGCCCCGCAACAGGGTGTGACGGAATGAGGTTGTGTCGTGGCGCCTTGCGCGCAGGCTGGCCCTAGCCACTTATTCTGGCCATGTCGCAAACACGTCCAACAGCACCGCACAGCTCCAAAGCTCTCCAGCTCTCCAGCTCTCCCGCACCGCCAGCCCAGGCCCGTCCTGCCCAAGTGCCCGCCATGGAGCCCTCGCCGCTCACGCAGGTCTCGCGCCCAGAGACGTTCCAGCCCAAGATCATCCATCTCTACGAAACCCTCTTCCGCGTGCGTATGGTGCCCGGCCGGCCGCGCAGCTTGCTGAAAGACACTACAGGAAGAAGACGAGGACGTGGAGCTCTCCGATGGCTTCTGGGAAGAGTTCTTCTTGCACCGGCCGGACCATGCGGGCTTCAAGCGCATCCTGGGCGCCCTTCCGCCCGACGAGATGCTGCACCTGCAGGAGCATTCGCAGCAGCTGTTCCGCCGTGCCATCGCGCGGATAAAGCAGGCCGTTGCGCCCTCGGACGAGGTTGCGCTCGAGGTATGCTGCCTGCACTCGACGCTCTATGCGCTGGCTTACCGGCCAGACCTTGACGGTATTTCTAGATGCTGCCCTGACCAAAAAGTACACGAATCCGAGCTCCGATATTATTTCCGTGCTGGCGGGCCTCCACGAGGCAGATGCCGTCATGGCCGACTTTGTCGGTGCGCTGGACATGGTGATTCGGAATGGGAGGAACAGTATGCCGGCTGGGATAGACGCACAGAGCGATGCGCTGACACACACGGACAGTACCCTTGCGCCTCAAGGCCGTTCGCACCACGCTCTCGATAACCGCTGCCGGGTTCCTGACCGTGCTACCCTCCTACTTTACACACCGGGATCTGTTCCCCTCGTTGATGAAGTACATCCAAGATTGCGAGGACAGCGCACAGGTGCTACCGGCCTTCTACCTCCTGGGTCTGCTGGTCAACTACAACAAATTCGAGTTCCAGAATCCGTATAGGTTACGGCTCGACGATTTTGTAAACGACGCCATTATACAGAAGATCATCACAAGCTTTGGGGACACGTGCATAGGTTTGAGGGACGCCTATGTAGCGGTGCAGGACGACATGCCCGAAGGCTGGTCGCTGGGGTCGACGTTGAACTACATTGGACTGGGGATACTGGCGCCTGCGTCGAGACCGTCGACCCCGACGCCGAGCGCGGAGGAAAGCAAGTCGTTGTTTGCAACACTGTATGTAGCATTGGCGCAAAATAAACGAACCTTGCTCACTGCTCTCTCAGACCCGGACCAGAAATGGGCGTGCTTCTGTCGACGTACGACTTTGCGAACGCGAACAAGGTTTTCTGCTTCAATCTTGTATCGACGGAACCGCAGAACAAGGGCGACACTTCGCCGTTTAGCGCCTTTCTCTCCTTGACCTCATATCTTTTCCAACACGCGCACCGCTCCCAAAGAGCGGCCCTGTACACTAATCTCAGCCTCTTTGTATTGCAGATCCTTGTCGAGGACCAGTCGCTGGTGAAACGGTTGTGTAGCGAGGAACACAAGCTTGCGGTGCGGTTATGCCGGCAACGACAACCTTTTCTGCCTCTCGTAAGAGGCGAGCGGACAGCAGCGTCCGTCATCATAGATCTCGTAATAGACGGCATCAACCACAACCTGCGACGGCGACTAGATGTCGACTTCTACAGGCAAGTTCCCCGGTATCCTCGCAAGTCAAAGCTAATGCCCGTTAGGCTCTCCCTCGGCGTTCTCCTTCGGCTTCTCTCCTACCTTAGCAGAGCCAAGGTGCGCATCACGTACCACTGGTCCGAAGTGTGGCGATCTCTCCTCTCCTTCGTCCGCTTCCTAACCACGTACGTCAACGACATACGCTCTCTCCACCGCTCCTCGGAAATGGTCGACCTCCTCGTCAACCTCCTCGCCTTTGCGCTCTCCAGCGGCGAAAACTTCCTCCCGGACCCCGCAGCTTACGACGACCTCTTCTACAAGCTCGTCGAAACGGGCGACATCCTCACCAAGTTCCGCGACGCCTTTGGCCTCGCTGGCTCCTCGTCCATGCAGACGCTCGTCAATGTCTCGGCGCATTATCATGCGCTCCTTGAGGGGAAAGAGGGGGGTTCGAAGAGCAAGCATTTGAGTCCTAGGGAGGTGAGTAGTGTGATTAAGCAGGGGTATGAGACGCTTTCGATTGAGGCGGGGGAGGGCTTGGATCGGTGGGAGAGGTTTAGGGAGGCGGATTTTAAGTCGGTGGTGAAGAGGATTGCGAGGGTGGCGGTGGAGGATGCGAAGGGGTTGAGGGAGGAGCGGTGAGGGGTGCATGGGGGTGGCTTTGTGGTTTGTGAGTGGGATGTGATGGTGTTGGTTGGGTTGATGTTGGCTGTTATTGTTGTTGTGGGTTGGGCATGCCATCACTGTGTCTGCTCGTTTTTATCTGGAAGAGAAACATCGCAGAGACCTTTTGGTATACGGTACAACGCTGTAAGGGAAAGCTGTCTGCTCGTTTTATAGCGTGTATGTATGGTCGATGAAGGTGTTGATGACTAGACGCATTGCGGACTTTGTCGTGTGGTGTGACTGCTAGCTAGCGCTTTTTAAATGCCCTAGAGTTGGGTGTCTTTGTAGCTGGTGGTTTGGAGCTTTGATCCGACGTCAAGAAGACTGTGATCTATATCTTTCGGGTCTGGAGAGGATATTACGCTTAGAGGACTGTGGGACGGAAAATAAGCGCAAGCTTGCTAGACTGGATTGATGGGATCAACAGCAGTCTTTCATGCAGAATTTCAAAATTTGAAACAACCTGAAGGCCAAGGACGTGTGTAGTATCAACATCAACAACAACACCCGCACCCACAATAAGCCTTCTACACGGCGCCGCACGACTGCCTATATTTAACCCGAGTACCCTACTCACTACCCCATCGCAGACAAGACAATGTTTCAAACACGCGCACACGCAAGATAGATATGCGAATCCAGACGATGCAATGCAATGCAATGCAAACCATTCCTGGCGCTTACCCTCGCAAGCCGTGCCAGCCAACCGATCGTGTGGCGCAGCCGTTTCGCTCCGACTCAGGCAAGGCAGGCGCTTACCCCATCGTCCCAAAAAAAAAGAACACTAAGACGCGCATCTATTCTTGTAGGAGAGCCGTGTTGGGTTGAGTTGGAGCGGTAATGCGGTGTAGCTATAATGCGGAATTGTGTGTTTTGATTTTGGTCTTGCGGCGGGGGGTGCGGTGCGGTTAGAAGGGAGCATACCTAAGGTACTCTTCTTTCTTTCTTTCTCTCTCTCTTTGGTTCTGTACGTACTTTCTACCTTCTACGACTTCACGACGATACGATACGATACGATACGACGAATTGACCAACGCTTGAGATAGCTCTTTGCGGTGCCTGAGCTTCTCTTCTCTTGTCCTGTCTTGTGGGCGGGCAGGCATATGAGGCATATGAGGACAACAAGCTGTATTGCTATCTGCAGAAAGAGTGTGTGGAGTGAGGAGTCTACCAAGGAAGAAAGGAGAGGGCGAGAGCTTTATCTTGAGGATAGTGGTCTGTGCACCTGGATGGAACCTTCTACACACACCACCTCTGACGTAAGTCACGTGGCTACACCCCCCCCCCCAAGCTGCGGTGTACCCACACCAAAGCTGATGCTCTGTACTATACTAGAATAGGTAGTAAACGATAGAATCTGAAAGTAGAGTCCTCCTTAAGCTTCTTCTATAGATATCCTTTAACGTCTTGCATGCTAAGTTGCCTTATAAAGTCAACGTGCTTTTAACGCACAAGGCTCTTAGTAAGTCTGTTAGCTAGCATCTGATTAGTAGCCTTCCACTAGACTGATATACGTCCTTCTGCCTATTCTTGTCTTAGCCAATGCTGGTAAGTGTTGACGTGGCGTAGTTTTGTGAATAGCTTGTCCTTATCCTTAGTAATAATCCCTACTATCTATAGGTTATCGCAGTAAATAGTTAGCGTAATATCTAGGTCGAATTTAATGTGTTTAAATAGTCAATTCCACGCTTAAAGCTCGCTAGCAGCTGTTAACAGAGCTAGAAGCTCTGCCTTAGTGGTCAACTTAGTGACCGAGCGCTGTCGTGTCACTTTCTAGTTAATAGGCATGCCATAGAGCATAAAAAGGTATCCTTATAAGCTCCGCCTAGTCTCTAGGTCGTCTGCGAAAGCTGCATCTGATACTCTATAGAATAGTGGTTCTGCACCCCCCAAGCTTGAACTTAGGTAGATAGTTTAACTGCCACCAGACTCACTGTTCGCACAGTCTGTATAAGCTCCTATAGCGAGTCTCTTCGTGCCAATTAGGTACTTCCATACGTGGTATACCGCACTAATATGTTTCTAGCCTAGGTTCTGTAGGTAACAAGATAGCTCTAAGTGAGCTTGGGCGACATCTGGTCGTGTGTACGTCGCTATGTAGGCTAGCGATCTAATAAGCTCTTAATAGAGTTTTGTGCGTTAATTGTCTAGCTCCTCTGTACTTAGGCCTAGATGTCTGTCTGCTAGCGGCACTGCTAGGTATTTTGTGCTTCCTTAAGCAATGTTGTACTTCTTTGCCACCTTGTTAATAAAGCTATCTTAGAGTAGCTAGATCTTCTTCTGCTTTCTGTCTCAAATGACGCGTATACTTAGGAACCACTTTAACTCTCCTAGGTATTGTGTGTCGTAGGTTGTTCTTAGCTGTCTATCGAATAGACGGTATACGTCTTAATTACTGCGGGATACAGCTACCACTATATCATTGACAAAGAAGAAGACGATAAGCTGGTTACTGCTGTATAGACAGGGCACTCCAGGCACCTGTCTTAGTCCCATCTTCTCAAGCGTTGCAGTGAGATGCTTGTACCATAGTCGCGGCGCGTCACGGAGTCCGTATAGAGCGCGCTTGAGCTCTAGCAGTTTTCCAAGTTCTTTATCGTATCCTTCTAGACAGCGTACGTAGGTAAGTCGATCGAGCTCCGCGTTAAGAAAGGCATTAAGTACATCGTACTGGTATAGATCTAGGTCAAAGGCTGCTGCTAGGGCGATAAGGCATTAGAAGATCTTCGCAGCTAGTGTAGCTGCGTATATGTCGCCCCAGTCTTGCTGCAGATCTCCTTAGACAACTAGTCGAGCTTTGAATTTGTAGAGGTATCTATCTTCGTTGAACTTGTACAAGAATACCCACATAAGTGGTAGCACCTTAGCATCTGCTTGCTTAGCGAGCTCTATGGCTTTTCTAAAGCATCTACGGTCGATAACACTGTCGATCTCAACTCTGCTTGCCTTCTTAAACTTAGCACCAAATGGGTAATAATCTAGATCCTTCTACCTCTTTAGCTCTAGTGGCAGCTAATCACGATGTAGTCAAGTCTTCGGCGCCTCGCCAAGTAGCTTTGCTAGTGCTGTGGGGTTAATATAGGCAGCGAATGTTGCCAGATATGTGCCAAAGCTCTTTAGCTTCCAACTTTGCTTACCCTCTATCACGTTCTCCTGTAATAGTTAACTAGCAATCTCCTCTTGTTGCTTTGCGTTGTTTTGTTGTTCAATTTAGCTCTTCTCCCTCTAGAGCTAGAGCATAGCCTTTCCCCCAGCCTATGTCGTCTAGTGACTAGCGCAGTCCGTGCTTCTCTAGCGTCTCTTCTAGAGTCATAAGAGCTAGTTAAGTATCCTTAATCTCAGCCTTGGATTCAGAGTCAAACTCAAGCTCTAGCTTAGGCTTATAGGAATAGTCTTCTAGTGTAGACAGCTAATTAATTAATATGTCGCTGTAATTAGGCGTCTTCTTGATATTAAGCACCTCTGCTGCCTCACAGATGTAGCTCTTCTCTGCGTACTTTTCTTGCTTATTGTAGAGCTTGCCTTGCAGGAAGACAACGTCTCAAGTTTGTATAACTTGTCCAATTGTTAGTAACTATACTTAAAATATGTTAGTTGAATCAAAGCCTACTAGGTGGCCGATTAGAGCTCGAGATTTGAGCTTGTCTCCCCTAGGTAGCTTCTTGTTAAGCACATACGCTCTCGCTCTAATCACCTTAAGGTGAGCGACTGATGGCTTCACTCCCTTAACTTTAGTGTACAGGCATTCCTATCGTATCGCTTCGGTTGGTGTACGATTGAGTAGATATATAGCTGACATAACGCACTTGTTAGCGTACGCCTTCGGTAGGCCTGCGTGTAGGCGTATAGCTCTGCCTTGAATTATAATAGATTTGCCTGCGCGTTCGATGGCTCCGCTCTAAGCTTCTGTAGCTCTAGCCTCGATAGCGATTCCGAGATCTCTATAGAGCTCTAGCAGCTCGACATATCTAGTCTCTATGTCCAGCCTTACGATAATAATTTAACTCTAGAATTGCCGCTTTATCTTAGCTAGTAATTGCTTAAAGACCTTTATTAGAGTAGCCTTTATCTTATCTAGTATACAGCATCCTTTGTGCCACTTCGTGTATTAATTAAAAGTATGAAATAGGTATTGATTGCTATTGTAGCAGCGCTCTCCTTGCTCTAGGAGCTGTATCAGATCTATGCTAATACGCTCGAATGGTTGAGTCGCTAGTTCTTAAGGTGGCCTTTAACTAATAATCTTTGTTAGCTTTAACTGTATACACGTCTTATAGTCCTTCTACTTTAGTGCTTGGCCATCTGTGATATGTAGGCCGTTAACGCTCTCAGGCAGGTGCTCGATTGCCTCTCTGCCAGCGTGACCCCACATAGCATGTGCTTCCACTGCTGTAAGCTGTAGTTGCTTCTTCGGCTCGTACGACGGCTTCTTGCGCGCGTGTGCTAAGGCTGCAAGTAGAGGGCTAGCGTCTAGTCTCTCTTCATGCCTTTAGCGTCTATCAACTAGTGTCCGCTGGTATAGTTGAGCTTGCAAATAACGTTCTTCTAGCTCTTCTAGTATAAGCAGTCTCGTCCTAAGTCGAAATAAATGCCTACTGATTAACAGCGTGACAGGCTAACGACGTTGGTAAGAAATCCTAGGACATAGGCGACGTATGTGAGCTCTATCTACTCTGTGCCTCTAGGCGTGTTAATAAGTAGGATAACATCTCCCTACTTGTGTATTAATAGCTCTTGATCTCTAGCCTTAATAACTTCACCTATCCTGTTAGCTTGCTTCTTCTAACTATAGGCTCTGCTGTTAATGACGTGTGTGTTTGATCCTAGATCCAGAATCTATTAGTTAATCAGACTTGGCTTAACTGTCTACTTGCTCGCGCAGTTAGAGCTTATAGTAAGCTGCGATACATAACTGTTTAGCGTGTCAAGTGTAGGACTGTAATTATTAAACTATTGAGGTGCTGTTAAGACTGCAGACGCTGCTAGTTCTGCCTAGTCTCTAGTATTTGTCGCGCTCCTATTTGCTTTAAGTGCTGCCTTTATAGCTCCTCTAAATAATAATTAGCTTACTATAGCCTTATTAAATTGTTCTTGTATCTTAGGTTTAGGTATCTATCCCTGAGGCTTGCCCTTCGCTCCTAGATACCAACAGTCCTTAAATTAATGATTAAGACCACATATACACTTAAGCTTCTTATCTTAAGTCTTTTATTTCTTCTCTGTTGCCTGTGGCTTATTAGTGCTGATGCCTAGTGTGGCAAAGGTGCCGAGCGATAACGCTACTGGTCTCGTCGAACGCTAGTACATAGTGAATTGAGCGATAAGGTCGTGTATGCTCTTAACAGCCTGTCCCTAGATCTGTGCTTTAAATAGATTGGCTTACTAAGTAGTTGCCTATGTGTTGTTAAGTCCTTTAACTGCGAGTAGAAAATCGCGCTGTGCTCGCGGCGATGTCATGTTAGGTAGGTTTGCTGCCTCGCACAGACGTACAATATATAGCCACTTATCTAGCCAGGTATTAATATTGTTGCGGGGTCGGCTCTGCAATTGCCGATACTTTGCTAGAAGCTGCAGCTCCCTCTTAGCTATCGATAGGCAGAGGTGCTTCTTAAGCCTCTTTAATCGAGCGTATGCTATATCGTCGCTCTGGATCAGAAGTATATAGCGACGGCTAATCGTTCTGCTAATCTCCTAGGTAAAGTCGTCCAACGCTTTCCTCTTAATCGTATATCTAGCTAAGGCTCGATCATAGCCTCTCTCCGCCTACTAGTATCGCTGGAACTCCTCAGTCGTCATGTCTTTTAGCACGACGCCGGTATCCTGCTCTGTCCCCTTATAGTAGTGCTCTGGTATCACAGGCACTAGCTCCTTAAGCTGTTCGAGTGCCGCCTTGTTAAGATCTGGGTTAACTATAGGCTAGAGGTGATTTTAATTCGCGCTATCCTTATATAGGAAGATCTATTCTTCCTAGTCTGCTAGCTTCTTAAGTATAACTATTGTCTTCGTAACTAGTCTATCTAGCTTAGTTGTAGGCATCTTGCTCTATCAGCTCCTAGAAGGGCTCTCTTCAGTAATGGAACGCGTGCTTAAGGCTTGGTAAGGTAGCTTAGTGACATAGCTCTATTAACAGCTTGTCAACAGCTCCTTAGCAGCTCGTCAGTACGTGCAGTAGCAACAGCGATTGAAGTCGATAGCCAGGTGCTTAGCAGCTGCAGTGGTTAAAGTCGACAGCTAGGCTTATAACTGTGGGCGGGCAGGCATATAAGGCATATAAGGACAACAAGCTGTATTGCTATCTGCAGAAAAGAGTATGTAAAGTGAGGAGTCTACTAAGGAAGAAAGGAGAGGGCGAGAGCTTTATCTTGAGGATAGTGGTCTGTGCACCTGGATGGAACCTTCTACACACACCACCTCTGACGTAAGTCACGTGGCTACACCCCCCCCCCCAGCTGCGGTGTACCCACACCAAAGCTGATGCTCTGTACTATACTAGAATAGGTAGTAAACAATAGAATCTGAAGTAGAGTCCTCCTTAAGCTTCTTCTATAGATATCCTTTGACGTCTTGCATGCTAAGTTGCCTTATAAAGTCAACGTGCTTTTAACGCACAAGGCTCTTAGTAAGTCCGTTAGCTAGCATCTAATTAGTAGCCTTCCACTAGACTAATATACGTCCTTCTGCCTATTCTTATCTTAGCCAATGCTAGTGAGTGTCAACGTGGCGTAGTTTTGTGAATAGCTTGTCCTTATCCTTAGTAATAATCCCTACTATCTATAGGTTATCGCAGTAAATAGTTGGCGTAATATCTAGGTTAAATTTAATATGTTTAAATAGTCGATTCCACGCTTAAAGCTCGCTAGCAGCTGTTAACAGAGCTAAAAGCTCTGCCTTAGTAGTTAACTTAGTGACCGAGCGCTGTTGTGTCGCTTTCTAGTTAATAGGTATGCTGTAGAGCATAAAAAGGTATCCTTGTAAGCTCCGCCTAGTCTCTAGGTTATCTGCGAAAGCTGCATCTAATGCTCTATAGAACAGTGGTTCTGCACCCCCCAAGCTTAAACTTAGGTAGATAGTTTAACTGCCACCAGACTCACTGTTCGCACAGTCTATATAAGCTCCTATAGCGAGTCTCTTTGTGCTAATTAGGTACTTCTATACGTAGTATACCGCACTAATATGTTTCTAGCCTAGGTTCTGTAGGTAACAAGATAGCTCTAAGTGAGCTTGGGCGACATCTGGTCGTGTGTACGTCGCTATGTAGGCTAGCGATCCAACAAGCTCTTAATAGAGTTTCGTGCGTTAATTGTCTGGCTCCTCTGTATTCAGGCCTAGATGTCCGTCTGCTAGCGGCACTACTAGGTATTTTTGTGCTTCCTTAAGCAATGTTGTACTTCTTTGCCACCTTGTTAATAAAGCTGTCTTAGAGTAGCTAGATCTTCTTCTGCTTTCTATCTCAAATGACGCGTATGCCTAGGAACCACTTTAACTCTCCTAGGTATCGTGTGTGTTGTAGGTTGTTCTCAGCTGTCTGTCGAATAGACGGTATGCGTCTTAATTACTGCGGGATACAGCTACCACTATATCATCGACAAAGAAGAAGACAATAAGCTGGTTACTACTGTATAGACAGGGCACTCTAGGCACCTGTCTTAGTCCTATCTTCTTAAGCGTTGCAGTGAGATGCTTATACCATAGTCGCGGCACGTCACGGAGTCCGTATAGAGCGCGCTTGAGCTCTAGCAGTTTTCCAAGTTCTTTATCGTATCCTTCTGGACAGCGTACGTAGGTAAGTCGATCGAGCTCCGCGTTAAGAAAGGCATTGAGTACATCGTACTAGTATAGATCTAGGTCGAAGGCTGCTGCCAGGGCGATAAGGCATTAGAAGATCTTCGCAGCTAGTGTAGCTGCGTATGTGTCGCCCCAGTCTTGCTGCAGATCTCCTCGGACAACTAGTCGAGCTTTGAATTTGTAGAGGTATCCATCTTCGTTAAACTTATATAAGAATACCTATATAAGTAGTAGCACCTTAGCATCTGCTTACTTAGCGAGCTCTATAGCTTTTCTAAAGCATCTACGGTTGATAACACTATTAATCTTAACTCTGCTTGCCTTCTTAAACTTAGCACCAAATAGATGACGATCTAGATCCTTCCACCTCTTTAGCTCTAGTGGCAGCTAATCACAATATAGTTAAGTCTTTAGCGCCTCGCTAAGTAGCTTTGCTAGTGCTGTGGAGTTAATATAGGCAGCGAATGTTGCCAGATACGTGCCAAAGCTCTTTAGCTTCCAACTTTGCTTACCCTCTATCACGTTCTCCTGTAATAGTTAACTAGCAATCTCCTCTTGTCGCTTTGCGTTATTTGTTGTTTAATTTAGCTCTTCTCCCTCTAGAGCTAGAGCGTAGCCTTTCCCCTAGCCTGTGTTGTCTAGTGACTAGCGTAGTCCGTGCTTCTCTAGCGTCTCTTCTGGAGTTATAAGAGCTAGTTAAGTATCCTTAATCTTAGCCTCGGATTCAGAGTCAAACTTAAGCTCTAGCTTAGGCTTATAGGAATAGTCTTCTAGTGTAGATAGCTAATTGATTAATATGTTGCTGTGATTAGGCGTCTCCTTAATATTAAGCACTTCTGCTGCCTTATAGATATAGCTCTTCTCTGCGTACTTTTCTTACTTATTGTAGAGCTTGCCTTATAAGAAGACAACGTCTCGAGTTTGTATAACTCGTCCAATTGTTGGTAACTATACTCGAAATATATTAGTTGAATCGAAGCCTACTAGGTAGCCAATTAGAGCTTGAGATTCAAGCTTGTCTCCCCTAGGTAGCTTCTCGTTAAGCACATACGCTCTCGCTCCAATTACCTTAAGGTGAGCGACTAATGGCTTCACTCCCTTGACTTTAGTGTACGGGCATTCCTATTGTATCGCTTCGGTTAGTGTACGATTAAGTAGATATATAGCTGACATAACGCACTTGTTGGCGTACGCCTTTGGTAGGCTTGCGTGTAGGCGTATAGCTCTGCCTCGAATTATAATAGATTTGCCTGCGCGTTCGATAGCTCCGCTCTAAGCTTCTATAGCTCTAGCCTTAATAGCGATTCTAAGATCTCTATAGAGCTCTAGCAGCTCGACATATCCAGTCTCTATGTCCAGCCTTACAATAATAACTTGACTCTAGAATTGCCGCTTTATCTTAGCCAGTAATTGCTTAAAGACCTTCGTTAGAGTAGCCTTTGTCTTATCTAGTATACAGCATCCTTCGTGCCACTTCGTGTATTAATTAAAAGTATAAAATAGGTATTAATCGCTATTGTAGCAGCGCTCTCCTCGCTCTAGGAGCTGTATCAGATCTATGCTAATACTCTTAAATAGTTAAGTTGCTAGTTCTTAAGGTGGCCTTTAACTAATAATCTTCGTTAGCTTTAACTGTATACACGTCTTACAGTCCTTCTACTTTAGTGCTTGGCTATCTGTGATATGTAGGCCGTCAACGCTCTCAGGCAGGTGCTCGATTGCCTCTCTGCCAGCGTGACCCTACATAGCATGTGCTTCCACTGCTATAAGCTGTAGTTGCTTCTTCGGCTCGTACGACGGCTTCTTGCGCGCGTGTGCTGAGGCTGCAAGTAGAGGGCTAGCGTCTAGTCTCTTCATGCCTTTAGCGTCTATCAACTAGTGTCTGCCGGTATAGTTAAGCTTGCAAATAACGTTCTTCCAGCTCTTCTAGTATAAGCAGTCTCGTCCTAAGTTAAAATAAATGCCTATTAATTAACAGCGTGACAGGCTAACAACGTTAGTAAGAAATCCTAGGACATAGGCGACGTATGTGAGCTCTATCTACTCCGTGCCTCTAGGCGTGTTAATAAGTAGGATAACATCTCCCCACTCGTGTATTAATAGCTCTTAATCTCTAGCCTTAATAACTTCACCTGTCCTATTAGCTCGCTTCTTCTAACTATAGGCTCTGCTGTTGGTGACGTGTGTGTTTGATCCTAGATCCAGAATCTATTAGTTGATCAGACTTGGCTTAACTGTCTGCTTGCTCACGCAGTTAGAGCTTATAGTAAGCTGCGATATATAACTGTTTAGCGTGTTAAGCGTAGGACTGTGATTATCAAACTGTCGAGGTGCTGTTAAGACTGCAGACGCTGCCAGTTCTGCCTAGTCTCTAGTATTTGTCGCGCTCCTATTCGCTTTAAGTGCTGCCTTTATAGCTCCTTTAAATAATAATTAGCTTACTATAGCCTTATTAAATTGTTCTTGTATCTTAGGTTTAGGTATCTATCCCTAAGGCTTGCCCTTCGCTCCTAGATACTAACAGTCCTTAAATTAATAATTGAGACCATATATACACTTAAGCTTCTTATCTTAAGTCTTTTCTTTCTTCTCTGTTGCCTGTAGCTCGTCGGTGCTGATGCCTAGTGTGGCAAAGGTGCCAAGCGATAACGCTACTGGTCTCGTCGAACGCCAGTACATAGTGAATTGAGCGATAAGGTCGTGTATGCTCTTAATAGCCTATCCCTAGATCTGTGCTTTAAATAGATTGGCTTGCTAAGTAGTTGCCTATATATTGTTAAGTCCTTTAACTGCGAGTAGAAAATCGCGCTGTGCTCGCGGCGATGTCACGTCAGGTAGGTTCGCTGCCTCGCACAGACGTACAATATGTAGCCACTTATTTAGCCAGGTATTAATATTGTTGCGGGGTCAGCTCTGCAATTGCCGATACTTTGCTAGAAGCTGCAGCTCCCTCTTAGCCGTTAATAGGCAGAGGTGCTTCTTAAGCCTCTTTAATCGAGCGTACGCTGTATCGTCGCTCTGGATCAGATGTATATAGCGACAGCTGATCGTTCTGCTAATCTCCTAGGTAAAGTTGTCTAACGCTTTCCTCTTAATCGTATATCTAGCCAAGGCTCGATTATAGCCTCTCTCCGCCTGCTAGTATTGCTAGAACTCCTTAGTTGTTATGTCTTTTAGCACGACGCCGGTATCCTGCTCTGTCCCCTCATAGTAGTGCTCTAGTATCACGGGCACTAGCTCCTCAAGCTGTTCAAGTGCCGCCTTGTTAAGATCTAGGTTAACTATAGGCTAGAGGTGATTTTAATTCGCGCTATCCTTACGTAGGAAGATCTATTCTTCCTAGTCTGCTAGCTTCTTAAGTATAACCGTTGTCCTTGTAACCAGTCTATCTAGCTTAGTCGTAGGCATCTTGCTCTATCAGCTCCTAAAAGGGCTCTCTTTAGTAATAGAACGCGTGCTTGAGGCTTAGTAAGGTAGCTTAGTGACATAGCTCTGTTAACAGCTTGTTAACAGCTCCTTAGCAGCTTGTCAGTACGTGCAGTAGCAACAGCGATTGAAGTCGATAGCCAGGTGCTCAGCAGCTGCAGTGGTTAAAGTCGACAGCCAGGCTTATAACTGTGGGCGGGCAGGCATATAAGGCATATAAGGACAACAAGCTGTATTGCTATCTGCAGAAAAGAGTGTGTGGGAGTGAGGAGTCTACTAAGGAAGAAAGGAGAGGGCGAGAGCTTTATCTTGAGGATAGTGGTCTGTGCACCTGGATGGAACCTTCTACACACACCACCTCTGACGTAAGTCACGTGGCTACATGTCTTGACTTGACTTGATACCAACCAACGCGAGGCTGAGCTTTTTTTTTTCCATCCTGGACCAAGAAGTAGCTTTTTTTGGTTTTCTCGCACGACGGCTCTACTCGATTGCTTGGAGGGAGCAACTTTCCTCCGACCAAGAAAGAAAGAAAAGAATAAAAGGCATCACAATCGGCGATATCCCTCCCTCACTTTCATCCATCTCCCAAGTCCAAGTCTCCATCTTCAAAGAAAAAAAAACATTTCCAGCGTCTCTATCTACTCCGCAAACCTACGTCTCTGTTCTATCCCATCAAAAACCGATACCACACCTATCCATCCTCAACCTCCAGGCATTCATCACAACAGCCCAACCAACCAACCACCCATCCACAACAAATACCCCACCAATGGCCCCCCCAATCTGCACGCCCGCCCTCCGCCTCCCTACACCCCCAACAACCACACCCCTTCCTGCGCCGTCCCCATAGGCGGCTCCAACACCACCCTCCTCGACACCTGCTGCAACGGGCACATCCACCCCATCCGCACGTACGCCACGAACGACTGCTACTTGTACTGCACGACGGACAACGCGGGGAGTGCGCAGCGCTGCTTGGAGGAGAATATGGGGCGGTATGATGGGGAGGGGGAGGCGTTTCGGTGCTTTAATGTTGGGGTCGGGGTGGGGAGTGCGGCTGCGAGGAGGGGGGGAAGGTGGAAGTGGAGGGTGGGGGCGTTGGTCAGGGTGTGGGTTGTTGGGGGGGTTTTTGGGGAGGTGCTGTGAGGGAGGAGGGATGCTTGTTCGTTTGAGGGGTTGATTGGTTTGTTCGTGGCGGAGGGAGGGGAGGGGAGGCGGTGTGATTTTTTCGAGATGCATTTTTCTTTTCTTTTCATATACCCATATTGATGGCATCGCTTTGCTAAATCAATCCTGGTTAAAACTTTTACACGGTAGTTGCGTTTCGTCGGAAAAGAGAACATGTCGTGGCTTACTTTGAGAAGCATAATCACGTCATCGCGCATGCCAGTCATATCAGCAGAAGCAGAGCGCTGACCACGCATGAGTGAAGGAACGCTTACTAAAACGTACCTAATACCCAGACATGATACCAACATAAAGACAAAAGCTCTTCCTGTGTAACACCGCTCAATCCCAACCAACAAGTCCAAAAATTACCCCCACCATGCCACCCCCCACCAAACCCCTCACACTCACCACCATCCCCTCAGACATCGGCTCCATCTACGCCGGCAAATCCCGCGCCCCCACCGCCTTCCGCACTGCAGGCCTCCACCAAAAACTCAAAAACGCCGGCTACAACATCTCAGAACACAATGCCTTGACAGACGCCGATAACCACGCCAGATGGACAGCGTCTTCGCGCGGCCCCAACGGTGCCCGCCACGAAGCGCGAACCGCCGAGGCATGCAAACAGGTGTTTAGGACAGTCGCAAAGACCCTAGCCAACCACGACGACGACGACGACGCAGCCCAACCCTTCCACCTCATTCTCGCAGGCGAATGTCTCTACTGCCCCGCCATCCTATCCGCATCCTGGCACCACTTCAAACCCACATACATCCAAGCGCGTAGGCATCATCTACATGGACGCAGCCAGTGATTTATCCACGCCCACGGAGCCAAATTCCACCGGCAACATCGCAGGTATGACGCTCACGCATTTAACCCTGCGAGACGGTGCGCTGGACAGCATGAAAGACTTTGCAAAATCAGATGGGACGGGTGCGGTGGATAGTACGAATATATCGTTCTCTTCGGTCTCAATGTACGCGCTGAAGCTAACAAGAGGGACCCCCTGGGCTATCTTTTCGACAACGGGTTTCGAGTTTTTACGGCACACAGAGTGCAGTGTGCGCCTGTGGATAGTGCGCAGGCGGCGTTGCGCTGGATGGAGGAACGGGTCGATTGTATCGTTGTGCATCTCGATGTCGATGTTATTGATCATGGTGCGTTCCCGTTGTGTAATGTGCCGAATTGGACGGGCCTGGGCTTTCGGGAGACGATGGCTGCGCTCAAGGTGTTTCTGATGAGTGAGAAGTGTGTCGCTCTCAGTGTGGCGGAAGTGAACCCTGATCACGATCCTGGCTTGGAGATGACTAGAGGACTCACGGATGAGATCGTTGATGGGCTGGCTTCACGATGATTGAAACTTGGAGTTGGAATGAGATGCAGTCGCCAAGCTGGTTGTAGCTTCCTGGCCCTCGATTCTTTGAAAAGACATTGCAGGTTTTATATGCTGGCTAAACAATCATTATTAGCATATACAACCGTATATTGGCAATCCACTTACTATAATCCTTCCACCAGCTCGATGTTTAGACTAAGCTGCCCACTTTTATCGTCGTGCAGGTTCCGATACCATCCTCATATCACACACACCAATGTCACATCATTACTGCGGCACACAGTCTTGAGCGAAGAGAAGCCTATTTTAACTATCTACTTACCACCATGAAATGAAGAGAAAAGAAGAGAAGCGCCACACAATCATCCCTCTCGTTTTGGCCACGCTCGACCACAGGTCCCCTGAAATCCAGGCCTGCACTCCCTTCATCCACTTTCCATGCAATCGTCGTGCCAAACGTGAGTAAGTCATCAATGCCCGTCTCCAACGCCCGTTTTCCGCCAGCAACCCTCATGATACTCATACAGCGGACCAACCTGCCCGTCCAGATCTGATCCCTCCCAATGCTGAGTATATCCCGATTGCAATAACCCCAATGCTCGCTCCATGTAAAAGACGCCCGCAATGCATAATCATATTCATGGCGGTGAAATGTGGAATGTACATACAATTTGAAAGGGCATGTAAGCCAGTCTTTGTGTGCTCAAAACTTCTATGCGAAGCCAAAGTACTCGCCGCCCGCCGTCATGGCTGTATAGAGGGCCTTCTTGAGGGATTCATAGTCATCGTACTCGGGAAGATCGAGCTCTGTGGTAGCATTAGTATACGTATCCATAGCATGGTAGGGGTGAGACTTACGGTTAAAGCAAGTATGACTAGACGGCAGACGATCTTTACTTCCATAGTCGCGGTGAATGTTGAACTTGGAAAAGCCGTTCATACCCTCCAGCTCTTTGAAGCCATTGAGCGGCACTTTGCTTGTTCCTGTGACAAACTGAAGGAGTTTGGCCTGCTCTTCCTTGTCAAAGCTTCGCACAGCACGCCAGAACCAGTGTATCTGCGGTGAATTCTGTGTGTAGTTCGAGTACTCGGTATTGGCCTTCCAGTCCTCAACATTGATATCAGGCAGACCAGAGATGAGCAGTTCGAGCTCCTGCTCGCTGAAAATCGAGACCAACTCAGCAGGGATGATGTCGTGGAAGCCCTTCAGGAAGTGCTCGAGTTGTTCTTGGACGGCACCTGTCAAACGGTATTTCGGTGATCAAGCGAACGTACTCATGCTTATTTTCCTCAGTGACGGGGATGTTGCGTCCGTTCTCAATTAGGTCCACAACCTTGGTCTCGCCAAAAACTTCGTTATCAAAGGAAAAGGTCTCAGTGAGCACATCGGTGATGTCGTTTTCCAGGATCCACAGTAACGACTTGTAGTATTCCTCGTCCAATGACTCCATGTCCTTAAGGTTGACTGGCCTACTCAAGATTCGCTTGTAGACGGCCCGACTGAAATGGCAGTCAAGCACGCGGCCCTCGTAGAGGGCTTTACCAATAACGCGTCCGATAAACTTGAAGAACATCAAATGCTCGGGATTGATCTCGCTCAGACGATTTGGGTGGAATGTTGTGCGGTCCGATGCAACGGGGATAAAGAGAGCGTAGTCCGGATTGAACATTTGTCGTGCGATGACTTGGAACCACTCTCGAGTGACACCACCTGCGTCAACGCCCTCTTCGCCGTGGAAGCGAATGCTGAGCTTGCCGTATTTCATTTCGTCCGCAGACTTGAAGTACAATGACTTGAAACTATCTAGGAAGACTTGATCGCGGCGGACAGCAAGCTGAAGTGGCTGATACTGCTGACGATCTGCACTGCGCACGTGAAGCTTGCGGTTGAAGTAATTACGCTTGTTGTCGAACTCTAAGACCTTGGAGTTCTTCACCAACAGCGAGAACGTACCACTCATAAGCTTGGGATTCTGCCTCACGAGGTCGTTGAGAATTTTACGGTGGTCTTCGGTGAAGTTGAAGAAAAGGTTCTCCATCTTGTTCTCCGGTGGGGCTAGAGAGCGGGAACTCCTTCGCTACCAACTTACTAAGCGGCGCGTCCTTGAGGGTCGTGTTCTTGCAGACAACCATGAGTGTTTCGATGAGCGGTAGAAGGGTGGTGGCAATGTTGAGCATGTTGCCTCGCTGCCGGATGACAGCCAAGCATTCGCTGAGCTTGTTCCACAAAGGAGCAAATGCGGCGTCTTCATACAGGGAGATAAGGATGTCGTCCTTCTGCGCTGGCTCAAGTGCTTCCGCGGCTGTGCTGCTCTGATCCTTATTGTCGCGCGTAGGGTCGAAAAGGTAATCCAACGCTGTAAGAGCCCTCAGAAGCTTGGCCTGGTCGGAGCTGGCCGGCGAGAATTTCGATAGGGCTATGCCTTGAACATCAGTTGGCGATGCGGCGTTCGAGACATGTTTAGTCAGATCGACCAGATCCTTGAGGATTGACCGAGCCAAGTCTTGCGCAATACCGAGAAGTTCCTTGCCGAATATCTCTTTCGCTCCTGGAATGGGTGACAAGTTGCTGATAACGCTCAGAGTCTCTTGGAAGACTTTCGAGTTACATTCTCGGGCTGCCAAGATCTTTGCAACGAGCCGTAGATTGATCTCGGGAATGTCAGGCGGCGCAAGCGATCGATGTTTCTTCTTTTCATCCTCAGTCTTCGAAGCTTCGGGCTTAGAAGAACTGCCTTCGCCTTCGGCATTTGTCGCGGTAGCGGCAGTGGTCTCAGGTGTGGTCGACATTTCCGTGTCCTGCCCTTGCTGTTGGTCTGTCGCAGGTTGCTGGGGGGCTGCGGCTGAAGCAGCTTCAGTTACCGACGATGCTTCAGTGGTAGTCTCTTGCTTCTTCTCGGATTCAGCCTCGGCCTTTTCTTTGTCCTTCTTAAGCTGCTGGAGAGGGACAGTAATAACGCGCAAGAGGGTTGTAAGCTGTTCCATAATAGACGAACTCTCGATGATCAACTTTCGGTCCAGCAAACTCAAGAGTGCATTGATGGGGTACTTGGTGGCCTTGGTCTCTTTGCCTTTACCCTTGCGGTTAGCTCGGGTCTTGAAGCCAACACCCGTCTCATGCTCGGTGAGGAAGAACGTCCAGACAGCAGGATTCTTTTCAGTGAGTTGAGTAAGCGTGTTCAAACATTGCTGAACTACCATAAGCGGCGAAACGTCAGAGTTGATGGTAAATGCCCCATTCTTCCGTGAAGTCTTCGGGATTTTCTCGCTCGGCTGTTGCTGAGTCTGCTTCGCTCGGAGTGACAATTGAGCAAAGCTACGTTCAACTGCATTGACATCGGCGCTACCATCCTGCAAGATTGAAAGTAGGATGCTGATGACCTCGGCACGATTCTGACGGTTCTCGCAAACATAACGCAGGATCTGGGTCAGACTAGCTTTGGCGCTGCCTTGTTGAGGGATGAACATAAGGCGAAGTAAGGTTGCCACTCCAGCCTTGTCAAGCATCTGCGCGCATGGTCGAGCTTTCCTCTTCTGGTACTGGGCATTCGGGGGAGCTCCACGGTCTACACCTCGACGATAGCCGGAGGGGAGATAATCAAACTGGTTCAGACGACGGTCGCCGCCTAAAGCGCGAGCTTCGGCAGAGATCTCAGGCGGCAGGTGTCGTAAGACCTCCTCGTCTTGATCCATGAGAACGGCTTGTCGTAAAGCAGGGTCCAACGAAGCCAAAAAGCTTGCAGTGTCAATGTCTTCGGCTTGAGCTGGGGCATTGGCCTGACTCCGCCGACGCTGCTCCTCTCGCTCTTGTCGCCGGCGTTCCGAGGCCTCGTGCTGGAGTAATTCGGTACGAATCTCTGGTGGCAATGCAGCTAGAAAGTCATTGTCAATGCCGGTTGGCGCTATGGCATTTGGGGTAGCCTGGGGTTCTCCTTGCACCTCCGCCATCGCTGCTGCACGGTGCTGTCGCTCTTCTTGGGCGGCTTGCGCGCGATGCACCTGGATCTGGTCCATTAATACCTCTTCGCGCATATCCTCGGGAAGAGCTTCCAAGTATTCCAGGTCGATGCCGAGGTCAGTGATGTCGATTTCACGACCGCGGAGGTTCATGGTGACTCGTGGTCGAGCTGGAGCTGGCTGCTCGGGCTGCGCTTGCTCTGCAGGTGACTGTACACTCTCCACGCCTTCCATTGCCCGAGGTTGAGGCTCAGATACAGCCGTGGGCTCTGATTGACCCCCCGTTTCTTCGCTCTCCTGAGCGGCACGAGCGGCAGCATCAGCAGCCTCAGCTTCCTTGCGCTCCCGCTCTTCTCGCTCTTCTCGCTCCAGCTGCGCCAGGCGCTCTAGATCTTCCTTTCGCCTACGATCGTTCTCGGCTTCCTTCTCGGCTTGCTTTTTCTTTTGCGCCTCTAATGCCGGAGGGACCATCAACTTTAATATGGAGTTGACCACACGTTGGCTCTTCTCAATCGCATGTGGACCGTAAAGGATACGTGCCTCCTCTTGCCAGCGTTGATGCGTGTAAACTTTCGTAAAAGCTACAGACGACTGAGGATCTTCGCGGGCGGAACGACCCAATGGATTGTCTCGTGTGCGCGCATCACGGCGGAAGATCGGATCGAACGGTGGGGGGAAATTAGCGAAAGACAGGTGCAGCGAGCCATTGTGGGTATGCAGTGTGCCTTGACTCATCGCGCTCAGTAGATTGCTGATGAAGGAAACAGGGCTGGTGTCTGATTGGAAGAGTCGAGGTCCACGCCCTTCGATCGCATGAACCCAGTCGCTGTTGTTGGGATGGGAAGTATCTCCACCGCGACCCGATGGGCGACCGGAGCGTTGGAGAAGGGGATTCACTCCATCATCCCCTATACGCGGTCCTGCGCCGGGTCGATGCGCGCGGTAGGCCGGAACGAGAATCCGATTATCAGGTCCACCGGGGAACATCCAGGGGCTGAGGCGATGGGGACGCACATTAGGTGGTGCGGGCTCATCCCAACCCCAACCCATCTCATGCATTCCTTCGTCGTCGTCTTCGAGTCCGGCATCGTAAACGATGTCCTCCTCGTCATAATCTCCCTCGTCGTCCTCTTCATCTGCACCGGTTAGCATGCATTGCAAAGCAAGACCAGTATAGCTTACCTTCATCCTCCTGCGTATCGTCCCCAATGAAGTCATCCAGACCATCTTGTCGGATCTGCTCGAGAAGCTGTGGCCGATCAAGTACAAACCCGAGAGCTGGGGGCAAATTCGGATCTCCACCGGGAAAAGCGCCGTCGCCACTCCAACTATCCTCCCGATCGTCCGCTAGGCTTGCGTTCTCATCATCGCCTGTGATCTCTTCCATGCCCTCTAAATCATCCATGTCTTCGTCATCATCTCCACCTTCGTCATCGTCCTCATCATCCTCGTCACTGTCATCGTCGTCATCGCTCTGAGATTCACCGTCTGAGCCCATGCCTTCATCATGGCCATCCAGCTCTATCTCCACGTCCACATCGCCTGGAAGACCTTCGATAGGACCGATGTCACCAAGTTCCATCTCCATCTCCTCATCTTCAGACACAACCTCATCATTGTCACCTATCTCTTCTTCAAAATCCATATCGTCGGCAAATGCCTCGTCGTACATTTCTTCATCCTCCTCCTCCTCCTCGTCGTCGGACTCTGACTCATTGCCACCAGGCTCGAACATGCCCAATGTTGAATTACGGAAGAGATCGGGCGTCTCCTCACGTGTTGCATCCATGAGATCGTCGTCCGACGCTGAGGAGATCTCATACTCATCGGTGGAATCTGGCGTGGAAGATGTGTCGTAACGAGTGCTCAAGTCCATGCCAACGTAAGTCAACCACTTAAGAGGCTTGAGGATGTACTTGACGACACGTTTCGCATTCGGGAAATTCAGATCAATGTCCGCAATGGCTGTTGTTAAGATGGAGATGAAGTTCTTCTCGTACATGATCTTGGCCATTTGCTTCAGCGTCGGCGTCAAATCGGCATTTTGGTTGAGCATATCGCCGTTGGGGCGCTGCGATACCATCTTGGAAAAGATGTCGGCTACACCAAGCAGACGAGAGTATTTCATGTCGAGGCCTTCATCAGAGGCGCATGCATCCTTGAAGGCTTTCAAACAATGCTCCAGGACGAACTTGCGCACAAACAAGAGCTCGGTTTCGGTTTCGACATAAGGCGAAGGCTGGTTGGGGCTTAACTTGTGCTCTCCTGTTTTGGCGCACAGGGAAACAATAACATCGATGGCGCAACTGGACGTGGCTAGTTTCTTCTTGAAAGCGAGATCACCTTCGTGGTTCAAGCTGCCGACCGGGACCAAGACGTTGAGTAGGTAATTCAAAACGCCGGACCGAGGTTTGGATGGAGTAGTAACATACGGATCGGCTTTTCTAGAGAAGTTGATAAACTCGATCTTCGTACGGTTGTAGCTTTGGAGAAGCTCCGCCAGGCACTTTAGGAGGAAGCATCGATACACGTAGATGGGGTGGTTCTCCGCCTTGAAGTCAACCTTTTCAGGCTTTGGCTGCTCCGTGCTAGACGTTCCCCATGCAGAAGATGACGTCGCGCTCCACGTCTCTTGCTGTTCCTGGGGTAGCTCGCTCTTCTCCGGTGCCTTGGATGGCGCCGGCTTGTCGTCAATTTCCTTATATGTAAGTAGCTCGCACAAAAGGTAATGAATGACGCCGTCAGGATTCTCCACAGTTGGGAGCTTCAGATCCGAAGTTTTGGTCCTCTCTAGAACGGGCAGCTTTGGAGCCTCACTTGTCTCCTTAGGCTGGTCGCTCTCTGGTACATCATTGGGAACGCCAGAAGCAACCGGACCCTCAGCCTCTGTGGCAGATTCGTCCTTCTTAAGACTCAAATTTTGGGGCCGCTGGTTAGGATCAAATTTGGCAAGTTGTAGCTTCTCGTTGGTAACTTCGACGAAAAGCTCCGGGGATCGAATGGCAAGGGCGTACATCTGTCGGGTGTAGCCAGTAGTGTCAGTCTGTCTTCGATCCCGCGATTCAAACATTGTCTGTATTTCGCTTCGCATGAGTTGACGTATAACAGCCTCATCCTCGATAATGTGGCGGAGAACGATCATGAAGGCACTCCGAAGGCCCTCATTTGTAATACCCGCGAGCTGCTTGACCATAA
Organism: Laburnicola sp. JP-R-44; assembly: GCA_009805535.1. NCBI lineage: Eukaryota > Fungi > Ascomycota > Dothideomycetes > Pleosporales > Didymosphaeriaceae > Laburnicola > Laburnicola sp. JP-R-44. Next base: position 2,265,786 of record SELF01000019.1, on the reverse strand, counting down.
GGAAGAGACGCTGGATGTTGCGTTTCTCAGCCAGACGCAGGGCAATCTTACGTGTGCGCGTGAGCATAACCAAGACGCGCATAACCGACAGGGCGAGTGACTCATCCTTGCCAATACGCAGCAGTACTTCAATCAGGGCATCGAACAGCTTGTTCTTCTCCTCTAAGCCAACAATAGGCTCAGGAAGTTGCTCGACAGAAGCCTCTTCTTGAGAGTCGCTGGTCGGCGGCGTCCACTGTATCTGAGGAGGAAGTTGATCTTCTGCGAGCAGGCGTTCGATTATCACGAGTACCTGACCGATCCATGGCGAGGATTCTTCAGCCGTCTGGTCGGGGAACACCTTGATGAAATCCAAGAAAAACGAAAAATGCTCCCGGAGTTCCTCTACAACAGCTTCGTAGAAATCCTTCTCTTGAATGATGAGGGCGAGCAAATGAGCGGACGCTGCGATCTTCTTGCCTTGAGCGCGGAAGTCCTCTCCCATCTGCAAGGAAACTAGTGATTGAACAAGGGTAGATCCTATGTCGGCCCGCATGGCACCTGGCACTGAAGCTTTGGCAACGGCTGCAGAAATGAGATCAGAAAGCTCGAAAGTGACATCTTCGTGCGAATTGAGGATGTCGAGAGACCGGTCAACCAAGTTCTCTCGAATACTAGCACGCTCTTTGTCCAAGTCGTTGATGGCAACAGGCTCGGCCAGGTTGCCAGTCGTCATGCGCTTTTGATACGCAAGACCATCCTGAGAAGCCGCTATTGGCTCTGCTGCTGGTTCATGTTCAGGCACCGGCGTATTTGACGAATGCACCTGTCTCTCTTGCGATGCATCGACATCCTCCATCTCAACGGACTGCGAGTCCTGGGCCGTCGAATCCTCACCGTCACCAGTATCCTCACTAGCTGGTGTACTGGCGTTGTCCATAGGCTCGGGAACAACGACTTCGGCTCGAGTCGGAGAGGCGCTCGCGGGGTTACGAGCATTGAGCTCATATTGGGGAATTGGATTTCGTGTAGTACGGAAATCGCGGACCTGGTTCTGACAATACTCCCGGGCAATGTTGAAGTTGTCGCAGCATCGGAAAAGGGCCTCTTCAGCCAAGTCCTCGGGGAAATGGCCTATGTCCTTCAAACGCGGCATATGCTCAGTATTACGCGGCTGCCACGGTTTGATGACAGGTTTACTTCGCTTGGGAATCTTGTCAACGCTCTTATACGCTCCATGTTCGCCTTCTCCATCGAGTACTGTCTTCAGAATGTTGATAGACGTCTTGACAATGGAAGTAGTTGCCTTGTCGATCAGATCAGAATTCCATATCTTTTGCACTGGCTTTGTGACGGCATGACGCAGCTCAACAATGAATTGAGCAGCGAGGAAAAAGTCTGAACGGTCTCGGTCACGTTCGGGCCGCGACTGCATGAAATTGGTTTGGCTAGCTTCGTTTATGATCTTCGCATTGATGATCTGAGCGTAGAATGCGAGAACGATCTTGACGCCGCCAAGGGATAGGTTAAGCAGCCGCTGATACTCCTCAGAAGGCTTGTCGCCTTGTGTTTGAACGACCTCCTGCGCAGATTCGAAGAAGGTGTTGAGATATATCTGCAAGCACGGCCAAGCCACCAAGGTTTCGGAAAGACACGAGAATCAGGGTCAGCGCTTGTGGACTTACGCGATCCATTTGACTGTCAATCATCAAACGCGAAAGAGACGTTAATATGACGATCCAGTATGCGTATCGATCTTGGGCGGTCCCTGAAGCCTTTGGAGCATCGAAACGGAGTTGATCGATTGCTGCTTGCGCCAACTGGTCCGCAACAATGAGGGCGCACTGTCTCTGGTACGTCTCTAGGCTGCGACGAAACAGGAGGAGTTTGCCAAGAGATTGGAAGAAAGGGGCGATGCCGCCGGGTGGTATCTTGCTGAGAAGCCATCGCAAGGTTTGGGTATTCTTGAACTGCGCACTGTCCTGGCTAGGAGCTGGGACAGCACCAGACGACCCAGAACCAGCATTAGCACACTATCGTCGTTGTTCGATTCCGCAGACAAGTCGGACGGTCTATCGATGTTTCCGAGGTGGAAAACACTATCCGCCTCAACCGCGCCAAAACCAGAACTCTTGATACGTGTCTCTTTCTCCCATTCGGTCGGCATGTTCTTTTGCAGCAATATCTCTTCCCAGACACAGCTTCGATGAAGTCGACCCAGACTGTCGACTAAGCGCGCATACATATCAGCGAGATTGACTTGGCTGGAAACATTGTGCGTAGAGCGAGTGTTGAATACTTGGTGTGTGAATGTCGCCGTCAATGCGGAAACAAGCGTATGCACCGCGAGTAGCGACTTGACGTATAGAGTACCATGAGTTCGTGTGTTCTGCTCTTCTTCCGAATTCGACTTTGAGTTAGCGTCAGAATTCGTCAGTGCTGCAAAGAAGGCTGTGCCTCCGTTGTACTGGTGATGCATTAATGGCTCAAGACGGTCCAAGGCCTGCTGGGTACGTTTCAATATCGAAGGAATGGTTATGTGCGGGTTTCTGTTCAACGAGAATTTGGACAACCCGTGCAAACTCTTCGCTAGTCGTTTGTGTCTGAGTGTCCTTGAATCTAGCGTCAAGGCAGGGCAATGTGGCAAGATCGAGGATAGTTTCAACTCCATCTGCCTCAATGTAGGCAGCGCACATCGCGTGGTTCGTAAAGAATCCCCCGAGAAACCGGCACACAACACTGATGTATTGGCTAGTCGAAGGTCCTGTAGTGCGGTCTTCAACTTCGATAATGTCGTCTAGAGCAACAGGCTCTAGCGGATGCGAGACTGCGTCGTGCGCATCTGCCATCTCAACGTCGCCTTCAGTACCAGCAGGTTGCGAGTGCTGCTTGTGAACAAAGCCATCTGGGCCGGAAAGTGCGGCACGTCCACCACAAACATAAGTCTTCCCGTCTTTTTCGTCCTCATAGAACAGCTTCGCGCCAGCGCCCTCCTTTGCCGCCTTATCAAAACAGATTTGGACTACCCTTGCCACCATCTCGCTCAAGGATGCTAGGACTGTGTTCTTTAACGGCGGATGGTGTCTGACCAACTCGTCAAAGGAACTGCCAATTAGTGTAGGGCCCTCCGGATCCATGTCAAGAGCTTTGACGTGCGTTGGGCTCTCGAAGATTTCAAAGAACCGGCTCAGGGCAGATGACGACCGGAACAACTTCATACCGGCTTCAGCAAGGCAAATAGCGCCGAATGCAGGTGGGATGGTGGAGATAGCCTCAGCAACAGGCAAGATACCAGAGGCAAGCGGTGTGCTTGCGTCACGTGGCGGATACACCCGAGCAGGATGTGGCGGCGATTCGCTCTCGTCTGACGAAGCTGCGCCCTTGTCGGTCGCCTCTGATAAATTTTCGACTATCTTTTCCCCGGACACAGTCTCGAGCAGTGCAGTGCTGAGACCGGCATCATTGATCACCGAATAGCTCGTTGGCTCGTTATGAATGAACGTAGTCAAAATGTTGACGCCCATACTCCACACGGTTGAGCCGTAGACGCTGGCATTAGACAGAACTATCTTAAGTCCGCGTTGGAGAGGACTCGAATCGATCAGGTTCCGCATGTGTCGATCAAAACTGCCCCCGCTATGAGTCATCATATGGCTCATGAACTTGAACAGCCAGCGGATAGTTTGCTGGTGATGAAAAGGAATTTGATAGTCGGTGAGCTGTGTCTTGTACTCCTTAGGAATGCCCTTACCCTCTTCGGCGAGCTTCTGAGATGTAGTCACTTCGTACAGAACTAGATCCGCAATGATATCTGGGCCTTTGGCATCGACCAACGCCTGAAACGCCTCGCGGAGGTTGTAGACAAACGTGTGTCGAGGAAGTTGAGGATCTTTGGGTGGTTACGTTCGGCCTTGGCTGTCCGAAGCTTCAACACATCGACTAAGAAAGATTTCCAAAAGGCCAGCAGAGACCATGCCGTCGCCAGTCCGCGCTTGCGAGGTTGGCAGAGTGTTGAGAAGAGAGAATAGCGCTTCTCGCCACTCCTCTTGCTGGAGGTTCTCTTCGGCATTGTCTTCCACAGCCAGTTCGGCGACGAGTTTGCGGACAATGTAGAACAGCACACCGTGGTTAACATTGACATTGAGAGCTGTGTTGATATCTGGAGCCTTAGATTTATGCTTAGCCAAAGCTTCAAGCGCATTGAGAGCATAAGTCTGCAGCTCGACGGACACAGCCTGATCGCCGTTACTTGGGTGGATGTACAAGTTCGGACAATTGGTAGGCCCATTGCAAGCGGCGGGGCTCATCTGCGTCCTGCTGGCCAATCCGCGCTTGGAAGTCTTTCTCGCCATAGACGTAGGCTAGATTAGCAATGGCGAGCATGCGAATGGCGACAGCGTCCTCACGGCCAGTTTTACCGTCTACGATCATCTTTTTACCGATCGCATTTTGTGAAGAAGCTCATAATGCACGCTTTCGGGTAATTCCTGAAGCCCTTGTTTGACGAGGTTGTGAATGTCGGAAGTTACTAGGGCTTCGGGCGATCTCTCGAAGGATTTGGCTCCGGTTGGTCGAGGAATACCCGGGTCTCCTGGTGTGAAGGCGGGCGTAACCGGAGATTCTATCGACGAACCAATCACATCACGCGACTGGTGGGGGGTCTGCTGAGGGCCCATATTAGAAGTCCGGCGCACTGGCGTGGGCGTAGAGGGGCCAGGTGTGGCAGGAGTCTCGGTGGACGTCTTGTTGTCGTCAGATGTTGACGATGGCTCGTAGTAGGATATCGAGACACCTCCAAACTCTTGCCTCAGTGACGCTTCTGACAATGCAAACAGACCGATTATGTCGGCAGCATGCACTCTATCGGTCTCATTGCGGCGGTCACCCGACATCTTTTCCTTGCCCTTGCCGGCCGGTGTAGCAAAAGGCGGCGGTGTGGTCGTCGGTCCCTTTGGAAACGGGGCAGCTAACTTCTGCATCTTCTCGAGGCTGATGTTGTAGTGGCTAGCTAACAGCGTGGGGTGTAGCGATGCCGGTGCGAGTCGCGAGCGAGCGGAGTAATAACGTTGAGAGAGGCGGAGGCTCAGACGAAGCGTCGCTTTCAACAGAGAGATTGAGGTAGAGTTCAGTAGCTTGTCCAGGTGGCCACTGCTCGAGTAGAGACTTCGGTTTCCGCAGTTCTCTAGCAACAATCGAGTGAAACTCAGAATCTGCTCGATGAGCTCGCGATCGCCATCCTCGGCGATGTGTAGCTTGTCCAGGATGTCGGCTGGCGTCGGCTCGACAGACTTGTTTTCCTCTGCGTCACCCTTGAGCAGCAGATGTCGCTGGAACGCACGTGTCTGGGGACCATCTGCCAGTCCATATTCCTGAATGAATAGCTCCAGTATGCGATCGAATCGATTCAGCACTGGGATCCAGTGGTAGGTATCACCGCGCGGAAAGGGCCATAGCTTGGGAAACGAGGCCAGGTGGGCGGGTAGCTGGTAGAGGGGTATCGATTCTGTCGCTTTGACAAATTCTCTGCTATCATCGGAGACTGGCACGATTAGCATACATGCTCGGGCGGGCGGAAGTGTTCTTACCAGAGTGGACTCATGCCGCGATGTAGCCTGCTTCTTGATCTTCATGGCTCCTCCGGGCGCTCGGAAGCCGAGCCTCCCACATGTACGACCTTCTCAGGCAATCGTAGACTGACTCTAAATGCGCGCAAGTATGCCGGGTAGAGGCTGTTGGTTGGCCCGGTGGCGATAAAGATCTGTTTGCGTGCAAGGTCGGTCGGCGGGTTGATTGCTAGAGTTTGGGGTGCGGGTTGCCTGTGCGCAGCAGCAAGTGGCGGCGAGTGTTTATAGTGGGCGTCCGCAGGTTCCGGGACGGGGAGGTGAAGGCGGGGCGCAAGGCGGGCAGGTGAAGAAGGTCCCAAGGCTCTTCGTCAAGGCGGGCAGGTGAATGGTGCAGCCTTGCAGGAAACCACGGTGCAGGCGTGGTTCTTGCTGTTCTTGCGGCGTGTTTTGGCAGCGTGGAAGAAGGCCAAAGACGCAGGCTGACGGCCTGAATGACGTGGGGTGTGGGTGAAAGGTCTTGTTGACGGCGATGGAGCTGCGAGTGCCGCGGGAGGAAAGCACCGTCAGTGGCTACGTCGGAAGGCGCGATGAGGTCTGTGCACGCTTAGGTAAAGTGCAGCCTTAGGGCGTGTTCGGTTCCGTCGTCAGTTTGAGCGTCAGTTTGTGTTAGGTAATCGCTAAGTAAGCCGCTAAGCGTATAGGGGGTATTTTAACAGCGCCTTAGCTAATTAGGGGTTATCTAAAAGTAGCTATTTTGCTAGAAAAAACCTAGTTTTAAATACTAGTTTATTTTTTTTATTTGCTTTATATCTTCTAAGTTTAACTTTATTTTTTATTAAAATTATATTATAAACGCCTACACCTTATTACTAACTTATTAAGCGCCTTATCTAAGAAAGACTTTTATTTCTAATGCTACTATATAGCTTCTAAGAAAGTTTAATAGCTAGTTTAGTAATATTCTAGCTAAAAAAACACTACTACTAAGTTCTATACCTAATTCTATTAAGTTAAGAAAAGTGCTTTAAAGCTTCTTATAGCTAAAGACGCTACTTAATATTCTATAATACTAAACTAATAAAAGTAATAGGGTAGATAATAATTTTAAACTATAGTGTTACGAATATAGACGACGTAGTAAGGTTATAGAGGTCTAATAAATACGCGCGGAGCGCACGTATAATAAGATATAATAATAAGTTAGTAGATTATATAATAAATTACTATGATTATAGTAATTAGAGTAATTAGAAGCATATGACAAATTACCACAGTTATAGTAATTAGGATAATTAGGCGAATTACTATAATTATAGTAATTATAATAAGTCTATAGAAGATTAGAACTATATAGATCTAGAAAATCTTCTTAGTTTTAAATCTTTATAGTTAATTCTTCTTATAGTATAATTTTCTATATAGATTAGTACTAGTTATTCTATCTATCTTATTTAGAATTAGAAGAGTCTTATATATAAGACTATTAGTATCTTACTTAATTTTTTCTAAAGCCTACTAGCACAGATACCTAGAGTTACCTTACCTCTCCTAACACAAATTAGGACAAGGTACGTAACCCTGCATTAACACTTTAACTACCTAATAGATTTAAGAAAATAGTTAATATACTATAATAATACTAACGAGTACCTAAGCACTGGCTAGTAGTAACTTAGTAATAATACTTACTAGTAGTAGTACTAGTAAACTAACTATAAACGCAACTAGTATAATGGCAGTATAAGTAAACTAAATTTAATAGTTAGAAGTATAGGTGTTAGAACTCCTAGTGGCTATTACAGCATAATAGGCAGTAGATTTAGAAAAGACTATTTAACTATCTATAGAAAAGTATAGTAGAGAAAAAGGACTAGAAAAGTTCCTTACTAATATAGAGTTATACTATTAGTATAATTTAGCCTTGTTTTCTACAAAATAAGATAAGGTTCTCGCAGCCAGCCTACACTTAAGAGAAAGGGTAGCAGAATGGCTTTAGCTATTAGTAGATAACTTTATTACTAAGGAGAAGATTAGCGAAATATAGAATAAAACTAAGCTTATATTTAAGATATAGTAGAATTTTAAAGAACAGATGCAAATTATATTTAGAAAAGTTAATAAGAAATAATAAGCTAAATAATAGATTTAATAGTTATAATAAATAACGTTAGTTAGTAAGTATGCCTTAGAGTTTAGGTAGTTATAATTTAAGATTAAGTAGGACAATGCAACGTTAAAGGCAGTCTTTTACTATAGACTAAAGAATAGTGTTAAGAACGCACTACTACTCTATAATAAACTAGATAACTTAAGTAAGTTAATTAAGATTGTAGTATATATTAACAACTATCTCTATAAAGAATGTAGGAAAAGAAGTATAGTAGAGCTAAAATAATTACTAAGCTAAAGGAGAAACCTAAGATAAGGTAATACTATAATAAAAATAAAGATGTTATTATGGCTAGCAAAGTCTAGGAAAAGGGATCTTCTAGGAGGAAGAACGCACCTAAAGAGCCTTAAAAGGACAATAGTCTATTAAAAAAAGAAAGATAGAGACGCTATAATAACTGCGTATGTCTGGTATATAGCAAATAAGGCTACTTTAAATAAAACTACTTAGAGAAGCAAAGGATTAGTAGGGCTAAAGCTATAAGGGTAGGAATAATTAAATCCTATAGAGAGTTAATACTACTAGACCTAGATAAGAAGCACACAGCTTTTAATTAGAGACAGAGTGTAAAATAGTAATTAATAATAAATACTACAAAAAAATATAAAAAAGACTAAGGGATTATAGCCTAATAGTCTAGCTATTAAGACTATTTTCTAATTACTATAGAGGAATGCGGAGCACAACTAGCCTACAAAAAAAATAAGAATCCTTACTATATTAACTATTAATAGGAATAGAAGAACTAGTATAAACTACTTAGATAGTACTAATGCTATAATAATACCTATAAAACCTATAGGACGCATAAGCATATAATAGGATAGTAGCTAATAGGACTAGAAAAAGAAGACGCAGATAAAGCACTCTGCGACTAAGAGGATTATAGAGTTAGATACAAGAAGGAATATAACAATTTACTAGAATAGATAGACTATATAACTAAAAGTAGTGCTTAAAACATACCTATAAGTAGAAAGAAGTATTAACTAGTAGATATTAACCTAGATATAGGCACCTAAAGCCTTAGAAGTATTAGGTATAGAATTGCTAAAGACACTAAAATAATAACACAAATAAAAAAGAAGACTAGTGTATAGAATATGTATATAAAACTATTATAAGTAATAGTATTAAGATATAGATATAAACCCTTATTTGGATAAACTTTAAACAAAGTGCAACAAGAATAACTACTAATATTAATAGAAAATAAAAGAATTAGCAGAATGCTTTCCGCGTAATAAAACCCTTAATAAGGTACTATAGCAGCGGCGGTATATAACTATATTATAAATAGGGTGTTACAAAGACTAGTGTTAAATACACCTTAATAATAAATAGGGCGCAAGATAGTTTCTAAAGGGCCTAAAACTAATAAAAAACTAGGAAGCTCTTAGTAATAGAGTTACACTAATAAGAGCAAATTAATAACTCTTTACAAAGTATATTACAATGCATAGACGCGCCTAAAAGTAAATATACTAATGCAAGATTATAAAGATTCGCGCGCTTATAAATAGCGGCGCTAAGTAGACCTTTATATTATTATAGGTAGTAGAATAATATAATATATTATACTAGAATAAGCTAGAACCTATAAAGATTATGCTTACAGATAACACACTACTAGAATATATAGATAGCGTAATACGCCTTAAGACCTAGGAGGTATTACTAGAGCTTACTAAATTAGAGAACTAACAACAAATTAATATTATAGATCTTAAAGAAGAAAATATATTAATAGAATATAATTTGGCTTAGGAAGCACAATTCCGCTATTAATTAGTAGAATAGAATATTATAAAGCTAATAGCCTACAAAAAAAGGTCGCTTTGTAATAACGGTTAGTAAGAAGAGGATCTATAAAGTAGGTTGCTTTAGACTATAACTTATAATTAAGCCTAACAATTTATAATATACCCTAGCTAGGTAGAATTAGTAAGATATTAATAATAAAGATTATACACATATATAAGAAGGACTCTTAAAGAGTAGAAGTTATTTAAGTGCGATAAGTTGCGACTATAAAGGACAAACCCTAACCTAATATACTTTAGAAATATGAGGAATATTGCGAGCTTTTTAAGAAGCATAGAAGCGATAAATTACTAGAGCACTAGAAGTGAAAATATAAAATTTACCTAGAAGAAGAAGTAAAGCTTAAGCCTAGACATATATATTAACTATTAGATAGCTAGTAGAAAGAGCTAAAAGCGTATATTAATAAGAATCTTGTAAGAGGATTTATACAACAGAGTAGAAGCTTAATAGCCTTACTAAATTCTATTTATACTAAAAAATAATGGTAAGCTAAGGCTCTATATAGATTATAAATAGCTAAATAATATTATAAAAAATGACTAATACCCCTTACCTTTTATCTAAGAACTTATAGATTAATTCTAGAGAGTTAAGTAGATTATAAAATTTAATATCTGTAAAGAATACTACTAAATACAAATTACAAAGGGATTTAAATAGCTTATAGCCTTTAAAACGCAACATAGCCTATTTAAATACATGGTTATGCCTTTTAGATTAATAAATACGCTAGTAACGTTTTAGGTGGTTATTAATAAGGTATTATATAAAAACTTAGACATATTCTATATAGCGTACTTAGACAACGTACTAGTGTACTTAAAGGGATCGCTTAAGAAGCATATAGAACACGTAAGAAAGGTTCTTAATAAGCTAAAATAGTATAGGTTACTTTTATAGCTAAAGAAGTGTAAATTCTATATTACATAAACCGAATATCTTAGCTTTATTATTAAATAAGATAGTATTACTATAAATTTATAGAAAGTCACGGCTATATAGAACTAGCCAGTTTCTAAGATAGTTAAGGATATATAATCCTTCCTAGGATTTATAAACTTCCACTAAAAGTTTATTATAGGATACTTAAAAATTATGGCGCCTCTTATAGAAGTAACTAAGAAGAAGAAAGAGTTCTTCTAAGGCTAGGAATAATAGGCAGCTTTTAAGAAGCTAAAAGAACTATTTACTATAGTATTATTACTATAGATATAAGATCTAATACAACTAATACGCGTGGAAACAGATGCATCTAACTACACTCTAGAAGCTATACTTATATAGTAGGGCAAGAATAGGAAATAGAGACTAATATTCTACTATTCTAGAAAGTTCTTAGGAGTAAAATTTAACTACTACAACGTTCACAATAAAGAACTATTAGCAATAATAGATTTCTTTAAATAATGGGAACTATAGCTTATAGAAACTTAACACTAGATTAAGGTGTTTTTAGACTACTAGAACCTTATAAGTTTTATATTAACTAAGAAACTTTAACTAATAATAGGGTTAGATAGGTAGAAACAATAGCAAACTATAACTTTAAGATTTACTATTGCCTAGGATCACTAAATAGGGTAGTAGACGCCCTTAGTTAAAGATTAGATCTTAGGAAAATAGACTAACCTAGGACGCACGACGCGGTATTACAAATAGGAACTAATAGGACCCTTTAGTATAACTAGCCGCAACTAGCAAAAGTGGCAATATTTTAATATAAAGGACTATAAGCTAAGAATTTTTAGAACTACTCCTAACTAAGCTAAGAATAATAAGGTTAGTATAACCTAAACTAGTGGATACAACACGCTACAAAGAATTATAATAATTAAGGCAAAATTAAGGTACTAGATAATATAGCTAAGACATTAATTAAATTATAACATAAGTTAAGGGAATAGGGACACCTAGGTATTAATAAAACAACTTAATAAATTTGGCTAGAATACAATATTCTACACGCGCATAATAAGATAAGGAAGATTATAGGCAACTATTTGGCATATATAAAAAATAAGACTAAGAGACATAAGCCCTATAGATTGTTGTAACCTCTAACACTATCTATATAGTTATAGACTAGTGTTATAATAAACTTTATAGTAAAGCTTCTAATATTAGTAGAATCTAGATCTAGATAACTATGCGATTTAATATTAGTAATTGTCGATTAATTAACTAAATAGACATACTTTATACCGATAAATAAGTCTATTATAGTAGAAGATATGGCTTATAAGATTATAAGAACTCTTATTACTAATTATAGACTACTTAAGAAGTTTCTTATAGACTATAATAAACTATTTATATTAAAGTACTAGAAAACATTACTAGTAATACTAGAGGTTATGCGTAAGCTTGCAACGATGGCTTACACTTAAATAAATAGTTAAATAGAATAAATTAACTAGATACTAAAACAATACCTACGAATATATATTAATAAGTTGTAGAATAACTAGATTAAGCTACTACTAATAGTATAATTAGTATATACAACAACGCGAGATTTAGTATAATAATAGAACGCTTACTACACTACGTAAAGTATAAATATAAGCCTATTACTTATTAAGATCTAAAGAATATTAAGAGCCTTTTAGTATTGGCTAACAAAAAGGCCTGGCTTATACACGAGCTATACGACAATTTAAGCAAATAAATAGCTTAATAAAACCTTATAATAGCTAAGCAAGTGAATAAAAATAGGCTTAAGAGACTAACCCTTAAAAGAGAGGACAAAATTCTCTTATTATAAAGAAATCTAAAAACTAAGTAACTATCTAAGAAACTTAATTACCTCTAAGTAGGACTATTTAATATCCTAGAGGAATAAAAACTAGTAAACTATAAACTAAACTTGCTAAAGAAATCTTATATATATTCTACCTTTTACAAGTTACTTCTTAAACTAGCACTACTAGACGCTAAAATTAAAACACAGCTCGAACTTAAGGATAAAGAATATAAGGTTAAAGAGGTTAAAGACCTATAGAAGTTTAGATATTAGTAGAAGTACTTAGTTAAGTAGAAAAGATAGCCTACTAGCCAAGATACATAGGAACCTATTAGAAATATAGTAGGGTGTGCTAGCAGCTAGTAAAGCAGTATTACTAGAGAACGCAAAAACTATACCTAGAGGAGGTAGTAGACTGCTAAAAAACTGCTTAATAGCGTTAAGTAAAGTCTATAATAAGGGCGAAAACTCTACTAAGGTATTAGCGCTAGGATAGTTAACTAAGAAATTGTTAAGCTCCCTAGCAACTTTTATCTTTAACGCTAGATAGATAGCCTTCTTATAAATATATTCCTTAGCCTACTATAGTATCTTCTAATTCTATAAGATCTGTATAAGGATAGCTAAGAGAGCCTTTTTATCCTTCTCTACCTTCTATAAGTACTCCTCCTAAGTTTAGTCTAGGGACTCTTAGGATAGGTTAGTGCAGGGACGCCTAAGGCATATACACTTAGAATAATAAAGGAAAGAAAATTAGCTATAGCTAAATAGTTAAAGGCCTTAAAGGAAGCAATAATTATAAGAGATAGGCGTAAGTACACTGTTATAAGCAACCTTAGCCGCAAGACAAAGATAGTTACAAGTTAACGCAGAAGGATCCTTAGGCATTATTAGAATATAGAATAAGGATAAAGAATTAAGCGTGGTTAAATACTTATAAATAAGAAAAAATATACCTTTATACTTAGGAAACCCTATATAGTATAGTAAGAGCAAGGGTATTAGAATAATAACCTTAAGATGAGGGCAAGTATTACAAATATAAACGTAGGAGGTCTAATAAATATATGCATAGGGCGCACGCATAATAAGACATAGTAATAAGTTAGTAGGTTATATAATAAATTACTATAATTATAGTAATTAGAGTAAATAGGAGCACATAACAAATTACTATAGTTATAGTAATTAGGGTAATTAGGCGAATTACTACGATTATAGTAATTATAGTAAGTCTATAAAAGATTAGGACTACATAGATCTAGGGAATCTCCTTAGTTTTAAATCTTTATAGTTAATTCTTCTTATAGTATAACCTTCTATATAGGTTAGTACTAGTTATTCTATCTTTTGTTTAGAATTAGAAGAGCCTTATATAAGACTATTAGCATCTCACTTAATTCCTCCTAAAGCCTACTAGCACAGACATCTAGAGTTACCTCACCTCCCCCTAACACGGATTAGGATAAGGTACGTAACCCCGCGTTAATATATATAGATATAGGCGTATATACTAAAAGAAGTAAATAAGGTCTTTAGTAAGCTATTAACTATATATTAAGTTAAGACAAAAATTAATACCTATAAGAAGAAGTAGAAAGTTTAAATAAATTTTATATAATAGTTTAGCTTTTTAGTAAATAATGTGGCGTTAATTAAATCTATTTAGAAATAGGACGATAAAGACTTTTATCTTAAATAACATAACAAAAAAAGCAGAGCCTTCTACTTAGTAATTAAAAAGAGTGTAAAAAAGGTAATTACAAAGAAAAGGTTAGTAAATAATAGTATTATTATTACTAATAGTCTAGTGCTTAAGTAGTACTTTAACATCTATAAAGAGACTTAAAAGTATTATAAAATGCCCCTTAAATTTGCTAATAAACTTTATATAACCCTTTTTATAAGTTTCTTAGCTACTAGAAAGAACTCTACTACTATTAATAACTTAATTAATAGGTGTTAATCTAAGCTAGCTAATTTAATTAAGTAGGACAGCGTTAATAGCTTATTTTTATAAAAAAAATCTATTAGGTAGTAAGACCTTATTAAGTACGCAGGGCAAGTATATAGGAACTTAGTTAAGAACTTTAGAAAAGCAACTAAAAAGATAGTATTAAAGAATTATATAAGTAGAAAAATTAGCTAGTTATTAAAGTAAATTAAAGACCTTATTACTTTTTATAATAGAAACTATTATTAAAAAGCTATTTTATTATTTATAAATAACTACTTAGCGCTTAAAGATCTACTAAAGTTTGCTATAGTTTGTTTATTCTTATATAACTAAGGGGTTTCTAATAAAAAGATTATAATAATAGCAGCAGTTATTCCTCCTACTATTATTAATATAGAAAAGTATTTTAAGATGTTTAATAAAAAGGGGTTAGCGTGTTAGTTTAAGCTCGCTAAGCAAGCTTAGCGCGCCTACTTTAACTAAAAAAAATCTATATATAAAATATAGTAAGGCTATATCGCTGTACTAGTTTAGAGTAGGGGGGAAGATAAAAGAGATACTTATTATAACTATTATCTCCCTTCTCTACTATTATCCTTAAAGATATTACTAAAAGTAATAGCTATTATAATAGTAGGTTTGTGTGCTACTTATAAGTTATATGCTAGATAGGGAGCTTACACACTATATAGGTATATTAACGCTCTATTTTTATATTAAAGTTAACCTTAATAAGATATTATTTATTGCTATTACTTTATTTCCTACTATTCTCCTAAGCCCTAATACTAAAGGTGTGGTTAACACTACCTATAAGTACGCTCTAATCTATTTACTTAGTTATTAGGCCTACTAGAATACTACTCTAGTAAAAGTACTAGTTAGGCTAGTAGGCTATAAATTAGTAACTATAGGCGCTATAATAGACACGTAGAACTTCTTCTACTATAGTTTCTTATATTACTATAGGTTAGAATAGTAGTAATAAAGGGTAAGGTTAAGGGATAAAAAAAGGTGTTTATTAATAAGTTACTAGGAAAGAAGAGTATTATATAGATATATTAAATTCTTATAGTTATTATAGCGTTAGATAAGTACAACACATAAGTAGCGCGATTACTATAAATAGTAATAATAGAGCTTAGTTTGCTATACACGCTTTAAGTAAATTTTAATAGGTATTAGAGCGCTTATAAATAATTAGGAGGTAAGTGTATAGTAACTGCTATCGTGTTAGTAGAGACTAGGAGTAGACTATATTTATAGGCACTGTATTAGAGCGGCCTTTCTATCCTAACCTAAATAGGCTTCAATTAAAGAAATATTTTAGAAAGGTAATTAATACTAAAATAAATAATGCAACTAAAGTTTACTATTCTTTTTTGTCATTACCTTTTTTACGCGCCTTTTTTAATTACTAAACAGGGGGCTCTGCTTTTTTTATTATGTTATTTGAGATAAAAAGCCTTTGTTGTCCTACTTCTAGATAGATAAAATAACGCCACACAAAGTTTACTATATATATTAGGGCGGTATATAGCCTTATAGGGCTAACCTATTAGAGATAGCTAGAATAGTTAAAAGAATTAGTTAAATTAATACTATTCTAAAATAGTAGATAAGAAAGAGATATAGGGGGCCCTTTCTTATATAGAAGGTGGCATAGAGTATAGGCCTATACTAGCTATACGCTAATACTAACTAGAAAAAGGCGCCTTTAGAAAGGTAAAAGGCGTAAATAGAAGGAAATAGAGTGTAAAAAAAGTAATAGGGTATGCTTAGTAGGAAGGCTAGTATATAATTATTATATAACCTCCCTTTTAAGGTCTAAAAATAGAAAGGAAAGTATATAAAAATAAAGTATTTTTAGCGAATTTTTAATATAACTAGTACTATTTTAGGGCTAAAAAGGGTTGTAATAGGGGTAATAGGCCTTTATAGTTCTAATAGTAGTCTTAGGTTTTAATTTAGTTACTACTTAGTAGAGAGATTAATAAAGTTATTAAGAACAAATTAGTAGATTAGTAAAAAACATAGTAGAAACTATATTTTAGTATTTAGTATTTTGCTAATAAAGCGTATTCTTAGCTCTAATACTACATAAAAATATAGTTAGCTAAAAAAAATTTCTAATTAGTTTATTGCGCGCTAGCGTAATTATATTATAAAAGGTTTTTTAGTACTATAGAAAAGCGTTTTTATAAAAACATATTAACGTACTTTACACTCGAGTTAATTATATTATTAAGTCGATTACTTTGCCAAGACCCTACTAAGTTCTATACTATTCACAATAGTACAGAGTTAACACAAACTATTTTTAATAGTCTAAATAGGTCAATCTATTTAGAATCTACTTCTATAGGCTGCCTATAGGTTGTTTTATTATGCCTAGGCTTGCCGTAGCGTCCACAGCGCTGTTAAGTAGATTCGCCTTTATTAGAGCGCATTCTCTTCTTTGCCTTTTGCCTATTAGTGCGCGCCCTAAACTCCTTTAGAGTGGCTAGTCGCTGGCTCTCTTTAGCTATAAGGACTCCTTTATGCTGTATTCGCTTTCTTTTATACAATTTATTTGCAATTTATATTGCGTGGCGGCCTTATTAGTAGCTTAAAGTTTAGTGTTACGTTTGGTTATTAATACTAAAGAATGCCCTATTAGCTTAGCGCCTTTAATAAGCTTTTTTCTACCGCCTTAAACTATATAAGTTAGGGAACTATCTATATGTCTTCAAATCCTCTACTTAACTAGCGTTAATTGCGACCTAAGTTCTATACTATTTTATATAAAATACTATAAATTACTATAAAGTTATAGTAGAAAGGGCTAGGTTCTTATTAAGTTATCCTCTCTACTAACATTCTATAGCGGCACACGCGTTAACCCGCGCGTCTATCCCTACTATCTACCTACTATCCACAATATTAGTTGCGCCTAAAAGGGAGAATATCCTTAGTTAAGTTAAGTTTCTACGTATTATTATTGACTATATTATTACTTGCACGCACACTACTACGCCCCCATATCTAGACACGCTATATAATTATAAAATCTCTAATTTATTATTGTATAATTTTCTAATTTGTTATCGCGTAATTTTCTAATTTGTTATTATATTAGCTTGCGTAAATCTAATCGCTAGCGCCCTAGTTAGTAGGCCTATCGCAGCTAAAACTCTAAGAGGGAAGTAATAGTAATATAGTGCAAGGATTTAAGTCCGCAATAGTTAGAATAAAAGTAAGTTAATTTCTAATATATAATACTGCTATGCTAAGTAGGCAGATAGGGCGGTAATACCTTATAGGTGCTGCCAAGCTAACGCTAAATTAGGCCTAGCGCCGAATTAACGTTATTTTTGGGCCAGGTGCCGCTATAAATTTATAACAGCGCTACTATAGTCTATTAAGAAAAATTGCTTTAAGTTGCAAAAGTAGTAGTACTACTTTATACTAGTAGAATTAAAATACTACTAAGGCCTATTTAAAAAGGCGAGAAATTTAAGTCTACTAGCTACTAGTTATAGCGCAAGTAGTAGAAAGTCCTATTAGTTACTTCTATAAGACGTTATACTCTAGTTTAATAGGTTATACCTAGATCTACTAAAAAAAATCCTCTTAGTCTATTAAAAGGCCACTCTAAATATTTCTAAATAAGAATAAATAATAACTATATTACCTCTAGAAACTAATTTGCCTATAACACCTAACTAGTATTACACTATAAGGGCTAAAGGCACTAAGTAAGAAAAATTAGAATTAAGCTCTAAAGGCGCTGCAGCGCTATTTGCAAAGATTTTATATAAGTAATACTTTTATTTACTTTATAAGGCGCCCTACCTTATTTACTAAGCATGCTAGCTTATACTTATAAGATACCTATACCTACTAAATTTAAATACTTTGCTAAGACTAACTATTAGCCTTTTAGATATTTTTTCTTATTATTCTTTACTACCTATATATAGTAAGGTAACACACAAAAAAAAAGCCTAGTAAAAAGATACCTTTTTAAAAGTTATATAACGAAGTGAGTTTTTAATACTATGTAAATAGAAAGTATACGGTTTTAAAGAGAAAATATAGGTGATTAAGATTATGTACTAGTTACGTGTTTACTAAGCAGGGTCCTTAAGGTATCTATCTCTAAACTTATTGTTTTCTAAAAAGTCAATTTTTAAGGCGTTATGACTTTTTCATTTAGTATGCTACAAGGCTAATGTTTTTACTAGCTATTCTAGGCCTAGTGTAGATTACGTAAGCAAAATTTCGGAGTACTTATATAACTTAATTAAGAAATTATTTAAGGTTAAAAAATTACGTGATTTTAAAAGTCAATTAAATCACGTGATTTATTACTAAGATTATAGTATAATATAATATCTTTTGTCTAGTAAATTTTCTCTTTTGTATTTCCTCGAATGGAGCCAAAATTATCAAAACTCGAAAGTTAAGTTTATTTACTTAAAAAAGCAAATACTTCTAATTCTACTATTGCTACTACCCTTAATAAGCCTCTACAATCTATTAAGACTGCTATTAGACGTATTAATAAGAAAAATAAGGGAGATAACTTAACAAAAGGGGTAAAACAAGGGAGAGTAACTTAGGTTACTTCTAGGGAGAAAAGAGTTATTAATAGGGATTTAACTAAAAGCCCTAAGAAGACAAATAAGAGGCTATTAGAAGAGAATAGTTTTGGGTTTACTAAGAGGACGTTACAGAGAGTTTTAAAAGGAGAAGACTATTCTTTTAACGTCTCTAAAAAAAGGCCTATTTAACTAAAGAAAGAGCTAAAAGAAGAGAATTCTGGGCTAAAGAGATAGTTAAGGAGCTAGAAAATAGTAACTTTGCTAAAGTTATATTTTCTGACGAGTCTACTATCCAAAGGGGGCATGGTAATAGGCAAGAATATATAAGAAAAAGGGGAAAATCGAAAATTGGGCCTGAACAGCGCAAATACCGAACAACTAGTAAGTTATTAATTTCTTTTAAATTCTAGAATTATAGAGCCCTTTTTTCTCTATAATAGGGTTATTTTACTTTTTTTATATCTTTTTTTGAGCTAGTACTAATTTACTAAAAGCGCGAGATATTTCTATCTTAGTCTGGGGCTGTATTTGGATAGGAGGACATTCTAAACTAGTGTTTTTAAGGGACCCTATTAAAACTAGGACCTTTAATAACACTAGATATATACAGGAGTGTTTAAATCCTTTCTTAAAACCTCTTTTAAAAAGCGGTAAGTAAATTACCCCCTTTTTTTATTTTTTTCTTTTTCTTTTAATATATAATATATATATATATATATATTATATTTTTTATAATCTTATTCTTTATACTAATTATAACTAGGCTGGAAATTTCAACAGGATAATTCGAAGATCCACGGAACTTCACAGGTGAAAAGGTTTTTTTTAGGAATAAAGTCTTTGTTTCTGGGCATCCACCCTATTTACCAGACTTAAATCCTATAGAAAACGTTTGGAGTCTATTAAAAGATAGGCTAGGAAAAAGAAATAGGGCTTCTTTAGGCTTTGGCACTAGTAAATCTAGTGTAGAAGCCTTTAAAAGAGCTATACAAGAGGAGTGGGATTTAATTCCACAGAAGGCTATAGATCATTGTGTATACTATCTTTGCCTAAGCGTTATAATGACGTTATAGAGGCTAAAAGATAGTATACTAAGTACTAGTTATATATTATTTACTAGTTCTATCTAATTATTTAATTTTAATAATTTTTATCTTTTTCCTTATAATTATTATTTCTATGAATAAACCTATAATAAAAATTAGGCTATATAGTCCTTATAGACTAAAATATAATATATATAAGTTATAGAATTTTATCTACGTAGAAAAAAAAGTTATATAGTGTCAAAGTTATAAAAAAAAAATCTCTTAACTTTACTAAGATACCTCTAGTTAGCGCTGATTACTAAGCTCTTACTAACCTTTCTATACTAAATTTCCTAAACCGCCTCCTTAAAACGGTATACTTTTTATTTACATAGTATTATAACTCACCTAGTTATATAACTTTTAAAAAGGTATCTTTTTACTAGACGCTTTTTTTGTGTCACCCTACTGTAATAGACGCCCCTAATAAACCACTCTAATACTTAGAAAACCTAGATATTAAGTTACCCTAGGACTAACCTTACTAAGTAGCTTTATTTAGTCTATCCTAATCTTTTACTACTCTACCTTACTAAGTAGCCTTATACACTCTACATTAATTTTTTACTACTTTAGACTTTAGTTAAGCTTATATCTAAACTAGGGTAGCACTAGGCTAGTAAATAGGTATAGGTTAGGTTAGGGTTAGGTCGCATCCGCACGAGCTAGAACACTAAAGTAAAAAATTTCCTTTCTAAATAACTTTTTTAATATTATTTAGATATTAATGCAAATTTTATGTAAGGTGCATTTATATATATAGAATAACCTATTAAAATCTTAGAAATGCCTGGCTACTTTAGACCTATGTTTAATTATCTTTTATGTTAAAAATAATAAAATATAATTAAAGTAGGCTTACTTCTTTACATTATTCTAAGAACTTTATTATATTATTCTATATATATAGATGCACCTTATATTAAAGTTTATAGTAAACCTAAGTAGTAATGAAAAGGTTATTTAGAAAGGAAATTTTTTACTTTAGTATTTTAGCCTGTGCGGATGCGACCTAATCCTAACCCAATCTATACCCATTTATTAGCCTAGGGTAGCACTAGTTATAGAAACCTACTCTCTTTACTATAACTACTCTAGCTCTTACTTATTACCTATTAAGTATTTAGCTAGGCAACTAATTACTAAACTATTAATATTGCCTAGTTACTTTCTAGTTTAACTTATTAATAAATTATAGTTAAATAATTCTATTATAAACTTTACTTCTACCTTAAACTTACTAGTAGTTAGCCTCTAAATCTAATAACTCTATACTATTCTCCCCTAAGGGTCCTAAATTTAACGTATATTAGGCAACCCTAACTACTTTTTCTAATAATAGAGACTCTAAAGCAAAGCCTAAGCCTAATTACTTTAACTAACTGCTCCCTACTACTCTTTTCTAGCTATTATTAGAATAGCTAAATAAGCTAAAAGACGTCTAACTTAGTAAAGACTATAGTAATTATACTAAAAAAGAAATATTTAATAAGAATAATCTTTATAAACTTAGTATTACTTACTATAATAATAGCCTAGAAGATAGTAAACACTACCTACTATAGTCGTAGATTAAAAGACAAAAAGCCTGCCTATTATAATAACCTTCCTAATAATAACGCTATATTTACTAACCTAATTAACTCTAAGTCTAACTTTCTATAGAATAATACTTAGGTAATAAATTTAATAGTAAACTGCCTAATAAAATCTTCTAGAACACTAATAATTAGGAGCTTCCCCCTAACGATTAGCCCTTACTCTAATCTACTAGATATCTAACTTATTCTACCTCTAGGGGCACGCTAAGCTACTAAAATAAGTAGCCTAATTTACTACTAGTTAAGTAGCTTTCTAGCTAGCCTACTATATATAGGCACCTATTGCTTTTAGCACCCTTACTTTTAGCTATTTTTTTTTTCTAGCTAGCTTACTACTAATTTAGCAGCTTTCTAGCTATTATGCGTATAAGGTACCTATAGCTTTTAGCACTTTTACCCTACTACTATACTAGCAGCCCCTATAGCTTTATAAGCTACTCTGTCCTAATTAAAAACTATATAATTAGGTTAATATTTTTTTTTTAAAATATTCTTCTATAGTACTAGAAAACCTTATATAATATAAGTGCGCTAGCGCGTAATAAACTAACTAGAATTTTTTTAGCTAACTATAGTTTATTTTTTATTTTTTTTACAACTAAGGGGTTTCTAATAATAATATTATAATAATAGCAAATATTCCTCCTACTATTATATATATAGAAAAGCGTTTTAAAGTATTAATAAAAAGGGGTTAGTATTTTATAAGCAAGCTAAGCAAGCTAAGCAAGCTTAGTAGGCTAAGCGCGCCTACTCTAACTAAAAAAATCTATATGCAAAACTATAAGTAAGGCCATATTACTATACTATAGTTTAGAGTAGAAGAAAAAAAGGTATAAGATAGCGCTAGTGCTGTAACTAGTATAACACTGCAACTATTATCTTCTCTACTATTATTTCTAAAGATTGCTAGTAATAGCTATTATAATAGTAGATTTATACTACTTTATAAGATATATACTAGATAGAAGCTTATACTATAGGTATACTAACGCTCTATTTTTATATTAAAGTTAATCTTAAAAAGACCTTTACTGCTATCTCTATTGCTCTATTTCCTACTATCTTTTTAGGCCCTAGTACTAATACTAATACTAATACTGCCTAAAAGTATACTCTAATAATCTATTTGCTTAAAATTACTAAATCTTTACTAGAATACTACTCTATCTAGAATATTTATTAATAGAAAGTAGAAGGTATATCTTACTCTATATAAGGTAGACCTAGTATACTAGTTAGGCTAGTAATAGATTAGTAACTATAGGTATAGTAATAGATGTATAGAATTTTTACTATAGTTTCTTATATTGCTACTAATTATAAAGGCGGCAATAGAGGGTAAGATTAAGGGTAAGAAGAAAGAGAAGATAAAAGTGTTTATTAATAAGTTACTAAGGAAGAAAGAGTGTTACGTAGATATACTAGATTTTTATAGTTATAGTATTAGATAAGTGTAATATATAAGTGTGCTATATAAGTAGTGCGTAAATATAGCACAATTACTAATAATAATAAAGAGTAAGAGTCAGTTTTATATGCACGCTTTAAGTAAATTAGAGTTAGAATACTTATAGATATTAAGTAAGTGCGTAGTTTATAAACTATCCTTATAAACTATTATTATACTAGTGGAGGAGACTAGGAGTAGACTGTATTGTTAGACGCTAGACTAGAGCAGACTTTCTATCCTAATCTACGCAGGCTTAAATTAAAAAAAGGGGATTAAAAAGGGTAATTAACACTAAGTAAACAATGCGACCTAACTAGTATATAAAAATAGCTTTATAAATAGTTAAGTATATCTATTTATTACGCTAAATAAGCCTATAGATAGAATAAAACTCTAGCGTAGCTATATTAGTAGTAGTAGCGTAAAACTATAGTGTGTACTCTTTAGCAATAGTAAGTGCTTCTTTAAGAATAATATTAATACCTAGATAGATAGTAGAGTATAGAGAGATAGTAGGAGATTTATTAAGAACAACCTTAATATAGTAATAAAGTAATAGTGTATTTAGTTTATATTACCTTTATTTTACTACTTATAAGAAATAGTATATACCTATTAATATAACTTATATTATTTGCGATAATTAAGATAGTAAATAATAGAGATAGATAACTGCAGCGTGGCAGCACTAAAGCTATTTTTATTCCTTTTCTAAAGTTCTAAGTAACCTCTTTATAAAAGCTTTATACATAGAAGCTTTGCGCTAAAACTACTAAGCTTACTTAATAGTTTAAATACGCCTTTTTTTTTATAATTACCTTTTTTACGCTCTTTTTAATTACTAAGCAGAGGGCTCTGCTTTTTTTATATTATATTATTTAAGATAAAAGCCTTTATTATCCTATTTCTAGGTAGATAAATTAACGTTACATATTTAGTATTTCTTTAGAATATCCTATTACTATAAATATAGAAAAAAGTAAGAATTTTCTTCTTTACTAGCACTCTATTATTGTCTACTAATAACTTAGTTTTTATATAATTAATAAGTATATTAAGTATAACTAGCTAGAGTTAGATTTTTTTAAATAGCTATAATAGATCTTCTATATAGTTCTCTAGCTACTTTATACCTTTTTTCTAATTATTATTCTATTTCTAACACTCTATAAGCCTAGTTTTACTATTTTACTACTAGGTAATTATATTAATAATACTAGTAAGGGCACCTACTAGTACTAATAATATAAGATAATATAGACTTAGTAATATAGCTATATAATTTCTAAATATTATAAAATAGAGACTCTAATTATAACTAAAGTACTTAAATAGCCTAGATAGACTAACTATAAGTTATATAAAAGCTAGTAGAAATAAAATATTAGCTAAAATTAAGCTAAAACTAGTATTACTAGTTGCTGTCAAACTAATATTAAAAACTAACTAAACACAGCGTTAATTATATACCTAGTTTGCTTAGTTATCAAACTAATGGTTAATTTGACGCCCAAACTGACAGAACCAAACACGCCCTTACAGAAGGTATTCGCGAGGAAAGAAAGCGCCCTACTAGGAAACGATGCAAAAATCGCAAGGAACACGTACGGGCACAGTTCACGGCTTGATTCATCCATTCATATCCGTTTATAGTCGGCTTAACCTTTCACAGATTATGAGACTTAACAGCAGCACAAGCACAACCAAGGTTCAACAGTCAAAGTACGTAAAAAAAGGGCGCGATTAGGATCGACCACACTGCACAGTGGGGAGCCGAAGCATGAGCGAATTAGTAACCACTGCGGATCGGATCTATTACGCCTCGCATCATCGAATATATGATATTACACGCGCTTGTCGGGAAAGAAAAGAGCATTCGTTTCTCCCATCCTCGGATTCAGGTGTCTCAAGACGTTGAGCCGTTGGTACCACTCGCGGTATCAGCGTCAGCCTCGCCATCGACCATTCGCAACGTTTTCCTCTAGCACCAATAAATCTCTCGCTCGATCATCTCTCCGCCCAGTTTTGGATATCCCCGATCTCGTTGAGCTTCTTCGTGCTGGTGTCGGCGAGCTTCTGCCATTGTGCGCTCTGCTTGGCAAGCGCGGCCGTCTGCTTGGCCAGCTCCTTCTCTTGTTTTGCGATCGATTCGGAATTCATATGGAGATCTGCCGCTCGTGTACGCATCTCATTGTCGACCGAGCTCCCGACCGAGGCGAGCGAGGCTGTCACGGCGGCGCGAGCCTCTGCGGTCCGACGTGCTGATTCTGAATCCGTTGACATGGTGGATCGTACTTGGTAGGGTAGAGTGCTTCGGAGGTGTTTTATACTCGATTCTAGAGTAGGCCGAACTTTGCGGAGTTATGGGAAGGCAAGCCGCCACTTATAGCTTCCAATCTAGGACAAACTTGCTACGGCAGCCGCCGTCGTCAAAGACTAGGGTCGTTACAAGCCGTTGCCGGATTAGACGCGTGATGGTGTACAGAAGGCTGGCATGAGTGGCCCAACTAGTTGGCCAACATGGGACAGCGACACGCCACAATGATCATCGCTGGGGGAATGCAGCACTCGGGCGTCCATGTTTTGCGGGCACGTGTGCTAGGAAGGCGGTCGTTACGCGTACCGGTAATGGTCGTTGGATAGCGGGGTAAGGCTAACTTTGGGAAGCACACATCGAAGGCAAAGAAGCATGCGTCGAACAGAATGCCCGAGATTGTAAACGATGAGGAAATATGTGTCTAGGCTCTGCCAATAATCAAGATACGAGTTCACCAAGCGCTCCAGCCTTGCTCTGAGTGCAGTCTCGTCTCATCTTGCTGCCATTTGTCACGCGAATGTTGCTGAGAGATGCCCGGCTCCACATAACAGTGCGCCTCCAAGGAGTCCTCCTAATCTCGCATTTCCCGTGCTTGGTTCGAGAAAGTACCACAGCTTTGAGGATATAATAGTCCTTCCTGTCATAAACACCGCGCTCGTTCGGGTAACACCCCAGAACACAGAGTGGGGTACCGACTACGCCGCCCCCTTCTCCTTCAACGTACAATCGGGCTGCATTTTTCTTAGCGAGATAGCGTGCGCATCCTAGGATTTGGCATCTGCGAAGTGATAATAATGTCTACGAAGTTTATGTGTTTTGAGATGCCACGATACGGGGCCACTCTTCATCGCACAGGAGTGACTCTATTCCTTCTACTTGACCACAAAGCAGAGCACCTGGATGGCTAGAAGGCAAACATCAATCCGGATCTAGTAAAGCACAAATCCTCCGTTAAATTACCGAGCTGGGGTCGGGCCTCGCCGCGCGCATGCAGTATTCACTTCTCGTTCACACATTTGTTTTTCCAGCTTTGCTTCGCGAACCTAGCGCGAAGCCGTGGAACGAAACTGCGAACGAACAGGCAGACGAACCACGAGGCCAGCTGACTCCCGCAGGGCGTACCTACAAGGTAACAAAGACAATGAGAGTCGTACTGTGCTCACGTCTTGCGCCTCTTGGTAGCGTACGGCAGGGAGTTTGGGGGCCAACCCAACTACGCCACGCCACATCGAGAGCTGGCGGGAAGATGGGCGGCAGCAGAGGAAGCTCCCAAACGCCTGCGGTTTGTAAGAGCCTGGCCTGTGAGGCCAATATTTCCTCGTGCCTTATCAGCGACCCGCCCGCTCTTTTCCATCTTCGCCCGCCCTCGCTCGTTTCCGCATTCGAGGCTTTCGTCGCGTCGCAAAGTACCAATCGTCCCTCGGGCGTCAGCCAGCCAGCGGTGCACCAGGATACGCACAGGTACGGATACAGCGAGCGACATCCCCATAGGTAAGGAGTTGCTGTCGGCGTCGGAGGGCTGAAACCTCAAGCTACGACGGGCCGCCGTAGCCCCATGGAATATGGCCGACCGCCGACCGCTAATCGACGAATCCACCACCGACCTCACTGATACCACCACGAACACGCCTGCCCTGCCATCGCTCGGCTTCACTTCGAATTCGAGCTCGCTCGGATTTACCCCGATTACACAAGTTTCGCCGCCATTGAGCCCACGCTTCTCGCGACCTGGATACACTCGGTTGGCGAGCGATGCCACGGCAGTCGAGCGCACACCGCCTACAGTCGTCGAGGAAGAGGAGGAAGATATTGCAGATAGCTTCCGTCGGCGATCAACAAGCGGGTTAGGCATCGCATCGCGACGGCCCCGCCGGTGCCTAGCAGAAGAGTATCGGTGCAGTCCATTCCTAGACGACCGCTTCCCTCGACCGCGCGAAGCCCTTCGATAAAGAGCCCTGCGCTCTCTCCTCCCAATACCGGCGATCCCTTCCTCGGCGGCTTTCCACACCACTCGGCCGAGAGCACTCCCGATCTGAGGCGCGAGCGATTCAGCCCAAAGAGTGTGAGTGGAGATTATGAGTCGTTCAGACGAGGGGCGCGGAAGCATGCAGGAGAAAGCACCACCAGTCTCAATAATGATGAACAATATTGGAGAGCTAGGGGCACCCCTTCTGTCAAGTCTGCATACCAGAGTAAGTTGGTCATGTCATCGTGTGACGAGCCTTGCTAAGAGACGTAGCGGACTTCCATCCGACCCATCACGATTGCCCGACTGAGAGGCCTTTCTAACCATCAACGGTTCACGTGGGTTTCGATCAGCATCGTGACAATATGTCTATTCTCCACTATTTTCTCTGGTATCTTTTTGGGTCTTGCATTGAGAGCCCCTCGATATGGGCGCCAGATCACCAGCCAAGGCTCATTCAAGCCGTCCGACGCAATTCTACTCACCACTGTTATGGCGAAACTGATCGAGCTGTCGTTCGTCACGTCGTTTGTTGCGTTTCTTGGTCAGGTACTAAGTAGGAGGGCTTTCATGAAGGATCACGGTCGCGGTGTCACACTGTCCGAATTGAGCATGTGGCGATGGGTTGTCCAACCAGGCACCCTTATTACTCACTGGGAAACTGCGAAGTATGCAGGTCTCTCGATACTAGGCTTTTTGAGTCTACTGAGCGCGATTTTAGCCACGTTCTACTCTTCCGCTGCCACCGCTCTAGGTATGTCTTGTTTGAAGCCCTGTGGAGTGGTACTTACTTAGCTCCAGTCCAACCAATGCTCAAGGACGGGGGGAAGTTTTACTCCCATGGTTTATGGCTGGTCGGGTCAAGACCGGTTTCGCGAACGTGTTATACATCAAAACGATCTGCGAAACGCCAATAACCCATGCTATGGACCCCGAAAACGCCGGTAGTACTTGTTTACAGCTGGAGCATGCTGGCCAGGGGTATTACAACTACCAGCGATATCTCTCTGCTTGGAAGCAATGGAACCGTTTCGGCAATGGCACCTCGGATCAGCATCGCCGCCCACCTGGCTTCGGTCTACTACACGAGAACACCACGGTTACCGGCCAGTGGATCAATGTTGTAGATACAATCAAAGAGTCCAAAAAGCATGGCCGTGCTATTAATAAGGTTTCGCTCGCCATGCCGCACGCCGGTGTATTTTCGGCCGCACGTTACGGAGAGAACGACATCATGCAGCCCGAAGAGCTCAACTCCGAAGGCACTTACAGTCTCAGGGCCAGCGTTCCCAGTCCAGTGCTGAATGTTTTGTGTGCGAATTTGAACGAGGAAGAGATATCGCCCATCATCTACGACAAATGGCCAAACAGTGAAAGTGTAAACATAAGCAACTGGGACATCGTTCGAGACAACGCCACAACCACGAATGAACACAGTCGTAGATGAGCTGTTTGGCTGGACCAAGAAGGACAACAAGACACTGTTGGATTACCCACCTGTGTTCGGGAGATTACCAAAGATGTTCAATACGATATTGAACCACACTAGCTTGTCTTGGGGTCGAGACTCCATTTACTTTCTTGGCTCTGGTGGGAACATGGGCGACGGGACACAAATGAACGGCACGTATGCGCTATGCAAGATCCACGTCACGTTGACATCGAAATGTACCACACAATACAATGCCACTGGTTCCGGTGGTTCGATCGAGGCTTTGTGTGAGGACAGAGATCCCGACATGGCTTACATCAGAAGCAACGCGAGCGAACCTGAAAGCGTCAGTGTAACTGATTGGAGGGATGTGGCGTTCGACTGCTGGTCAAACAGCATGTCGCTTAACACTGGCATCATGGACGCCGATGCGAGCAACTCGCGGCTCCTCACACAACTGATGATTAAGGAGAACGAAAAAGGCGAATTCGATCTCCATCCGGCACTTCCCAGTCCGGCAGAAGCACTTGCCGTAATGGCTGGCTGTAAGTGCAAGTCAGCTTTTGAGTTAGTTGTAGAGCATGCTAATGCTCTTTCAGGTACGCTTCTAATGAGTGCGATTGACTCACCGTATACTATGTTTTGGGTACGTCTTTCATCTCGCTTCCTCGCAGCTGCTGTCTCTTAGTTCTAGCCTATTCTACTTGGCCTCTATTCTACCTGGCCTTGCTGACACTACTCAGAACTACACCACCGATCGAAAATTGCTCCCGGAATATACCACGCAATACTTCAACGCCTCCGTCAAAGCACAGCAGCAATATGCTTCTGGTGGCGTAGACAATGTCTCCAAAGGCTGGATGATAATCCTGTTCCTCGTGTTTCTCATAAACATACTCGTGCTCGCCTACTTCCTGTTCCACAAAGGACTCGTTACCGACTTCTCCGAGCCGCCCAACCTATTCGCCCTCGCGGTCAACTCGCCTCCATCGCAATTATTCGCCGGCTCCTGCGGTGGCGGTCCAGGCGGCAAGCAATACGTCGTCAACTGGTTCGTGAACTCGGAGGGAGACCATCTCTTCATGGAACCCGGGCAGAAAGCCATCGACGAACATAGCGAACACATGGAACACGCGCATCCTCATGCGCACGAGGCGCCTCTCCCCCCACGACCAGAAAATGCAAAGCGTGCAGGCTTCTTTGCAGGCATGGCGGCTGGGGTCTCGGGGGCTATTCAGAAGCTGAGACAGCGAGGACTTAATCTTGGAGGGAAGCAGGACCAACAGCAGACAATGAGGCCGGCGAGTGTTGTGGCGTCGGAGTTAGAGCTTGAAGATGGGCATACGAAGGCGCAGAGGCAGTATTATAAACTTTCGAAGAGGACGAGTGTTTTGTGAGGGGCTATGGGGGACATGTTCTTAGGATTGGAGATAGTGTTTAATGCTTGTTGTAATGCTGGTCTGATGGAAGTGAGTTTTGAATCGTTGATGGTGGAGGTCCGTGAGGGTGTTGGTTGAGAGTTTTGCATGTGCGGCGGGTGAAGATGTTGATGATGTATTAAATGACTGTCGTCGTGAGAAGTTCTAACCTAGTTCGAGTCCTCACAATACACGGACAGGGGCAACCCAGGAGGTACTAAAACCACGACCTAGCGCACGATGGTTTTAAGATATATGTGCGGGTTGTGTGACGTGCTGAAATGGTCCGGTGAGCTCACACCGGTCGCCGAGGCTGTGGTTCGCGATGTACACGATAGATCAGGTGCAACGTCCTCGGATGGAATTGTGATAGCATCGATTTGAGTGGGGCATTTGATGTGTGACTACGAGGACACGCTGCTGTTCTTTACCGTTTCTGTCAAGTCAAAAGAGAAACCGGAAAGGACGGGCCCATTGATATGATGCATCAGTGACAGTTTCTCTAATCCATGGGCGGGTGGTCGCCGCCGCCGATATCGCCGCACTTCTTTATTGTTTTCGTGCTCGTCCGCCCGCCTGCTCACTCGCCATCAGTTTCACTTCAATGTTCGCGTAATCACCATCTCTTTGGCATACTTGGAAAACAAGGAACCAGGCCATGGAAAACGAGTACAGGGCGGATTGCAAGTGGGACTATCTTTGTAGAAGAAGGGTCTGCGTACACGAACCCCTCCCTAGACTGATCTTCAGACTGCGTTTTTGGTCTCATGGTGGTAATATGACTCTCTTGACTCAAAGCATGTTAGTTTATTAAAAACGCATTAGGAAGGTGAGCACCTAGAGTACGTACTGAGGGCAAAGCGGGAAGATCGGTATTCTGAAATTGGTGAAAAGTTTAATGGAGTTTTGGGATGGAGGAGAGGACGTTACAGCAGCAGATGGGGGGGGGGGGGGGGGGCTTTATACACCGCGTCTTTCTGCATAGGGTAAGCTGATGATCAAATAATCCACGAGGCAGGTATCCAGATCACTGATGAGGAAGTGTCAGTATTAGGCAGCATGCGGTATGCAGGTTGGTCTTGTTGCTTCACACTGCATTCGGATAGCGCATAGGTAAGATTGGTTGGGAATACGTGCATACGACGTAAGCTGCATACGCGTGGTAGTGCGGCCACCCAAGATCTAATCTGAAGCATACTCGATTTCGTGTGGTGCAATAGCGCGCGCAAGCAGTCACAGGGATGGCATTGACTGGACGTTCTACCAGTGACTAGCCTACATCCATTTTCCTCAATCCGCGACACCTCAAATGCAGACATCATCCATAGATTCAACAGAGCTGGATCTCGTAGAACCGTTTCTCGCTTTGATCGTTTAGCCTCTGGTGTTCCGATCAGCCCACCAAAGTACGGACGGTGCAGGAGAAAGAGGAAACTTCTAGGTACCCATCTCGAGGCTCGGGGTCTCCTTTCTCCGGACCTTTATAACAGCCATCCCGCGGTGCTTGGTCAGCGATGGGCGGAATAGATTTTGGCTCCATTATGTGAATTCGTCTTGAGCGGTGTTAGATTGTCGGATATTACGTACAGAATAAGTTATCGCCGGGATACGCACTGGTGTAATGAGATGCTCTGGATTTAGTCCATACGCTGTCTGGAATTTTGACTTGCAAAAATGGATATGCTGGACGCAGCACTGGGCTTTATTTTCGTTAGAAATGAGGCGACAATACTGGCTGGGCTGCACGCATGTGATGGTGCGTGATTGACGTGACAGACATGCAGGTGACCGGTGAGAAAACGATAATATGATTGGCAATTGTAATATGCATGTAGTATTGCATGTGGTTTACCCCACGGTACGCGTAATTCGTCCAGACATTAGAACGTAAGTATTTCAACCTCGAACATAGTTTTCACTTCCTAATATGCTAGAACAATATTTTGAGGACAGTTTGGACATTGAAGCAACAGGGATCGACCCGTGCAGATACTAAGGCTGCTAGAACCTAGCGTCCTGCGAATACACATTTATACGTCGACACCGGCCCAAATTCACAACACTGAAATGGAACGTCAAACATGCTCAGTGGAATGCTGCACGATAACTGGACGTGGGATGCATGCGGAAACGGTAGACATCCCACGAACACTGTGCAGTGGTAACGAAATAACGGAAGGGATAAACTTGAGAAGATCAATTCCGTTCGATCTATGTGACTAATAATGCAGTCGCTGTTACATCTGATCCGATACTGACTTCAATGTTCAACTCGACTTCCCAATTCACGACTACTCATGTAGCCCGTCTTTAACCACAGCATATTCTCGACTGGATACTCCGCTCACGGCTGGCAAAATCGAAAACCTTAGACCCGTCATCCACCTCAGCTGCGAGGGCGCGCATGCGACCATACCACCCTTTCCCGCGCCACCAACACATACAACTCAGACAGTGGCCTTGTTCCTCCATAGGTGATGAACATGCAAGTGAGACATCGGCGAAACTATTGGGGGGATGATTAGGAACAATCTCTGCCTTGCTCCATACCCATAGATGTGACAGTGTCACTTAGTGACTCTTGAATGATGATGGAGGCGAAGATAATTATTGCCTGGAAGGAACGATTCGCGTGACCAACACGGAACAAGTTGACCGTGAATACGGAGTATCTTACGTGAGCAAGTATTCTCTACATTCAAGTTTATCGTACGCACATCTCGTCTAATGTCATCAGGAACTGTTCATTTGGCTTTTACACACAGTCCACAGTTCCTTTAACTTCGCGATGCGGTTTTCGTACACCATCCTTATCTTCTTCAGCAGTCCTAGATGCGGTACAACACCACTGCCAAATTTCTTAAGGGCGAAATTCTCCCCTACGTTACGGTTTCTACCTTTCTCTAATATCTTGTAGTCAAAAATTCTCGTTATCAATCCATGTGTGCGTGACATCGGGCGTTTCGCAAAGGGCCGGGTGGGCCGTTGTCGTAAGCCGCCACTGAATGGAATATACGGCCATTCAAACTCTTTCGTCCAGAAATTTGGAAAAGCGACAAAGCTATGCGCTTAAATATCTTCGTCGGCACACTGTGGGATATATTTAAGCAGCCTTCTGGACCAGAACTCTCAAATGGGTTGTTAGATGTTTGTCCGTTGCCACGTATCCATTTGTGTTATTAATTGCCATCGAGGACTTTTCGCCCCCGAGGTGCACCTAACCCCACTACGGTTACCCATTGCCACAGTCGTATTTATATGGGGCCAAAATCGAGGAGTACGAGAACGAGGATACACGAATGCGAAACTTGTGTAACAGTAAGCCCCTCAACTGTCAAGTTCTTATTCGTCCAGCCTAGAGCGGCCCCCGAGTTGCCTTAGAGGGGACTATAGCCATGTAAGCATACGGGAGGGTTAATTAGCCTCCTTAGCTGCCTTAAACTTTTGCCATTGAAGCTCATTTCTTCAATTTCTGAGCACATTCGCTCAGATCCCACGCAGCAACATGTACCTCCATATGGACAGTCAGGAGGCTGAAAGTCTTATCAAGTCGTCTGGTCGAATTCACATGGCTTTCAAGGTAAGTGATACATGATATGATTTCGAGGCACTTGCCTGGTAAATGGGCCTAACAGCATATAGGTGACTCTTGGAATATTGACCGGAAGTAGCGCTTTGCTGCTTCGTTGCGCGGATCGCTATACGGCTCAAATACCAAAATCGCCTCCGCCTCGATGACGGATTCCTACTTATTGCAGCTGCTTGTTTATGCGCAGCCACGGGGCTCGCGTACCACATCTGCTACTTTCTTTACATGCACTCGGCTGCATCACTCGTCCCGAAAATTCTACCCTATATCCTTGCCGACCATGGCGAACTGTTTCAGCTCCGGAAGAGCGTGTATCCATTGCTGGTACTAATATGGACGGCCACTTTCGCTGTCAAGGGGTGCTTTCTAGCATTCATGCGGCCACTCGTTTGGCATATCTCGCGAACAATGAACTGGTATTACTGGTCCACGGTAGTCTTCTGTGTGATGTCTTGGGGGTATATCGTTGCAGAGCCACTAGTTGTCTGTCCATATTTCAAAAGTGACACAGGTTAGTCTTGTTCCTTCCAAGCCTGAGCTGTAGTTGACTTGTGCGGCAGTAAATATCTTCGCTTCCCCTGAGAAAAAGGGACTCAGGCTCACTGCTCTTGTGACAGTACTAGTAGACATAGTCTCTGACATAATGGGTAGGACCCCTTGTGTCTCGGAAATGAGCCAGCGGATCTTTACCAGAAGCCAACGTCGCGTCAGTTGTCAGTCTCCCCATAATCGTGCTCAGGGGCCCCCGTCTTAGGTGATCAACTCAACTTGGTCTAGCCATCTTCCTCTGCCTCTCCGTATTCATGGCAATATGCGCTGTTGCCAGGATCTCCGGATTGCAATACAAGGGAATTGAAGATGTTACCTGGGCGTTCTTCTGGCAGCACGCTGAGGGCGCAGTGGCGGTCATGATGGCATCGATTACCGCGTTCCGTACGCTCTTCGTCAAACCGACCGACAATGTCGACATTACAATGCCTCGCAGTCCTTTTGGGAGTCTGATGCATAGATTCTTCGCGCGTTTCCGATCATTAGCTCGAGCTGAGCCCGGCGAGAAACCCACATCAACCCAATCAACTCCCAAAGCTTTAGTCGTCAAGCTTCCCAAGATACCGTCTCCCATCTTCACTGGTTTTGCGGACCTTTATTCGACAGAACAACCGGACTGACGTGAGCATCGCGAAATTTGATACGTTGGATTCAGAAACCGATTTCTTGGACGCAGATTATCACGCTGCACTCAAAGCCCAAGCTCGCCTCGATAACAGCCAACATCCTTCGGGACGATGACCTGGTGAGGTATGCACGATGGCTAGCGGGTAGGCCATACAGCTGCAGGAGAAAAGTTGTATTCGGTAACACACAGTACTCAAATACTTATCCTAGTACTATATCATGGGGTACTAATGTTCTCGTGTATACTGAAGAGCGCATTGGTCGCCTGTATGCATGCATATTGCGTAGGTAGCCTTTCGATGAGTGCCACTGAACGCATGCGAACGGCGATTTCCATCTATTTTGCCGTCTCTAGCCTATGATTGAGATCATTTTGGAGTTGCGCTAGATAAGACGGGTGCAAAGCGAGAGGTGTGAAGGGTTTTCTTCTTTTCTGCTCTGACGCGTTGACAAGGCTGGTGTGTGCCCGAGGAAGTCGCAGACGCACGGACCATTATCCACACATCGTTCACGTCAAATTCTTACATATGTACCAGTAGCTCACACACTACTACAGTATTAAATATCTGCTGCCGTAACGCACCCATCACTTAAAAATTTCAAATATCTTGTGCGTGAGTCCTCCAGAATGGCTGACGGGGGCTAGCTCTGAGATGGTCGAGGGAGTTTTCGGTACGGATTCACTCAAATCTCAAATCACGTGATCTTTGTGCATGCTAGAGTGCAAAACGAACTGACGAGCATGGCTAGCTATATCAAAGCCCTCGGGAACCTCTTCCGCCCAAGTTCTTCTAGATCTCCAGCACACATTTTCAACATCCACCCTCTTCGCTCCCCTGCTCGCCGCAACCCGACAAAAAAGAGAAGAGCAAACCTCGGTGCAAACACCTCCTAAGAAGAAGAAAGACGAAGAAAACTCCGGCCGCTTCTTCCGCATGGGTCACGGCGGTACACTCGACCCGCTCGCCTCCGGCGTTCTCATCGTCGGCATCGGCCGCGGCACAAAATCACTTCAGAACTACCTTGGTTGCACCAAGACATATGAGACTGTCGTTTTGTTTGGTAAGAGCACGGATACATACGACGTTGATGGCGAGGTCGTTAAGGAGCAGGATTGCAGTCATGTAAATGAAGAGCTGGTCAGAGAGAAGTTGGATGCATTCAGGGGAACATTTCGACAGATGCCGCCGGTGTATTCGGCGCTTAAGATTGATGGGATAAAGGCGTGCGAATATTTGAGGGCGGGGAAGGAGTTACCGAGAGCATTGGCGGATAGAGAGGTGTGCGTTGATGAGTGTGAGGTGCTTGAGTGGTTGGGAGCAGGGGAACATGAGTATAAACGGCCTAGCGATAATGCTCCAGCGAGTGCGCCTGCTGTGAGAATACGGCTTACAGTGAGTTCGGGATTCTACGTCAGGAGCTTCGCGTATGATCTTGGGATCTCATGTGGGAGCCTGGCGACAATGGCAGAACTGGTGCGAACACGACAGGCCGACTTTACAACAAGGGATCGTACTGTCGCACAGGGTTGCTTGATGGCTGTGACATATGCGGATCTCGACGCCGGAGAAGGTGTTTGGGGGCCGGTGATCAAAGAGCATCTCATGACATGGGTGCACCAGAATCGACTGCCGATGAAGCAGATGCATATCAACGGTCGTGATCCAGGGACTAAGAACCGGTTGAATGAGGAAGAAAAGTCGAAAGTAAGACAGAGATTCCGGGGAGAACTGGTTGCAACAACGCGGAAAGAGCGACGAAGGCAGCAAAAGAAGGCAAAGGCAGACGTGAGTGACCGAGAGGGTGCGGAATCATGAAGTTCGATACTCGTGACAGATTGCCCTACTCAAAACCCTTGCTCTGTCTGAGATCGAACGTTTACGGAGCCCGTACCACCGCGTCGATGGTCACCGATACCGAATAGGGGCTCCTCAATCTCGAGTTGCCTTGTCTTCATCCGTACTGATGTTTTCATCAGCTTTCGGAGTACTCTTTGTCGGCCCATGTCGCTTCACGGTCGGACATGCAAGATCAACTGGTCGATTTGGCTTGATGAGTGAACAATGTGTACCTAGGTAGTCATTCACCACTCCTATTTGTGTCGAAGTATAACTGCAAGCCTCATAGGAGGGATGCATCCTATAAAAGGTCTAAGGCCCTGTCAATCCGGAAATGGACCTTCGCATTAGACGTAATTTCTTCGTGTCACAACTCTCCATCTAGATCGCCAACGGTTATTATCTAGAAACTAATATATCTGCTTAGATTATATTCGCAATTAAACAACATTGGGCCTCATATTCTAGGTAGAGCTACAGTATTCATAGTTAGTGTGATACATGTATTCAGAAACCATATACGGCTACTTAGGTAAGGAGACCACCTAATAAACACGACAGCATTGACGCGCAAAGGGATGTAGAGTGATGGGGGGAATTCATGAGATAAATATGTTGCAAGGCTTATTGAAGGTTACGGAATAGTACGTGCCAGTGAAGTCACTAGAAGTAATGTTGCGTTTCAATGAAAAGGCGCGTCAAGGATCTTGATGACGGAGTAGATGAAAAAAGGATGGCGAAGAACACCAGAATGAAGAAAGCTATGGGGGAGATGAGCATGCCAAGTGAGCTAAGTCACAACCGGTATAGCTCCACTTCGAACCAAACACAACTACTCACCTCCCATGCATTCTCACATCGCACACAAGCAAAAGCACCCAAGACACAAATCATCAACTGAAATGCTCCCGCCGGTTGACCCTACCGTTCTACAGCGGAACCCCAACTTCGAAATACTCTACAAAGACCTCTGCACCCGAAAGCTCAACCCAGATGGCTCGACGCGCGACATCAAGAAGCAGCGTGTGCATGATGAGATAAGACGGGTATGCCACAGCTTTTCCCACATAGATTTCTTAACAAATGGCTTCCACTTTCCCAGTCTATTTCAGCGTAAAAATTTCCTTTCAATACTGTTTTACCACGATTATCCCGAATCATCAGCGATTCTCACCACCAATATCTTCTGCCAAGCCCGTCCTCTCTCCATCTCTCATTATATGAATCTCCCAAAACAAACATTCCAGATCATCCATTAACCACCCACCCTAGAACCTCACAACCCACCGCACAAAAACCCACACAACCACCCTCCTCCTCTCCACCCTCTCCACCCTCCCCTCCCGCTGCCCCACGCTCCCCCCATCCCTCCACCCAACAATCGACCTCACAACCGCCCTCCTAACCCACCGCATCCCCCCCACAGACCGCGCCATCCTAACCGGCGACACGCAAACCTTCCTCTCAAACATCGACATCATCGCCTCCGCCCTCTCCACCCAACTCACCACCCTCGCCACCCTCCTCTGCAAAATAGCAAACCCAACAACCCCACCCCCAATAGCCGGACTGCGCGCAGCAGCAGAGCAACTACGACACTCCGCAACGCGCGCCCTCCCCGCCGAACTATCAGCCCAGAAACTCGAACTAGCAAATACCACGCACGCAGTCCTCGCGCTCCACCGCACCCTCCTCGAAACCGGGATCTGCATCCTCGAACTCACGCAGCACGGCGCCTTGTCGCGCGCTACCAAAGCCCGCGCAGACTACTTGCATGCGCGCGCTTTGGTGCTCGGGCTCCAGGCGAAGATGCATACCCATGCGCATCCGCCGCCGGCCGAGTTTGTGGGCGCATTGAAAAGGTTTAGGGAGGAGCAGGGGAGTAGTGAGGTGAGGTTGCGGGATAGGGAGGGATTGGCGAGGAGGGCGTTAGAGTTGTATGGGAGGGCGGGGGAGAAGGTGATGAGGGAGTTGGCGAGGAGGAAGGGGGTGCTTTCGGGGGAGATTGAGAGGTTGGAGAGGGATATAGAGGGGTTAGAGAGGGGTGAGTGATAGGGGATGGGATGGGATAGGCTGGTGCTGGTTAGGTATTGTTGTGTATGTTGGTGTGATCTTGGTCACCAAAGGTACATATGTATAGTTACCCTACAAATGTGTGTACTGATTCGTTGGACCTAGTCTGGATCTAACATGAAGATAAACTTGCATAGCTCCTGGTTCGGTGCAGCATGGCCAGTCATGACCTGAAAGAAAGAGGCAAGATACGCATCGTAGGGTCTTCAACCCCATTACGTGCCAATAACCTTCTCACCCACGACCTCATACTCCTCCCCCACGAGTTCGCCACCGTCGGTGAATATCTTCTTTGCACCCATCTTACATATCTGCACCCTGTCGATCCTCACGTCCTCAGCCCAGACGACCTCTCTAAAGCGATCAATCAACTCCCTCGCATCGAAGCGCAGCCAGCTCTTCGCGTTCGGTCCATGACCATCCGTCCCATCGAGATTTGCGACTGCTTTCACTTCGGTCTCTGCAGTCGAGGGATCAGGCGGTGCAGTCGTTATTTCTTCGTGCCCGTCTTGCGTAGAAGCAGCCGTCGAAGCGCCATCGTCATGCTGCCCCGTGCCGTCTACTTGATTTACAGTCCCTGCCCCGTCAACGCCTCCGCTGGCGGATTGTCCTTCTGCCATCGTCCCACCCCGTTTTGGCTTCGCATATATCGTATTGATGATTGTAGCATGCAATCTCAACGACCTCTTGTCCTCGACCATGAACCCATCTCTCGTAAACAGATGCTTCAACTTCTCTCCAAAGCGCAGCAATCTCTCCGTTCCATCCGTCGGCTCCGCATACAGAATACTTGTTTTCTGCGGCGCTTGCATTGGGACCAAGCCCCTGATCTGGATAGTCAAAGCCTCTGCATCCGGCATGGCGTAAGCACTCAGATTCTCCGAGACGGTGCCCTCCTGGGCTGCTTTCTCGGCCATAGCCTGCGCAGTAATGTCACGCAGTAACCTCTGCAGATCCAGCTCTTGTAAATACTGCTTCGCGGCTTCTAATTGGTCGGCATCAAGGGACATGACGCCTAGGGTGAGATGCAGCGCGCCGACTGGTCTGACAGCTTGCAATGGCACAAGTCCCATGCTTCCTAGCTCTTCCTTCAGTTTCTCCAGCTCTCTTTCCATCTGTAGTTGGCTCTTTTCGTTGACAAGTGGTAGGCACAAGAAGTGAGTCAATTGCGGTTTCTTTGGTCCGCCTTTTCCTTTCTTGCCTCTCCCTTTCCTGGCTCGTTGTGTTGGTGGTGGTGACACCTGGCGCTTGAGAGACGAAGCATGTTGCAAGGAAGTCCGCACCTCGGTGTTGTCCCGCAGCTTCTCGCCGTCTAGAAACTCATTGTACACACCCCTGCCTTTGCTCTTGCCCATGACGATTGTGGAAGCGTGGAAGCACTGCCGGGGCGGAGAATGCAGTAGGTCAGGTGCAGACAAAAACCTGCCGGCTTTTGGCTGCCTGATTGAAGGGTACAGGTAGACCGGTTGCGGGATAGTAGGGCGAAGCTTGAGTGCTACAGAATATCTTGCTACAGATTGTTTGAGCGCAACTTCCCCGGATGATGGAATGATGATCATAGGGAAGGAACGCCCGGAGTCCGGCACCCAATCGAAGAAACTTGGAACGTGTGACCGGACGATGTCATCACACCGCCAGTTGACTGAAACCACAACAATTCAATGTTGATAGAGAACAAAGACCCAAAGATACGAGAAACTTCACCACGACAACTAATATGGAAGCCCACGATGTTGCCCTGTAGTCTCGAAAATCTGTATACCGAGGTAGCCAATCACGCCTGTGCGCTATGACGTACCCCAGCGTAGTCGCAGGAAACGCGCAGGTGTCAATGCGGCCGCGCGCTTGTGCTGAAAGGGCGAGAGATCGGCTCAAGGTAGGGCTGGAATGATCATCACGTCGGAGTTCGTCTTCTAGTAACTTCGAAGCGGGGGAAGGCACAGTTGTAACTCTATTGAACTTGGCATTCATGACAGCGGTGGCTATAGAGAGAACCCCTCATTCCTCGCAAGCAATGCACACAGAAGACAGACGGCCCCAATCATAGGAGCGATGTGGACGGTATTCAAACCCCTGATATCCAGTAACCATGGAAGAGTGAAGAAAGAAGGTATTCGACGCAGTGTGAAGAGAATGCTTTTGCCGAGACAAGGCGGGGTCTGGCGACAGCCCCTCGCATAGCAGCAACGCGCCTCCAGGCCTTGGTGCATGTGCGGCTGCGCGCTCGCATTGTCCCATTGTGCTGTAACTAGGTTCTAAGAGTCGTAGGAGATCGTTGGGTATCGGCTGTGCAGTCCATCAAGACTCGTCATTGTAGAATTTCTTGAGGACCTTCTCCACGTCGTGGAACTCCTGCTTTGCCTGCGCGATGGTCGTCTTCAGCTTCGACAAGCCCTCGTCCTCTGTGATGTCCTTGACGCCCGTCTCGTCCTTCTTCTGGCCAAAGTTCTGGATCTTCTCGCATGAGTCTTTCACCTTGCTAAGGCCGAGCGTAGCGGAGGAGCCCTTGAGGAAGTGGCCGAGTTCGGAGAGAGTCTTGAGATCTTTTTTCTCACTGCATCGAGTCAGCTCGTGTAGACATGCGTCGCCTGCCAGCTCTGCGAGCAGGGCAGCAGGGGCCAGGGCGCGCAGTGCTGAGCGGGCACTCACAGGTTGGTGTTCATCTTGTCGAAGGTGCTCTCAGCCTGCGTGAAGAAGTCATAGACGATGCTCTTGGAGAACTCTCTCTCTTCCTCGTCCTCATCCATCTCGAGGATCTGCTCGAATGTGGCCTCATCGATGCTGTCTTTGGCGCCGGGGATAGACATGATGTCCTCCTCGTTCGGCTGCTAAATTAGCCACTGCAGGCAGAGAAGTCGTGCCGCGTGTAGGGAAACGTGCCGTCGCAGGTAGCGCAAGCACGAGGGGGGGCAGGTGTGTGGTTGGAAAGATGGAGGGGCACAAACCCTGTCGCCCGCATCGTCCTTCGCCGATTCTGCTCTAGCCATATTTGTCCGTGGCACGCTATGCTGAGAAACTTCGTCAATGAGGTTGCTTCTGCACCAACAGCAATATCGCGCGCTGCGTGCCTTGCGGTGGCCGTGTAGAGTTGTCGAGGAGTGGTGTAGTAGTGTAGCACGTCTGCCCCGCAGAAATTTGTCGCGTCAGTACCAGTACCTAGTAGCTGCGGGTCCGGCGCGATTCACTGCGCGCACCAGTTTGGGACTGGCGTATCAATGACGACGAACAAGGCTCGGCCCGCGTGAAGATGCCGACGAGGCCTGATGGGAACAGGGCTGCGTAAGCACAGTGCGAACGTGCGGGAGTCGAATAGAAGATGAAGAGGTATTAGTGCGCTTCTGTGGGGGAGTCAGAAGGAAAAGTGCCGGAAGGCCTATTTTAACCCCCCGCTGGCGGCCTTCAGGGCGCGCCCACGCGCCCCGGAGAACGGTGCCGAAAGCGAGCGGGACTACACAAGTGCTTGTCCCGCCAGCTGTCGAGCAAGCCTTGGATAGTCGGTGAGAGGAGATCAGAAGAAGCGGCGTTGTGCAGCGATTGTCACGGGGATCCGTTCCTATACGGCACCGCGACTGGAGAAATTGCGTCTAGCTACCGGTACTCATCACTATCCCTGAAATGAGGGGCAGTGATGATAGACATGGCATACTTTGGCGGGGTCAGTCCGACGTCAACCGCCTTGCCTGAGCCCACCAGCGTGCCGTCCTGCCCTCGTCGTGGAGCGCCACGACACTGACCCAGCACCAGCCGCCCGCTCAGAAACGCCAGAGAACAATACAGCCAACGCTCACGAACAAACCCAGCGCACATGGCAGGCCGTGTGGTGCGGTTTCACGGTGCGGCTGGCGGGCTACGGCGACCGTCTTTGTCCCGCCGGAAGAAGGTGGAGGAGGCACGCGAAACTGGGACAGAAAGGGATAAAGAGACGACGCCAAGAGGGTCTGGAAGCGTTCGAAATGCTGTTGCTCGCCTGCTGGTGTTGGAAAGGTAAGACAACATGGTCCACGGCGACCCTCTTTTAGTATTGAGGGTGGTTTTGTATGGAGGATGCTCGCCGTGGCTGCAGGGTTCTCGCACCCTACGTCACGGCGCAGGCCCTGTCGTCACCTTGCATATGACCGCATAGATCCCGGCCTTGTGGGTGTTGCTGGCCGCCCTTGTCCCAAAGTTCCAACCACACTGCACGGCGACTCACCCTAGATGGCTAGCCCGACTCGCCCGCTTCCTCGTGGCCCTAGTGTCTCCATCTGATGTTCGGGATAGGTTCGGTATAACCACTGCAGCAACTACAGTGACTCGTTTCCGTCATATGTCGCATAATCCTACATCATGCATATACCAAGGCAACGCTGGACCCACCTGCAGCATTCAATCTGCAGGGCAACAAATGTACCTCCGGCGTGCTCCGGGCAGTACTCAACTTCCCGAAACGACGTGATCTTCGTGGAACCGTGCTTCGTGATGTA
Source organism: Laburnicola sp. JP-R-44 (assembly GCA_009805535.1). NCBI lineage: Eukaryota > Fungi > Ascomycota > Dothideomycetes > Pleosporales > Didymosphaeriaceae > Laburnicola > Laburnicola sp. JP-R-44. The sequence goes on along the minus strand of SELF01000019.1, from coordinate 2,222,546 downwards.
ACATACACCCCGCCGATCGGAACGCTCGGTGTGAAGTGGGTTGGAAAGGAGGGGTAGCCTACTCTTGAAGAGGGGCACAAACTTTTCTTCCTGCACAAAACCAGGCAACCACGGCACGCCCTTTACTTTACAGAGCCAGCAGACGCGACGATTCCTTGCAACCCACCGTGTGCGTCCCACAGAGGTAACGCTGTTTGTTTTCTGGCACACGCGACTCTACAGTATCATATATACTCAAAAAGGCAATGATCGACACGGCAAACGAAGTGCCCGGGCATCATTCGACCAGTTGGAGGTGTTCCGAATACGGACGGGACCGGGATGAGAGTCAAACCTCGAGGAAACATGGGTGATAGGTCCCGTCACCCGTCAAGATACGCTAGACATATTTTTTCTGTCTCCAGTAACATGGATGAGACCGTGGGGTGATAGAAGCTTCATTTCAATGTACAGTCTAGCCGTGTATGAGGTACTGGAACATGAAAAGTACAGTGTACAGTACGCCATGCCAATGCCAATGCTCCGCCGAAATTTCAAACCCGGAGTCAGTACACAGTAAAGGCCGAGGGTTTCTCGCATCTAACCAGTAACCTTATAGATGGACTCGGCAAGGCGCTTGACGTTACCGCTCGTGATACCGGCAACGGAGATTCTGCCGTCCTTGGTAGCATAGACGGAGTGCTGTTCAATAAGTCAGCGATAGCCCGCGAATCTTGGGGTTTTAGAAACTCGCCTCCTTGGCCAGAACATCCATTTGCTCAGGCTTAAGACCAGTATACGCGAACATGCCAATCTGGGACGTGATGTGGCTCCAGTCGTGCTTGCTGCCGAGCTTCTCCAAGTTCTCCTTGAGGAGAGCACGCATGGTGATGATGCGGTCGGCCATGTCCTTGACCTCGCCCAACCACTGCTTGTTCAGCGAGGGATCGTTTAAGATCTCGGACGCGATGCGAGCACCGTGAACCGGGGGATTGGAGTACAACGGTCGCACAAGAATTTTGATCTGTGAATCAACGCGTTTCTTCTCCTCAGCAGACTCGCAGACAACGGAGAAGGCGCCGACACGCTCGCCGTAGAGGCCCTATAAGATAGTCAATGTCAATGCTTCCAGATGTCCATTGGCAAGTCCTAACATACCATGTTCTTTGCGAAGCTCTGAGAGAGCACCGGGCGGAGACCCTCCTTGATAAAGTGACGAAGAGCGAAGGCGTCCGTGTCAGTGTTGCCGCTGGCAAAGCCCTGGTAAGCCATGTCGAAGAATGGGAAGTGCTCGCCCTCCTTCACAGCATTGGCGATCTGCACCCACTGGTCCTCGGTGGGATCGACACCAGTAGGGTTGTGAGCGCAAGCGTGCAGCAAAACGATGCTGCCCTTGGGCATGGCCTTAATATCGGCAACGAGGCCATCGAAATCAAGGCCAATGGTGTCCTTGTTGTAGTATCGGTACTTCTCGACCTTCAACCCGCAATCCTTGAAAACGGCGTTGTGGTTCGCCCACGACGGGGTAGGGATGTAGATGGTCTTTGCACCTGGATAGAAGCGCTCGAGGAAGGCACCGCCGATGCGCAGAGCGCCGGTACCGGAGATGGACTGTGTGATGGCAACACGTTCCTCTTTGATGGGTGCAGAGTCAGGGCCGTAAGCCAACTGCAGAGCAGCCTTGGTGAATGCCGGCACACCGGTGATTCCAGCATACTCCTTGTCCAGCAAAGACTCAACAATCTTCTTCTCAGCTTGCCTCACGGAAGGCAACACGAACGGCTTGCCCTTATCATCCCGATAGGCGCCCACACCTGCGCATGTCAGCTCCCAGTGCCCTCGTTCGCTAGCGCCACGCGGACGAACCCAAGTTGATCTTCTCCGGGTTGCTGTCGGCCTTGAAAGCTTCGGTGATACCTGTGCAAAGTCAATGAGATGCATCTAGGGGGAAAGCAGCTCCACTCACCAAGAATGGCCTGATCGAAGGCAAAGGAGCGGTAAGTAATTGTCGGCAGCTGTGGATGGGTCGCAACTTACATCCTGTACACCAATTAGCCCATGTTCTTGCCAATTGCTCTTGTCGTGCTGTTTTTCAACTTACTGGAGGACCTTGAGGCACTTGCGACCAGGCAGAGACCGCCCTGGCTCCGGCCTTGACGGTGAACTGCTTGGACGCAGCTTGACGCAAAGCGGTCCGCGATGAGGCGAGCATGATAGATGTGCAGTGTTGGTAGGGGGTGATGATGATGAGGAAGGGATGAGTGACAGAGGAGGGAGTGATGAGTGTTGGAACGCGATGGCCTGAGACGATCTCCGCCAGCTGCTGCTCCACATTTTGTTTTTGGTGCAAGCGCAAGCGTGAGGGGAAGCTAGGGCCACCACACGCTAAGGGCCTAGATAGTAGAGGGAAGCGGCGACTCGACACTCACGCTGCAGTTTCCCCGTTGCCGAGGCCTAGCCCCTGAGCGTCCTAGCGCCGTTTATTCTTGGAGGATCCGTCCAAAAGGTTTGGATCATGTCGAGTGCTGCAAAGCCAACTCCGACGACATGCGCCCTGCTCTCCGGCAGACTCGGCGGCTTGTGAACTATGACCAGCATGCACTGCAAGCCTCGCTACCAGCTTTTCTGTACCCTGCGCTTTCCAGACATCCGGAAGCGCATTTAGTTCGCTGCTCGGAAACGCAACGGCCATCGACGAAGTTCTCCACGTTCAGGCGAGTGTCTCAGCAGCCTGCTATTGCCGTGCCTGGAGAACCTCAAACGGAGTTCCCACCCAAGCAACCGCGAACCGCAAATCGTATCCGTAGACAGCTCCCTCGATCCTGCCCGGGATGCGGCGCTCCGACCCAGATCTACGACAAAGAGGAGGCAGGCTTCTACCACCTGGACAGGAAAGCCGTCATACAGTATCTCGAATACGACCCCGAAGCGAAACCGTCAGAGCAGAAGGAGGACGACATCTATACCAGGGCGCTGAAGCAAGTCGACCCGAAGCTGCTTGAGGAGATCGGATTGGAGCGCGAAGTGCTGGAAGCTGGCAACACCGTCGATACCGGAGCCCCAGAAACGCCTGTGTGCGATCGATGTCACAATCTCCTGCATCATCGCGTAGGGACGCCCATCTACCACCCCTCGGTCGAATCTATCCAGCAGACCATCGCCGAATCCCCGCACCGTCGGAACCACATCTACCATGTAGTTGATGCCGCCGATTTCCCCCTCTCACTTGTACCCACACTCCAGTCGTCCCTACGAATACCTAAATTGCGAACGAAGAATCGACGAGCGAAACACAAGGGATGGGTGGCAAATGATCGCATTGCTGAAGTCAGCTTCGTGATCACACGCGCGGACCTGCTGGCGCCGAAGAAGGAGCAGGTAGATGCCCTCATGCCGTATATGCAGGAGGTACTTCGAGATGCTCTGGGAAGAAGGAATGAACAGGCACGGCTGGGCAACGTGAGATTGGTGAGCGCAAAAAGGGGTTGGTGGACGAAGCAAGTCAAAGACGATATATGGGAGAGGGGGGGCGCAGGCTGGATGGTGGGCAAAGTCAATGTCGGAAAGTCAAATCTTTTCGAGGTGGTCTTCCCGAAAGGTAGAGGTGCAGATTACCAGGATGTACGGAAGATTCGCAGTGCCGCTGAGCGAGAAGCCATGGTCAAGAACGCAAAGTCGCTGGACGAGCTTGTCGCAGTACAGCAGCAACTCGCCGAAGAAGACGCCGAACTCGAGCGCAAAGACGCCCTCCCAAGAGAGCACCAGCATAAACCCCCCGAGCCTGAGGACGAACTAGACGAGGAGGACAGCGAGCTCGATCCTGACGCCCTCCTCCCGCCCGCACAACCCTATACGCCCTACCCCGTCCTTCCCATCGCGTCCTCCCTCCCGGGCACGACCGCCTCCCCAATCCGCATCCCCTTTGGCCGCAATCGAGGCGAACTCGTCGACATGCCTGGCCTCGCGCGCACGAGCCCCGGTCTCGAGACTTTCGTCCAGCCAAAAGCACAGGACGATCTCATAATGAAAAGCCGCATTACCGCCCAACGTTACGTCCTCAAACCAGGTCAATCGCTTATTCTAGGTGGCGGCCTCATCCGCATCACCCCCGTAACCCAGGACCTCATTTTCATCATCCACCCCTTCGTCCCCCTCGAACCTCACGTAACGCGCACAGACAAAGCCGCCAGCGTCCAAGCCCAAGCCAGCGACCGCAACATCACCTCGATACTCGCCGACGACGTCGGCTCCAAGATGCACTCGGCAGGCCGATTCAAGCTCAAATGGGACGTGACCAAGAAACTCGCTGGGCCGCTCACCAGCGCCGTAGCCGCCAAATTACGCCCCGAGAACCTCCCCTTCCGCGTCTTCGGCACAGACATCCTCATCGAAGGCGTCGGCTGGCTCGAGATCAGCGCGCAAATCCGCCGTCCCCAGGGCTGGAAAGCCCCTGGCATGCTCAAAAAGGACCCAAACGCGCTGCAGAAAGCAAAGTACGCGGCACAGCGGCGCGCACAGGAGGAGCTGCGTATGAAGCACGAGGCAAAATTGCGAGGCGAGACGTTTGTCAGACGGCGCGTCGACGACGAGGACAGGGAGGATGTCGTCGAGTTCCCCGAGGTCGAGGTGTTTAGTCCGCTGGGGAAATTCGTCGGCTGTAGGATGCCCATGTGTGCGAGTGTGGTTAGTGGGCCTAAACAGATTAGCAGTCGTGAGAGGTCGGCGCGGCCGAGACGCAGTATGAAGAGTGTGAAGGCGCAGAGAAAACCACTGGGTTCTTCTTAATACCCCTGTTGTAAGTACGTCTTTGCATGGCACGCACGCCTATGTACTTTCTTGTACGATACATGTCACGCACGGCAAACTGGTGGGTTATATGTTTTTTCTTTGTCCCCAAAAAGAAGCGTTGTAGATTATTTGTATATAGCATAGCGTAGGATAGATGACTTGTAACTCCCTCATGTTTAATTAACACCACCGAAAATACATAAATACTGTCTCCGTGTTGCGACCATGTCTAGAGATGACTGACTTTGTCCTAAGCAATATCGACTACATGACCCATGGATGCTAACCCTTCCCCCTCATATTGAAACAGAAATCGTGCCCAGCGCGTCGCTCTAGGACGTGGCTGGTGTAACAAGGCACGATTCCAAATGCGTCACCAACGCCTGTACGCCTAGCACAATGTGCTCGATCTTCCATGCCCGCGTCTACAACAAGGTGTTACGCGAAGAGGCTCCTCCGTGGCATCGTGGCGCCAGCTGTGCGCCTCGTGCCTTGCATGTTTTGACGCACGAGATTACCTCGTGGCCACCGGCTTATCGTTGTCCGGAATGCAGACTTAGTCATCGTCCGCGCCGTTCCCCTCGAGCATGTCGAAGTAGGCCTCATGCTCTTTGGCGCAGTCGGGCTTATCGGATCTCACGCAGCCGGGGAAGTTTGCGACAAGGTCGCCTGCCTTGTATTTTGCAAATTTGGGGTTTGCGGGGCCGGTGGCGTACGAATTGAGGAGGTTTTGGGGGATGAGGGCCAGCTTGGCGAGGATCGTGCCGTGCCATCTGCCAAGTATTAGCATCTTGTCGTCATGAATGGGTGGGTATGAATGCGTACTGCACGATGTGCTCCAGCGCATGCGACTCTGCCTTCTGGAAGTTGTAGCTCCGGTAGATGGGGTCGAACCATGCGTCCAGGAAGTATTTGGCCCACTCTCCGTTCCTCACGATGATGCTCGTGGGCGTCAGGCCCTCCTTGTCTTGCGTTACCACCAAGTCTATCCGGTCGCCCTTTAGGTTGCTGAAGGTCTTGATGACGCTGTCCGGCGGGACCACGGGTTCATTCGTCATCATCAGCTTCTCGAGACGGGAGGGGTTCAATATGTGCGATTGTAGATTGATGTCGGGGTTCATGATCAGCGCGGAGCTGTCCAGGTACCAGAAGAAGGTCGAGCCTGGGTGGAGTGTCATGGCGTGCCGTAGCGCGGGCACTTTGCTCCATGTGAGGGGAGCGTTGTTGAGGGGGTATCGGTTATTGTCGGGGAAGAATGTCAGGTAGCCTGCAGCGCATCAGTAGGAGCGAGTGTATGCCCGTGTCTTCGGGGTGTCGAGCGCACCATGTTTCTCCGCGTAGTCCTCCCTGTTCTTCCTGATGCTGCGCACCCATGCCGCGTCCGCCTTGGGGTCTATGGTCGTGACAATGACCACGGGCGGCCCCGAGCCTATTGCCACCTTGGGGATCTTCGCGCCCACGTCGCCGCTGCCGGTTCTCCGCAACAGCCATACCACGGTCAGGAAGCCCAGCATGCCCAGCACTATGGTCCGCAGCTTGTCTCTTCGCAGCAGGTTCTTCAGCGCCGGCGGTATGGCTATCGCGCTCTGGTTGCGGGCGGCGTACGGTGGGGGCCGCGACGTCTTGCGCGGCGGCATGGCGAAGTGCATGGTCGAGGGTCGGGAATGGGCTCGATGGAGGCGGCCAGGGAGGCCAGATCAGAGGCTCGGCCTGGTGGAGACAAACCGTTTGAGGGATGGCAGCGGGAGACGGGGCGAGGGGCGAGAGATCGGGGCGACGCGCTTATTTCAGAGTCATGCTTGGGGGACGGCCGACGGTCTGCGGGGGCATCAGCAGGCGCAATGCGGATTTCGAGAGCGCGCGAGGGCGAAAATTAGGACGATTATCGCAGTCTGGGTGACAAGGTTGCCAAGCACACCCCCCTGCCCACGTTCCCAAGGCTGGGCCCTTGCATGCATCTGGTCTCCTTTTATCTACGCAGTGTCGTCTTGATGCGACATCCTTTTCACGGAAACTGTAGCCATCATGGTCGTCCAGATAGATAGAATGTGATTGAATGGCTGGAGCGCGCTCAAAGCCAGCTACTCGATACCCCTACGCTGACATGTACGTCAGATCCTGATCAAATCAACTATCATGCGCTAACAAGTACCAGGTGGATGGGCACCTATCCTGATTTGCCCTCCTACGTTCTCAAAACTGGACAAGACCTATTACAAGAGGTTCTGGACAAGAACGCAGAAGAGCTCATCGGTCAAAACACGATCATCAAGTTCAACCACACCAAGATACCTTTCCTCCCGAAAGTGTTATCAATAGCGAAGGCTCTTCCGCTGCAGCTGCACCCCGTATGTCTTACTTCTTCATATGCAACCACTACCACGAAATCGTCCCCAGAATAAAGATCTTGCCGCCAAACTTCACAGCCGCGACCCCGACCAATTTACCGACCCCAACCACAAGCCGGAAATTGCGCTCGCTCTGTCCGACTTCGAAGCGTTCTGCGGCTTCAAGCCCCTTGGTGATATCTCACGGCTAATGCAGCTGGAGCCATTGAAGGCGTTCCTACCTTCCGTCCAGAAGCCCCACTTCGACGATCAGACGCTCGAGCATGTCGTCAAGACCATGCTTCAGGCGTCCCACGAAGCGATCAAGAAGACCAACGATGCACTGCTAGAACTCCCGAAAGAGCAGTTTGGCGACGACTCTTATATTCCAGAATTGATTCCTCGTCTGTCTAAGCAGTACGACAAGACGGATAACGGTGTTGTAGTGGCGTTGATTACAATGAACTACCTGCAACTCAAGAAAGGCGAGAGTATCTACATTCCCGCTGATGGCATACACGCCTACCTCTCTGGTGATATTATCGAGTGTATGGCGCGCTCCAACAACGTCCTGAACACCGGTTTCTGTCCCCGCGCCGACCGCAATTCCGTTGACATGTTCATTTCAACCTTAACTTTCACACCCCACTCCCCCAAGGAGTGTATGCTTCCGCCAAAGTCATTCGATCGCTCAAAGAATGGGAAGACGCAGGTCGTTGCTCCTCCGTTGAGCGAGTTCAACGTGCTGTCGATTGAGCTCAAGGATGGGGAGGACGAGACGATCGAAGCGATCGATGGGCCGTCAATCTTTATCGTCACCGAAGGCGAGGGATTACTCAAGGCAAATAGAAAGGAGCATAAACTCAGCGAGGGATACATCTTCTTTGTCGGACAGGTGCTCCTCCGGCTTCCTCAAGTGAACGTCAGGAGTGAATTCAACAATTATTCCTTTCCTTGTGCGGGCACGCCAGGGAAAGATGCCTCCACTTGTCTTGTTCGTTGCTTGGGCTCAACGCGTATTTTGCTTTGGTTACTCGACCAGCGCAGGGTGTGGACACCGAGTTTAAGGCTACAAAGGGGCTCCAGATCTACACGGCGTTTGTGGAGTAAGGTTAACATCTCTACGACACTTTCAGGAGGTAGTAAGTATTGCCTAGATACTCCACTCTGGGTCAATGGAGGCTACATCCAATTCTATAATTACTGTGCCCATTCTGGGCGGTTCCGCGAGGGGCATGCGTCTTAGTGTCGGATCCCGGGTTCTGTGCATATGTGGAGAGCTTCCCCGCACCTCAAGATGGCGCAGCTATAAAACCCCACGTAATGTCGCTCGAGTTGTCCCAACGAGCTTACTGCTGTGGTAAATTTTAATCCGATCTCTATTACAGTATTCTCTCTGATAGTAAGTGATCTGGTCTTGTTCTCATTATTGGGTTCGTTCGCTCCCAATTCCCTGGAGGTTGCTGGAATGAGTACGCGACTATCATCGTGCAACGACGCTGACACCAAATTCAGCTCTTCATTGTTCCAAAATGGTCGAAGCGGACTCCCCAGGAAAGCGCGACTCCATGGACGCCGCCGCCGAGCTCCCCTCCAAGCTCTCAGCAACCCATCTCGAACCCCTGACCCCCAAGAATCTAGGCCTAACCGACCTCCCCGCATCCGTACGCAACAAAATCTACGCCCATGTCCTCGACACCGAACTCGTCAATGTCGGCAAGCCCAATGTCTCCTACACGCACACCATCAAAGACTCCGTCCTGCGCTTCAAGGCCTCGCGTCCTCCCTTTCCTGTTCAAACCTCACTCTTTTACGTCAACAAGCAGATCTCGCAGGAGACTCGCCACTTCTTCTACTCGAAAAATCTGTTTGTCAAGTTCGAGGTTTATTCCAAGGATGCGCGGCATGCGAAAACCATGTTGGAGGACTCGGGTGTGCTGTTCTCGGTTGCCGAGGTAGAGGCCGTGGAGGCGTGTAAGGCGCACGCAATGGAATTGACTGTTGTCGAGAAAAATAGTGCGGAGAAGAGGGCGAGCGTCATCTTCCCGGCGCAGTATCTACCAAGGCTGATACATTTCATGGAGCAAGCGAGTCGTGCATCCGGCACATGGGCGCAGGGACATTCACTGTTTTTGGCGGTCGTGAATACATACGGGTTAGAAACTGCCAGAGTGCAAGGGGATTTGCTGGAGCTGTTCCGGCTTCTCACCAATATCGGCGCCGTCACTGTCGAAAAGGGGAACTTGATTCCCGGTTACGCGGAGGGGCTGCAGAGTACGATGATGGCCGTTAGTTTCGAGGCCGATGCCTGGCTCAGTACTGTGAGCGATATGACCGACCGAGCTGTCGAAGCACGAGAGAAGAAAGAGTACGACTCGGCGGCTCAACACGCCCAAGCCGCCATCATCTCCCTGACCTACGGGTATCTTACTCGTGCAGAAACATTGCACTCTCAGCCAGAGTCGTTCACAAGGTCCATCCAGCATCTCCGCTGGCGAACTGAAATTACCCTCGCGACAACGCTGCACTCCAAGCACGCAGCCCTCATTTCCACTCCTAATTGGCTCACCTCCGCCTCTATGCTTTCCGAAACACGAAAGCAAGCAGCAAACGATCTGCTCGCCGCCGAAACCGCTGCCTCGCATGCCGTTAGCCTGGCTACCGAGTCTCCATCTCCGTCATCAAACCCTTGGTTCCGCTCCCTGCCCGCTGAACTGATACCACCAAACAGAGCAGAGTGGTTCACCGATAAGGAGAGGGGCAGGAGTTGGTATGTGCTTGGACTAGCGCATCTCACTCTCGGTGAGAACTTGTTTGCGGCAGGGGATCTGGAGAGAGCAAGCGGAATGTGTGGCGAGATTGCCGAGGAGGTGGGGGAGGCTTTTAAGAGGGCCAGGGAGGGGATTGATTGGGAGGCGAGGCCTGGGAGTGGGTTGAGCAGGGCTGCAATGGTTGCTATTGGTCGAATTGGAATTAGCCCCTGACGTCATACATGCGGTGTGAATTGTGAACTAAAATGCGAACAAAGTCATAGAGAGTTATGTCTAGCTACATAATAGAAAGTATAAATGCAGTTTCTATAGTCTATTGTTAGCTATCAGGCCTTAGTATTAGACATGAATTAGTTTAACGTTATGTGTGAATTGTGAACTTCTGAAATGCGTATAAAGTTATAGAGAGTTATGTCTAGCTATATAATAGAAAGTGTAAATACAGTTTCCATAGTCTATTGTTAACTATCAGGTCTTAGTATCACACACGAAATCCTTTGCCCGAGTCCTGCATTGGGTCGAGTCCTGAGTGTATCCTCGTGAACCGACGGCAAACAGTCCTTCTTGACCGAACCTGCTCCCTCAGCGTGCCACGAGCACGGAGACACGCTAGATTGCAAACAGGTATTGATCATTCGGTCCCAAAGCATGACCCGATGCGTACGAAGATGCAATCGCTCTATCAGCCTCACAAGACCAGGCGCCGGTTCCGGCTTTTGGCCTAATGATCAAGTCGTTTGCATAGAGGGATATATAATCGTACATTCTTCCTCCAGAATCTTCTCTTCTTCATCCTCACAGAAGTCTCTCATACTCTATTCTTTACACCAAAGTCCCCCAGAGACCTCCATATACACACTTCTCACACTACCATATCATCCAAGATGTCTAACTTCGATCAATTCCCCTCTTTGCCCATGCTCTCTCAATCTACCTTCTCTTCACCTTCGATCTCCCATCCGCCGGCTAACTCCATTGCTGAGTCAACCCAACCCGGTCCTCCCTTCACCTCCGCTCTACCTACAATCTCTTCTTCACCTACACTCCCACTTGCCGGAACAACCCAGCTCCCGGGCCGGGCTCCTCTCGCCTATATAAGGCCTCTCCCCGCTGCCCACAACTGGCCTTCCATCGGCACTCCTCTTACACCTTCTCCCCAGCAAATGCACCTCCGTTTGCACCGCAAAAAGTCACAGAATCGATACTTCAGTATCACGACCACGAAGGAGCCATGGGCTCCGTGGCGACCTCTCGCCACCAACGCACAGATGGAGACCCGGCCTTGCTACCCGGCCGGGTCTCGCACCCACAAACTCACCTGTGGTCACTTGGTGGTCGTCGCTCGCGACGCAGAGCCTTGCGCCACGAACTGCGGCCCGGAGACGGTAGAGACACCCATCGTCTCCGGGCCAGTACTAGCTACTTACATGCCGACGATTGAGAAAATTCGATCAGCAACTCGTCATGCCGTCAACTGCGCCCACGCAATTATGGAGGGCCAGGACGCACACATTGCAGAACAGGTGACGGGTATACACCTCGACATCTTGTCCAAGATCTGGCCGGCGCAGGATGCGGCCCTGCGCCCGCAACTGGATCGTAAGTCTTTCTCTTCCTCCCTTTCATTGGTAGGTTTGCTAACTTTGTTTGTCGTGGTAGTTCTTTCCGGCGACTTCAGTTGCACCCTTTGCGGGACCACTGGTCACCGAAAGTCGATGCCTGCCTCCGCGGTGCCCGAGCACCCATACTTTTGCGTCGTCGTTGGCCGCGATGAGCAGGACATCGCCGTCATCTCCGAATTCGAGAAAGGTGTCCGGCCGGAGCGCCCGGAGAACAAGAAGCGCTGGGGAGGTGCCAAAGCCGGCGGGCGGGGTGGTGAGAGCCTGCTGGAGAGGAAGAGCAGGGTAAAGGATGGCAGGATCACAAAGATGAGGGTGCAGGAGAAGAAGATGGTGACGGAGAGGCTCCGAGATGAGGGCCTTCTCGAAGGCTTCGAGTCTGCCTTTGGTGGTGGACTGATGGATTAAGGAGGATATCGGCATTGTCAATTCGGTGGTTTGAGAAGTTTGTAGGATGGTTTTTGGGTTCTTGGTTGCCTTGTCTCTGCTTTGGTCTTTGTACATTCTCTCACTTTGTACACTTACTTGCGTGTCTCAGATCATCTTGTCTCTTTGATGATCTGGGTAGATGGTTCGGCTTGTACGAGGTTGGTTGTGAGAGGCTCGGACAGACATTGGCCATGACATGTACTTTATACAAAAGCTTGTTCCTTTTACATCATCGATGCTCTGAAAATCTTCGTGGTGTTTTGATGACTTTGTTGTCTTGATGCCTTGGCATCTTGATACCTTGATGTCTCAATGTCTTACTGCCTTAACGACCTGATATCTTGGTGTCTCTATGACTTGATGTCTCAATGCCTCGTTGCCTTGACTCATTCATCCATCCATTCATCCCCACCTGCTCACAGTCAACCCCACCTCGATGCCTCAACGTCTCCAAACACGCAAACCATCCCCACAACCTAAATTTATTGCGCTTGAGCGGAAGGATCCCAACTGTCAGCATCTACAGTATGTTCACTTCAGCAGCATGTAGTCTTCCTAGCCATCCGTACAGCGTATCCAGGCCCCGCGGCACCCGCAAAAGGCCTCTCATGCATTCTTTCAAAGAACCCGCCGTCATCCTCGTGATTCGAAAAGGTACCGTGAGACAAAAACCCCCGCCAACGTCTCTAACAACGGCATCCTCATGCCAATCATCCTCCACAACCCCCACCGCGTTTCTCCCCCGCATGTATGAACGACACCACCAACCAAAACCTCCACAGCACCACGCCACCCTCCAACCCATCTCCTCCTTCCATCAGCCCTCCCCCACACAAGCTACCACCCCCAACCGCCGACCAACCTCCCCAAACCCATCCCACTCTCCATCCTCCCAAAAAACAGCCTCAAACCTCACAGTGTGACGACCAGCATGTTTGTCGGAGAGGAGGAGCCGAATTTTTTTTCGGCCGATATGTGACTTACAACACCGCAGCATCCGCACCGCACTCCATCCAGCAAACAAACGACCACATCGATCACCTCCACCTCTATCCCTCGCTCTACAAGTCCATCTCGCGGCGACAATTCGACGCCCTATCTCGTACACCCGGGATTTGTTTCAGAGTGCAGGCCAAGGACAAGCACAAAGGACAAGAGAGCCAGCCTTCCTTGCACCTTGTATTCTACCATCTACCCATCCATCTCCACTTCTACGCCCGCATCTACATCTCTACACTGTGTTTTATTCCTATTCTAACATAACCAAACGCACTACCCCCACCAAACGAGCACACGAACAAGCACAAGTACAAGCACAAGCACCTAAACAACGTACTCAAAGGGATGATATGAATAAGCTACGTGTCTATGCACGACCCACTTGATTCGATATAATAAAACCCGCATACCCTCCACCCGCAGACTGTACAAGGTAGACGAAAGGATGCTTTTTCAGCATGTGCTCGTGCTGTGGTGTGCTGTACTGTGCCATGGTGTTGTAATGAATAGATCGCTGGGTGGGGCGGAGAAGAAAGTGAGAAAGAAAGACAGAGGTCAATACATCACTTGTTCCTTCACTCGTGCAGATGATTTGGAATATAGATGTATTTTATTTTATCGACTTGGCTTGACTTGCAATCTGAAGTCATGATGTACATAATTGAGCTGATGAAATAAAAGCTCAAATCATCGAACCGAGCCGAACCGAGCCGAGTCGAACCATGTCGCAAAGACTTCAGCCCCGTAGCCCGTAGGTAGGGGCTCCATGAAAACTGTGTCGGTAACCTGGTCGAAAACTTCGTCGGTACCTTTGTCGAAACTTTGTCTGTGCCCAAGACCCAATGTTCTCATATCCAGCTAAGAAGAAAAAACCAAACATGCCAGGGGGTATCGTAGAATACAAAGGAAAAAGAAAGAAAGAGCCACCAACCATTCCAGCCACGGGATAAGCAAAGGAAAAGCCGGAAAGCCAGGGTAAGTAAAGAAAAGAGTTGGATGGATGAATGAAAGGGAAGTCAAGGGGAGAGGGAAACGTGCCATGTGGTTCCGAGGCAAAGACAGCGGACGCACGCCACACCACACCATACCGCATCACACCGTACCGCCAACACGCCCAAGTACATGGCATCTTCCACATAGTGTTACACACCGATTGCCGTCGGCTAACGAGTCAAGGCTTTGGTGACAAGTAGATGTAGCACGTTGTCATTTGTTTCTGTCTTTTTTTTTGATGGTCGAGGTAGTCGCGGGCTGCGTTCAGGAAATCGATGCGTAAGACAAGCGAAAGAGCATGCTTGGTTCGGGTTGCCGGTGGTCGCGAGCAGAGGTACGGGTGTGGTGTGGCGGGTCGGTCCTAGGACTCCAGGTAGGCGTCAATGGCGTCGAGGAGGTCCTTGTTTAGGAGCTTGGGAATGTCGTCTTCCTCGATCTCGTCGACGGGGAGGTAGATGTCCTCCATGGTCGGGATGCACTGCACCCTGTCGAGCGGGTATTGCTCGACGACTTGAAGCTGGCCCCACTGGATGCCCGGTGCGCCAGGCTCGCGGGGGAGGGGAAGATAGCGGCCGCAGTTTGTCTTTGCGCGGTCGTCGCCCTCCCACTTCATCTCTGCGAACGAAGGCCAGGGAGCAATCTCGTCGTCCTTGCCGTTCATCCAGTCATGGCACCAGATGGTCTTCAGACCGAGGACACGCGAATAATTGCCCTGCATACGGAGGTTCTTGCCTCCGGGAATGAGCTTCTCGAGCGACCCACCTACCTTGGCGTCAGTCTGAGGCATCCTGAGCTCGCGCTCAAGCTCCTTCTGCTTCAGTGACTTTGCGAGTGCCTCCTTCTTGGATGCGAGCATGGCCTCGCGATGAGCGGTATAATCTTGTAGCTTCCACTTTGCCACATCGCTGTGTTTGAAGAGGCGACGCATAGAGTTGCGGATGATGAGAAATTCCTGGTTGTGCTGGGCCTCGGGTGCCACCCAGGTGCGCGAGCTACGATACCCGCCGCCCGAGAACGGGTTTGTACCGGGGCCATTGCGAGACCTCGTTAGACGCATCGGCTCGCGAGGTGCGGGCGGGCTGGATTGTTCGGAACTGAACCTAGCATCCGGCGGGCTAGAATCGACGAGGAAGGGTGCTCCAGGCTTGAAGAAGCGAGAATTGGTGATCATCGAGATGTCCTCAGCTGTCGAGCTGATGGGAGAGGTGATACCACCGGCATCTGCAACGCGGGGCTCAATGGAACTATCGCCCTGGAGCGTTCCGCTACCCTCCGAAGACGACGAGTATGGTGACTTCCTGCCCCGCAGATCTACTCCGCCGTCGTTGTGCTCACGATTCGCCATTCAAGGATTGTTCGGTATGGAGGGGGTGAGGCTTCGGGGAGTGGGTCGTTGAGAGATGAGCTGTGCAAATCACCTTCTCTCGGACACTGTGGCAAGTGTTCTGAGGATGAGGATCGGAATCAACCGCGTAGGAGAGGATTTGACGAGCAACTCGAATCGCACTTGGAATGTAGGGCAGTGAAGCTCTCGGAGCTATTGGGAGGGTACTCAGCTGAGAAGCCTGGAGTTCGGTGCTGCTGGTAGTGTTCGTTAGTGACGTCCAGAGAATGACACTGTAATGGCCCAGCGTGCAGCTTCCCCCCAAAAACAGAACAAGTGGCGGTACCCCGCAGCTGTTAAGTAATGAGAAATAGGACCAGGGCCTCCTATATCGCAATTCGGAAATGACCGTAGAGACATTGACGAATGGGAGTGGAGAGCGTGAGGGCGGGTTGAGGGGCAAACAAACGCACCCAAACGTATGTACCACGTCCCAGATGAAGTGCGTCAAGACCCGCAGGTTCCCTGAAAAACCCTTCTGCCATGCTGTTTTGGAGGAAGCTGTTTGCTTAGGCGATCTTGCTGGAAAATGGGGGATTCCACAAAATCTTCCTGCGGAGAGCCACAGGAAGAATTGTGAAATAGTTGTAAAGCTGTGACATACCTACTAGGATCACCTTTATCTCATGTAGTGATTGATCTCCTGCGCGTTTGAGAGCTTCCGCGAGTACCGATATGATTGAGGAAGTAACGGCTACCAATGGTCAATATATATACTACCTAGCGTAGACTAGTGCAGACAATAAGAGGGCCAGGCAAGCGGCGACTAAGGTCCTGAATGAGGACAATAGAAGGAGCTCAGCTGGTGTAAGTGAGAGACTTACAGATCTGTCAGGCGGCGACTTGTGAGAGCCACGCGGCGGGGTGCGCTCGGGTGACCTGTTCTTTTAACGGTCCGATCCTAGCGATATGCTCTACCCTCTACATCCAAGACGAAGCGACGGTCGCAATAAGTACGAAAGACGAGCGATTGGGTTCCGTATGCGTAAAAAAATAGCACTCTGCTGTTCGGCGACGATACGACGAAGGTTGACGGCGAGAGGTTGCGGACAATCGAGTTGAGTGCAGAAATAACGTCGAAGCGGGGGTGTCGAGAAGGAGAGCGAATATAAGCAAGAGATCAACGAGACGATGGGTGAAAAAAAGCCAGGCTGCAGCCCGACAGAGGGGTCTGGTGAAAGCTATCGCGACCTTGGGCACGGTTGCCCACAATGACTGTCCGCAAATAAGCTTTGGACCCCGAACAGGATAGCTGCGTAGTACAGACGGCGCACGTTCAAAGAAGACCACCAGGCCCAGGTCGCGGATATGGAGAAGGCCACATGGGAAGGCGACGTGGGAGGGGGTTATCAGCTAAGACTACGTACGGCCTGTAGAGTGGTCTTAGCTAACGAACCCCCTCCGTCCATTACATTTCTACTCCCCACCCTCGTCGGGGTGTAACATGGCGGGTCAAGCCTCGGCTGCAGGCTTTTGGTCAAAAGCGTGCAATGGGCGTTGAGGTGGCGGGGTCTCCATCTCCTCCCAACACTGGGCATGGTGGTTAGGTTCACGCTCCGGGATCACACAATATATACCAGGCAGGAACCGTTGAGAAGAAGGCAGGCAAGCGTCATAGATGAATAATTATCCAGACTGAGCATGTGTCCTGGAAATGCAAGTCGAAGCTGGGTCTGCTGTGAGTACTGACAGTCTTCATGACCATGGCGTTTGGAGTATGAGAATGGGCCAGAGGGATCCAGAGCAAGCGGTAACATTTACGAGGGTCACGCCAGGGCAGCCCGAGCTGGATGTGAATATTGTACCTGGACTAGTTAGCTACGATGCAGATAATGAGTGAATTGCAGAGCTGGAAGACGAGCCACCTGGGCAGTGCCCCAGGCACGGGATGGCCTCTCCACGGTGGCCGGCCCTCGCACGATATAGAGGCTGACACAGTCACAAACAGCATTTCGAAACCGAGCCACGGGCGCTGGCGGTGTGGTGGGCATGACGGAGGAGGGCACGGAGGGATATCATCGGAATGGAGATGGGATGGAGGTCGGACGTCTAGTTTGTTTGAAACAGGCGCTTGGTAAGCACTTGGTTGGCTCACAGCGGCCTGCGTCCAGCGTGCGGCGGCAACCCGTTAGCTCGGCTGGGCATCCGGGCGCCTTTTGCCAGCGTCACGACAGCGGGTCGAGCGCCAGCAGAGGCTCCGGGAAGGGAAACGGGGTCTCGTCTCCATGGCGCAGAGTGGACGGCACTTGGTAGACACTGTATGCAGATACATGGAAATAGTCAACGAAGCATCCTGCGTCCGAAGACGATGATGTCGGCTCTCGGCGTGCATAGACATGCAGAAACAGGGAAGGTGACGGCAGACGGCCGCAGCAGCCCTGCGGCGAGGCCTGCCTACATAATGGCGGCGGCCGCCATGTGTTCCGGCTTCGAGCCTCCTCTGCCTACGACCGACCGACCCCAGAGGTGTGTTCCCTTGGGCTCGACGACGATCCCACCTGCGACGCGCTGGTCCGTCACGAGGCCTCGCCGGCCTCCTCTGCGCGCCAGCGGCAGCCCGTGGGCGCAAGCCGGTGAACAACGGACGCCCGCCCAGACGAGCCGCGACAACCAGTCGAGTACAAAGAGCTCGAAACAACAGTCGCCGCCGCGCGAAGACTGTCCTGGCGCCTTGTCTGGGCCTTCTCCAGCCCGACCGCCCGCCATGCGAATGACTGGTCGCTAGGAGCTTTTCCCACCTCCCACGGGCGCCTATCTGGGCCGCCCACCTAACCGGATCTCGCCAGATCCACAACAGAGCCGCAACGTACTGGATATGCTGCTGGACAAACTGGTCGAGCAGGCCGTCCTCTGCCGTGCCATTGGCGCTTGCAGCGAGCCCTGTGCTCCGTCCTGCGCTTTCTCGCGGTACGTACTGCTTGCTGTGCGTTTGAATCACTACGCAGGCGTGAATGCACTAAAGTCATACATTCCCCGCACCCCTTCTTCCATATCGTGCTTTCACTATCTGCCTGCGTCACCTTTCTTTGTTGCATTGTCTGGAGCGTTCGGGTTTCATTCACTTTCTTTATTGTGCTATTGCTCTTATTGTTTCACCTTGGCCTGTAATCCATACTCCGCCTTCCACCGTACCCTTCCTCTACGATACCCATCTCTGGCAGATACTTCGCTCCTCTATCGCACCTCTGCATATTCGCATCATATTCAACGCAACTGCCTGGCGCTGGTTGCCTGCCGTTCATCTGCCGTTTCCCTAACCCCACAACCACACCTCGCGTTCGCAGCCATCCACGTTCGCTATGGCTTCCACGGAGAACCAACAGCAACCCTTCCCGGCTGTACCTCCAACTCTGTCCGCTGGCGATTATGAGATGCGAGGCAACTACGCCCCACAAGAAACACCACGACCTCCGCTAAACCAAACACCATACCTCAAACCACACCTCGGCCTTCGAGCTAGACTCTCGCAGATATGGATCAACCGCTGGACCATCCTCCTCCTCCTCGTCCTCGTTCGCCTTCTCTTCGCAATCGCGAGCACCAACTCGAGCCTGAGCTCAGCTCGTAGAGAAGCACTCAGCGCATGCAACCAAGTCGAGAACATGGGCAGTTCCATGGCGTCCATGCCCCACTTCATGGCCGACGGCGTCAACGAAATGACCTCCGCCGGCATCGAAAAAGCTGTGCACGGTCTGGTCAAGATGTTGGAACTTAGTGTCGCTGGAGTGGAAGAAATCGTCATCTTCGTGGTTCACATGATGACAGGCACGTACCTCTGCCTCATTACCCTTGCCGTCAGTGGTAGTCTTCATGCTGCAGTCGAAATTGGAGAAGCCATCTCCAAGAATTTGAACGAGACTATTGAAGACGTCACAAACGGCGTGAGTGATGCTACCAAGAAAGCCACCGACGGTATCAACGACATCATAAAGAAGATCAACTTTCCGTTCGGCCCCGATTTCGACAAGCCAGTGATCAACCTCGACGATCAAATGAACAAGCTCAAATCGCTCGAGGCACCGCCACAACTGCAAGAAGGGCTTAAGAAGCTCAACGACTCAATCCCGACTTTCGAAGACGTGCAGAATTTCACCGACAACATCATCCGTCTCCCTTTCCAAGAGGTCAGGAAGCTAATTCAGGGCATGGAAAATTTCACCTTCGACCGCGATCTTCTCCCCATACCCCAAAAAGAGAAGCTGAATTTCTGCTCTGAAGGCAACTCCATCAACAGTTTCTTCGATGACCTTCTCGTCATGGCTTACACGGCCAAGAAGGTCGCCCTCGGCGTTCTTATTGCCCTAGCGGTTCTTGTTATGTTTCCAATGGCCTGGATGGAAATTCGACGATACCGCCGGATGGAGGAACGTGCTGAACTCTTCGAAAAGGGACACCAGCCCATGGATGTTGTTTACCTTGCCTCTCGCCCGACATCCTCTGGCATTGGACTGTGGTTCGGCCGCCGCTTCGGCTCTGCGCGTCGTCAGGAGATTGCGCGCTGGGCCTGGGCTTATGCAACTTCTGTTCCGATGCTCTTTCTAATTTCCCTGGCAATCGCAGGCTTCTTTTCCTGCTTCTGTCAATGGTTGCTGGTCAGGGGAATGCAAGAGAAAGTTCCAGAACTCACAGACCAAGTCGCCGGGTTCGCCGAGAAGGTGGTCACTTCGTTGAACAACGCTTCCATGTCGTGGGCTGGCGGCGTAAACGGCGCCGTTGGTGATCTCGACTCCAAAATCAACGACGACATTCTCGGCTGGGTGAACACAACAACATCCGCAGTCAACGGTACACTGAACGGCTTCGTCGACAAGATGTCCGATGTGCTCAACGAAACTTTCGCTGGCACGGTTCTCTACGACCCCATCAAAGAAGTGCTCAACTGCCTTATTGGCCTCAAGATTGCCGGCATCCAGAAGGGCCTTACATGGGTCCATGATCACGCCCATGTCAATTTCCCTGGCGTGAATAATGACACCATGTCTCTCGGAACGCTTGCTAAGCTAAGCGACTCTAGCTCCGCTGCCGAACTACTCGCCAACCCCAACGGCAAAGCTAGGGACGAAGTTACCGAAGCTATCAACTTCGTCATCGACAAGCTCCTTAGTGGCATTCTGACCGAGGCCTTGATCTCGCTCGCCATCTTGCTCATCTGGTTTGCTATCGCACTTGGCGGCCTCATCTACGCTTGCACTCACTTTGCCCGCCGCGATGCTTCACAAAGCACAGCGTATGTCATCGACCCGGTCATTGATAGCGCTCCTCAACAGACCCGCGAGTATCCCTCCGATGCGGCGCCGCCGTACGAGTACCCCGTCAACAAGGCTGCACCGTACACTCTGCAGCCCCGACCTTTTCAGCTATATGGTCTGAACGAACCTGAATCCGATTCAGAAAAGGTTGGCCAAGTAGAAGCTCATACAATCAATGACTCGGCGCGCCCCGGCCATTTCCGCACTAGCAGCCATGGACAATTCGACGACCCCTCTCCTCTCGACGAAAAGCCAAAGCCAAATCCATTCGCTGATCCCCCACGACGCATGAAGAGTCCGGATCCGTTCGCGGACAGACTGTAATGTCGATAATCCACGTTCTTCTCTGACCTTTACGCTTGCGTTCTGAGTCTCAGAAGTAACACGGGTTGCCACATCGACCTGCGATGAGACGTAATTGCTCAGGTTACGTACTTTGGACCTTGGTCCCTTTCTCTGATGATGCCTTGCTCTCGAGAATATATCTGCCAGGTTGACGGAGCTTGCTCCTCTCTGACAGACGAACTTAAACTGGTGTTTTATGCAATACATTTTAATTATCTAATCTGGCCCCTCAGCAACGCCTTGTAGTGCTTGCACTCGACGAGCGAGGGTGTCGCCATGTATCTCCTTCTGGTTTAGACGCTTTGCGTTGTTGCTCTGTTCTTGTGCTTTTTGGCGTTGGATTGATATCCCCTCATTGCATTTACTTGGAGCGTTTTGATACTTTTCTATATCTCTCATGTCAAGTCATTTACACTCTTGTTCCAAGAGATTTTTCAAAGTCCATCTCTCCCCATACTATCTATCGCAATGAGGTCTGTATATATCTCCTTTGGTCTGTCTATTCCCGAGACCCTTTCCCTCCCGCCCTCTCCCGCACCCCAAACTCCCCGGTTTCCCTTCTGCAGCCCGCACGCGCGCTCCCCGCCTCCCCGTGGCTTGCCCAGTTGGCCGCGAGCCCCTGTGTGACGCTGCAGTCAAGGCTGCAATCGGCGTGCAGGTTGCCGTGGTGCCGTGACGGCCGGATATATTGGGTATAATCGCTCTATTTCGCCTCTCCATGCACACCTTCCGTTAACTCACCGGCCCTTCTCGGCTGCATCTTCGGACCCGGCTGTGGCCGTCGCTGGGGGAAGTCGTTTTGTGCTGGATGCAGTGCTGATCGGTAACAAGCGTCCGTATACTTCCTCCTCACACGGTGCCTCCCCCCTTGCGCGCAGGACACGGGGTTAGCGTGCAGCACGTGTGTTAGTGAACAGGAAGTCGACAGAGGTTTTTTTTTTTGGCTTGTGTTGGCCTGTTTTTTTTTTTGAAGGAATCCTCGTCCCCTGGATGAAGGGTTGGATTTTTTGCGCTTGAGCGCCGCTTGTGTTGATTCTGTGCTCTTTTTTGCCGGAACGCGTTGTGGATTGGTGGGAAGATGGTTGATATTTGGGGTGGGGGAGTGCGTGGTGGTTGGTTAGGTTGTATGGCGTGTGGGTTTCGTGCTGACCTGAGTCGCTCTTTTGGAGGGGGTTTGTTTCTTGGGGAGGATGTGGATTTGTTGGGTGGATTGGATTGGATAGTAGGGTGGTTGTAGGTGGTTGAGGCTGTCGATAGATAATCGACGACATCCTTCCCATGGTTTTAGTGCTGTGGAGGTGTGATTGAAAGGTTGCGCTCATCATCGATTCGGTGAAAACGGAGTGAAAGTTCTACAGGGTCAAAACAGCTTTAAAGATTCAGACAGTCGGTTCACCTGCACCTGCATGGTCACTAGCACGTGGGAGCTCGGACCAGCCGCGAGCCGGCTGGCAATGATGATGAAGCGCGGCCCATCTGTAGCTTCCATGGAGCTCTTCCCAGCCGCATCATGGTCGCTCACAACGGAAGCATAGCGTGATGATTGACTACACTCTAGCGTCTCCAACATGCTGTCCGCTTTCACGGCTCGGCCGATTATCGAGCTGAAGCAGCGCGACAAGTCCAAGATCGAATCCATCCTCGCATACGGTATGCAGCCGCCCTCGCCTTCTACCCGGAGACTGATGGCATGCAGGCAACAGAGTCCTTGTCGGCCTAAACACAGGCTCCCTCCGCATCTACCGCGTCAACGAGACG
Organism: Laburnicola sp. JP-R-44; assembly: GCA_009805535.1. Classification (NCBI taxonomy): domain Eukaryota; kingdom Fungi; phylum Ascomycota; class Dothideomycetes; order Pleosporales; family Didymosphaeriaceae; genus Laburnicola; species Laburnicola sp. JP-R-44. The sequence continues at coordinate 2,199,905 of SELF01000019.1, read as the reverse complement.
ACCGAAGAAGACGAACAACCTGCGACGCATGGCGAACAGAACGGCGAGCAGCCCGATGCGCAGACACCCAAGATCAAGCCGGTGGACCTGCTGCGCGAGGAGGAGAAGTTTGCTCGCCGCCCGATACAGCAGCTAGCTATCATCAAGGAAGCGAATATTCTACTGTCGCTGTCGGACGGACATGTCTCCGTGTACGATCTGCAGACGTATGCGCTGCTGGAGAAGCTGGAGAGGACCAGGGGCGCCACGACGTTCGCCGTGACAAGCAACATCGTGAAGGATGGTAGCACGGGTATTCCATCTATTGTGAGCAGGTTGGCTGTGGCGGTCAAGAGGAAGATTATACTATGGACGTGGCAGGATATGGAGTTAAGCGGAGACGCGGCTGAGATCACGCTCGTTGCATCCGTCAAGAGCCTGACTTGGGCGACAGCGACTAAGATCGTTGCGGGTATGGATCCTGGCTTCGTCATGGTCAATGTCGAGAGTCAGGAGATTCAGGACATCATCAAGCCGGGCGCATTGTCCGAGGCCGGTGGGCAGGGTGGCACAAGGTTCGGTGCTGTGTCTTCGTCGGGCATGGGGTACATGGGCATGGGAAGCTGGGTGCCGAAGCCGCTAGCTACACGGCTGAGCGAGGGGGAAATGCTGTTGGCTAAGGACGTTAACAGCTTGTTTGTCGATACAGATGGGAATGCGCTGGACAAGCGACAGGTGCCATGGCCATCTGCACCGGAGAGCCTTGCATATTCGTATCCGTACATGCTCTCGCTACAGCCACCGTCGAAAGGCGGACTCGAGGTTAGGAATCCGGATACGCTCAACCTGCTGCAAACTATTGCCCTTCCGAACGCGAACTTCCTCCATGTTCCGCAGCCCAATATCAGCTTGGCGCATGCCGGCAAAGGCTTCCTTGTTGGGAGCGATCGATGCATTTGGAGAATGGGCGCGCAGAACTATGAGTCCCAGATCGATGAGCTTGTCGTTAACGGTCGATACGATGAGGCGCTCAGTCTGCTGAAGATGCTTGAAGATACCCTGCTCCACGACAAGGAAGGTAGGATTAGGGAGATTACGATGCTCAAGGCGCAAGCTTTATTCGACTTGCGCAAGTTTCGCGAAGCCATGGATCTTTTCACCGATGCAAAAGCGCCGCCAGAGCGAGTTATTGCGCTCTACCCGAAGTCTGTTGCCGGAAACTTCTCGTCGATCGAAAGCATCAAGGACGCAGACAGTGTTGTAGATGAGGAAGAACTGAACGCAGACAAGGCTCCTGCTGAAAGCAAGGAAGCACCTTCCACTCCCGTCAGCACCATTGGACGCTCCATGATGGGTAGATTGGTGGGAAATAAGAAGGTGGACTCTGATGCTGCGTCTATTAGATCTTCAATCAAGGACGCCAAGGACGACGCAGCCGACACTATGAGCATCAAAGGGAAGACGTCAGAAACCATACTTCCGGACAGGAACCTCGAGGGTAAAGAGTTGAAGCTTGCGGTGCACGCTCTGCAATCATACCTCGCACAGTGCCGTGTTCAGATAAAGCGTTATGTCGACATTGACGGCTCGCTCAAAGACCCTCTACCCCAGCCAAGCGAAAGCCAAACCGAAGAGTACAGGCCGCCATTTCACTATTTCATCCACGCATCGGGTCAGGCTGGGGATATCGACTGGGCTGCCGAGCTTCTGAAAGTGGCACAATTAGTCGACACTACACTCTTCCGGGCTTATATGCTTGCGAGCCCTGGTCTGGCCGGTCCGCTGTTCCGACTCCCCAATTTTTGCGAGCCGGACGTCGTTCAAGAGAAGCTTTACGAAACCGGTCGATATGCGGACTTGATCGACTTCTTGCATGGCAAGAAGCTTCATCGTCAAGCGTTGGAGCTCCTAGAGAAATTTGGGAAGAACGAAGCAGATGAAGAGGTTTCCTCGTCGCTTCAAGGACCTCAGCGAACAGTAGGGTATCTACAACAACTGCCGCCAGAGATGATTGACTTGATACTTGAGTTCGCAGAGTGGCCCTTGCGGACAGATCCCAAGTTGGGCATGGAAGTCTTTCTTGCAGATACTGAGAATGCCGAAACGCTGCCTCGAGATCGAGTGGTCGACTTTCTCGAGAAGATTGATGCCAAGCTTGCTGTGAAGTATCTCGAGCACATTATCGAAGAATTGAACGATCTCACGCCGGAGTTCCACCAAAAGTTGGTCGACTTGTTTTTGGAGAGGCTCAGGGCTCATGACTTTGAAAATGACGAGGAAAGAGAACGATGGCGGGACCGGCTGCAGACGTTCCTCAAGACGAGCACGAATTACAATACTATGCGCGTGTTTAGGCAATTGTCGCCGGATGACGCGGATTTCTATGAGGCCCGGGCTATCGTGCTCAGCAAGATGGGTAATCACAAGCAGGCATTGCAGATCTATGTCTTTGATATGAAAGACTACACAAAGGCCGAAGAGTGAGTGGTTTGGGAATTTATTTGCATGTGCGATACTGACGGTCCTAGATACTGCAATCAAACGTACCTCTCAACAGCCCAACCTTCCTCTCCGACCATGTCATCCCCTCCTCCGTCAAGAGAGCGGCAGCGACGGCCAACCACGACGACGAAGAACCTTCCATCTACCACATCCTTCTCTCCCTCTACCTCACGCCGCCGCACCCCCACAAGCCCAACTGGCCGCCCGCCCTCGACCTCCTCAGCCGCCACGGCGCCCGCCTCCCCGCCAACACAACGCTCGACCTCGTCCCTCCCACCCTACCCGTCAAAGACTTGGAGTCGTACTTCCTAGGCCGCATCCGCAACGCCAACTCTGTCATGAACGAAGAGCGCATCGTGGCGCGACTGCGCGGCGTGGAGAAAGTCGAGGTCGAGGCTGCAGTGCTGCTGGGTGAGGGGAAGGTGGATGCGAGGGGGAGACATGTGCCGGGGGGGCTGAATAGGAGGGTGGTTATTGATGAGGATAGACATTGTGCGGTTTGTCATAAGAGGTTTGGGGGGAGTGCGATTAGGGGGTTTATCCGGATAATAGTGTGGTGCAATTCGGGTGGTTTGAGGGGGAGTGTAGGAGGAAGGCGAGTGCGTGGAGGGAGTGGGTGTGGGGGAAGCAAGGTGGGGGGGCTTGGGTTGGGGTGGTGGTGTGGGACTGGTAGTTTTGTAGTAGAGTTGTCATTGGTTGATATACCCGGTTGGAGGTTGTGGGTGTGTGTTTGGAAAGTTGTATCTGTTTGTGACTTGGAGGGTGTCGGGTTAGGTGATGATGCGCTTTGCTCCCACGCCTCTTGTGCGCGGTTCCGTCATGTGCAGCTCGATTGTGCAAGTCTGCACTTGGTGCGGTTCATCCACGCCCATCATCAACCCAATTCAACAACTCAATCCGCATCCCCAACGTCCTCGCCGTAATTCTCCTCTTCCCGCGCATCATTCCCTTTTTCTGCACCAGCTGCTTTGTCCTCGTCCATTTTCTGCGTCAGGAGGGCATTGATGTCGGCTTGCAGGGCTTTGGTGGCGGCTTGGAGGGCGTCGAGGTAGGATGTGCGGTCTGTGACTGAGGGGGCGGCGGGGGCGGCGGGGAGGGAGGGCAGGGCGTGGGTGAGTGTTTGAGGGGTGGTGGCTGTCGTGGGGCTGGTGTAGGTGGCGGCTAGGGGGGGCATTGTTGGTGTGGGAGGGGAGAAGGTGAGGTGGTTGGAGAAGTGGGGGACTGGCGCAGCCCTACGCGTCGATCACTCGATGGCATCTAGAAGCGGCTACCGTCGACCGGCCAGCCAACGTCGCAAGCATCTCACCCGTATGTCTCCCACGCCACACTCGACACCCTCCGTCAGCCATGCTGGCCATGCCCGACCCCGCCCGATAGCCCACGCCCTGAGCCACGGCCCCCTCCTGTACGCGTACACGCACACCCTGTGTGCCTGAATAGTGTAGTGCCGTATTGGCAACCCCCCGGCCACGACAGGCCGCGCCGTCGCACACGGCCGCCATGCCCTCCTCTCTCCACCCCCGCAGACGCCCACCGTCCAGCGGCCCGCTCCCTTCGACGACTCGGACAGCGACAGCTCGCAAGTCACGCTGCAGCGCCGCTCTCCGCTGCCGCCGCGCCCCGTCACTTCACCGCAGAAGAGCGACCCCACGCCCAACTACTCGCGCCCTGCCCCTCCTCCGCGCGACGACAATGCCACTGCAGCCGAGGCGCAGATCCGCACCGGGGCACAGCTAGGCCACCGTCCGCGACAACGTTCCCAGGGCTACTTCGAACCCAGCCTGCCCTCCAACCAGGCCAGCATGTCGAACCTCGATGCCTCGCGCATCGCCGCCCAGACCGCCATGCACGCCCAGAACTCCAACCACATGCGCAAGCGCTCGACGACGATACCAGAACCCGGCGGCTCGGTGCCGGCGGGACGGGGGCCCTCGAGTCCCCCGCCCATGCCGGGTCCGGGCATGATGACCTTCAAGACGAATGGCATGACATACCAGAACGGACTGGCGGGCGGGAGCAGAATGGCAGCAGCAACGGCTGCCAACGCAGCCTATCCGCGGAGTCCCGCAAACTCGCCTGCTATACAGCAGCCGCAGGAGCACGCCTCCCCGAAGCCCTCGACACCGGAGCCGGGACAGCTTCCTAAAACGAAGGAGAAGAGCAAAATGAAGCTGTTCTCGAAGCCAAAAGAACATCAAGACGGAGAGGAGCACCGAGGCGAAGCACACACCACTCCCGTCGCCCGGCAAGATTGGAATCGGCATTCACAGTTCACAGGCGCTGAATCGCATGATGAACCAGTCTACCACTAGCCTGGTGGAACCGAGCATCAGTAGTGGTGCATCCCTGTATTCGTCGGCCAATGGTTCGACTTCGACTCTGGTCCCGCGAAACGAGGGTTATCTTCCGACTGTGCATGAGAAGGACAAGCACAAACATCACTTCTTGTCGCGGCAAAAGAACAAGCTCAAGGACAAGGATGAGCACGCCCTTCCGTTGTCTTCGGCGAGCAGCACCTCTCGACTAGCGCGGATCCGAACTTGCCTCAACCGCTATATTCGTTTGCTGCACCTGCGTCACCCGGCCCTGGGAGCACGTTCGCTGGATCTGTGACTGGGCTGGACCTGAGACATGGGGGACGTCATTTGAGACGGGCAAAGAAAGAAGAGAAAGCTGCTGCTTACCTAGATACCCAGCTCGAGCCCGCGTTCCGAGATCGCAAACAGTCTCTCAGCACAGACCGCTCAGAATGGCCGTCTATGAACAGCATGAACACCACGCCCCTGAGCACTATTGGGCCTTCGCCTGGTTCTGCACTTTCGCAGCATAGTGATGCGATGCTTAACCTTGGAAACTCGTTCAACTTGCCAGGCATGGCGCCCGACGACGCTTGGCCCTTGTTGAAAGCGCATGTGTTGTTGATATTTGCAGGCGAGGATCCGCGGCCGCCGGTCGAGGATTTCAACGGGCTTGTCAATATTCATATAATGCGCTGTATACAGAAGCGTTCACCTATTATCCTCATCGAAGATCTTAACGAACTGCTTACGACCGGCTTCGGCTCGCTAGATCAGACGCTAAGACCCGTTCCCGATGACCGCCTTATACCGCACCTGGTTTGAAATGTGGATCGTGGTCTTCACGACCATCCTTCCCTTTATACAAGCTGTCTTCCTACCTCTGGACCTGGAATTCCGTGGCTCGGGCATCATGTCAGCAACAGCGGCTGCTGACTTCTGGGGTGTGCTTTTACCGGACGAAATGAACACCAAGTCACCTGACAACAAAAAACATACCTATCCTAGGTGAACTCGAAGTCCGCCGCATGACGCTCCTCATGTTCCGTGACATTGTCATCCTACCCCGCTACGATACCCTCATGGCCATCTTCTCTCGCCTCTCTCTAGACAACCTCAACGCGGGGCTCGAATCACCCTCACCCATCCCAGATGCCCGCCCAGGAACGGCAGGATCACAGGATACTGTCCCAATGGGCAGTCTCCAATCCACATCGCACAGCTCAGGCGGCTACCTCGAATCCACAACCAGCATGACATCGTCCACCTTCCCCTCGTCGAACCGCTCCCGCGCCACCTCAAACACCTCGGCCGGCTCCTTCTCCGCGCACTCTGTGCACTCGAACCCATCTACTCTTCTCCAACCCGGGCAGCACGTTCCGCCGTCTCTCCGCGCGCAGCCTATGGACTCGGCCAAAGTCACGGAGACGGTGGGGAGGATGCTGCAGTGTGTTAGTGTCTTGGTGAGTTTGCAGTCGGGCGATGAGGCGCGCAGGAGAAGATGGGGAGGTTGACAAGGGAGTTGAAGTATAATTGGTTGGGGAGGGGGAGGACGGGGAGGCAGAGGCAGGGGTTTGTCGGGGCGAGGAGGGGGGGGGCGCGGGGTTGAATTTGAATTTGGGGTTGGGGTTGGGGCAGGGGGGTGTGGGGGTGCAGGGTGTGGCTTGAGGGTTTGGGGAGGGGGAAGAAAGCTGGGAGGGAGAGGGAGTTGGTGGGAAATGTATTGGTATGAATGTATTATGCTATGCGGGTATGATGGTGGCGTATTTGGGGGTATGCTTGTTGTTTTTTTTAACATGACTTGCATGGAGATGGTACAGGTGTTGGAGAGACTGGTTTGGCCTGCCTGTCTGTCTGTCTGTCTGTCTGTCTGTCTGTCTATCTGTTTGGAACTAAGGCCTAGCGTGCGTCGTCCTATCCTTGACTTTTCCGCATGAGATAGGACGATGAGATAGGACGAATGTGTTTTTTTAACAATAAGGCGATTCTTGCTTGCGCGCGCGTGTGTGTGTGAAGGTATCTTTTATTTCAGTTCTTGCGGATGAGTATTTGGTTTATCGTGTTGGAGGGGGAAGGAAGGTGCTTGTGGAGGTTAAAACTTAGGGTTGGGTGGCGGGAGGGAATAGAGGTGGAGGAGAGAGATAACAGAGAGGGTTATAGAGGAGAGAGAGGCAGAGAAAAGAAGTAGAGGAGAGAGGCAGAGAAAAGAAGTAGAGGAGAGAGAGGCAGAGAAAAGAAAGTAGAGGAGAGAGAGGCAGAGAAAAGGAAGTAGAGGAGAAGGGTAAGGAGAAATGTAGAGGAAATATCGAAAAAGGGAGGATAAGGGAGAAGGGTGTAGAGGAAAGGGGTATAAAAGGGAAAGGTATAGAGGAGAGGGGTAAAGAGACGAGGGCCAGGTACAAGGGGCATGGAGATGATGGGCAATTAACAAAGAGCACCGAGACTCTAGGCATAACTATTCTTGTGTTGCAGAACTTGCTATCAACGTAGATGGTATTCATTGAATTTTGTTGGCCATGCTTATTTGTTTACCGTGGTTCTGTCTGAGTCGTGTGGGGTGTCAATCACGGGCTGGTTGGGCGGCGGCCTTTTGGTTCGTGTTGTGATGAAGGGGGAGTTGGTGGGCGAGGAGTGGGTTCTGATGTTATGAGATGTGGTGTGTTAGCGGAAAGTCTCGACTGTGCCAACATTGGTGTGGTTTCACCGTGGGGGGTTTCGCGAGACCAGGTGGTGCCAGAGTGCTCGGAGGAGGGCTTATGGATTATGAGCATGGGTGAGGAGTTGGAGGAGCGCGAGGATGGTCTTGACGGGACCAGTGGGGACCAGTGGGTGAGGCTTGGAGGGAATTCATTGTGACGGGATTATTAGAAATTTCGGGATTTTGAGAGGCGGAGAGGAAGGAAATGATTTGGGTATTACATGGAAATTCGGGATTGGGAGAAGGGGAGAGGAAAGGAAATGTTTGGGCGGGACATGGCAAAGGGGGGTTTAAATTTTAAATACTCGGGTTTTAAGTTGCGCTCTAAGAAGCGACCTGGACGCAAGTCGCATCTGGATGAGCGGCTCTTGTGGATGCCGTATAAGAAATGTTCCTCGAGGCGGCCTTTCGCCTGGGATTCGCGCCTGGCTGCTGGCCCGGACGTGCAAGATGCATGTGGACTTGCTTATTTTGGCCAGCTTTCCAAGCTCTCGGAAACTGCAGCCGCTCAAGCACGAATCACAAAATGTGCACTGAGACACCATGCGGGTACATGCGGGTACGCGGGTACGCGGTCACGCACGCGCCAGTACTCCACAGGCGCCAGATTCCCGCCAGATTCCCGACAGAACAACTCAGCCGCTAGCCGCATCGGGCTAGGGAAAGGAGGTCATCCCTACATCATCTGGTGGACAACATGCAGTGGTATTCTTACAATTAACAATTAAATATATTCGTTTTTCCAGTGGATTCCCATGATCGTGTTTCTAGATTTTACCGGGTTTTGGTGTTTCTGTATGATCATAATAAACAGTGATCCTCGCGCGTTAGGCTGTGTTACTGTAGTGTTCGTGTGCCTGAACTGAAAACTACGCAGCTATCAGCTTGTCGCGCATATCGCCCATGGTCTCACAAGTTCGCAAATTCTGCACTTTTTTCAGAATCAGTGTAGTTTCGGACATACTCTCACTCGGTAAACAGGGGTCAGGTGCCACTTCAATCGAAGCCCTGAGTATTGTCACGAAGAACTTCGACTGAAGCCGAGAATATGGTCACAAAGATATGTATATTCCGCAAGAAAAGCTTGCAGACAACCCAATATGCTTCTATGTGTTATATATGCTGTTGCCGCCACCTGAGCCCACTACTATGTCCAGGATATCATTTTCCTTGCCCTTCTTTTCGAAAATATACGGGCAGCTCAAGTAACTGGCTCGCACACCTATCGGTCTGCAGAAAAAGGAAGTATGTAGATAGAAGCCTTCCCCCCCCCCCAAAAAAATTTTTTTTTTACTCATACTTTCAAAAGGGGGGGAGGGGGGGGGGGGGATGTGTTGGGATTCGGCAAAGAGGGATAATGTTAAGCCTTTGAGAAGAAGTCGGTAATTGCCCAAAACACTATTTTCCGAACAGTAAGCCTTTAAAAAGCCACAGAGCCATCATTGACGCTGGTAAACCTTTCGTGCTCTTCGCGTGGTATTTCCGGACGCCGTGAATGATGGTGGAACCCTCTAGGAAATCTAAATCGCATACTGGAAGTAACGCCATTGCTTGTCGCCATTGCTTGTCCCAATTTCGTCCTTGAATATCAATTCCACATCATCATCAAACGTAACTACTCGAGAACCCCTATCACTGATCAAATAACCATGGGTATGGCTCAAACAGGGAGCTTTCTAGTCTTTGGCTCTTGATTGGATGGTCTGACCCATCGTCCTCCAAGACACGTTTGACGTTCATCTGAATAGAATTCGGTTCAGACCTTGCGATAAGCAGCTCGGTGCGGGCCTGCTCTCCGGAAATCCAGGTATGGGTGTACGGGAAGCCATCTTTGAAGAAGGAGTTATAGGGCGTTGATCCTATGTCTTAGTTAGCTTTTGATGATCAATAACTTGAGTTAATCATGCACTGAGAGAGGCGCAGGGGAACTTACTCCAGCCATTTGGTGATGGCTTTTTGAAGAGCTTGGAGACATCGGCGGCGCTAGGATATGCTGTGTGTAGGTAAGTAAGGGAAATGTCACATTGATTAGATTACTTACAGTCCATTGACTTCGATTGTGGCAAAATGTATGCAAGGTTGGACATACGTATCGGCCCATTGACTAAACCGAATATTGCGTTGTCTTGGTTGCTGGAAACCATTGGGAAGTAATTGACCTCTTTGCTGATGTTCTGGAATGTTACGCTATCGATATGAATGGGCGAGACTTTGGAAAGACAAGTACAGCGAATGTCTGAACGCGTATTAGTAGGTGAAAAAAGGTCCATAATGAGCTAATTATACCTACCCGAACTGTGTATGGTTTTAGAGGACCAATCGTGTCGATCTTGACATAGTTCAGAGTGTAGCGTTACCCGCACCTGCTTATTTGAGCTCATTTGAGATTCCATAGAGACCCAGGACACGGAAATTCCATCTTCAGTGTGATTCTTCCGAACCTGAATGCCCCGGGGCATTTGCTGTAGTTTGGCTCGAGCCCAACTTCGGAGGTATTCCAGTGCTTCGGTCTCTTCATGGCGAATGCAAGATATCATGTGATCCCATAGCCAAAGGACAGCGTGGTCGCAGACAAAAGTTGTTGTTAAGTCTGTCTTTCCCTTACACTGTTCGGCGCAGAAGGTATACTTGTGCCCACCATCATATGTGAAATATACCGCAGAGATCTTGAAGACATTATCGTGAAGATATGCGGCGCCCAAACCCTTGACCTTCACAGGAACGATATCCCTGGCTCCGAACTGTGGGCTAGATTTGACCAGGCCTGTAAGAGCCTTGAGTACATGCTGGGAGAAAACCTCGTTCTGTAGCTCAACTCTTGCTGCAGCTTTGAAGCGGTGCGCGTACTCCTCAGCTGGTGTCCGACAAAGGTCTAATTCACGCAGGATATTCCAAAACGTCTGGCTGAGCGAGACAGGGTGGAGTCCCAGGCGGCGAGAAATTATATCGACCCCCTATGACATATTAGCATAATGCGATGGCTAAGAGAGACAGTGTTTCTCTTACGACTTGATCCAGGTCACCACAATAGTAGAAGGGTGCTTTTACCCAGCCGACCCGAGGCTTCCGCATATGAGCCCATACCATTTTGGCGATATCTTTTTGAAGGAATTTTCTGGCCAATTGCACATCTGCAGAGCATGAAATTCTAGTCTGGAGAAGTTCAAGGTAAATTTTCAAAAGCTTGCTTTGGCCCTTTTGGTGTTCTTCGCGTAATGCATCTGCCCATATGGCTGCTATCATCTGAGCTTCGGAAGAACGATTCGCCACGGTGTCCCTATCTCGGCAAGTCCTCGTATGGAAGAGATTGTATCCATATCTGAATTTCCTACCAGACTTGCTTCCGCTGGGCAGCTGAAGTCCGTGGAGATATATTTTGTTTCTGAAGCTTGCGTCGAGGATGAGCTCTCCGTGTTCAGTGCGCACGACACCTTTCGGCTGGTTGATATCCAATATAGCCTTGTTCCATACATCGAACTGGTCGACAGGAATTTTCTTCGTCGTTTGCACATCTCCGATGAACGAACGACAACGACGAGATGCACCCGTGACCACTTCCACCTCCTCCCAAGGACGAGCTTCAATCTCGCGTGGCATTCCATTCTCATAATTATGCGCGGCGATCTCTTTCAGCATTGTCAGCTTATCTTTTTCGATACGTTGCATGCGGCAGTTCAGCTTCTTGTCCACATTCCACCCAAAAGTCCAGCTACAACCACTACTGCGAACGACAAAGTCGTAGTTGTGTGGATGCCGTCGATTGACCAGAGCAGAAAGCTTAAGGCCTTCACCGTGTTGTCCAAGCTGTTGTTTGTCGTTCGCTTTCGAGGTTCCTCCAATGCCGAGATGACGGCGTCGGAGAGAAGCTTTGAAGTTGGTGAGTTCGCATGCTCCAAGGCCTGCACCGTCAAACTTAAAGCGTATGAATCCAAGGAGTTGCTTAGGAGACTTGATGGGATGGTGCACTAGGAAGAGCCTCTCACGGTTGGAGTGTGCCGCTTCGATCTTGAAGTCGGTTTCCTTGAGGTCAAACGAGCGCATGATACCGTCCTTCCTGTAAATATGTCAACACTGTGCATATTGGTGAGAGTTCTTTGACATACCAATTCTGGAAATTTTCGCGATAGCCTTCTGCGGGACCCCAGGCCGGCTGATACGACGTATTGATGTTAATGATTTCTGTCGCGCTCTTGTGAATGCCTTCGAGATCATTATCATCCCCTGCGCGCGTCCTGCCGTTATCTGTATAGCTTATTTCATCGAAAATATCATCGTCCATGTTGAGAATTGGTAATGATTGAAAGCGCTTGTTGACCGACAGATGCTCTAGGTGTACGGTTGTGCTTGCGGTGATCCACCCACCGATGTCCTTAAAGGAAGAGAACACTACTGATAGAGCAGATTGAAGAGGTGTAGAAATAGGAGGTAGAAGATTAGAAGGCGGGGAAAGGGACGTTAGAAATATATAAAGCTGCGGGCCGAGCAAGCTAGCCGAGTAGAGGTGAGAGAGTCACAAGCAGCTACTCTAACGCAATTAACATTGTTCCCTCACTTGATGTTTACTTGACAAGACCAAGCAGTTACCAGGTCCCCAAAATAGTCACGATAGGTAAAGCCAGACGATCAAGGTGCTCTTTCGCCGCCAGTCCTACATAAGAGAGGTTTGCTTGACATGGATTGACGTGAAATATGATTTCTGTATTCGTATTTCTCACGACATGACTTACGTTTAGCAACTTTGCATAAATACACTGGAAGAATTATAGGAACCCAATTTAACTTATTTGACCTGTTCAGAATCATCATGATTTCATTCTCTTTACCTAGGCGTAGTAGAGAAAGATAGACGATCAACATGAATATGTATGAAGATACGCCCTTTCGGCTCTCTCTGGCGCCTCGCGAAGGAACGAAAATCATTGTGGAATCTAATATCTTGCTAGCAATCACTCAGTTCATCACAATTCCCCGAACATCGGAACCGACCCCGAAAGTCTCTTTAGCGCAATTTGTACGCGATATCACACCTCCGTTGGTCTCGTCAGCAGACGCACTTCACTCCGACGTCATAAGCCCCAAAGAGCCTCTTGCCTCAAACACGCTCTAATGAGTATCCGCATATACAGATTGCATATTATGGCCGATAACGCCCGGGCGCGATGCTATTCACATGACGGTTTCGCAGAGTGATGGTTGAGAGTGGGAAAGGAAATGAGTACCAAACAGGAAAGCGCGAACCTGCTTTTCTGTATATAAAACGGATGGACTGTCCCATTATTTTCTGCCAACCAACACGACACGACTCATTTGGCCACCACTTTATTCAGTGCATTTATCTGTATCTAGTCGCTCCTTAATACTGCGCTGCCGCCTCACTAGAAGATAACAAACAGACATGACGTCTCTCATTAATATCCTCATCACCGGTGCATACACATAACATCACCAATGTCTTCACGGCTGCTAACTACCCTCAGTCGCCTCAAGTCTCATGGTCCTGCTCGCCTCTGCAGCGCCTCTGAACACCACCACGGATCCGCACATTGGAAGCTACAATCACATCCTCCGCACCCCGATCAAATCATACATCCAAAACAACTGCAACTTCCCCATATACGCAGTCCAGAGCATCAAGCAGAGCTGCGACAAAAAGCACCCCAATACGGCCGTCGTAAAGATTGAGGCTCATGGCAAGAGCTGGGTATGTCGCGTCCAGCGTTTTCCAACGTAGCGTAGTACGGCGTACAATTACGGCCCATAGGGCTTATATAGGCCGTACGTACTAAGCTCCGCCCTAGGCTGTAGCATAGCGTACTACTAACGTAATCCACCAGTGAGCTGCGTACACCACTGAGCTGCGCACCCCACCAAAACGCGACACGACGCGTCCACCTTTTTGACCATGGCTCAACAACAACGAGCTCAATTGCTATTAAAAGAAGGCAGACTTAGTCTTGCCCTTGTCTTAATTAAGTCTTATCCTTATTAGTTAATTCGCGCTATAGCAGCAGCCTACAATGTCCCTAAATTAACCCTCTAGTCGCGCCTCTGTGGTGTTTAAGCTAGAATTGAGACAATGTCTAACAAACGTAAGCTATCGCCTCTTAAAGAGCAGTCTCTTATTCGCTGGATCCTAGACCTTAATAGATAAGGCTTTCCACCCTATATTATTAATGTGCGCTGAATGGCAGACGTCCTACTTTAAGCTTAAGGCTAGATCCCACCTCTATAGCCCTATTAGCAAGAACTAGGTGTCACGCTTTATTAATAGCTAGGTAGAGCTTATAACTAAGTAGAATAGGAAGCTATATGCTTAGCGTGCTCTCTATTAGGATCTAGTTAAGTTTAGAGCCTAGTTTAAGCTTATTAAGAATACGCGTTAGAAGTACGGCATAACAGATAAGAATATATATAATTTTAATAAAATAGAATTTATAATAGGGGTCGCTAGCACGTTTAAGATTTATTATAAGCTCTAATAGAATTAGGCGAGCAATTGCTATACAGCCTAGCAATCGCAACTAGGTTATAGTAATTAAATATATTAGCGCGTTAGGCTGGGCGCTCTTACTATTTATTATACTATCTAGAAAGCTATACTAAGCTAGCTAGTATTAGCTTATTCTAGGCAACTAGAGGCTTATAGTAAGCGATAATAGCTAGACAACTAATAAGCTTAGTCTAGAATAGCTTAAGCACTTTAACTATTAGACTACGTTGCGCTTAGCTAGAGCCTATTGCCTACTTATCCTAGACAGCTATAGTAGCTATACAACGCCTAAGTTTAATTAGTTCTATATAGAGAATAAGATTATTAGTCTTTATATGCTAGCTTATAGCTTATATCTACTATAGCCGCTAGATATTATTATCTACTACTACACGCTACTTAAAGCTACGTATAAATATAAGGTGTCTAAGCTCGCGCGTAATTATATCTTTTATATTAATAAGTAGGAATTTCTTAATATCTACACGCGTATTAGGGCTTTAGTCTTCTTAGAGTAGTTAATTAAGAGTGGCTTTTAAGTAGTAGGGCTTATTCTACACTATCCTAAGCGCGTCCTATTATCGCTTACTATAGTCTAAACGCCGTCTCTCCTAAGGTAAGAAGCTAATAGTAAGAGGCGCTAGACTACTAAGACGCCTTATATAGTTACTTAGCTATAGTAGTAGGTCTAGCTACTACGTAACTTTCTTAGTTATTAATTATAAAGCCCTATATATATTAGGCTCTAGCTTAGCTTATAAAAGAATATTAAATAGTAATACACTTTGTAACAATTCTTACTAAGAAGAATACTAAGCTATATTAGGCTAACTATTATTAAGAGAAAAAGAGGTAATAGTAACGATAGTATATTACTATAGAAGAGACTCTTATAGGCTAGAAAGGTTAGAGACTAGCTACAAAGGTAAAAATAAGGGCGCAGATAGATATCTAGCGCTAGGCATCTTAGAGCTATTAGCGAGCACTACTAATATACTTAAAGTGCCATATATAAGACTATAAGAGGACTTAATATAGAAGTAATTAGGAATATTTTGTATATATATTTATATAGGTTTAATTTAGTTATTATTTAGTTATCTATTAAAAAGGCGCACGCGTTTTAGTAGAGTGCGCAGCTTAGTAGTGTATATAGCTTACTAGTAAATTACGTTAGTATAGTATAGTTTACTATAGTATTAAAAATCTTTATTATATAGAAATTCTAACTAAGGTTAAGTCTACACTATATATAGAAAAAAGTAAAATAGAAGGCACTATAACCTAGTATCTAGTATATAGTGGTAGTAACAAAATATATATAAAATAATAATAGTTTTATTATTAGTATTCTATATAATAGTATTATTAATAGTAGTTAATAGATAGTCTACTATTTAGAATAACTAAAGTTATATATTATTTCTTAACTAGTAGGCTATTAGAGAGCTATAGTAGAGCGTAGAGTTATAACTATAGTTTGCTATATATATACTATATAAATCTGCCTTTTATAATATCTATAATATCTAAAAATTCTTTTTCTTTAATATACACAACGCTAAGTCTTTTAAATCTAACTCTTTAATATATGCGGCGAGCTAGCTTTCTAGTATTCTAAGAGTTTACTATAGTATATATATTTTACGCTATAGTATAGCTATATAGTAGTATTTTTTAGAGATTTTAATGCGTAATTTAGGTGTTTTTAAGTTATAATTTTAGTATTTTAGAGGGCTATTTTAGGCTATTTTTATGCCTTTTTTAGTATAGTATACGCTTAGATTATAAGAATATTTAATTGGCGTTTATTATTATAAATTTTATAGTACTTCTTCTTTATACTCCTTTTATAATAATCTATATTTTATAATTATCTTTTTACTCTCTTCTTAATTACTAAGCAGGGGGCTCTACTTTTTTTTTTATTATGTTATTTAAGATAAAAGCCTTTGTCGTGCTACCTCTAGGTAGTTATTTTAACGCCACATAATAATCTATTAACTTTTACCTATAATATATACTATGTAATATATAGTTCTAGACCTTATAATTATTTTAAAGTACTTTTAATTATCGCCTATATTATGCCACTATATTAAAAAGGCTTACTACTACTATTACTACTACTAACACGCTATCTTTATTAAGTAAGTTATCTTAGTTTTAATTATATAAGGATAGGCTAGTAAATAGGTTCGGGGTACCTAGATTAGGTATAGAATTAGGTTAGGGTCGTATAGACTATAGGTATAGGTTAGGTTAGGTTGTATAGATCTTAGGTTAGGTTAGGTTAATTACGTAAGATCCTAAACCTAACCTAACCTAACCTAACCTAATTACGTAAGACTCTAGCTTAATTTAACTTAGTTTAATATTATTTAAAATATGTGGCATTAAATTAACTATCTAGGAGTAGCACGACAAAGGCTTTTATCTTAAATAACATGATAAAAAAAGCAGAGCCTCCTGCTTAGTAATAAAAAAAGCGTATTTAAAATATATTTTTAATTAATATCGAAATAGATTACGTAATATAGTAGAAGATAGATAGGTAGTAATATAATAAGTATAAATACTTATATAATAAGGTAGATAGTATTCTTAGTAAGATAGATAGTAAGATAACTAACTTGAATAAATTTTCTAACTCGGGGTTTTGGCTTATTTATATAGCTAAATTCACGTGACTATACACGTGCTAGAAAGTTATTAAGTTTTTTTACTTTAGAAAACTAATAGTTCTTTATCTAAAATTACGTAATAACGCGTGATTAATAAGATAAAGAAAATTCTAAAGTCTAGACTTTCTAGACTATTTATTTTTGTCTAATCTTAAACTAGATAATAAGCTAAAAGATAAGTAACTACTTATTACACTACTATATAATCTATAGTATAAATTATATAATAGATAATAAGTATTACTATAAAGTAAAAGCTTAATAAAGTAAAATTACTTTTAGCTTTATATTTTAATACACCTCTTTAATACTTATTAGCATATATTAAATATACTAATAGTAATATTTTTACTATTACTATATTTATATAATATAGTTTTTATATAGTTTTATAGAGAGGGAAAAAATTAAAACCTCTTTATAAGTAACTAGTTTAAATAGTTCTTATATAAGAAAAATTTACTTCTTAGTATAAAACCATTTTAAATCTCTATTTATATATTTAGTTTATTAGCGTTCTAATGTAGAATAATAATAGTAGATTTATTTATAATAATAACTTAGTCTATTAGTTTACTAACGCAAAGTTATATATAATATATTTAGAAGATAACAAACTTTTAATAAGTAAAACTTCTATTTTAATTCTATAACCTTTTAGGTTTATAGGTTTAGGCCTTTATTTTATTTTTAAAGTTTGTAAATAGATAACTTAAAGAGAAAACCTTTATTAGGAAAAACTTAATTATAATTTCTAGTTTCTTAATAGATAACTAAAGGGATAACCTTTTAATAGGAAAACCTTTTTATTTTAAAGTTTCTAAATAGATAACTTAAAGAGAAAAACCTTTATTAGAAATAACTTAATTATAGTTTATAGTTTCTTAATAGATAACTAAAGAGAAAACCTTATAATAGGAAAACCTTATAGACTTTTATTATTTATAATAATTATTGTCTTTTATATTAATTCTATATTAGATTAATTTTATCTATAGTTTTTTTTAAAAGCTATAGTATTTATAGGAATATTAGTAATAGTAAAAATAAAACCACTAGTACTTTTTCTTTCTACTAATTTACCCCCCAATCTATATTTACGTAACCTATTAGATTAAATAGATTATTACTACTAGATTTAGATTGGTTTTTTAGTTATAGTATTATTAAATACTATTTTTATAATTTTTAGTATTAATTAAATGCTTCTAAATTATCTTCTATACTTTTAATTCTTCTAGATTTATCTATTAAATTAGAAAATAAGTTTTCTAAATCTCACAGAGCTGGTACACAGAAAAATAGGTTATAGCTAGATTTTCTTTTTTGCCATAGTATAGTTGCGGGATATAGCTTTGTTTATAAAAAAAAGTTTTCTAAATTAATAGTAGTAGTAATAAAAGCGTTATAGTTACTTTTTAGACTATTTAAAATAAAAGCCACTATAATTTATATAGAGATTTCTATTTTTCTGGTCTTTAAGCTAGTAACTAGTTCTTATAGCTTATTTAAATATTCTTTTCTATTAGAGAAATTGTTTAAATTAAGTATAAAGAACTTTTTACAAAGTCGATATTTACTAATAAAGCCTTTAGAAGAATAAAGCTTTCTAAACAAATTCTAAGCCTCTATTAGGAAAGTTTTTCTGCTTAACTATGCAAATCGTGCATAGACATGTGCAGACTTGCGTATTTATACGCATTTTTACACAAGCAATTTACTAGCATAAAAATGCTTAGAGATGCACAGACATACGTAGACTTGCGTAGATATGCACAGATAGCCTAAATAAGTAATTTTTTTAATACTTTATAACTTATTTACTAGTAAAGCTATAATTTTAATTTTTTAATAGATTATAGAGAGAAAATTCTAGTCTTTAATTATTTAATTTAAAAATTCTATTTTTATTATGTAATTAGTTAGTAATTAATAAAAAACTCTTTATTTTACTAGTTAATATATATATATATATATATATATATATATATTACGTAATATTATTATATAAATCTTTAAAAAGGTTATAATAATAATAAAGTAGTTAAAAAGTTATTAAAGTTAAAACTTTTTAAAATAGTATTCTTTGCCAAGCCACTAATTTTCGCCTAATCTAATTCTTTTAAATAATTATAAACCTATATTTTTTCTATTTTTAAATCTACAATATCTAGAATTTCGAGTTAGATAGAAGTTCTATATAACACGCTAGTAATTAGTACTATTATATTAACTAGTAATTACTATCTAGTAAGAGACTTTAACTTTATACTTTAAAAAATCTTTTTTAAAAGCTTAGTAAGCTGCTTACTAAGCAGCTTACTAAGCCTTTTTTAAAATTCTAGCTAATTAAAGAGCTTTTTATTTACTAATTAATTAGTATTATTTTAATAGTATAGGTGCCCTATATACTCTAGGTACACTAGCGGCATAGGTGCGCATTCTTACGCAATTTTACGTATACACACGCTAAGAAAAAAGTAGTATCGCTAGTGCGCTCTAAGCGTATTTGGTGTAAAGGCGTGTATAGGCGTGCTTAGAGCTACTTAGGTGCTCTAGGTGCTTATGCTTACTTAAAACTTTTCCTAATATCTTTAGTAGTAATATAATTTTGTATTTATATTAAAGGACTATTACTAACTAATAATTTAATAATAGCTAAAACTTTTAAGTTTAAGCTACTATTTAGATTATTAATAGTAGTAAATTATAAGGCTTTTGCGTAGTCTTTTTCCTATAGGATAGTAAGAGTTCTAATTTCCTAACTAGGGTAATTAGACTCCCCTACTAGTTCTTCTTAACTAGTAAGAAAACTATTAGAAGACATATTTATATAGCTTTATATATTATATAAAATAATAATATAATAGATTTTATAAAAACGCTACTACTTTATCTTTTATTCTTAGAGTCTCTAAGTAAAAAGATAAGGTATAAAACTTATAATAAGTTTTAAAAAGGTTTATTTATAAAGTAGTAGAAGTTTATAAAGTAATAACTTTTAATAATACTTTATAAAACCTTATAAAAGTATATAAGTATATACTTTATATTTAAGAAAAATCTAGTCCTCTAGTTCTATTAACCAAAAACCCAAATTAAAGAAAGTTAAAGAGCTTAATTTAAGCTTTAAAACGATATAAAAGTGTTTAATTTAGATGGTTAGTTATTAAGAATAATTAAAGTGTTTAAAGTCTCTTTATAGTAAAAGACTTTAATAAAGACTTCTTTGTTCTATTATTATATTACGTGACCGTAATATAATAATAAATTTCGAAGGTAGTACTAATAACGTAGTACTTTAAAATATAATATTTCCTAATTAGGAATTAATATAAAGTTCTTTGTTTGGATAAAGAATAATGAAGTTTCTTTATCTTAGCCTTATATTACTACCTAGGGTAATAGCTATTTCGGGCTTATAACCTATCGAATAGAGATTACGTAATATAGTAAAAGATAGGTAGGTAGTAATATAATAAGTATAAAATACTTATATATAATAAGGTAGATAGTATTCTTAGTAAAATAGATAGTAAGATAACTAACTTAAATAAATTTTCTAACTTAGGGTTTTGGCTTATATATATAGATAAATTTACGTGACTATATATATGCTAGAAAGTTATTAAGTTCTACTTTAGGAAACTAATAGTTCTTTATCTAAAATTATGCAATAACACGTGATTAATAAAATAAAGAAAATTCTAAAGTCTAGACTTTCTAGACTGTCTATTTTTATCTAATCTTTAACTAGACAATAAGCTAAAAGATAAGTAACTACTTATTACACTACTATATAATCTATAGTATAAACTATATGTATTGTTAAATTATCTACCTAGGGATAGAATAATAAAGGCTTTTATCTTAAATAATATAATAAAAAAAAGCAGAGCCTCCTACTTAGTAACTAAAAAGAGCATAAAAAGGTAATTAAAAATACGCGTTTAAACTGCTAAGCGAGCTTAGCAGTCTTAGCGCCAAGCTTCTATATATAATTTTTTTACAAAGAGGCCACTTAGCACTTTAAGAGAGGGATAAAACTTTAGCGTAGTAATACTATAGTTATTTATTCTTTCTTTGCTATTCTAAGTTATAAATTACTATCTAGATTATTATAAATAATATAAGTTAATATATTAATAGGTATGTTCTTAAAAGTAGTAGAATAAGGATAATATATACTAAATCCACTATTACTCTATTACTATAATAAGGTTATTCTTAATAAATCTTCTACTATCTCTTTATATTCTACTATTTATCTAGGTATTAATATTATTTCTAAAGAAGTACTTACTATTGCTAAAGAGTACACGCTATAGTTTTGCGTCGCTATTACTAATATAGCTATACTAAAGTTTTATTCTATTTATAAGATACTTTATCTAGTATAAGAAATAAATATACTTAATTATTTATAAGGCTATTTTTATATACTAGTTAGGCTAGTAGCTAGTTAGATTTATAAAGAATAGTAGTACTATATTTCTATTTTAGTAAATATAATTACTTCTTATTAGTATTAGAATCTTTTAGTAGAGAATATAAAAGAAGAATAATAAGGTTTTTATTAATAAGCTCTAGTGTAGCGAAAGCGTTATATAGATCTATAAGATCCTTCTAGCTATTAACGCTATTAAGTTAGAATAACTAATAATAGTAGTAGTAATAAGCTAGGTATACTATATACGCTATAAGTAAATCTTATATAGATTAGAAGCTTATAGGGTGTAGGCAAGATACGAGTATATTTAAAGTTTAAACTATTATTATATTATTAGATATTTAAAGTTCTTTAATTAGAATTAGGTGCTATATATAGTATATAATAATTTTCTATCTTAACCTACTTTAATCTTAAACTAAAAAAAAAGGTTAAAAAAAGTATTTGGCAAGCCGACTATAAACTATATAATAGATAATAAGTAATACTATCCGTACACCATACGGGCAAGGGCACCTAAGGGTGTTAAGGTTTTAATATTGCCGCACGATGGCATTATGTGGGGATTACATAATGCCCGTGCGCCGCGGCCCGTGCGCCGTAGGATCTTCCCCTTTCCATCCGCACCCTCTTTAGAGATAAGCAATTAATACTAAAGTCGTTCTATTATATTATTTTTCTTTTCTCGTACAATTATCCCGTACACCCTCTATACTTGCCAATATAGAGAATTAGAATTCGATGTCTGTATAGCTAGCTATAGAGCCTATTTAACAAATACTATAAAATAAAAGCTTAATAAAGTAAAATTTTCTAATAGGAATTTTAATATCGATATTATATAGTAATGCAATAGTTTATTATTTATATCTCTTTATAGATAATAGTAAGAGCCCTTAGGTTACTCTGTGTTATAGTTGCTATACGCGCGCCCTTTTATCTCTTTTAATTACTTAATTTTTTAAAGGACCTATTTTATGTTATTTTTATTATAGTCTTATTATTATTATTATTATTAGCCTACTAGTAGTAGCGACACATTCGTATAGTGTTATAGATTATAAATAGATAGATATATATATAGTCCTTATTTATTATCTTCTTTATAGTAGTTAACTATATATAGGTGGTAATTTTTCTCTAGGATTAATCTATAATATTATATAATTCTAGGCTAGTTATTTAACTAATTACCGTGTTATATAATTAATAATTTCTTTAGTAATATTATTTTCTATAATAAGAATAATAATAATTATAATAGTAACTAATCTAACTAGCTTATTACTCTCCTATAGTAAATTTTCTCTCGTAACTAGCGAGCCGTATATTGCCCCCTAGAACCTCGCCGCTGTCGTCTATCTTCTCTATACTCTCACTGTGCACACAGTAAACTATAGCTACGCTGTAGCTATTAGGTTGCGAGCGCGATAACTAAACTATAGTTAAGTATTTTATCGCCCACACTACTCTCGTAGTTATAACTCTGCAGTCTACTATAGCTCTCTAATAGTCTACTAGTTAAGAAATAATATATAACTTAGTTATGCCTAACTATCTATTAACTACTATTATTAATGCTGCTATATAGAAAGTTAATAATAAAATTATTATTATTTTGTGTATATTATATTACTACTACTATGTACTAGGTACTAGGTTTTAGTGCCTTCTATTTTACTTCTCTCTATATATAGTATAGACTTAACCTTAGTTAGAATTTCTATATAATAAAGATCTCTAATATATAGGTAGTAAGACTATAATTATAGTTATTCTAAAGGTGCTTTTTTAGTAGGCAAAGGTCCTAAAGCTTTACTATATACGCTGCGTACGCTAGACTATTATATAACTACTTATAGTATAGCTATAGGCTAACCTTTTAAGCTAAATAATTTAGAGATCTATCTACACCTAGTGTAGATCTAGTAGGCCTCTTAGATACTATATACCTATCTTTTTAAATATATCTCTTAGCCTTTTAGTATATAATAGAATTATAGCTTTATTAACTTATATATATACTTTAATAAGTGCCCTAGGCATAAGGACAAGTTGTGTGTTAGTTAGTTTAGCTATAGTATTGCGTTTAATATAGTAGTAGGAGGAGGAGGCAAGAGATAAGGCAAGCGAGCGTTACTAAGGAGTATTTTAACCTATTATATAGGCTTGCGGAAAGCTAGTTAATAGTTAATAGTTCTACCTACCTATAGTAACGCGTTATATATACTTATAGTATATAAGTATAGAGTGGTTACTATATATATGTATAAACATAGTGCACCTAACTAAATATAATTAATATTATATAACTTATTATATGACTAATAACTAAGCGTACACGCTTACTATGGCTGGCTAACATCTCTTATAATAAAAATAGCCAAAGAAAAAAACATAAACAAATAAAGTAAAATTACTTTTAGCTTTATATTTTAATAATTAATTATAATATCTATTTATTATAGACTAAATAGATACCCTAGAGTTAGGTTAGGATTAGAGTCTTACGTAAATAAGGTTAGGTTAGGGTTAGGGTCTTACGTAAGTAGAGTTGGGTTGGAGTTAGAGTCTTACGTAATCTAACCTAACCCTAATCTAATCTATACCCATTTGCTAGCCTATATAATAAGAGTACTCTAGGTATTCTAACACCCTATATAAAGGAGCTATATATACTAGTAGTAACTAAAGCTATATTTTAGAAAGTTCTTTAATATTAATTAGTACTATTATTAGCATAGTAGCTATTACTTTAAGCCTAGCTATATTAGGTACTAAGTCTACTATAAAGGCTAGCTTTAAAGATAAGCGTAATTTAACTATAATTTAGTAGTATAAAGCTAAGCTAAAGTACCTAAAGAATAATATAGTTTTTTTTTGCGACTAAGGGGTTTCTTTCTTATAAAAATACTATAATAATAGCAGTTATTTCTCCTACTATTATTAACACAGAAAAGCGTTTTAAGATAGTGTTAATAAAAAGAAGTTAATAAAGTAATATAGTAAAGTGAAAAAAGAAGGTTGCAAAGCTTTTATACTTATTACTAAGTAAAATTAGTATAAGTTACGATATATATAGACGTCTCTAAACAATATAAGCTTTTTTAGAGTTATTGCTTACTTTAATAGTAAGCTTATTTTTTTACTTTAACTTTCTATTACTAAGCATACTTTATAATTTTTTTTATAGTAACTTATAGTAATTTAAATACAAAATACTAATAACGCAACCTACTTATTAGCTTTTATAATCTTTTTAAGAACTATATAGTAGCTATATAACTCTAATAGCTTATACTCTAAGTAATTAAGAAGTATAGATTTAAGCAAAAACTCTACTATTTTATAGGTAATAATACTAGTAATAATAGTACTAAATTTATTAAACACCTACTCGTTAAAACTAGCCTTAATATTAGAAATTAATACTATATACGCTGTATAGATTATATAATTAATCTAATTATTAAAGCTTTTATTTATAGTAATAGAGTAGGTAATTTTAAAGCTAAGCTTGCCTACGTGTTGCCTTAAAAGCAATATTAATTATACTAGAGGCATAAGCTTATTAGGAAACTCTATAATTTTGTAAACATAGTATACGTTAAAGAGGCTCTATAGCGAGCTGTATAGACATTAATATCTAATACTCTATACTAGTAAGTGTAAAAAGTGTACGTAATACTTATATAAGAAAAGAAAATAATATCATAAAACTAACTTAGTATTAATTACTTATCTCTTATAAAGGGTGTAAAAAAAAATAGAAGATTTTATAACGTATAGACTGTAGCGTATAAGCATTATATAATTTCTATATAATACTATTATATAATAATATTAAAACTTTAATCCCCTTAGGTGCCCTTGCCTATATAGTGTACAGATATACTAGTAACTTTTTATTTTAAGATTATTATTAGTAGTTCTTCCTTCTTCTACAAAAACTATCTGCTTACTAATATTTACTTTATCTATTTATTATTCCTCTATCTATACGCCTCCTACTCTAGCTAGTCTACTTTAGTTAGTAGGAAGATTCTATATAACGTTAAATTAACTACCTAGGGGTAGCACGATAAAGGCTTTTATCTTAAATAACATAACCAAAAAAGCAAAGCCCCCTGCTTAGTAATGAAAAAGGGCGTAAAAAAGGTAATTATAAAAAAAAGGAAGATTCTATTAAGTAACTATTTATTATACTTTATTGCTATTTATTAGAGGTGTAATTAGGCTTATTAGTAGTAGAGT
This sequence comes from Laburnicola sp. JP-R-44, assembly GCA_009805535.1. NCBI lineage: Eukaryota > Fungi > Ascomycota > Dothideomycetes > Pleosporales > Didymosphaeriaceae > Laburnicola > Laburnicola sp. JP-R-44. The sequence continues at coordinate 2,174,551 of SELF01000019.1, read as the reverse complement.
AGTAGTCTAGCTATAGTAGTTAAGAGTAAAATTGCGTAGTTAATAATAAGATTATAGTAATAATATAATATTTGTATAGAGTTTTTATTTACTTAGTTTATTCCTTATATAATAGATAGACCTATGTATTTTATCTATTTAGGTAGTAGTATTAGGTAATTATGCAATATTAGATAAGGGAAAGACAAATGCTAGTAAGGGGTAGAAATTAAGGCTCTAGATAAAAAAAAGAGATATATAAGGTAGGCTTTTTCTTTTTTTATTCTTCTCTTTCTTATTCTTTACTTTAAACATCTCTCTATACATATTCCTTCTTTCTAGCTCTTTTTTTATTAAGCTAATCTCCTATTTTATATAGTGCTAAACTATATTTATTATTATATAATATTTTATCTTTGTATAGTGCTAACTTACTATAGATAATAGTACTTATGCGAGCTAGTGTAACTAAGTTAGCCTTTTTAGCTTTAATCTTATTATATATAATCTTCTAGATAAAAGAATATATATTACCCTTCCTACTAGTTCCTATATATAAACTCTATATTCTTTTAAAATATCTCTATTAATATAAGTTCTCCTATTTCTAATTAGTTTGCTTTTATATAGATACTAACTTAAAACTAGATTTAGAAACTTAATATTGCGTATATGCCTTTATATAATATTAATATTATTCTTTTAGCTAGTATAGACCTATATTTATAGACTACTAAGGTTATTTAGCGTAAAGAATATTTCTATACGCTATTAGTCTAGTTGCGTAGTTATTTTAGGGGCACTCTATGCGCCTACTACTATAGTAATATAACTAGGCCTAGGCCCTTTACTAAGTGCTATACGCTAGTAGGCTTTTAGGTAGAATTATATAGTTCTTATATATAGTAAAGCTATAGTACTAGATATAATTATCGCATAGGATAGGGCTAGAGTAATAGGTTAGATAATACTAGATATTATCTATTAATACTAAAATAAAAAAGACTCTTCTCTAAATAAATATATATTCTGTCTCTTCTTTTTCTATATATAAGTAATAGATAAGAAAAAGTATTTTTAAATATTATATATGTATAGAAAGAATTAAATAAATATGTTATATAAAAGAATAAATAAATAATAAGAAAATAGTTCTATATAAAGACTAGGAAGAGCTTGTGTAGGCAGACTTAAGGTAATCTACTAATGCTTTAATAGTAATTATTAAGGTGTTGCTAGATATAAAGGACTTTAGAGTCTAGTTTAGGGCCTTCTTTATATAGGCATTAGTAGAATTATCCTTTCTATTAATCTATCTAATTTTAGAGATCTTATATAGTGCTTATATACTTTGCCCTTTTTTAATTACTAAGTAGGGGGCTCTGCTTTTATTGTTATGTTATTTGAGATAAAAGCCTTTATTGTCCTACTCCTAGGTAGATAAAATAACGCTACACGTATAATTTGCAAAGTAATATAATATTAACTATAAGGCGCTTTTTATTTATATTTTCTAATTATATAAGGTAGTTATAAAGAGACTTTAAATCTATATAGATAACTATAAGAATTAGTAGCAGACTAAGTGTGCGTATAATTTTCTAGAAGATTATATTAATAGTAATCGTATTATTAAAGTCTTCTACTATACTATATAGCTCGCTAGTAAGAATGCTTCTTATTACTCTCTTATACTTAGTTAAATTTTAGTATATAATATTTACTAGAATATTAAAGTTATTGTGAAAAGTGGATAAATAGATAAGAAGGTAATCGAGTTGGTATTGTTAAACTGGTTGATTAATTTTAATAAACTGGCTACCTAGCAATCTATATACAAAATAATTTAGACTAACGAACACTTAGTTTTGTATAGTTTAATTATGCCTTTAACTTTCATGCGTGCTAGTGTTTTAAACTAATGTTTTAAACTAGTGTTTTAATATGCAATAGTGTTTTATATGCAAACTGTGTTTTATATGCAAACTAGTGTTTTATATGCAAACTAGTGTTTTATATGCAAACTAGTGTTTTATATGCAAACTAGTGTTTATATATGCAAACTAGTGTTTTATATGCGAGCTATGTTTTTATATGCAAACTTTGTTTTACTATTGCGTAGTTGTGACGTTAATAATAAACGCCTTATTTTAGAATAATTTATTACTCCTTAGTTTATTATACGCTAATATATTTTATATTATAAAACAAGTCCTTTATATTTTGTTTTTAATAAGTAATTTAATATATATATATATTGCCTTGTTTAGTATATTCTTTTTAGCAATTGCTCAAAATTGTTTAAAGCGCTTAATTGCGACAAGTTTGTCAAAAGTTATTGATTTAGAAAAATTAATTACGAGCTTATTTATATTATATGATAGCGTATTTTATAATATTTATTAGGTTAGGTTTATATTATATTTTGTTTTTTAGTTTTAAGTAATTTAATACATATAATATTAGATTTCTTACAATTATCTTTTAGTAAACTTTTGTGCGTTACTTACAGTTGACTTTGGCTTTAATTGCAACTTATTGTTAAAACGACTATTTTTGTTATTTTTAGGTAGCTTATAGTTATTTATCTATTTATCTTTTATTATAACAGCGAAATTCTAACATGTTATTTTATTATTTATTTTGCTTACTAATATAGTTTTAACAGTTTATTACTATTACCTATATAATACTTATTACCTAGAGTAATTAGAAATCCTAGCTATAAGCTTAGGTCCTTATTATTAGCAAATAAGCTATTAGTAAAGATAAATAGCTTTACGTAATAGAGATCTAATAGTATAAAGGTAAGACTACACTTACTATTATTAATCTACTATTAGATTTATATATTTAATACCTTAATATCTTTATATAAGGGTAATATAGTCTAAGCGGTAATAAATAAATTAAATATAGCTTCTAGTTAGTATATAGATATAATATAGGCGCCTTTTATACACTACTCTAAATACCTTTAAGTAGTATTCTTATTTTTAGAATTAATTATACAAAGGCCCTTTCTCTTCTCTAGGGTTACTCTGTAATATTACGTAATCCTAGGCTGGCTATTTAACTAACCACTGTGTTACATAATTAATAATTTCTTTAATAATTTTTTGCAGTAACAACAATAATAATAATTATAATAGTAACTAAATTAACTATTTTATTACTCTTCTATAGTAAATCTCCCCTCGCAACTAGCAAGCCATATACTATCCCCCTAGGACCTTACTACTACTACCTATCTCTTCTATACTCCTACCTACTACTACTACCCTTACTTCTTATTATTCTTATGCGCCCGCATAATCTTAACTGCTACTAAGAGCTTCTCCTACTATAGCTGCGCGCGCGCGCGCTCTAGCAACGTATAAGAAACATCCACTTCTTCTCTAATAGACGCCCACTACTATATCTTAGCCTATTTTCTAGCCTTACTAGTAACGCAATAGCAAGGTACTATTATTTTCTTATAAAGGTTACTATATTTCTTCCTAAGTCTTTATATAAAAGAATAACCTAGCACTTAAAAATTTAAAGTTGCGTAAAGATTATATATAGCCTAAATAAATTATTAGATATAATCTCTAGAATAGTGTAATTATAATTAATTTAGTCCTCTAATAGCCCTACCTCTTAAACCTTATCTTGCAGTAGGTAGGCTAGATAGCTAATATTACCTAGCTAGTTGTCTATACTAGTTTTAAATTCTCTAGCAGCTATCTAACTATAGGGTATTAAATAACGCAATCTTAAATCACTAAAAAGGTATTATATTACCGCATATAATAAAGAGTTAGATATAAAAGACTTAGTGTTATATATAAGTTAAAGATAAAGATTTAGTATACTAAGCGTTACTAATATTATAAGAGGCAGACTTTATACGCTATACGTACAGCAAACCATAGTTACGCTACTGCTAAATCGTAAGCGCAACAACTAAACTATCGTTAAGCGTTCTATTACCCACCACACTACTCCTATAGTTATAACTCCGCAGTCCACTATAGCTCTCTAATAGTCTACTAGTTAAGAGATAATATATAACTTAGTTATACTAAATAGTAGACTATCTATTAACTACTATTAATAAATGCCGCTATACAAAATATTAATAACAAAATTATTATTATTTTGTGTATATTTTATTACTACTACTATATGCTAGGTACTAAGTTTTAGTATCTTCTATTTTACTTCTCTCTATGTATAGTACGAATTTAACCTTAGTTAGAAATTTTAACACAATAAAGATCTTTAATATAAAGGCCCTTTACTTAACCTTTTTATATATAAAACTATAGTATTATATATAAGCTAAATTCTTCTACTATTAAACTTAATAGATTAGTCCTTAGTAAGAATAGTCTTATCTTTTATATAAAAGGCTACTTTCTTTAGCTCTTCTTCTTCTCTTTATACACAAAGTTCTTATTAATAATACTAAGAGTATTATCTATCTAAAGGCTAGTAATCCTAAAGGTGTATTCTTCTTTATTAGTAATAAGTAAATATAGGTTATAGAATAAAGTCTTTATACTAAGTTTCTCTTTATAGTAGTTATAGTAGGTCTTAAACTAATAAAGATCTAATTTAGCTATACTATAGAGTAGTTATATAATATAGAAGATTATATTATATAAAAAGTTTATATATAGTTTCTTAGATAGTTTAGTATAAAATATATAGTTTAGTTTATTAGTAAACTAAATATAGGCCTAAATAATATTTTATAGTTTAAAATACATTTTATATATTATCTAAAGGCTTACTCTAAATATAAGAAGTAGGCGCTAGCTTATCCTTTAAATAGTAGGTAATTAAATAAGAATTTTATCCTTCTTCTTATTAGAGTAGCTAGCAAATATAAGGCGAAATTTCTTATATAGTTAAGTAGTCTCACCCTTAACTTCTTATATTAGGCAGAGGTTTAAAGATTCTACCCTTATACTTAGATAGGTTAACAAAAATCTTAAATATACTATTAGTAATAAGAGCGTTTATCTCTATATAATCTAACTCTTTAAAAGGTGCTATAGGTATTATAATTATACCTTTTATATAGAGCTTTCTTCGAACTATAGTATAGCGATATGGCCTTACCTATAGTTTTGTATGTGAATTTTTTTTAGTTAAAGTAGGCCCGCCAAGCCCGCCAAGCCCGCTTAGCTCGCTTGTAACGCGCTAACAACCCCTTTTTATTAACACTTTAAAACGCTTTTTCTATATATATAATAGTAGGAGGAATGTCTACTATTATTATAATATTTTTATTAGAAACTCCTTAGTCGCCAAAAAAAATATAGAGCTTTAAAGATAGTTTCTAATTACTTATCTTCTTTTAGAAAAGAAATATAGTATTCTTTCTTAAATAGCCTCTTCTTTTTTTCTCTAGAGAATCTCTTTACATAGAGGTAATATTATTTACTTTATATAATAGTAGGAGAGTATAATTTTTTATAATAGTATAGCTTAACTTATATATAGTAAAACTTTACTAAACTATTTTTAAGTTAAGAATTATATTTTTATTCTTAATACCCTTAATTTTATATAAGTCTATCTATCTACCTTTCTCTCTCTAAACTATAATCTTAAATCTAAGTAGTAGAAGCTTAAGAACTTTATACACTACTAATAGACTATTATAGATATTTAGCGCATAATTAATATTAGTTTTATCCCTTTTTTTATAATATCTTTATTACCTTTTATATAGTATTTATATATATAATAATATTAGGCAATAGAAAAGAATTTATACTAATTCTAGAATATACGCTAAAGACTAGTAGTATAGGTATAAGGCTATCTAGGGATCTAGGCCTGCAGTATTATTAATAGCTTTAATAGCTATTTAGAAACTATTCTTCTTATCTATATAATTTTTTTAGTTTAGCCTTAAGAATATTAAAGAATCTATAAAAATGTGCGTATAAACACTTAACCTTTCCTATTACCTAATATACTTCTATAGGCATCTGCCTATAGATTACGCTAATAATCTTTATATAATTTCTAAACTTATCTAATATAAAGTTTATACCTAGGTTATATATAATATAGTTAGGTAGACTTTAGTAGATATTAATCTAGTATCTATAGAGAGCTTCCTACGCATCTTATACAAATATTAATTTTAAAAAAATTGCAGCTTAAATAATATATTTGCATCTATAATATATAGTATTTTTCTAGTTCTAATATATATATAATATTAATAATAATCTATATAATTAAGGTAGGTATTATCTTTAATAGTAAACTTAAAGTAATATAGGGCTTATTTATGCAATCAATAGTAATAGCAAAATTTCTAAATTTTATTTAGTATAGTAGTGTTTACTTTATAGCTAGTATTAGTAAGCATCTTTTAAAGTTTTTTTATATAGGGATATCTAAATTATTAATAAAGGTAATAGAGTTCTTATTTGGTAAAGAAAGATATAGTCTCTTTTTTACTATTACTAAAGAAAGGATGTCTCTATTATTATATAATATATATAGTTATATTATCCTTTTATATATAATAATATCTAGAATATTATTAAAGTAGGCACCTAGCTTATTAGCATCTACTAGTAATAGCAGAAATAGTATTAAAGTGTCTAGAATATAGTAGGTAACTATTTCTATTAGATTTATAATTTATATAAGTTAGTTCCTAAAGATTCTTATAAGTTCTAACCTCTAAAGCTAATATTACTATTACTAGGTATCTAATTAATCTTATATAGAAATTCTCTTATATATATGCCTCTAGCTAAACTTTACTAATAGTAGAAATTCTTACTATATTTATATGCTATAGTTTACCTTAGTATATTATGTAGTATTAATTTTTAAGAATAAACTATTTATATACTTTTATAGCTCTATCTTATAAATATGTTTGCTAGTTATATAGTAAAGATAGTTAGTAGTAGTTAGGTAGAACACTTAATTATTACCATTCTTATTATCTTTACTTTACTCCTCTTCTTTATGCAAAGTAGGTTTCTTATTATTATACCCTTCTATATTCTAAATATAGGACTAAATAGTTTTATACAAAGGCGTTTTATTATTATACTTTTTATAGAAGGTAATATGCTGTCTTATTATACAGCTATACTTATTATATAGATAGTTAGAAGACTAACAATCTTTCTTATAGTATATAAAACACTTTCTTAGTCTTATATAAATATTATTTAATTAGGATATAAATTATAATAGTAATAGTATAAATTGTTTATAAAATTCTTATTATTAACTACTCTTAATAATACTGCCGTAAAGAAAGTTAATAATAAAATTATTATTATTTTGTATATATTTTGTTACTACTACTATGTGCTAGGTACTAGGTTTTAGTGCCTTCTATTTTACTCCTCTCTGTGTATAGTGCGGACTCGACCTTGGTTAGAATCTCTATACGACGAAGATGTTTAATAAAATTCTTATTTATAAGGGCCTAGTAATTTCTCTCTTTATATAGAAAAGTTATATTTGTAATTAGTATAGTATATACTAGCTTTTTATAGGTACTATTTAGATTAGCAATTAATTATAACTTAGATTAACACATAGAGATTAGCAAATAGAGCTTTATAAGTAGGCTTAGAGGTAAATATAGCCTACTTTAGCTCTAGGTATCTATAGTATACTTATATAATAGTAGTATAAAAAGGAATCTTTCTAGTAAAGTTTATACCTAATACTCTCTATGTAAGAGTAAGCCTATTAATTATTGCCTCTAGAACTTTATATAGACTTTTATTAGGGTTTCTTACGCTAGTATTATATATAAAAATTATTATAGTCTAGTCTATCTAATACTAGTCTATCTAATACTAGTTATAGTTAATAGTAGTATTAAAGTAACTATTAAGTGCTTTATATAAGCACTTCTATAATTATCTAGGGTAGATAGTATAGAGGTAATACTATGCCGCACAGCTAATAAGGATATTTAGAAAAATATCTCTAGATAGTAATCCTTAGTAATATCTAGGCGTCTATATAGATTTATAAAGATTCTAGTCTTATCTACTAAAATATTATATAGAGTTCTAGTATAGTTACTATTCTTATTCTATGCCTTTTAAAATTAGATTATCTTATTAGCTAGAATTCTCTAAGAAGGTAGGTTATACTTAGGCAAGAAGCTTATATAGATTAGATTATAATATAGGCTTAGTTTATATAGATTAGTATAGTGCCTATAATTTACGTTTTTAACTAGTAGTAGTTCTATTCTATATAGCGTTTAATAATTGTAAGTAGATAGGTAGAATAGTACTTAGGTACTATATATAATAAGTTGTAGTTTATTTAGTTATTTATATAAATAAGATTATTCTTAGTATTTATATAAAAGTTTTCTTAAGATATACATAAGAACCTATAGCTATATAGGTGCCTATAGTAGCAGTAGCTTGCTCTATTTAAGTTTATATAATAGCCTAACTAGCTTAGATATCTTTAAAATTAATCTTAGTATTTGTATACAAAGAGTTAAGTAAGCTAGCAAAGATAGTAATATATAAGTAATATTTGTATTATTTTAAGCTACTTTATATAGTTTACTAGTACTTATAGCTCTAGTATCTATTCTTAGTATAATATTCTTTTCTTCTAGAACTATAATAAGCTCTCTTCTAAACACACATAGTTTAACTTTAAAAAAGAGTATTCTTTCTGTTCCTTAAAGTCTTTCTAGAATAATTCTAAAAAAGCTGTCCCTTTTTAGTATAATATATAATAATTAGCAGTAGTATATATACTACGTATAATTGCATTTCTAATAGAGAGGAATTATCTGCTAGATTAATCTTATTCTTCTAGTACTTAGGTCTGATTCCCTTGCGTAGTATTGCCTCTAATATTTCTATCTCTTTTAGTATACTTATTATATAGTCTAATATATTTAGGTATATTAGTATTATTTTGTAAAGTAGAGATAGTAAGGGTAGGGGCTTTATACAAAGTAGTAGTAGGGGTAGTTATTATATAACTAGTTTATTTAATAGGTTAGTTATATAAAGAGTTACACTTTATTAGGGTTTGTTATTATCTAATTATATATTTATATAGTTACTAGTAGTATGCTTAGTATACTATCCCTTCTTAAATCTTATATAGTAGTAATATCTACTTACTAACTTAATAAAGAGTTAATCTATTATCCCTATAAATAAGAATAGGTTTGATATATCTTATACAATCGTTTTCTTTATTTTATATAGTAGCAATAGTTACTTACTAACTCTATAAAGGTTTAATCTACTATCCTCTTATATATAAAGAATAGAGTATAATAAAATAAATTATATAGCTAATAATAACTTATATAATCTAGCTTTACTCTTGCTAATTTATAGTTAAGAGTTAGTTAACTACTAATTAGTATTAAAATAGGCTTTTTAGCTAGCTATATAGATATTAATATTTAATACTCTATACTAGCAAGTGTAAAGGGTGTACGTAATAATTATATCAGAAAAGAAAATAATATAATAGAACTAACTTAGTATTAATTACTTGTCTCTAGAAAGGGTATAGATAGAAAGGAGAAAATTCTGCAATAATATATAGACTACGGCGCATTGGCATTATATAATCCCTATATAATACTATTATGCGACACTATTAAAACCTTAACCCCCTTAGGTGCCCTTGCCTATATAGTGTACGGATAGTATGCGTTTTATTTAAATATTATAAGCTTTTCTATATAATAAAATAATTACTTAGTAATAATAACTTAGTATAGACCTTTAGCACGCTTAATTTAATCTAGGATAGTAGGATTAGATAGTATAGTATTTATCTTATACTATTACGCTGCTATAAGTTTAAGAATCTAATTTAAAAGTTTATATAATGCGCCTACAATATTAATAGCCTTCTAAAGGTCTCTAGCAATAATAATATTAATATGCCCTATAAGTATAACCCTATATATAACTAATTAAAAAACGCTTTTCTGTGTTGTTAACAATAGCAGGAGGAATAACTACTATTATTGTAATATTTTTATTAGAAACCCCTTAGTCGCAAAAGAAAACCATAACTAATTAATAGAGAATAATTAGAAGAAGGCCTATATAATTATATAGATCTTATAAGAGCTTTATAAAATCTATAAGGCGCTAAAGAGTGCTACTAGTGTTAGTAGATTTAGGTCCCTTTAGTAGATAATTATTAATTTATAACAACTTTATAAGTTGCTTACGAAGCGCATATATATATAATTAATAGCTATATATAGTTATTTTATCTTATTAAAGCGTCGCGCTTACGTAGTAGAAGCTTATTATATACTTTATTAAAATTATTATAAATTTAAAGCTGTCTCTTTCCTAGTACTATATAACTACTACGTTACACCTATAGCTCTATATTGCCTAGTTTAAAAACTACTAAAAAAGGCACTCTAGATAGTATTAAAAAGCCTATTACTTACTGCGCTATATATTTAAAGCGTATATTAACACTAATAATAATAATAATAATAAGCTACCTAAGTCTTCCCTAATATTGCGCAAGGTATCTAGGGCTTATAAAGGCAATGCGTAGAGGGCTTAAATAATAAGTATAAATTTTATACTTCTTACTAGTTAACTATTTATCGACAATGCTACTATAAAGAAAGTTAATAATAAATTATTATTATTTTGTGTATATTTTATTACTACCACTGTGTTCTAGGTACTAGGTTTTAGTGCCTCCTATTTTACTCCTCTCTAGGTATAGTGCGGACTTAACCTTAGTTAGAATCTCTACACAATAAAGATCTTTAATAGTTCTTACTAGTAATAAGTTTTATAAATATTATAAGCGTATAACGTAGCTTAATAAGTACTTAAATAATTTATAAAGAGATCTTACTAGTAGTAGTAAAATATATATAAAGCAGTATAGCAAAGTAAAAGGAGAAGGTTATAGAGCTTTTATACTTTTTATAGAATAAAATTAGCATAAGCTATAATATATAGATATCTCTAAATAATATAAGCTTTCTTAAAGTTGTTACTTACTTTATTAGTAAGATTTTTTTTTCGCTCTAGATTCTTATTAATAAGCGTATTTTTTATAGTAACTTATAGTAATTTAGATATAAAACACTAATAACTTAACCTACTTATTAGCTTGTGCAACCTTTTTAGGGACTATATAGTAGCTGCGCAAGTCTAGCTTATACTCTAGATAATTAGGGAGTATAAATTTAAGTTAAAACTTCACTATTTTATAGGTAATAATGCTAGTAATAATAGCACTAGATTAAATTAAGTACCAGCGTAATAAAACTAGCCTTAATATTAGAAATTAATACTATATACGCTGCGCGGGTTATATAATTAACCTAATTATTAAAGCTCTTATTTATAGTAATAGAGTAAGGAATTTTAAAGCTAAGCTTGCCTACGCGTTACTCTAGAAGTAATTTTAATTATACTAAAGGTATAGAGTTATTAGAAAACTCTATAATTTTATAAATACACTATACGTCTTATATAAATATTATAAGCTTTTCTATACAATATAATAATTGCTTAATAATAATAATGTGTTATAGACCTTTAGCACCCTTAATTTAATCTAGAATAGTAGGATTAGGTAGTATAGTGTTTATCTTATACTGTTACGCTACTGTAAGCTTAAGAATCTAATTTAAAAGTTTATACAACGCGTCCGTAATATTAATAGCCTTCTAAAGATCTCTAGTAGCAATAATATTAATATTAATAGGCCCTATAAGTACAACTCTATATATAACTAATTAATAGACAATAATTAGAAGGAGGTCTATATAATTATATAGGTCTTATAAGAGTTTTATAAGATATTAAACATCTTTGTTATATAGAGATTCTAACTAAGGTTAAGTCTGCACTATACACAGAGAGAAGTAAAATAGGAGGCACTAAAACCTAGTACCTAGCACATAGTAGTAGTAATAAAATATACACAAAATAATAATAATTTTATTATTAACTTTCTTTATAGTAGCATTATTAATAGTAGTTAATAGACAGTCTACTATCTAGTATAACTAAGTTATATATTATCTCTTAACTAGTAGACTATTAGAAAGCTATAGTAGACTATAAAGTTACAACTATAAAAGTAGTGTAGGCAATAGAATGCTTAACTATAGTTTAGTTATTGCGTTCGCGACCTAGTAGTAACGTAACTATAGTTTGCTATACACATAGTATATAAAGTCTACCTACTCTTATAATATTAGTAACGCCTATTATACTAAATCTTTATCTTTAATATACAACTACTACTACTATTTTTTAAATTTAGCTCTTTATCTATTATATCTAGCAATATAATAATATTCTAGTAGTCTAACTATACTACTTTTTCTATATAGGGCAGTATAGCTATAGTAAAGTTTTAAAAGTATATAGAAGATTAGCTAGGCAAAGTTAAGAATAATCTCTAGAAATTTTTGCAATCTTATACAGCAAGCAGGATTGTTAAAGAGGCCTTTTAATTTTAATATTTTTAATAATACCTAGCCCTAGCTATTTAGTCCCTATTAACTAGTCCTATAACTCTAGATTCTAGAGTGTAAAGCACTTCTTTAATATTTAGATAAAGGATTAAGTTAGGTATTTATACTGCAATAATAAAATAAAGTAGAGATATTACTAGAAAAGCTTAAAGATAAGGACTAGCAAAGTAAAAGTATAAGGTAGCTACTAGATAATAAGTAGTAGTTTCTTAGGGACTATAGAAGTTTAAAAGCGCAGCTATAGTATAAGAAACTTATAGATATAGTAGTAATTATCTAGGGTATTATTAAGGTAGGGGACTATAACTAAGCAATAAGGGTAAAGGTAAGCAGTGGTAGCAGGAGTATAGGGGAGATAGGCAGTGGCAAGATCCTAGGGGGGCGGAATATAGCTTGCTAGTTGCAAGGGGAGATTTACTATAGAAAAAAGTTAATAAAATAGTTACGTTAGTTACTATTATAATTGTTATTATTATTATTTATAGCAAAAAATATTATTAAAGAAATTATTAATTACGTAATATAGTAGTTAGTTAAAAAGCCAGTCTCGGATTACGTAACATTATAAATTAATTCTAAGAAAGAAGTTTTATAAGATATATAAGGCTCTAAAGGGTGCTGCTAGTATTAGTAGATTTAGGTCCCTTTAGTAGATAATTATTAACTTATAATAACTTTATAAGTTGCTTACTAAGCGCGTATATAAAATTAATAGTTATATATAGTTATTTTATCTTATTAAAGGTGTTACGCTTACGCAGTAGAAGCTTAATATATACTTTATTAAAATTATTATAGATTTAGACCTATTTTTTTATTATGTGATTACTACGTTACACCTATAGCTCTATATTACCTAGTTTAAGAACTACTAGAAAAGGCACCCTAAGTAGTATTAAAAAGCTAATTGCTTACTGCGCTATATATTTAATATATACGTTAATGCTAAAAAAAATAATGTTAAGCTACCTAGATTCCTCCTAATATTACGTAAGGTACCTAGGGCTTATAAGGGTAATATGCGAAGGGCTTAAATAATAAATGTAAATCCTATACTTCTTACTAGTAATAAGTCTTATAAATATTATAAGCATATAATATAGCTTAATAAATACTTAGATAATCTATAAAGGGACCTTAGCAGCGATAATAAAAAGTTATTATAACTTATAGACAACCCACACTATTAGTAGATTAAAGTAGGCTAAAAATATTACCTAATCCTTTATAAAATAGCTATGTGTTATTAAATTAACTATCTAGGGATAGAATAACAAAGGCTTTTATCTTATATAATATAATAAAAAAGCAAAGCCCCCTACTTAGTAATTAAAAAAAGAATATAAAATAGGTAATTATAAAAAAAGCGCGTTTAAACTACTAAGTAAGCTTAGCGATCTTAGCGCGCATAGCTCCTATATGCAAAGTTAATTTATAAGAAAAGGCTATAGTTAGAACTTTAGAGAAGAGATAAAGGCTTTAGCGTAGCCACGCTATAAGTTATCTATCTATTCTTCGATATCCTAACTATTATAAAGTACTATTTAGATTATCGCAAATAATATAAGTTAGTATATTAATAGATATATTTTTATAAGTAGTAAAATAAGGGTAATATATACTAGATACACTATTACTCTATTACTATATTAAGGTTATTTTTAATATATCTTTTATTATTATCTCTCTACGCCCTACTATCCTTCTAGGCATTAACGTTATTTCTAAAAAAGTACTTACTATCGCTAATAAGTACACGCTATAGTTTTGCGCCGCTGCCGCTAAGGTAATAATATTAGAGTTCTATTCTATCTATAAGATAATTGTCTATAGAAGCCTAGTATACCTAACTATCTAGGAGGTAATTCTTATATACTAGCTAAGTTAATAGCTTATCTAGTTCTTAAAGACTAGTAAGTCTACGTTTCCGCTCTAGTAGACGCAATTGCTCCTTATTAGTACTAGAATCCTCTAGTAAAAGACGTAAAAGAAGGATAATAAAGTCTTTATTAATAAGCTCTAGTGTAGTAAGAGCGTTATATAGATTTGTAAGATTCTTCTAGCTATTATTATTATTAAGTTAGCTTATTTAGTGCGTAAGCGTAAATAACTAATAATAGTAGTAATAATAAGCTAAGTGTGCTATATACACTATAAGTAAATCTTATATAGATTAGAAGCTTATAGGGTATAGGCAAGATGTAAGTTTAAAGTTTAAACTATTATTATATTGTTAAATATATAAGGTTAGTTTTTAATTAGAATTAAGTGCTGTATATAGTATATAATAACCTTTTATCTTAACCTACGTTAACCTTAAACTAAAAAAAAAGATTAAAAAAGGTGTTTAGCAAGCTAACATAAAATAGCTATAGATTACCTCTCTATGTCTTATATATATTCTACAATTATAAGAGGTGTTTTAGCTTTGCTAAATATATAATTATATATAATTATAATAGTCTTATAGACTATATAATTAAGGCCTTATAGTTATAGAAGAATTAGCTAGGTAGAGAGGTTATTAAAAGCAATCTTATAAGCTTTATAAAGGTAATTTCTAAAAAGAAAGCCTTATTAATAACCTTAACACTAAAAAATAATAATAGATTACCTAATTAGGAAATCCCGCCCTACTATAGGGCGTAGGGGAATTTTATAGAGCGTACTACAGTTATGGACTGTATTTTAACATCTCTAGGGGCTCCTGTACGTACTGGGCTCTCATACGGGCTGTAGCGTAGAGCGATGGGGGTCACCGTACCGTACTACGCTACGTTGGAAGCCCTGGAAGTGAAGCGTAAAACCTGGACCCAACAAACCGACAGCCGACCGCAGATATCGGGCCTGAGGCCGACACCCTGGTGATGATAGGGAAGGGCACACATTGGCTAGTCACGTATTCCAGGTTACGGATAAGTCTTGCTCGGTAGTGTCAATACAAGCAAAACATTATCCACTCCCCCGATACGTCCTGTGTGGAGAAATGTAGAGAAATGTAGCTTATTGAATCAGGATAAAGCAGGTGCTCGCCAATTGCACATTGCAGACCCCCAACAGATGAAAAAGCTAAATCGTGTGCACGGGTAGTGTCGGCTATAGCTTCGCTGGCTGTTGAATAACCCGTAAGTCGCCTCGATTAATCTCGCCCAAGGCTTTCTTCCCCAAATTTGCAAGCGAATTGTCGGTATCCGCTAACATGCAACTAAGCACATGCTTTACGCCAGCTTCGCCGCCCATAGCAAGTCCATAAATGTAAGGACGACCAACTAGAACAGCTTTAGCGCCCAATGCGATGGCCTTCAGGACATCGGACCCTGTTCGTATTCCACTGTCGAAAAGCACTGTCAACCCCGAATTTTTGACCTTCTGGTCGGCGCCGATTTCGGCCAAAGCATCGAGGGAGGCAATGGCGCCGTCAAGCTGGCGACCACCATGATTAGACACCACAATTCCATCCATACCGTACTCAATAGCTTTATGGGCATCCTCACGCGTCTGGATGCCCTTGAGTACGATAGGACCATCCCAGTATTTTCTGAGCGATTTCAAATGGCTCCATTCGCGATAGGTCCCCGATGCGGTGATGTTTGTGAAAAGGCGAGCCTTCTTCATAGCCGTGGCGTTGGAAAGAACCTTGGAGGCTCCAATCAGGCTTCCCGGTCGCTTGAGTATGTCCCAAATATCTCCAAGCTTCTCAGTGGTGCTCCTCGAATCCTCCGCCTCCATTTTCTCATACATGCGCTGGAACACCGGATCCGAGAAGCCGACTTGACAACCTTGACCGTACACAAAAGGGAGGTACGATTCGTCGAGGCCGCGGGGTCTCCAACCGATCATGAACGTGTCGAGAGTCACGACCAAGACCTTGAAGCCGTTGGTTTTAGCACGGCTAAGTAAGCTTGCAGTGAACTCTTCAGCCTGAGGTACCGGCCAGTACAGCTGGAACCACCTGTCACCATCGCCGTTCGCATTGGCTACTTGCTCAATGGATCTCGTCGCAGCCGTGGACAAGATCATAGGAACCTGAACCGATGAACAAGCTCGGGCGGTCGCTTCTTCGGCTTCATGATGAGCAATTTCTTGGACTCCTATGGGTGCCACCACCAGCAATGGGCTCTTGTAGCGGTGTCCGAATATCTCCACTGAGAGATCCCGACGTGTGGACTGCACCAGCATCCATGGACGCAGCCGATAGCGTTCAAAGGCTGTCAGATTTGAAGCGTGTGTTGATTCGCTGCTAGCGGCGCCATGAATGTACATGAAATTGGGCTCAGGTAATACACGTCGCGCCTGGGCTTCCCATTGTGAAGGTCTGGTGGAGAAAGTCGGCTTTCGAAGATTGGCGTAAATTCTTCTGCGTTGATATTCAACAAATGCATTAGCGTCTGGCTCGTAATGCAATGCGCCATTTGCATTATCATCGGCCATGCTGGTGAGCGTTGAGGATAAGATGCGGCCAGGGTCGTGGAGCGAAAGCAATCATGGTCATGCCGAGGCACGCGGATAATCTGACCAAGATCCGGTATTATCCCGAATGATCTCCTCACACCTCCTCCCATTTTTGAACTATGGTATCATCACTACAACAGACGGATAATTACCGATCAGTCGCCCCTATCTGCAGCTATCCTAATTCCCCCTTGTTTAGAGTTGCGAGCTGCGCCGCTTGCATTCCCTACGTGTCTAAGTAATAAACAGCGCTTGTCTGATTCTCAACCTGTTTTCTACTTCTATATACGACTCTCTATTGTTTGCCATGGTTCATATGCCACGAGAAACTTATCGTCAATTGCAATTCCCAGTAAACCTCTTTGGGGGGCAAGAATAACGACGTGCTGCGACGCTCAAGTTCTGTCCAGCATCATGCGACCACCGTGAGATCATTTCTCATTATCCTCTTAAACCCTCAGTGAATGACGAGCGCATTTTTCCTATTCGTGGAATTTGCGGGATAGACTTCGTGGTAGCACTGACGCGTACAGATTGAGCAAGAGAACAATTATTAGATCCTGGGGCTGACTGCAGCTTGCATGAACCCGTCTGAAGCGTCGTCTCTTGCTAAAGGTCTCGGCACCACTACCGTGCCCGTGCGCGTAACGACCCACGTCGCGTAACGACCCAGGAACAACGCGCTCACTACTTCAAAAATGAGGGTATTGCAACAGCTATAATAGCTATTATTTACGAGATTTTGTAGTAGAGTAGTAAACAAAGGCATGCGATTAATTTGTACTATCTAAATTTACTTAGAAGGTTGACATTGCGGCCACAGCGGGTGGTAAAAGCTGGGGCAGCTAATGCAGCCTGTGATGCCTCCTTAGCAGCTGCACCAGCACTACGTTGTTTCTGACGCTTGTTGGCTTGAGTAGAGGCTTTTAAGGCCTTGCGCTTGCCCTTTTAGGATAGTTGTATAGCTTTTTTAGCGTTGCGAGCTGCCTTCTGGCGCTCGCGTTCAGCTGCCTTGTCAGCCTTCTCCTTCTCCCTCACCACCTTGGCTGCCTCTCTCGCCACACGCCTCTCCTCTGCCTCCTGCTCTCGGAGTAGCTTAGCAGCAGCTTGAAGCTCCTTCCTGTTAGCCTTTGCAAGCTGCCTGTTATGCTCTTCCCTCTGCTTCACTGTCTCTTGTGCACGTGCCTCTCTAATCTTTTGCGCGGAGACCAGAAGACGGCACCACTGTAGTACTCCTGGCGCTGCTGCAAGTTAAGAGGTTTGCCGCGCTTCTTGTGCTTCTTCTTAGCAGTGAGAGCCTCTCTTAGGCCATTGTTCTTATGGTGTAGCAGTTCGTTTTGTACTTGGAGTCTGTGGAGCGTTTGGGAGAGCGACTTTGACTCTTCTGCGGTAGTATCCTTCACTGCAGAGCGTACGAGACGCTCCATCTGACGCCAGTCGCTCTCCTTAAGCGCTGAGGGGCCTGCTTCGCCTTTATCTTGCTTCCTAGAGCTCTCTCTCTTGAAGCGTTTAAGTATAACCTCTGGGTCTATAGGCCATATACTAGTAGCTTTAAAGGAGTTAAGGATAGTCTCTGTCTTAAATGAGGACTCCTACGCTCTCCAGAACAGTGGGAAAAAGTCCCCCTTCTTGACTGGTACTAGCCCTTGGCTCCTCTGGAGGTGGGTGGAGAGCTCCTTAGAGTAGGCGGTGGAGAGAGGTTTAAACATGACGACGTTGAGAGGTTAAAGCGTATGGGTAGAGTGAGGGGGAAATACGGCTAGGAGTATGCGATGGGATTCGTAGTAGTTGATAAACTCCTTTGTGAGGTGACTGCTATGGCCGTTAAGTATGAGGAGACGCCAGTCTCTCCTACGACGCGCTTTCTCTTTCTGCTTCGTGCAGCGATCAAATACCTGCTCTAGCCACGCTAAACTGATGTCGTTATTCGTCTATCTAGATGGAGATGAAGCTACAAAGACGTCGTGTTGCCTAGCTTTAATGGCGTCCACCTAAGCTGCCTGCAGTGAGCTGTTTGCCAACTAATAGATAAGACCTGGCGGTAGAGCCTCCCTATCAGCGCAGACAGCTGCTAAGAGGGTGATCCATTCACAAGAGCCATCTTGGAGTGCCACCTGCACCTCTTTTCGCTCCCACATCCGACGGCTGAACACTCGTTTTAAGCGTCCTGTTATACCTATTATAAAGCCCTTCTCGTCTATATTGTAGGAATGGCGCGGCTGTATGTCGTACTGCTTTATCTTCTGATGTAGCAAGTCAAAGTATAGCTTATACTTAACGTTTGAATTAGCGTTGTGGCGGAGAGAGTCAATTCCAGATGTCCATTTGGAGATGAGATGGTGGCCGTGTCGGTCAAGAAAGCGGGTAACCTAAGCGTCGCTCACGGGCTCTGTGGCTGTTGAGGATGCGAAATTTTGTATTATCTCTCTTGTAGGAGGCAGCCCTCTCTTTGTAAGGTCTTTAATATAGCTTACGAGCCCTAACTCTTGTTGTGGGCTGAGTACTTTGTTGATCGCGATGCTTAGCTTCCCGTGGGCGCTGACAGCCTTGGTGTCTTCGGCGCAGCGTACTGTGTGCGGTACACCAAACTGGCGAGCAATTTTCCGGTATATAAGTTGTTCTCCTGGTTTAAGCGATTCGATTGCTGCGAGCGCATCGTCAATTGGTGCCATGGTGGTGGAGTTATGACGCGTTGAAGTTTGGAGCTTGTCTGGTGTTTTGGTGTTCCTGGGTCGTTACGCGGACGTGGGTCGTTACGCGCACGGGCACGGTAAAGTGCTCGGTCTTTTTAATTTACAGCATGAGAGACCGATACAGTTTACCGCTTCCGCAAGACCAAACTCGTGGAGTAATCTCAGTAGCACACCAGACAGGGTGACGCCAGAAGATGCGTTGTGCTGCACTCGAAGTCCCGACGGAACTTGCACCACGTGCACCTCCAGGTTTCCAGCGCAGCGCGCAGCGCTTAGGCCGTGTATGTATGTACAGCCGGCTGATTGTCTCTATCCCTTCGCGGTCCGTAGCGCCGATAACTACCTAGGTAGGTAGGTCTCCGCATCTTTCAAGTTCGAACTTCGCAAACGCTGCAACAACTACTGCTCTACACGGTAACAATGCCGTTCAGACCAGAGTTGAGGTCAGAAGTCCAGATGGTGACCAAATTTTCACAAGATTGGACTGCAGCAGAGTACAGTCCGAACTTGCAAGTCGCTAGACCAAGAAGCGCACGCTGTCGGCGTTGCCGTACAGTGTACTACCACACACCACATATATGCCGCCATTGTTCCTTTTTGTCCCCAAACTCCGCGCGTTCTGGCCTATCCTCACTGGCACTCACTGCAACATATAGTACCTCTGGGGTAGAACCCTCGCTTACATGGCCGCTTAAGGGTATACGTTGCATTTGAGCGACGTATCATATATTCGCCTGCAATTTATATCCTATGCGACTCCCACCAGTGACATTCGGGACGACTACTCTACTCGGCGGACGCTACACAGAAGCTTGGGTACACGCCTAATAAACAAAACCAATGCACCTTCCCTTCGCTATTGGCTCGAGAGATCGAGGTTCGCATAGCCGCGAGGAAGCGTAATTGCACGAGCAGCACGCGAGATGCGGAGAAGTCTTCTGGAACCAAGATTTGATTAAAGGCGAAGGAGAAGACATTTGTTGTTGATTGGTAACGCGGGTTGACGCCGCTTCTTGGTCGACTTAGAAGGTTTGCTTCCCCGTTGTTACTCATGCTGCCTCCTTTATCGTGCTGTCGCTCTTTTTGATCGTCGCCGTCGTTTATGTCCCCCTTTCGACGTTCTCGACTTGGGCACGGCGGACAGTCGCGTCTATGGACATTATGCATATGGACGACATGGGTCCACGTTGCTGCCACGCTGCCTCCAGCAGGTATGTTTTTAGTCGCGGTTTCACCTTTTCTTTTCTTTGCTTTGCTTTGTTTCACTAACACGTTATCATAGTCTCGTACACGGCCATAACGACCATAACGACCGAAGGATTGATAGAAGTAGCGAGCTTTGCTATAATCCCTTCGGCTCCCAGTACGTGACTCCACGCTCAGGCGATATTGAAGGCATAGAACCTGACTAGAAGCGTTGCGCCTACTTTAGGAGGGACTATCCTCATACCCTCCGCGCCGATCCGCTCTTCGCCAATACGAACTGCTCTCATTCCGTCGGGACCTCCTTCGTCAGACAAGCCATCTTCAGATGCATCTCTTCCACTTCAGATCAACCCGCACCAGAGACCGCAACGACTTTACCACCCGCCAATGTCACTGAAATGATACCCTCTTCACTCCTCCCTTCGATATACCCCCGATCAACAGCCCCTGGCGTCTCGCCAACTTTCATGTTCCCTCTTCCACCAAACAGTACGATCATCGTCAGCGGAACGAATGTAGCTCCAACTCTCCCCGTCGGAGCGCCAGGCGTGACCTCAACAGAGGAAGGCCTTCATCCCATACCAGCACCTACAATAGAGCCAGGCGACCCAGACGGTCACCATGAAATCCCAGAACCCAACTTCTCCATCACACTTCCCTGTCGCGGATGCTCTCCTGTTATTGAAGTCACGGCCACCGGTTGGGATTCTGTACCCACTTTTCCACTCCCCGCCGGCGCAAGAGCAAGAATCGAAACCAAACGCCCCGGTAGCAACGCTGACTGCTGCACCTCCGGCTCCTGGTCCTTCAGATGTCCTCGTCAAGCCGGGCTCTTCAGGCGGAGACTTCATAATCGGGCGGATCGACACGCGTCAAACCAGGCCAGACCGTCACGGTAGGGGGTACACCCATCGTAGTACAAACGTCCGCAGGCCGTACCGAAGTCATCATCGGAGGCACTCGTACAATCCCACTCCAACCCGTGAACAATCCCCCCATAGCAACAATCATCACAGCCGGTTCCTCCCCCCTCATCATCAAACCCGCTCCCTCAGGTTCAACCCCCGCACCTGCACCCGCACCCATCTTCCTCCCTATCCCCCTCGCCCCAGGCCAAACCCTCACCCCGATCCTCCCCTCACCCTCTAACCCTCCCCCCAACCCCCCAACCCCCTTATTCTACATCCTCGCCTCGCACACCCTCCTCCCAAAAACGGGCCCCCACTAACCCTCTCCCTCACAACCTACACCCTCCTCTCCCCCTCCACCCCGTCGTCCTCCAAAACACCCACACCACAAAAACACTCACCCTACACCCCACACCCGCCGTCGCCGTCCTCGCCCCCGCCCCGCTAACCCTCTGGTCCACCACCTTCACCCCCAACGCCGCAGGCGCCTACGTCCTCGCTCCAGATGCGACCCTCGTGCCGGGCGGGCCGGCCGTTACGGTCTCTGGCGAGGTGGTTAGTCTGGAGGCGGGGGGGACCGTGGCGGTTATTCAGGGGAGTAGGAGTGTCGTGCCGTGGGTTACAGATGTGGTGACGGTTGTGAAAGGGACGGGGATGGGTGGCGGAGGGGGAGAGGGGAAAGGAGGGAGGGAGACGGGGGTGTTGGCGCCGTTGCCGAAGCCGACTGGTGGGGTTGGTAGGAGGGGAGGATTTGGGGTTGGATGTGTGGAGGGAGTTGGGTTGGTGGGTGGAATTTTGGTAGCGGGGATAGGGGCGTGGTTGTGAGTGAGGCAGGCACAGAAAGTGAGCAGGGAAGGGGTTTGCGCGGATATGAAGGTGTGGTGGATGCGGATATGGATATGCAATATGCTGGATATACCCTTTCTTCCTTTCATTGGGCGCGAATACATACGTGCGTTTAGTCCTATCGTACCTATATATCAAACCATCTTCTTTGACATGTGAAAAGAATACACCGAATAACAAAAAAAAGTAATCTTAGACAGCATCAAATAAGTTTCAATCAACTGCAACTCCTCACTCCATAGAAACCTCAACGTCGCCCAATGCAACCATTGTCTTTTTCTGCTTTTTCTCCCGCACACAACTCAAGCAAAACGATGCATTTTGAAACCCCCCCAAAATCCATCCGCCTATGTACACAAGACAGATACGACCGTAAACCACTTACTCCACCGCTATTCCCACCCAGCCCATCAAGATTAACCCAGCCAACCAACCCAAATAAAAGGTGGATAAATCCTCTACTATGGCACCACCCCAGAACCCAAAGTACCACTTAGTAACTAGCACGCACAAAACCCGCTACATGCCCTCCTCCATGCCCACATTCCTCCACCAAGGAGCTCCAGCGCCCCTATCCAAAAACATCTCCTCCGCATCACCAACCTGCCTTCTCTCGCTAACCTCCATGCCCACCTGCCCGCTCAACTTCAACCGCATAGCCCGTGACGATTTCGAGCCATAGATGGTATCACGTGTCGATCCTTGAGATGACCGGATCATCTCGCTCGATGTCCACTCGTCTCTCCTGACCGGTAGTTGCTATTGCAGAGGTTCTGAGGAGGAGCTGAGACGGTTGAGGTGCAGATACACGTCGGTGCCGTAGCTGGCGGGCTGTTGTCAGTATGTATGTCGCTCTTGCGTACCGAGGAAACACTCACCCCTCCATACTAATCAGCTTCAGGTCGCCGCCAAAGTACCGCGCGTATAGTCTTGAAATGGGTAGCCCGTATCCAAAACCAGCCATGGGAGCCTTAAAGTCGCTCTTGTTGAAGTCCGGATCCAGACTCGGTGTCTGGTCGACAGTCGTGTACATGTATGTCCATACGAGCGGTATAGCCGATCGCGGGATCCCACCTCCTTCGTCCGTAATCTTGATTGTGATATCTTCCTGGCCCTCGGCTACGATAACCTTGGTCACCGGAAAATCCTCTTTATCCTGCCCTCTAGTTTCTACAACGGCGCGCAGCGAGTTCTTGAGCGTCTCGAACAGCATGTGCGACAAATGGCCCGGGACGTACATGAAACTGATATCTGGGTTGCAAACGAGTTGTACCTTGGGCGCTTCGAAAAGGCCGTAGTGGTCTTCGCAGACGAAGCGCGCGTTTTCTATAGCTTCTTGTGCGAGTTCGTGTACATTGGTCTTTGTGCAGATGATGCCGACGTAGTTCGGGTCCGAGTGCCGCCGCTGGTCCGTAAGCGCAATGTGCTGCCCGATGAGCATACGAATGCCAATACGAGACATGTAGAAGCGGTCGAGGAAGGCCTGTATGTTGTGGTCAATCTGCATCCGCTGCTTCTTCCGCTTCCACTCCAGGATGCCCTGTGCGACCGTCGTGACAACGCTATCGTGCCGCCTCTTGATCTTCTCCAACGTCTCCGCAAATTTCGTATTGTAGTCGCTCAGCTCTGGCGGCCACCCCTGCCCATCGTCTGCTGCCGCGTAGTATCTCCGAGTGGCGGCGGCGCCCTTGACCTCTTTGCCATTCCCGTTGCCACTGCCGTTGCCGTACTCGGGCGCTGACCTATACTGGCCTTGCTTGATGCTCGGATTCCACGTCGCTTTCGAGGTCAACTCTGTTCGTTTCGCGGGTCGTAATAGTCTGTCTTTGACGTCGGAAGCAATGTTCGGTCGAGGGAGGTTGGTAAGCTCCTGTGCAAGATGAGTCAACGGCGCCCCGTCGGCGCAGCGCGGTACGTACATCGAACGATTGCGCATACCAGTCCCGCACTCTCTGGATCGAAGGGCATCTCATTGAGGCCATCGGGGAGCTCGTGGAGCTCTTGCACGCGGTGTGCTAACCGTATAGGAAGCTCCTCGGAGAGGAACTGCGACGCGCGGAAGAGAGTCCCCGTAGACGGTTTCTCGCCAAACTGTACCATCTGCCGAAGAGAGACGCCTGCTCATCGTTTAGTAAACGGCGCAACTGCAGCTTCGATATACGCACTCGTCGCTGGGAAGTTGCTATAGTGCTGCGGTTGTTAGCACGTGCGAAGACCAGACTCGCCATGATGGCGCACCTTGATGGTGTCCATCAGCCTCTCGGAGCGCTTCCACGACATGATGCCAACTGCTGGAGGCCACCCGGCCTGCTGCTCTGCGACGTCGCCAAGGTGGTGTTGGAGCCGCTGTGCGTCGAGGTATGCGTTCGAGACGAGCAGTCTGGAGCTCGCCGAACTGCTTCCGCCCCGCTACTAAAGGGAGGTGGGGCCGAGGTAGACAAACACGTCCCGAGTACGTTAAGACGAAAGGGAACCACAACAAGGACTGAGGCACGAGAGCGGCGAGAATTGAAGCTTGTAGCCGGTGACGCGTGAGACAATTGGACGTGGGTTGCCGGCGGAGGGAATGATATGATTGAACAGGCCTAGCCGGTTTCCCCCACACTTTCGCAGGCAAGGTCCATCCGTCCATTCATCCATATCTTCAGTCTTCACGTGAACGAGGGAGGAAAAAGCACTCCCGCGATAGCTCAAACGTAATGCCGCAGCTGACGCGACCATATCTTGTAAGCCGCCGCGTCTTCCTACGTGTACCTCGCATGCTCTCCACGTGCCACCCACGAGCGATGCCGCTGTGCTTGTACTGTACATGTCTGCTCGACAGCCTCCGATCACAGCAGGAGACTACGCCCTCGGCAAGCCACCAAGGTGCCTGGTTTCCGCTGCGCCGTCACCTCACCTCGGGCACCGGGAATGACCTTCTGACCTGTGAAGCTCCACGCATAATGTCCGAGTTGAACCAAGACAAATGCCTTCGATGATGCGCTTCACAGCAGTATTGCAAGCCGATTATATTGTTCGTCGTAGCGAAATCAGTAGAAAGAGGAGAATTGTTATTTCGAGTGCCGCTAAGTCCTAGACCGGTCCCTATGCAGCATCTAGAATCGAGAAACCGTCTTGCATAACAGACCCAAAATATATTACATGGATACAACACACCCAACATTGGTGCACGCCGCCCTAATCATACGTCTATCATGTCTGCCTGGTGGTACAAATCGCAGCAAAAGCTTTTGCCAGCCAAAGAGAAAAATCGAAGAACAATGCCCACATGGCATAATGCGTTTACTTGGTCTCGTTCGCGAGGAAGGTGATGAGGTCGTTTCGGTCCTTGGCCTTCTTGAGACCACCAAAGGCCATCTTGGTGCCGGGGATGTACTTCTTGGGGTTCTCTAGGTACTCGAACTGCACCGAGTTAGTCGTGTACCAGACATGCATGACAGCGAATATGGTCCCACCAGAGTATCGTTGTTCCATTCAACGCCCTTCTGCTTGTTGGCATCGGTGTATGAGAGAAACCCTCAACCTGACCAGACTTGCTTGCGGCCGAAAAGACCGTGTAGGTTGGGGCCAATCTTGTTGCCCTCACCCTCCTTCAGGGTATGGCACTGTGCGCATCGTGTCTGCTACAAGTCAAGTCAGAGATGCACGGGGACGGCCGGTGGCACCGGCGAAGCCATCGAGGGCCAGTTGTGCTGGATCGTACCTTGAAGAGGTTGGCACCCTTCTTAGCATCGCCGCCTGAGAGATTGGGTTAGCCATTGCTTTGATGAAACAGGTCCGCAGAGTCGCAGTGTCCGTTGCGCCCATCTCTATCGGAAACCGAGCGCAAAGCTGCCAGGTCGAGATGCCAGCCCGGAGAGCAAGCGGGAGATGGAAGCTTCCATTCTGCAGCTACTCCTGCTTCCCAGGCTGGCATTCGACGCGACGCGCAGGTTCAATGACTTGGAGACGTGGCGATCCGTGACAGCTGGATGACGTTGGCGGAAGCGATGCAGACGTACCCTCTTCGAAACCCATTGTGAATATAGAGAGAGAAGCTAAAGGAGCTGTGAGGTAGGTAGGGTAGTAATGGAGCGGTGATGTATGGACGTAGAGTGGTGGTGCCGGGTGTGAGATGGGAGAAAGAAAAAGTTGTCGGGAAGGGTGAAAAGTTTAGGGCGTCATCCGATTACGTGAAGCTGCGCCGCCACAGGTGTGGCGCGTGGGACCAATCAGGAGCCAGCATTTACAAAGGACACGAAAAGAACGCTCGGGCAAAACCGGGCTCTCCGTTTCTGCCAGCTGTGCACTGACTCGCCATGAGTCCGGAATTGACCCCTGTTCTGATGTTCTGATGTCCCTGCTTTTGGTTGTTTGTCGTTCGTTCTGTGCAGCTGTCACAGAAACGCAAAAGCAAACAAGAAGCCCGCCCCTTGTCCCGTGTAGTCGTAGTCGTACTTTTGTCATCAATCCATCGGCCATCCTCTGGAGTACGTCCCGTAACGTACCAAGGTTGCCAACAACCTCGCCGCACCCACCTCTTGCGCCGCGGCATGAATCAGATTCCAGATGTCCTGTATGCCGACCAGGACAACACCACCTGGCTGATTCTCGGCGCAAGCAGGGGCATAGGCCTCGAGTTTGCTTGCTAGCTGTTGCAGCGCGGCAAGCCCATCATCGCCACGGTGCGGGAGCCCTGGGCTGCGCATGCCTCGGCGCTGTGGGGGCAGGCTGGTAGCGACCATGGCCGGTGTGAGATGTACATATGTGATATACTTTCCGAGGACACCATCGTTGTACGTGTTTGCATAGATTTGTTGTTGTTGTCGTTGTTGTTGTTGTTGTTGTTGTTGTTGTTGTTGTTGTTGTTGTTGTTGTTGTGTTGTTGTTGTTGTTGTTGTTGTTGTTGTTGTTGTTGTTGTTGTTGTTGTTGTTGTTGTTGTTGTTGTTGTTGTTGTTGTTGTTGTTGTTGTTGTTGTTGTGTTGTTGTTGTTGTTGTGTTGTTGCTTGTCTGTTGTCTGTTGTTACCTACGTCAGAGGCGGCCAGGACTGACCAGCGTCAGAAATTCGTCGCGCAGCTCATGGCGATCCGGAACTTGAAGATAGATTATGTAGTGATTAATGCGGGAGTGCTACGATACCCCAACGTAAGCTGCGTGCATGCTACATCGATGGACTTGGGCTAACCGCGGTAGATGTGATTCAAAGCAAGGGCATTCAACATAGCGGCACTTGCTGGACGTGGGAGAAACAAGCCATATATTTGGTGAGTTGATTTAGGAGCGAGGAAGCAAGACCTGATTTCACTTCATACTCACCTTACTACATCCGAATTCAAGCTTATACCCTCCTCCATTACCAACCCATCTAAGCACACCTGCAAGCCCTTACCTACTCAATCTTCCAAACCATTTCGGCACACTTTCAAGCCCTTACCTACTCAATCTCCCCCAAACGCATGCCTCAAAGCATCCGTGTCCCACTCAGCCCGCTCCTCCCCACCCGGCAACTCATAGTTCACCAGAACCTTGCGCACCCTCTCTTTCCCGGCCGCCAACTATCGGGCAAAGCGGCAGCCCACACCGCGGATCGTGATGCCTGATGCCAGGCGGCCAACTCACCTTCTCTCCGGGCACTATTTCATGCAGATACTTACACACTGGGGCATATAGCCGTGCCTGTTCCGCCTCGGCGTGCACCAGCCCTGGTGATACCAGTAGAAACAGATGCCCAGACGGTCGGTCGGTACCTTTGGTGCCTGCGGTGGGCGGAGGAGGGCTGGACGCTGGTGTAGGGCAGCGTTTGGGGCGGTGGGTATTACTGTGGGCTTAGCGGGGAGATCATGTGTCTGGTCTGTCGGTGGAGTCCTGGTGGGTGAGCGGAGTCGCGGTCGCTTTTTGGCGTTGGGGTTGTCGTGACGGGTGTGCGGGGCCGCGCTTGCGGTTCAGCGTACCGGCATGGCTGATGGACATCAGAGGTGTAGCCGGCGGCGTGGGCGTGAGAGACGAGGCCGACGATGAGACCACATCCGCGATATCGTTGACCACAATGTCGCTGGTATCCTCGTCGCTGGAAGAATCCTCTCCGACTCTGAATCTGACTCCGAATCCTCGTCCCAACCCTTCGAACTCTCCACCTCAGTCCCCACCTCCCCCATCCCCTCCTCAGCCGACCTCCCAATTTCCCTCCAAACCTCCCCCTCAATCCTCCTAATATCCGCCTCCACCTCCCTCTCAACCAGCGCATCCTCCTCCACGCACCTCTCCCTCTCCCTCCACACTTCGCCCTGACTCATCTCAGCATCCGCGTCAACCTCTTTCACAACCGCCGTCTCGGCCTCCCCCAGTCGCTGCATCATCACCAAGTCCTGGCGCAAAGGGCAAAGCTGCAGATGACACGGCACACGATGCACGTACCCTGGCGGCGCTGTAATGGGCCAATTGATATTCATTTCGTGCGGGCGGTCGCATGCGGTGCCGCGTCTACAGGTGCCGGCGTGGTGGTACCAGAAGAAGCATGTTTCTTTATTTCGCGGGGTGGGGGGGTGAAAGTGAGGTTGATGGCGCGGCTGGTGGAGTAGTGGGAGCGTGCGTGTGCGTGTGCGTGGTGGTGGAGGGGGTGAGTTGGTGCGCTGTTGGGCCGGGCTCGAGACTGGGTAAAGAGAGGGAGTAGGGACAGTGGCTGTGCGGATCGTAGGGTTGTGAGAGCGAGGGTGAAGCCGAGGTGAGGGGGAGGCCCCAGAATTGGGGACAGCCGCAGACGCTGCCGTGGCGGGTGAAGAGGAGTGTTGTATGGAGGTCTGGCGAATTGGGAGACATGGTGTTATTCTGTTCTGTTGTTGGACTCATGGTTGTGGGACGGTGTTTTCCTTGGGGTCGGGTGCCTATGTTGAGGGGGTGAGTAGACAACGGGGAAAGTTTATGTATGATGAGAAGAAGAAGAGGCTGCGCGTGAGAGTAAAGTCCGGAAGCTGAGGAAAGTAATGATACAATGGTGAGCGAGAACGGAGGGCAGACTAAGTTGAGCGCGCGATACGAGTCCTTTTAACTAGGAGAAATTATATATAGGGATAGACTGAGGTGAGAGCTAGGGTGAGTGAAATATATCTGCACAATCACTGCTTTACCTTGGTTCACTGCGTTTTCCAGTAACCCTACTACGTTCCCTCACACCTTTATACCTTGTACGGACAGCGCGCAAGCTTTCCTCTCTGAACATCTACACAATGTCGTACCCAACCCTCGACCCATTTCAACTCCCGGAAAGTGACTACAGAAGGCAAATACGTTGAACAAAGTAAAATACCTACCATATCCTCGCAACCAAGCTCGACGCAACCTTAAGCCCTACCACCGCCCCTACCCCGGTTACCCCAAGAGAGACCGCCAATGCCTTCAAGTTCCTCATCTCCACATTCAATGAATTCAATTTGATTTCTCTCGGTTTGCCCATCTCCGTCACCGTATCGAACTCGGGCACATATTTGAAATCAAACACTGTCTCTGTGCCAGCAAGCCCCGTACTTCGTATTGACAATGACGGTATAGAGTATCCGCTTAAGTCGCTCGACATGTCCATGATCTAATCTCGGAAAAGTGCGGTAGAAATATAGCAGAGGCCCATGAAGAAGAGGCATTGGCCAGCCATGAGTGACCAGTAGTAAATGGATACGCGCGGTAGACCAAGTTCATCGCCGAGTTCATTACCATTCAACCATCTGGCGCTTGCTACCAGCATGTCGGGCGAGACGTAGGTAGGCGGCTGGCTTTCGAGTGAGTGGATGATATTATTTGCCAGAACTTTGGACATCTCAGATGGATGGAACTCATTATAGAGCAGGGATTCCATAAGGGCTTTTGCCTTTTCAGTAGTCTCAAGACGCTCGGTGGGAGTGCCTAGCAGGTAGCCAATATATCTCCATAGTGCGACATAGTCTTTCTTTTCCTGTTCGCGGAGGAAGATGCCTTGTCGCGGGAAGCCTATCCAGATCAAAGTTGCGCAGAATGAGCCGATCGTACCCATCTGATCGAGGTCGTTAACTGGTACTCCCCACTCCTCAAGATTGAAATAACTTGGACGTTCTTTTGCAAGCTTCATTATGCGTTGCCGAACGGCTGCATGAAGAAGACGGACACGGATAGACGAAGCCCATCCGGCACCTCCAGGCTTGATGGAATCCAGAGACTTGGTACACTGGAGGATGAACTGTGTAGTCTCAAATAGTCTCCGCCGTGCAACCTTTGCAGAAAATCCACCTGTCCTTGCTAGAGTCTCTACTACCCGCGCAGCACCCATGCCTCCAAGTAGAGACTGGTACGTGAGTCCAGTCAAAGCCGGACCTCCGTAGCGATTATAAAACACATTCTGGCCTCTCTCTATTTGTTCCCAGTCCACCCACGGCGGGACGGTATTTACTTCTTCCCAGAGTTGGTGAAGCTTTGGGTCAGAAGTATGATTGTCTCTTAGAAGTATGTATAGATCTCGCTGTGGAAGTGGTAATTCTTGTTTCTTTTCCTCATATGTGCCTGTTACGGCTGGCGGGGGTGGATCTTCTCTCCGCGGGAGAGCTCCTGTGGGTGGTGGCGAAATCTCATTGAGGCGGATGAGACATTCCTCTCCTAGGACATCGTATGAACGCTTCAAGGACTCAGATTGTTCATTGGTAAGATGGCCGTCTGTCCATTCAAATTCATATCCCCAGCAGCTACAACGGTTAGCGCGTTGGTTCAGAGGTCATGGCACATGCCCTGTTAGACCGTACCATTTTGTATGCTCTGTGCGCCGCCGGAATGGGGTTGAACATTTGAAAAGCCATCTTAATGACTTCCTAAGAATGGTAGTATAGGATGGTTCCTGGGAAGCTTACAATGAAGCCAGGGTCTGCGCGAAGGTTGAAAGAGCACCGTGGGAGAGGCGACTTCAAGCAGTTTAAGTCTAACCGTCATCACATGCTACCGAGGAGCGTGGACGGACCACGTGTGAAGATGGGCCAAGATTGTGCCTGTTTCGATCCAAATTGATATGCAGTGCCATGATCTGTGGGGCACCTCGGATGCGAATGCGGGGTTCGAATCTTGTGATAGACGTTGCGAGTCGTTGTAGCACCCCTTCGAATTGCTCGCCGCCAGCCGCTTTCCGACAAGTGTGGCTGGCAATCGGTGGCACCGCCACGAAAGAATTCGTCAACACAGCTGCCTTTCCTTTATAGTGTTACTTCTAGCTATATTAACTAAACTATAAATAATGTTTACATACTGTATTGTCATCTAAGCGTTCAAACGCTACTATGGCCAGCTGACGTCCCTCTCGGCGAGAATAGCCAAAGGAAAACACACATATACTGTATTGTTAGCTATCTAGGTCTTAGCATCGGACAAGAATTACTTCATGGGGGTGGTGGCTGCAGGCTGTGGCGCAGATGGTGGTCCGTGCAGCAACAGTTCAGACCAAAGATCTACGACTCGCTCTCCTTTCCTCTCACAACTAGCCATGCACTGCCAGGCCTGTTCACGAAGGACCCTTGGTCTTTCGTGCGCTCCTTTACTAACCTCGAAAGTACCTGCTTCTCTGCTGCGCGGCACGCTCGCCGTACTCCCTCTCCACGATTCTATTCCGATGCTCTCCGACCCCTCTCGAGACCACCACTTGCAGAACCGATAAAACCGTTCGCGACGAACAAACCGCAATCAGAGAAGGACGCATTCGACTTGGCAGATGAAAGACCGGCATGGCTTGTGGAAAAGGAAGCCACAAAGCGGAAGCTCGGTGGAGTCGGCTGGAACCCGCGCAAGAAGCTCTCGCCCGACACCATGGAAGGCATCCGCCATCTGCACCAGACACAGCCTGATAGATTCACCACACGCCCGTTCTGGCTGAGCACTTCAAAGTCTCCCCAGAAGCTATCAAGCGCATACTGAAGAGCAAATGGCGGCCGACGGACGAGGAGCAGGCAGACAGGATGAGGAGGTGGGACAAGCGCGGCGAACAGATATGGTCGAACCTGGTGGAGTTGGGTGTCAAGCCACCGAAAAAGTGGAGGGAGATGGGGCGTTGGCAAAGCGCAGAATGCGGGCAAGCCGAAGTGGAAATCACAGAAGAGGAACACGGTGACGGTCCAGGACAGTGTCAGCGATTACGACTACAAGTTTGAAAATCCTTTCGGTGATGAGGACCTCATTCCGATCGTGGACGTGGACGGAACCTCCACGACGCGGCCGTCGCGTCGAGACCATGCGCCTCTTTCGAAACGCATGGGCGTATGATCCCGGATGATTGATCAGCGAGGTGGGATAAGGTTGGGCTGAGTGCCTCGCCTAGATCGTTGCCAAGGGCGTTGAAACTACCCAGTCCAGGCAACGGGTACGCAGCACCGGGCTTCCCATGAAACGGGAAAATATGTCATGTTGATCAAGGTGTCAGTCATAATCAGCGCCGTATCGCGTCGCCTGGGTCATGAAACAAGACAAGGATATGAGGGTATATTCATTTGTACTGGCGACCTCACTTGCGGAGGATTACTAATCCCCTACACACTGGAGGCCACACTCTTCTATCAGAACATGGCGCCCTTATTCACACGGCATGAGCAGCACACAACTCGCAACGCCGCAGCTACCCACGATTGTACCCAGTATCATTGGCCATGAGGTCAAGGGCAACAGAGCAATAGTTGCTCTTCCCGATGTTGCATACCATGTAGAGATCGGCAGACAGATACATACAACGTTTATCAATAGAATCGCAACACTCCAATCATGGCTTGGGTAGTTCTCATTGGCACCCGTACTGCAGCCCTCCCTTTTCTGTGCCGTCTCCCAGGACAGCGTATACGATACCGTCGATCCGTATACGACGCCTCATCCTTGATATCACGCGCGTTCAGTGAAGCTACCGTGTCGCTCGAACCTTGGTTAAAAACCTTGGTCGAATGGAAACTGCATGCATGAACCATGTTGCTAGGCCTCGATGCTTTGCGGTAGATAAGGGTCCGGCTTTCCGTTCGCTTGAGGAACGGTTTATTGGTGAGAAGAAATGAAATGGGCGATCTGTGAAGGTCAACTCGGGTTGAAAAGGAGGGATAACGACGTTGGATGGCAGGCGCTCTGATTGGGTGGACATGTATGCTGGCGATCTGGTTGGTGGACACGCCTTCCGCCAAGACAAGCCTCGACGAAGGAAGCCCTACTGACGAGTAGTCTCCAGTGAACGAGAGGCGGCCTACGTCCCGGGCGGACATGTCACATGGCCGCCCACACCCCGGCCTCCTACTCAACCACCATGACGCCCCCACGCGGCGCACACGGCAAAGGCCTCGCCCGGCGAGTGCAGCGTCGAGCGGCGGGATATGCAGAGAAGAGGTTCGTGCTTGCTGTCGTCGGAGCAGTCCCCAAGGTAGCGAGGCGTCTGCTGCGGTGGCGACCGCACCCGCCCTCCGATTGGCCACGGCCTGCTCATCCGTCAAGCGGGCCGCAATACATCACCGTTCGATAGCAGCAAAGTCGAAATAGAGGGGGGCCGTATGTCTTCCATCGACGCTGCTATGCTGTAGCAAGCCTGGCCCTCGTGCTTCCACGGCTCCGCAAGTGTGCCGTGCCCGTCCCAGGCTCTTGTGCTCCCGTGGCATTGTTCCCTCGCCACCCTCATCGAGCCTGATGAGCGCAATACACCTTGGACCCGTAGACGGAAGCGTTTGGTCTCTTGCAATTCGGCGCAGCCATGTCGTTCAATCCGCCCAACCCGCCCAACCTGCCGCCCCATGGCCAGACTGCCCCCGCAGCCTCCAAGAAGGTGGCCATTCCACGCTTGCAACGATCGAGCCTCCAGCCACAGCCCTCCAAGGATCGACGTCGAGTGCCCCGCGCATGCACCGCATGTCGCGCCCACAAGATCAAATGTACCGGCGACAGTCCACAGTGCAAGCACTGCGAGACCACGGGCCGCGAGTGCATATACATCATGCCCCGCAAGGACCGCCTCAAGATGTCGGTCGACACCCCCAACATTGCCCTCTGGCATCCTCTAACCGATTCAGCGTGACGGACCGATGCGTGCAGATGGCTGGGCTGCTGAAGACGCTGCGGGATTCGGCCAGCGAAGAAGACAGTGCACGTATAGGCGAGTTGCTGGGAGATTGGGTCAATGCTGTGCTGCACGTCTAGGTCGATGAGGATATATCAGACATCCGCCACCCGCCGACCAGCTCCAATCCCGACACCAACGAGGATGATTCCAGAGCCTCCACAGCCATCACTGATGGCACCGTTGTTGGCGAGTGGGTGGAGACGGTCACCAACGAGTCGCTACAAATATTCAATGAGAATGTCCGCCTCGAGAACGACTCATCGCGCGCTACGGGTTTTGTGGGGCAGCACTCGGAAATTCATTGGCTCCGGAGCTTCCTACTTCTTGAACGCGTCGACGACGACACCATAATGGCGATGACGCCCAAACGGCGAGGATTCTCTGCAGGCTCGACCAACAACGGGCAGGTGAACGCCGTCACGTTCTATACGGACGAGAAAGATATGAGCTTGGATTACCGGGTTAATCAATACGATCATCCTCCCATCGATGTCGCGGAGACGCTGTTGCACATTTACATGGAAAAAGTGCACCATTGCTTCCCCATCCTCCAGCGCAGACTATTCGAGGAACAGTTCCGGATTAATGTCAAGGGATTGAGTCGCGGAGTGTCGATGCGACTCAACAACAAGTGGCAGGGCACCTTGAATTTGGTATTTGCGATAGGATCCAAATGTTCCCATCTTGCCAAAATGAGTCCCGACGCGGACGCGCCAGACCATCTCATCTACCAGGCAAGGGCTCGCATGTTTGCTTGGAACGGAGACACTCTCACGGAACATCCAGATTTGCCGCAAATCCAGGTTGCTGGTCTGCTATCTTTCTATTATCTGTCGATAGGGCAGGCGAACCGGTGAGTGGACCAATCCGTATGCCCTGGTAGTCAAGCTGAAAGGATATAGAGCCTGGGTAGTCGTCGGTATTGCGATCCGATTTGCCACTGCTCTTGGCCTGCATGTCCGCAACGAGGATCCGTCCGCCCCAGGTCCCAAACGAGAGGGATTGGTTCGTACTTGGTGGAGCCTCTGTTACCTTGAACGGCAGATCAGCGTCATGACAGGTCGCCCTAGCATGATTGTCGATACCTGCTGTTCTGTCCCCTTGCCCCTACCCTTTTCTGAACAGCAAATATCAGGAGACGTGAGCATGACGGACTCATTGCGAAAGGCCAGCGTGCCATCACTTTCCTCTCCTGTGGCGACCCATCATTTGTTCTCCGGACCTCAACCCATGATCGGCATTGAATCTCGCAGTCCTCTGGGCTTTGGTATGCCAGAAGCAAACTCTGGTTCGTATTTCAAAGCTGTTGTTGAGATGTGTCTCATTACACAAAGCATAGTATCGTCGCTCTATTTGGCTGGAACAACGATTCGATCTTCAGATGAGCTCCAGCAGGACATCGTCCAATTTGGCCAGCGTCTCGATGCATGGGTCGCAAACCTACCGGCTGACCTTAATTTTCAAGTCCAACGTTCACGAATGACAACGTCGGAGGATCTTTTCTTTCGCGAACGCACATTATTGGCCTTCCAGTTATGTGGTGCCAAGATACTGCTGACGCGCCGTTATTTGGGTGGTCTCCGCTCTGGGGGGGCGACAAAGGAAGGAACGGCTGCGACAGGCTTCTCTTGGCAAATGGCGAGCATATGCATAGACACAGCCAAAATGGCAGTCAACCTGCTTCCCGACCAGCCCAGCCCTCGCTTCGTCTACGAATTTTGCCCATGGTGGACGATTGTGCATAACCTAATGCAAGCACATGCTGTGCTTGTTCTAGCACTTTCTCACTCGACGATGCAGCAAGAAATCGATGAGCTTGCAAGCTATTGCACGAAGATTATCAGCTGGCTGCGTTCCATGGACGATGCTCTGGCTGTGCGGGCATACCATCTGGCTCTCGGATGCTTCGAGGTTGTCGCAAACCGACTTTCTTTGAACACGGCCGACCTGTGGCTAGAACACGAGGCCATGTTTCCCACTTCTGAGCACGATGCGGCGATGGAGGCAGTACATCCTGGACTCGTTCCAATGGGCGCTGGTATGGGCTTTGCGCCAGCGATGGCACCGTTCGCTTCTGCCGGCATGACGGATGGTAATTCTTCCGCCTTTCAGCATTACGACTCTTTAGCTTCCGGTTCGATGTTTGTTCCCACGGCTGACGGGCAGTTGTATGACGACTCCATGTACCATCAGCCGGGCGGAGTGTGAAAAAGATTTGCTAGACGAGGAAAGAGCGGTCCGCAGTTCGCCGGATCCTCTTCTAAGAAAATAGCCTGCTCAGCAGTAAAAGAAGGACTGACTACTCTGCCGAAGTCAGCCAGAGACAGTCGTAGATCATGTCAGGAGTAATGGGCATGTGTGTGGTTGTGTGGTGTTAGAGAGTTGGACAGTCTCGAATCGAGATGGCGCTTTTTGTGCGACTAACTCCGCGGAGCGCACGGACGCGGCTACGGCTACCTGGGAGGAACGATATACATCTACTTCCCACTGAAGGGCTGGACGGGTATGTGTACTATGGGCATAGCTACGGTTCCGGTGGTAGCTCCCCGGGTTCCGCCCCAATTAAAAAGGGGTCGTGGGCGCGTCAGAGTCCCGCATTCCCAGTTTCATATTCTTCTGCATAGTAGAACAATACCAGCAGTAATATCGTCTGTTTTGTACATAACCTTGCACACTGGCAACGAGAACTACCCTGCGAATTGGACAAAGGGTATTGGTCGTCCAGGGCCATCGGGACGGACGGCGGTTTGGCTCACCTGGGGCTGTCAACAAATCACGGGGCATGACATAGGGGCGGCAGAGGGTTGTCTGAACAGATGTATCTCACTCATGACGGCGCCATCAGTCGATATCAAAGAATGTGTCTTGGGGGCGACTTCGCACGCAAGCTCAGTTCCGCCCCTCGCTCGAAGAGAGAGACGACGCTCTGCCGGCGACCCTGCTGCCATGCAGGCCCGACACGATACCCCTCCCACATAACGGGCCCTGATCCATCCCATTCGCGCGTACCACCGAACCCCCACGCGCACAACAGTGACATGCGAGATGCATGCCGTGGCGGGCCCGATTTTCAACCCAAGCGGTGTTGACCGGTCGTTGTTCACGTTGCTGGCGTGGGGGGGTTTCTGTGGTTCCTGTACCATGGCGCTAAGCTATTCGGGGGCAAAACTCGTTACGAGGTCGAGACGAGGGCACGGGGTGTTTGCCGTGCTGCAAGGGAAGGCAGGGTCATGACAAGACAAGGCAAAAGGCTGCTCGTGTCGTGGTGAGGGCGGGTCTTCGCAGCGACTCGTGGCGATCTATCTCTTTGGGCGCGATGCAGGATGCATGGTTGTGGGGCGCACGGCTGGAGGCTCTGGGCTGGGGTTTATGAGGGGTGGTTGGTGCGGATGGGGTCCCGCGTGGGTTTGATAGACTGGGGTGAGTGGGGTTGTGGGCGGAAGCCTTGCTTGCCGGATGGAGAGTTCAAATTTTTGGGCTGGGGATATGGGGTGAGGCGTGGATGCCGATGGATGGGTGGTGCGGGTGCTATAGTGGGTGATGGCGGCGGGGGCGGATCGTCGATGTTGCTATTCCCTTATCTCATCAATCAGACGCCCCACAAAAAAATCGCTAGTTTCACGCTAAAAAGTCCTAGAAACTTCTAAAAACTCCTAGACTAATATAATATTAGTACTAAAGTATAGCTAATAAAAAGTTAATTATTCCTTCTAGGCAAGAGTATAAACTATATTAGGAAAAATTTTAAGCGCGCATGCGCATCTATAGTACCTAGGCAGCTCTACGCACACCTACGCACTAAAAGCGCTCTAAGCGCACCTATAAATACTACTTTTTTCTTAGCGTGTATATGCGTAAGGTTGTATAAGAATACGTACCTATACCGCTAGTGCACCTAGGGTACCTAGAGTATATAGGGCACCTATAGCACCTATACTATTAAAATAATACTAATTAATTAGTAAATAAAGCTCTTTAATTAGCTAGAATTTAAAAAAAGCTTAGTAAGCTTTTAAAAAGATTTTTTAAAGTATAAAGTTAAAGTCTCTTACTAGATAGTAATTACTAGTTAATATAATAGTACTAATTACTAGCGTATTATATAAAACTTCTACCTAATCCTAAATTCTAAGTTTTATAAATTTAAAATAGAAAAAATATAGTTTTATAATTATTTAAAAGAATTAGATTAGATAAAAATTAGTGGCTTGGTAAAGAACACTATTTTAAAAAGTATAAACTTTAATAGATTTTTAACTACTTTATTTTTATTAAAGCTTTTTTAAAATTTTATATACTATATTATTAGTACTATATATTTATATAATAATACTACGTAATATATATAATAATTACTAGTAAAATAAAGAGTTTTTTATTAATTACTATCTAATTATATAATAAAAATAGTATTTTTAAATTAAATAATTAAAGACTAGTATTTTCTCTATAAATCTATTAAAAATTAAAATTATAGCTTTACTAGTAAAAACGTTATATAGCTTTAAAAAATTACTTATTTAAACTGTTTATATATATCTACGCAAGTATATATATATCTACGCATATTTATATATTTCTAAGTATTTTTGTGCTAGTAAATTACTTATGTAAAAATGTGCACGTATACGTATGTCTTCGCATAGTTAAGCAGCCTCTCTAGAAAAAACTTTTCTATTATACCTCTACTTATTTAGTTTTTTTAAGTAGCCCTACCGCGTTAATTAATACTGCGTTTTTTTATTATATACACGCTAAGTCTAGAATACGTTAAAGTTTTTCTAATATCTTCCTTAGCTTCTAAGATAACTAACCTTATAATAATAATATCCTATCTATAATAGTTTATGCCTACCTTCCTACTAGTTATTTACTATTACCTTTTCTTTTATATCCTAATAGCGCCTTTTACCTTATAGAAGGTATAAGAGTAGTACACGGCCTTATAGGGCAAACCTCTCTAGGATAGCTAGAATAGTTAAAAGAGCTAGTTAAATTAAGACTATTCTAAGATAGTAGATAAGAAAGGGATATAGGGGGCCCTTTCTTATATAGAGGGTGGCGTAGGGTATAGGCCTACACTAACTACTACGCTAACACTAACTAGAAAAGGCGCCTTTAGAAAGGTAAAAGGCGTAAATAGGAAAAATAAGGTATAAAAAAGAGGTAATAGGGCGTGCTTAGTAGGAAGACTAGTAAGTACTATTATAACCTAACCTCTCTTTTAAGATCTAAAAATAGAAAGGAAAAGTACGTAAAATAGGGTATTTTAGTGGATTTTTAATATAACTAGTACTATTTTAGGGCTAAAGAGAATTGTAATAAAGGTAATAGGCCCTTATAATTCTAATAGTGGCCTTAGTTATTAATTTAGTTACTATTTAGTAGAGATATTAAAGAAAGCAGTTAGAGATAAATTAGTGCTAAGTTAGAAACTATATCTTAGTGTTTAGCGTTTTACTAATAGAGCGCATTCTTAGCTCTAACACTGTATAAAAATATAGTTAGCTAAAATTTTTCTAGTTAGTTTATTACGCATAGGGCGCAATTATATTATATAATATTTCTTAGTACTATAAAAGAGTGTTAAAAAATATATTAACCTAACTATATAGTTTTTAATTAGGGTAGGGCAGCTTCTAAAGCTATAGGGGCTACTAGGAGTAGAAGTGCTAAAAGCTATAGGTGCCCTACGCTTACGCAATAGCGAGATAGCTACTAAATTAGTAGTAAGCTAGCTAGAGAGGAAATAGCTAGGGGCAAAGGCACTAAAAGCAATAGGTGCCTATGCGTAGTAGGCTAGCTAGGAAGCTATTTAACTAGTAGTTAACTAGGCTACCTATTTTAGTAGCTTAGAGTGCCCCTAGGGGCAAAACAAATTAGATAACTAGTAGATTAGAGTAAGGGCTAATAGTTAGGGGGCAGCTCCTAATTGTTAGCGTTCTAGGAGACTTTATTAGGCAGTTTACTATCTAATTTATTGTCTAAGCATCCTTTCTATAAGGAGTTAGACTTAGGATTAATTAGGTTAATAAACTTAGAGTTACTATTAGAAAGTTTATTATAATAGGCAATCTCTTTGTCTACTAATTTATTACTATAATAGATAGTGTTATTAGCTTCTAGGCTATTATTATAGTAAGTAATACTAAGTTTATAAAGATTATTCTTATTAAGCGCCTCTTCTCTAGTATAATTACTATAGTTCTTACTAAGTTAGGCGTCTTCTTAACTAAAGCAATTAGGCTTAGGCTCTACTTTAGAGTTTCTATTATTAGAAAGAGTAGTTAGGGTCGCCTATTATACGTTAATTTTGGCACCCTTAAAGGATAATAGTATAGAGTTATTAGATTTAAAGACTTTAAAGGCTAGCTACTAGTAAGTTTAGGGTAAAAGTAGAGTTATAATAGGAATATTTAATTATAATTTATTAATAATAAGCTATACTAGAAGGTAGCTAGACAATATTAACAGCCTAGTAATTAGTTGCCTAGCTAAATATTTAATAGGTAGTAGGTAAGAGCTAGGGTAATTATAGCAAAAAAAGTAGGTTCCTATAACTAGTGCTACCTTAGTTTAAATATAAGCTTAACTAAGATCTAAAGTAGTAAAAGATTAAGGTAGAGTGTGTAAGGCTACTTAGTAAGGTAGAGTAGTAGAAAATTAGGGCAAACTAAATAAAGCCACTTAGTAAGGTTAGCGCTAGGGCAACTTAGTGTTAAGGTTTTCTAAGTATTAAAGTAGTTTATTAGGGGCGTCTATTATAAAGGTAGTAAGAAATAATAAGAAAAAATACCTAAGATGTTAATAGTTAGGCATAGTAGAGTATCTAGATTTAGTAGGTCTAGGTATTTTATAAGTATAAACTAGCGTACTTAGTAAGTAAGATAGGGCGCCTTATAGAAAAAGTAAAAGTATTATTTATATAAAATTTTTATAGATAGCGCTATAGTGTCTCTAGAGCCTAATTCTAATTCCTCTTACTTTATGCCCTTAGTTCTTATAGTGTAACGCTAGTTAGGTATTATAGGCAAATTAGTCTTTAAAGGTAACGTAGTTATTTATTATTATTATTTATTATTATTTAGGAATATTTAGGGTAGCCTTTTAATAGACTAGAAGAATCTCTTTTAGTAAATCTAAGTGCAATCTATTAAACTAGAGTATAAAGTCTTATAGAAGTAACTAATAGGACTTTCTACTACTTATACTATAACTAGCAGCTAGTAGACTTAGAATTCTAGCCTTTTTAAATAGGCCTTAGTAGTGTCTTAATTCTATTAGCGTAAAGTAGTACTACTACTTCTATAACTTAGAGTAATCTCTCTTAATAGACTATAGTAGCATAACCTATTAAAC
Organism: Laburnicola sp. JP-R-44; assembly: GCA_009805535.1. Classification (NCBI taxonomy): domain Eukaryota; kingdom Fungi; phylum Ascomycota; class Dothideomycetes; order Pleosporales; family Didymosphaeriaceae; genus Laburnicola; species Laburnicola sp. JP-R-44. The sequence goes on along the minus strand of SELF01000019.1, from coordinate 2,132,522 downwards.
TAGTTTCTTATAAGAGTAACTAATAAAGTTCCTACTCTTATATATTAAGTAGAGGAGGAACTTAAAGGTAGCCCTCTCTTAATAGACCTTAGAGTAGTAAAATATAAAACTCTTTAGCGCTAAAGATCCTTTCTAGTAACTAATAAAATTTCTACCCTTATATAATAAGTAGAGGAGGGACTTAGAAGTAGCCTCTCTTAATAGACCTTAGCGTAGTATAATAGCTGCCTAGTACTAAAGTAACTAACAAACTAATACACCCTTACTAACTTATAGTAAGTAGAGAAGTGTAGAAGTAGTCTCTTTTAATAGACTTTAGCGTAGTATAACTACTACCTAGTATAACTAGTAACTAATAAGGTAAAACTTCTACTAATTTTAACTATTTATAGGTAGTATCTTAAGAAAGAAGTAAATATTATATTGCTATCTATAGCTAAATAAAAATAGTTAGTTTTAAAATAATATAAGGGTAGTATATATAGCCTTATAGAGCAAACCTCTCTAAAATAGCTAGAATAGTTAAAAAAGATAACTAAATTAAGATTATACTAAAATAGGAGATAAAGAAGAAATCTAAAGAGTCCTTACTTATATAGAGGGCAGCGTAGGGCACAGGCCCACACTAACTACTATACTAATACTAACTAGAAAAGGCGCCTTTAGGAAGGTAAAAGGCGCAAATAGGGAAAATAGAGTATGAAAGAGGTAATAGGGCGTGCTTAGTAGGGAGGCTAGTAAGTACTATTATAGAAGGCGACTTTTCTAGTTAGTATTAGCGCGTGGTTAGTATAGGCTTATGCCCTACGCCGCCTATTATATAAGTAAGGACTCTTTAGATTTCTTCTTTATCTCCTATTTTAGTATAATCTTAATTTAGTTATCTTTTTTAACTATACTAGCTATTTCTAAAAGGTTTGCCCTATAAGACTATATACCAGCCTTATATAATACTAAGATTAACCTTTTTATTTAGCTATAGATAGTAATATAATATCTACTTCTCTTTTATAATACTATCTATAGGTAGTTAAATTAGTAGAAGTTTTATTTTATTAATTACTAGTTATACTAGATAGTTATTATATTATACTAAGGTCTATAAGGCTGCTATTATAACTTCTTTGCCTACTATAAGTAGGTAAGAGTGTATTAGTTTATTAGTTACTAGTTATACTAGGTAGTAGTTCTATACTAAGGTCTATTAAAAGAGGCTGCTTTTTATACTTCTTTGCCTACTATAAGTTAGTAAGAGTATATTAGTTTATTAGTTACTAGTTATACTAGATAGTAGTTCTACGCTAAAGTCTATTAAGAAAGACTACTTTTACACTTCTTTGCCTACTATAAGTTAGTAAGGGTGTATTAGTTTATTAGTTACTAGTTATACTAGATAGTTATTATACTATACTAAGATTTATTAAAAGAGGCTATTTCTATACTTCTCTACTAACTATAAGTTAGTAAGGGTGTATTAGTTTGTTAGTTACTAGTTATACTAGGCAGTTACTATACTATACTAAGGTTTATTAAAAGAGACTACTTTTATACTTTTCTGCCTACTATAAGTTAGTAAGGGTGTATTAGTTTGTTAGTTACTACACTACGCTAAGGTCTATTTAGAGAGGCTGCCCTAAAGATTCTAATATTCTAAAATAATTAATAATTAATAATTAATAAAATAGAGTAACTACTGCGCTATACTCTCTAGAGCTAACTTATCTAATAACTACCTTCTAGCGCTATTATAATAAGGGCATAAGGTATAGAGCTAGAGGAATTAGAGTTAGGCTATAAAGGTAGCATAGAGGTTAAAGTTTTATATATTTTATTTTATACTTTATTTTTTTTATCTAATTTTTTCTTAGCTTAGACTATGCGCTAGCTCGTATGCTATATAAGATCTACTACTCTAGATTAGTTTACTATACTCTTTTTTATATCTCTATTTTACTCTACTTTACTATTGCCTATACTATAGTAAACTACTACTCTTTAATCTAGAAGACTTCTTCTAGAGTATTCCTTAAGCCCTTTTAATCTCTAAATAATTCTATAATAGATAATATAGTAGAGGACATTTATATACACCCTACTAATAATAGCTTATATAATATTTATAATAATATTCTTTTATTTAACCGTACTAAAAACTTATTATCTATTAAGTATAGAAAGTAGGTAATAGCTGCTTCTAAAATTACTAGTTAACTCGCCCCTAGTCTTATAAGAAAAAGGAGCATTATTAAGCTACTAAGAAAGAGATCTATCCTAATAGAATTTTTTATAATAGCTAGTATAATAAATATATTACTACACTTAAGGTAGATAAGCTAGGTAATAAATTTTTATTAGTAGACTATAAGTGGCTTACACACTAAGGCAAAGCTAAACTTATAATTACTAGGATATTTAACCTATTTACTAGATAATTTAAACTAGACTTATTACTTAAGAATAGCCTAGAAATTAAATAATTACTTACTACCTATAACTTTTAGGCCTAATATTGCTTTTTTTAAGGCCTACTTTTAGAAGAGTTACTAGAATTAGTGGCTAGGGCTATTATAAGGGTCTAAAGACAACTCTAAATAGGGAGATATTATTTAGGCTTTATGTAAGCATACTAATATATTTAAATAAGCTTTTACTATACTTAAGATATAGATAACTTATAATATAGTATATATAGTACTAGAGTATTTTCTAATTCTAGCCTAATATTGCTATTTAAGCAGCTATTAGACTAGACTTATTTAGCCCTAATAAAGCTCTCCCTTCTATTAAAAATAATTATTATTTATAGAACCGCATTTAAGTCCTATTAAAAGCCCCTAGCCTAGAAATACCTAATATACTATTTAGTTTACGCCACCCTTATACGGCTAAGTAGAGCTTATTCTGCCCAGTTACGCCCTAATAAGCGCCCTAATATTTACTCTAGCTTATAGTGCCTACTTTATATTTATATGTGGCGTTAAATTAACTATCTAGGGGTAGCACAATAAAGGCTTTTATCTTAAATAACATAATAAAAAAAGCAGAGCCCTCTGCTTAGTAATTAAAAAAAGCGTAAAAAGGTATATTTATATAATACCTTTTACTACCCTTTAACTTCTAGATATATATGGTTTTTTTTTTTACGACTAAGGGGTTTCTAATAAAATTATTATAATAATAGCAATTATTTCTCCTACTATTATTATCACAAAAAAGCGTTTTAAGGTAGTATTAATAAAAAGGAGTTATAGATATATATAAACTAAGCTTACTAATATAAGTAACCTTTGTTAATAATAATAAAAGGGATAACTACTATTATTATAATATTTTTATTAGAAACCTCTTAGTCGTAAAAAAAAATCATAGTAAGTAAATAATATACCCTAGAGTAGACACGCTTCTACTACTCCTAATATATCTAAGCTAGAATACTCTATAAAGCTACCTAATATTAATAAGTACTATAAAAAAGATTAATCTAGCCCTAGTATTAAAGTCTAGCTAGAGAATATATATAAAAAGCTCTAGGTAAGTATAGATTATTACTAAGGTAATAACTATACAGAAAATTAAGATAATATTATAGAAGCTATACTTAGCTATCTTAGAGGCATACCTTAAGAGGCTGCGCAAAATTAGTGTTAAATAAATTAGGCCCTTAATAAAGATTATAGACCTAAATTATTTTTTAAATTTCGAAAAGAGACTTATTATAATCTCTTTACTTCTTAATAAATATGTAAAAAGTTTTATAAGCTCTTCCTCTCTAATGGAATAAACGCCTAGATATTTCTATAGGCTTTTAAGAGCTTAGCTAGGAAGAGTAGACTAGATATGAATACCTAAAAGGATAAATTATAATTTAAGTTAACTAGGAGTCTTAAGTTTAATACTCTAGAGAGAGATAAAAGATTCTAATATTAACTATCTAGCAATTAAAAGCTAGATAACTACAGCTAGCTGCACTCTTTAAGATAATAATATAATAAACTCTTTCTAGGCGCATATAAAGACTTTTTTTAAAGTATTACCCTTTAGATTAAAGCTCTTATACATATTAACTAAGAAGTAAACACTTTATTTTAGACCTACTTCTTTCTTTTTAACTCTCTATAATTAGACTAAGATATAGTGTATAAAGAATAACGCCTGCTTTAGCTATAGTAAAAAGCTAGAAAGTAGACACTTATACTACTACCCTAAGGCAGCTATATAAGCAAATATAGAAGTAGAGAATAATTTTAATTTAAATAAACTTAGTATTGCCTACTACTTTAATTTAGATATAGGTAATTTATTAGATAATAAGGCTATGAATATAAGCTACTAGACTACTCTAACCTAGTAGCTTATATAAGAGCTACTAAACTAATTAATTTAAACAAACTATAATTTTAACTATAAAATATAGATATTAAACTAAAATTACTAGCTATAGATAGTAAAACAGTAAGGGTTCCTAAACTATTTAAAGGTTCCTAGTTAGTTATATTAGTGCAAATTATATTTTAAGGATTAGCTCTTAGGTTATAAGCCTTAATAGACCCTAGTGCTAGCGCTTATAACCTTATTACTTTAAGGTATATAAAAGTAGTATAAAAATAGCTTAAAGCTAAACTTCTCTACCTAAAGATACTAATCTCTCTTAAGAACTTTGTAGAGAAGAGAAGCGTAAAAGTGGATACCTATTTTATAGTCCAGCTTATAATATAATAGATATAGTATTACTATATAGTTTATTTTCTATAAAATAGAAGACTATAATATTATTATTAGTAGTAAGTTTTTTAAGTAAGCTAAGTGTCTAGTTAACACTTAGGGCCGCTGCCTTTATTAATAAGATAATAAGAATCTAACCTTTACTAGTAATCTTATCCTATTATTGACTTCTCTTCTACCTAACCTTTTCTACTAGGATAACACTACCTAATAGAATAGTCTACTTAATAAGTAAGACTATATTTACTAAATAACTTGCTTATTAAAAGCTAACTAAGTATCTCTAAGGAGATCTCTATCTAGCTTCCTAGCCCTACTATCTTAGTTATTAGAATATACTTAAAGGCTTACTAGAAACTAAGCTATAAGAATGCCTTTAATAGAGATAGTAGCATAGAGGCTATATAGCTACCTTTTTTAGATAAAGAACTATTAAATAACAAAATACCTTTTAGTTACCCTATTCCTACTACTAAAGAAAGTTACTAATAAGACTAGTCTCTAGAAATTATAGTAAGATCTAGGTCTTACTTTTAACTCTAGACCTAAAGACTGTAAACCTACTAAAAAAGCTAATTTGCAGATTAGATAGCTCTTACTAATAGAATTAACTATTTAATTAAAACTACTCTAGCTAGAATAACCTAGGTTGGTATTCTTCTATACCTCTACTTTACTAATATAAAAGGAGAACTTAGTATTACTTATTATAATAATAGTCTAAAGGATTATAACACTGCCTGCTATAGTAGTAAATTAGAAGATAGAGAGCCTACCTATTATAATAACCTCCCTAATAATAACTCTAAATTTACTAATCTAATTAATCCTAAGTCTAACTCCCTATAAAAAGAATGCTTAGGCGATAAATTAGATAGTAAACCGCCTAATAAAGTCTCCTAAAATGCTAATAATTAGAAGCTGCCTCCTAACTATTAGCCCTTAATTTAATCCACTAGTTACCTAACTTATTTTGCCCCTAGAGGCACCCTAAGATATAAAAGCGGGTGGCTTAGTTTACTACTAGTTAAGTAGCTCCCTAGCTAGCCTACTACGCGTAGGCACTTATTGCTTTTAGCGCCCTTACTTCTAGCTATTTAGCTTCTTAGCTAGCTAGCTTACTAGTTTAGCAGCTTACTAACTAGCTAGCTTATTACTAATTTAGTAGCTTCCAGCCTATAAGGGGCTTTAGACTAAGAGGTTAGAGTTGCCTAAGTAAACTTATAAATTTAATAGAGTTTAAAGGTAACTCTAGCTATAGACTTATATACTCTTAGCTTAGTAGAAGTATAGACTTAGAACTCTAAGGCTCTAAGGTAGCAGGCTAAGTAACTAGTAAAAGGGCGCTTCGCTCCTTATATATACTCCCCCCCCCTTTAAAAAATTCTAGTGTTATATTCTATACTTTCTATAGTAGTAATATAAATCTCCTTTCTATATACTTAAAAACTTAAGACTATATCTAATACTATATATATTAGTATTTTTTTTACACAAAACTATATTTTATAGCTATACTATAGTAAAAGAATATCTAGGTATAATCTTTTATTTCTATATACTAGCTCTATAAAATACTATATAAATATATATAAAAGCAAATAGTTTATAAGGGCTTATTTATCTAGTACTACTCTATAATTCTATTAACTCTCTATAATAGCAACTTAGTTATACTAGCGTAAACTATAGTTAAGAGAGAGACTCTTTACTACCACTAACTATTATCTAATACTCCCTCTTATATAAAAGAAAGCTCTAATCCTACTATCTACTTTGCAATAACTAAGTAACTAAGAAACTAAATAATACTGCTATATTGCGACTACACTTCTAGGCTGAATTTAACTTAACCTATACTATAGAAATTATTAATACTAAAACTGTTAACGCACTACCTACTAAGAGAATAGGTAAGGTTAGAAATATAGCGTAGAAGCTAAGCATAAAGAGGTAAAATAGTGAAGAAGACTATAAATAGTTAGTAAAGCTACTTTTACTTACTTACTATATTATGCAACACTTTAGTATATTACTTATATAATTATTGCCTTTATAATTATTATTAACTAGCGTAAAAAAGGAGTAAGAATAGACATAGGCAAGTAAAAACTATATTAGATAGTAAATAAGAAAGTTAACTAGGCTGCTTACTACTATAGATAATAATAAGTTTCTTAGGGATATAAAGAAGTATAGGGATAGGGGCGCGTAGTAACTAGCTAATATATAACAGCTAGTACAATAGCTATAGGAGAGGAGGTGTTCTAACTAAGTTAATCTTAACATTAAATAATTTTTTTTAATTATATAATCTAACTATAAAGTGCCTATGAGTCTTAGTTAAGACTAGTATATATTAGTAATAGTACTCTAAGCCTTAATAAGGTTCTAAGTGTATCTTAGCTATAAAGAGTACTAGGCTTCTATCCTACTATCTTTAGTAAAGCAATCTAGTTATTATATTTAACGGGTTTATATTTATATCTCTCTATTTCTATAAGGTAACCTAGTTATTATATTTAATGCGTTTGTGTTTATATCCCTTAGTTTCTAGAATACAGCTATCTATTTTAGTTAAGAATTTGCGCTAGTGTGTTATTTACTCTAGCTAAGGTAAATAATTTTTTTTTTGCCTTAGTTCTACTTTTCTTCTCTACTTTACTAATATATCTATAACGCTTCTTATTAATATTATACTATGTGTGGCGTTATTTTATATACCTAGAGGTAGGACAATAAAGGCTTTTATCTTAAATAATATAACAAAAAAAGCAGAGCCCCCTACTTAGTAATTAAAAAAGGCGATTATTATACTATATTCTTATTATCTCTCTTACCTTAGTACTATTTTTACTATCTTTCTTATTATTAATCTTTATTATAGGTAGTGTAATAGTTCGTGCCTACCTCCCTACTAGTTATTTACTATTACCTTTCCTTTCACACCCTAATAGCGCCTTTTACCTTATAGAAGGCGCCTTTCCTAGTTAGTGTTAGCGTATAGTTAGCGTGGGCCTATGCTCTACACTACCCACTATATAAGTAAGGGCCCCCTAGGTCTCTTTCTTATCTCCTATCTTAGTATAGTTTTTAATTTAGTTATTTTTTTTAACTATACTAGCTATTCCTAAGAGGTTTGCCCTATAAGACTATGTATCGCCCTTATATTATACTAAGATTAATATTTTCTTTAGCTATAGATAGTAATATAATATCTACTCCTCCCTTAAGACGCTGCCTATAGGCAGTTAAATTAGTAAAAGTTTTACCTTATTAGTTGCTAGAAAGGATCTCTAGCGCTAGGAAGTTTTGTGTTTTACTACCCTAAGGTCTATTAAGAGAGGCCGCTTCTAAGTCCCTCCTCTACTTATTATATAAGAGTAGAAACTTTGTTAGTTACTAAGAAGGATACCTAGCGCTAGGGAGTTTATACTTTACTGCCCTAAAGTCTATTAAGAGAGGCCGCTTCTAAGTCCCTCCTCTAATTATTGCACGAGGGTAGAAACTCTATTAGTTACTAAAAAGAATTCTTAGTGCTAGCGAGTTTATATTTTACTGCCCTAAGGTCTATTAAGAGAGGCCGCTTCTATGTCCCTCCTCTGCTTATTGTATAAGGGTAGGAACTTTATTAGTTACTAGTTATACTAGATAATTATTATACTATACTAAGGTCTATTAAGAAAGGCTGCTCCTAAAATCCTAATATTCTAAAAATAAATAATAAATAATAATTAATAAATTATAACTACTACGCTATGCCCTATTAAACTAACTTATCTAATAACTATCTTCTAGTGCTATTATAGCAATAGTAGTATAAGATATAAAGCTAGAGAGAAATTAAAGCTAGACTATAGTAGTAATATAGAGGTTAAAGTTTTACACATTTTATCTTACACCTTATTTTTTACCTAATCTTTTTTTAGCTTAGACTATGCGCTAGTTTGCACGCTATATAAGACCTACTACCCTAGATCTATTTACTACACCCTCTCTATAACCCCTACTTTGCTTAACCCTACTACTACCCACACTATGGCAAGCCGCCACCCTTTAATTTAAGAGACTTCTAGAATATTCCCTATATTCTCTCTACCCCTATATAGTTTTAGGATTAATAATAGAGGTAAACGTTTGCCTACACCTTACTAATAATAGTCTATATAACGCTCGCCTTAAGAAGATTCTTTTACTTAACCCTACTAGCGAGCTGTTATTTGTCTAGCGCAGAAAGTAGCTAACAGCTACTCTCTAGATAACTAGTTACTTTGCCCCTAGTCTTATAAAAAGAAAGAGCATTATTAAACTACTAAAAAAGGTCTATCCTAATAGAATTCTTTATAACTTATAGTATAATTACTATCTTACTACACTTAAAGTAGACTAGCTAAGTAATAAATTTTTAATAGTAGACCTTAAGTGGCTTACGTACTAAGGCAAAGCTAAACTTAATGCTACTAGCAAGTATAACGCGTTTATAGGAAAATTTAAGCTAGACTAATTAATTTAGCATAGCTTAGAAATAAGACAGTTACTTACTACCTATTAGCTTCGGGCTTAATATTACTTTTCTTAAGGCCTATTCTTAGAAATAGTACTAGATTTAGTAACTAGGGCTATTACAAAGTCTAAAGAAGACCCTAAATAGAAGGTCCTTATTTAGGGCTTTGTGCGAGCGCGCTAATATATTTAAATAAGCTTTTTACTACACTTAAGGTAATAACACTTTACACTATAGTGTATATAGTCTTAAAAGAAGATTTCTACTTCTAGCCTAATATTACTAATTAAGCAGCTATTAGATAAGGCTTATTTAGCTCTAAGAAAGTTCTCCCCTTTATTAAAAATAGTTATAATTCACAGCACCGCACTTAAGTCCCCTTAAAATCCCCTAGCCTAGGAACGCCCAATCTACTATATAGTTTACGCCGCCCTTAGGTAGCTAAGTAGAGCTTATCCTGCCTAGCCGCGCCCTAACGTACACTATAATATCCGCCGTAGCTTATAGTGCTTACTCTATAATAGGATAATACTCTTTGCTACTTTTTAGTTCTAGAACACGTATAAACTAAGCTCGCTAACAGCGCCTAAATTATAATATACCCTAGGGTAGATACGCTTTGGCTGTTCTATCTAGTGTGTCTAAGCTAGAACGCTTCGCGAAGCTACTTAATATTAATAAGTACTATAAAAAAGGTTAACCTAGCCCTAGTATTAAAGATTAGCTAGAGGATATACACAATAAGATCCGCGTAAATATAGACTACTACTAAGGTAATAACTACGTAGAAAATTAAGATAACCTTATAGAAGCTATACTTAGCTACCTTAGAGGCGCGTCTTAAAAGACCGCGCAAAATTAGCGTTAAATAAATTAGGCCTTCTAAAAAGATTATAAACCTAACTTACTTTTTAAATTTCTAGAAGAGACTTACTATAATTCTTTTACTCTCTAATAGGCATATAAAAAGTTCTATAAGCTCTTTCTCTCTAATAGAATAGACGCCTAGACGTTTCTATAGACTTTTAAGAGTCTAGCTAGGAAGGGTAAACTAGACGCAAAGACCTAGAAGGATAAATTATAACTTAAGTTAACTAGAAGTCTTAAGTTAATACTCTAGAGAGAGATAAAAAGATTCTAATATTAACTACATAGGAATTAAACGCTAGATAGCCGCAGCCAGTCGCACTCTCTAAGATAACAATATAATAAGCCTATTTTAGGCGCGTATGCAGACTTCTTATAAGGTACTACTCTTTAGATTAAAGCCCTTATACATAGTAACTAAAAAATAAGCACCCTACTCTAAACCCACTATTCCCTTCTTGCCTCTTTATAACTATAATAGAATATAGTGTATTAAGCACAATACTTATTTTTAGTATAGTAAAATAGGGAATAAGCACTTAAGCCGCTATAATTATTTCTAAAAGATAGCTATATAAGCAAATATATAGGTAGTAAATAATCTTAATTTAATTAAACTTAGTATTGCCTACTACTCTATTTTAGAGGCAGGTAATTTATTAAATAATAAGACTTTAAATATAAGCTACTAGACTACTCTAACCTAGTAGCTTATATAGGGGCCACTAAACTAATTAATCTAGATAAACCATAGTTCTAATTATCTATTATATTACTTAACAATATTATACCTATATTTTAAAAAAATAAGTAATAATCACTCTCCTAACTTAAACTATAATTATTCTTATCTACTTCAATATATACTAGTACTATTAACCCAATACTAATATTTTTGCCTAACTATAAGCAAGGGAATAGACTAAGCACAACTCTTATTTAGCGTAATAGACTTACTAAATATACGCATTAAGCCACTCTTCTTAATTTATAGACTATTAACTCAATTATGCAGATACTAATCATACTTATTAACTATTTTAATAATAGGTTTCTAAGCTATTAGACGGCAAGAATACTTATACTCTAAGCCTTATATTAACTACTCTTCTAGTAACCTAAGTAGCCTTATTTAAACCGGAGATTGGCTTTAGATGCTTTATGTAGAATAGCCCCTGGTAGGCGGCAAGATAGTAAGGGTCTCTAAGCTATTTAGAGGCTTCTAACTAGTCCTACTAGTGCAAATTATATTCTAAAGATTAGCTCTCTAATTATAAGTCTTAATAGACACTAATACTAGCGCTTATAACCTTATTGCTTTAAGATATATAAATATAGTACAAAAAATAGCTTAAAGCCAAACTCCTCTGCCTAAAGACACTATTTCCCCTTAAGAACTTCGCAGGAAAGAGAAGCGTAAAAGTAGACACCTATTTTATAGCTTAGCTTAATATTAATAAACGTAGCTTTATTACATAGTTTATTTTTTATAATATAGAAGACCACAATCTTATTATTAGTAGGGAATTTTTTTAAGTAAGCTAACTACCTAATTAACGCTTAGGACCGCCGCCTTTATTAGAAAGATAATAAGAATCTAACCTTTACTAGTAACCTTGTCCTACTATAGACTTCCCCCCTACCTAACCCTTTCTACTAGGACAACACTACTTAATAGGACAGCCTACTTAAAAAGCAAGACTATACCTACTAAAAGACTTACTTATTAAAAGTTAACTAGAGCGTCTCTAAGGAAATCTCTGTCTAGCTTCCTAACTCTACTATCTCCGATATTAGAATGTACTTAAAGGCTTACTAGAAACTAAGCTATAAGGATAATTTTAATAGAGATAGTAGCGTAGAGGCTGTAGAGCTATCTTTTTTAGACAAAGAGCTATTAGACAATAAGTTGCCTATTAGTCACCCTATTCCCCCCTTCCCGCTATCTAAGAAAGCCACTAGTAAGACTAGCCCCTAGGAATTAGGTAGTAGGATTTAGGTATTACCTCTAGCCCTAGACCTAGAGACTATAATCCTACTAGAGCAGCTAATCTAAAGATTAGATAGCTCTTGCAGAAATTAACTATTTAATTAGAACTACTCTAGCTAAAATAACCTAGAATGGCTCCCTTCCACCCTACTAAATTACTAACACAGAAGGAGAACTTGCGGAGGATAAATAATAAAATTGCGTTTGGCAGACCTACTAGCCCTATAGGATCTAGCCAACCTCCTAGAACTTATTTAGGCGCTAACGCGAGAATAATTATATACTACTAGCTTTAATATTAATATAGTAAGCGCCGCAGCCTTTGCTTTAAATAGCGGCCATAAGTCTAAAGTAATTATTAGTTATACTAGCCCCCTACAAGCTAGCCAAACTTATTAAGAACTGCGAGAGCAAGATGCACACCCTAGAGAACAAGTTCCAAGCCAACCTACTTGCCAAAATAGAACAAGCGCTCCTCTAGCCAGGATACGCCGCCAGAGTAGAGCCCGCCCATTTTTTAAAATTAGACTCTAACGCCCTTCCGCCTTACTAAAAGGGCGTTAATTACTATATTAACCTTACTAAAGACCTATCTACGCTTACTATCTCGCCTTTATATAGCATATTCTTAAAGTACCTTAAACTCCTTAAAGCCTATATTAACAACTATATTAAGCGTAGGTTTATTGTCCCTAGCGACACTAGCTTTGCTTGTTAAAACTATATTAGTAAGCAAAATAAATAATAAAATAACATGTTAGAATTTCGCTGTTATAATAAAAGATAAATAGATAAATAACTATAAGCTACCTAAAAATAAAAACAAAAAAAATAGTCGTTTTAACAATAGTTGCAATTAAAGCCAAAGTCAACTTTAAGTAACGCACAAAAGTTTACTAAAAGATAATTGTAAGAAATCTAATATTATATGTATTAAATTACTTAAAACTAAAAACAAAATATAAAATATAAACTAACCTAATAAATATTATAAAATACGCTATCATAATATAAATAAGCTCGTAATTAATTTTTCTAAATCAATAACTTTTGACAAACTTGTCGCAATTAAGCGCTTTAACAATTTTGAGCAATTGCTAAAAAGAATATACTAAACAAGGCAATATTATATATATTAAATTACTTATTAAAAACAAATATAAAAGACTTGTTTTATAATGTAAAATATATTAGCGTATAAATAAACTAAGGAGTAATAAATTATTCTAAAATAAGGCGTTTATTATTAACGTCACAACTACGCAATAGTAAAACAAAGTTTGCATATAAAACAATAGCTCGCATATAAAACACTAGTTTGCATATAAAACACTAGTTTGCATATAAACACTAGTTTGCATATAAAACACTAGTTTGCATATAAAAACTAGTTTGCATATAAAACACTAGTTTGCATATAAAACACTAGTTTGCATATAAAACACACACTATTGCATATAAAACACTAGTTTAAAACATTAGTTTAAAACTAGCACGCATGAAAGTTAAAGGCATATAATTAAACTATACAACACTAAGTGTTCGTTAGTCTAAATTATTTTGTATATAGATTGCTAGGTAGCCAGTTTATTAAAATTAATCAACCAGTTTAACAATACCAACTCGATTACCTTCTTATCTATTTATCCACTTTTCACACTATAGTCTAATGCAATGCTTACAGCAGATTAAAGCTTAAGTAATAAATTAGACAATAGGCTAAACAAATTAATAACAGTTCTAGTAAGAGAGTCGCTATAGACTTTTACAACTTTAAAAATAAGAGCTCCACCACCGGCGAGAAAAGCCAAATGCTCATCACTACTTAATTCTTAGGCATGGCTTAGGATTTCTACTTTAAAGATAACTAACCAGCACGAATAATTATTAAACTACTAAAGAAATTTGTACTATTTATAAAAGTACAGTTTAAGGTAATAGTTAAAGTTATTAAATTAGATAATAAGATCTTTTTAGTTAAGTAAGACGTTTATAAATAGTGTGTTAGTAAAGGTATCGTTATTAAGCCTTTAGCACCTAATACCTAAGCTTAAAATAGAGGAGCTAAATACTTAGAAAGTGTAATTAAGGAGAAGAGTCGTGCAATACGACTTAACGCCAACCTTCCCTAGACACTATAGCTAGAAATTACACGAGCGGCTGTATACCTATATAATCGAACTCTAAACTACGCTAATTAATAGCAATCACTACACAAAGTATTCTTTACGATAGTTGCTTTCTAAAACGGCATTATTACTTAACTAAAAAAACCGAACTAGGCTTATCTTAGGGCCTATGGCTGTAAAGCCTTCGCTATAATAACTAATAATATAAAACGTAGCAAGAGTAAGCTCTAAAGGTTAGATCCAAAAGCATAGATTAGATACCTAGTAGGCTACTAATTAACAAACATCTAGAGGATATAGATACCTTCACTTAGGAAAGTTATTAGTACCTAAGATGTTATCTTTAATAAAAAATTAGTATTCTTAGATAAAGAAGAAGATCTATTAGACAACCTTATGTATAGCACTTATAAAGAGATTGCTGCATAGACCCTAATTAGTAAAGCTATCGCCCTTACTACTAGAACACGAAAATACTAAGTCTTTTATATAAGGATAAGTTAATTACTAACTTCTATAAAGATAACAATAATACTCTAAGGTACTATTAAGGAAGGAAGATTAATTACACCTACCTAACACTACTAGTAACACCTCTGCCTGTCGCACTGCTTGCCTAATTAATAGCGAGCCTTAAACACAATTAATATAAATAATTTCCCTTTAGATTACCCACAGCTAGATTAACGCGCTGTGCTATGGGCAGCCACTTTTCTAGCTAGAACACAGGCAGGGGGCAGAGGCAAATACAAGGGGAAGCCACTTAATAAGGCGCAATTTAACCGCATACTTGTAGTAGGAAAGAAACCCTATTAAAATTAAATGCTAGAACCTCTATCTTACAGAACATAGTTAAATAATTATCCACTATTTAATATATAGAAGGATGCTAAGCAATCACACCTATAAAGCTATAAAGAAATAAGGTCTTAGAGTAAGGTGCCTACTACCCTAGTGCGATCACGCGGCCACTAAATCCTTAACTGCATGTGGGTATATACCTATAAACTTAATAAACACTATTAATTTTAGAAGTGTAAGGCTAGGTTAGTAGTGCGCAGAGATTAACAACGCCACCTTACTACTTAGGATACCTACGCCGCAACCCTTACAGGACGATCATTTCGCCTACTTATGTTTATGGCGGCTTAGTACGACCTAGAACTTAGCTAGTACGACGTTACCAACGCCTTCGTCTACGCGAAACTAGACAGAGAACTCTACATAAGAATGCCACGAGATTATACCTAATTAGGCACTATTCTATAGTTGTATAAGGCACTATATAGTCTTTAAATCTCACTACTACTATGGTAGAGAGAGAATTTACTAGTGCTCTTAAGGATCTTAGTTTTTATTATAGTTCTACACGAACCTTACTATATAATTAAAGACAGTATTATTATTTTCTTCTATATAGATAACCTTATTGTCGCCTATTTAAGAGATTAGAAACACGCTACTAACGCAGTAATAAAAAAGATAAGTATAAAGTTTACTCTTACTAGAGGTAATAATCTTTAGTAGTTTCTAGAAATTAAAATTATTAGACTATACAAGTAGGCAACTCTGGCTATTATAGGCGTCCTATATAGACAAGATTAGTCGCCTATTAACTAACGTAACCTTAAACACGAAACTCTAATATTAGCAGTTAAACTGCTACCTTAAGAAGGACTTGCCACAAAGGTAGAGATTAACTAATACTAGCGAAAGATAGGATTAATCCTATACACTATAGTAACTACGCGCCTAGATATCGCTTTTATAATTTTATAACTATCGCGTTTTCTATTAAATCCTAGCAACAACTATTATAACGCCGCTAATCGAGTACTACTATACCTATTCTCCACCCAATTACTAGGGTTACGCTTTAGAGGAGCAGACACCTATAAGATTGCTAGCAACGCGTTGTTTGCAGACAACAATAACCTTAATAGAAAGAGCTTATAAGGATATATTATTAAGCTATTTAGTAGTCTTATAGCCTAGAAGGTAAAATAAACAAAACACTATCACCACTTTAACAACTAAAGCTAAGTTGCTAGCACTCTTATAGATTATAAAGAAGGCACTCTTTATAGCTTAGTTAATCGCTAAACTTAAGATTAAACTCTTATCCTTAACAATTACTATTAATTGCGACAATTAACAAACTATCTAACTTATTACTAAAGAAATTGCCAAGTTACAAACAAAGCTTAGGCACGTTAATATACATAATTATTAGCTTTAATAAGAAGTAGTATATAGAGCTATTAAAGTCCAGTACTAACAATTAGAAGAAATAGCAGCAGATAGTCTTACAAAGGCTCTGCTAGCTAGCAAATAGACTAAGTTCGTTAATTAACTTGGACTTGAAGACGTTAGGGGAAGAATTACCAACTAAGAGGTTAACCTGGACAAATTAGAACACAGGATGAAAGCTTTTAGACTATAAGCTATAGTATAGTTGCGAAGAATTAGGTCTAGCTTAGGATAGTTCTAAGCTAAGAGGGTGTGTTAGATAGACAGTCCCTGTAACTATTTTACTATAATTTTACTATAATTATAGTAAGTAGGTGTGTCTAATTATATGGCTTTTACATACTAGTAGTTAGTGTAAATTGTAGTGTGTTTTACTATGAAATTAAAAGAGGCTAACGCACTACTATTTTGCACGCACTACCCCTATACTATCCTAAATAGTACTAGTGTATCTTAGAACTAGATAGATACTTCTCGCGATAGCCAAGCTTTTCTAAGAAGCAAGAAGAAAAAGATTAATTAATTAACTATACTACTTTCCATCTTATCTTATTAAGAATACCTCTATATCTAACACACCTAGTATATAGTAGTAGTAACAAAATATATACAAAATAATAATAATTTTATTTAATATTTTACACAGCCGCATTATTAATAGCAGTTAATAGATAGTCTACTATTTGGCATAAACTAAGTTACATATTATCTCTTAATTAGTAAACTATTAGAGAGAGTAAGAATAGTATACTTAATAGTAATATGGCGTATATTAAGTGGAATAATAATAATAAGAGTATAAAGAGGAAATTAAGGATAATAAGAAGAAGCTTAAGTCTTATTTTTAAAAGCTACTAGATAGGTATAACTCTAATATTATAGATAAGAATATAGACTTTAAGAATTTCTTAGATTTTAGAGGCTTAGGTACTAAAAGAGATTTAGATAATAAAGGAGAGACTTAGATGCTAAGGAGGTTTTAGATAATAAGAGTGGCTTAGGTGCTAAGAAAGTTTTTAGATAATAATTAGCGCGTAGAATAAGATAAGCTAAAGTTATAGTTTTACTATAGCTAATTATTATAGCTAATAATTATATACTAGTTACTAAAGATACTACTTATAATAGTATAATAATAAGCTAATTACTATCTAAAACTAACTCTATAATAAAGAACTATATACTAGTCTAGTTTAACTACTATTAATAATATCGCTATATAAAATATTAATAACAAAATTATTATAATTTTGTGTGTATATTTTATTACTACTACTATGTGTGCTAGATACTAGATTTTAGTGCCTTCTATTTTACTTCTCTCTATATATAGTGTAAATTTAACCTTAGGTAGAATCTTAATATAATAAATATTAGAAAAAGTTTTGTGCGCGTATAAGCACCTAGGGCACCTAAGCGACCCTATATAAGACTACGCACGCCTACGCACTAAATACGCTTAGAGCGTACTAATATATACTACTTTTTTCTTAGTGTGTGTATATACAAGATTGTATAAGTATATACACCTATACTACTAGTGTACCTAAAGTAGCTAGAGTAGCTAGAATACCCTAGGTGCCTATACTACCTATAAAATACTTATTAATAAGTAAATAAAGCTCTTTAATTAGCTAAAATTAAAAAAAGCTTAGTAAGCTACTTAGTAAGCTACTTAGTAAGCTTTTAAAAAAAGATTTTGTTTGTAAAGTATAATATTAAAGTCTCTTACTAGATAGTAATTACTAGTTAATATAATAGTACTAATTACTAGCGTGTTATATAGAACTTCTACCTAACTCTAAATTCTAGATTTTGTAGGTTTAAAAATAGAAAAAATATAGTTTTTATAATTATTTAAAAGAATTAGATTAGGCGAAAATTAGTGGCTTAGCAAAGAACACTACTTTAAAAAGTATAAACTTTAATAATTTTTTAACTACTGTACTTTTTTTAAAACTTTTTTAAAAATTTAAATAATATATTATTAGTACTATATTTTTACATATAAATATTACGTAATATATATAATAACTAGTAAAATAAAGAGTTGTTTATTAATTACTAACTAATTACGTAATAAAAATAGTATTTTAAATCAAATAATTAAAGACTAGTATTATCTCTATAAATCTATTAAAAAATTGAAATTATAGCTTTACTAGTAATTAAGTTATAAAGCTTTACAAAAATTAACTTATTTAAACTATTTGTGTATATCTGTGCAAGTCTGCGCATGTGTCTACGCATCTCTAAGCATTTTTGTGCTAGGAAATTACTTATATAAAAATGTGCAAGTATGCGCACGTCTACGCACATCTACGCATAGTTTAGTAGTCTCTCTAGAAAAAACTTTCCTAATAAATATAAGGGCGGGTATACGGCCTTATAGGGTAAACCTCTCGGGGACAGCTAGTATAGTTAAAAGAGATAACTAAATTAAGACTATACTAAGATAGGGAATAAGAAAGAGACCTAGGAGGCCCTTACTTATATAGTAGGTAGTATAGGGCATAGGCCCACACTAACTATGCGCTAACACTAACTAGGAAAGGCGCTATTAGAGTGTGAAAGAAAAGGTAATAGTGAATAACTAGTAGAAAGGTAGGCACAAACTATTACATAACCCCCCTTTTAAGGCCTAAAAATAGAAAGGAAAGTATATAAAAATAGAGTGTTTTGGCGGATTTTTAACGTAACTAGCACTATTTTAGGGCTAAAGAGGGCTAGAATAGGGGTACTACTAGGCCCCTATAGTTCTAGTGGTAGCCTTGGTTTTAATTTGGGTGCTATCTAGTAGAGATATTAAGGAAAGTTATTAGGGATAAATTAGTGGATTGGTGGAAAAACGCAGTAGAAACCACATCATCTTAGCATTTAGCATTTTGCTAATAGAGCATATTCTTAGCTCTAACGCTATATAAAAATATAATTAGTTAAACTTTTTCTAGTTAGTTTATTGCGCGCCAGTGCAATTATATTATATAAGATTTCTTTAGTACTATAGAAGAGCGTTTTAAAAAATGTATTAATCTAACTATATATAGTTTTTAATTAAGGTAGAACGGCTTCTAAAGCCATAGGGGCTGCTAGTGGTAGTAGAGACGTTTAGGGGTAAAGGGGCTGTCAGTAGGTAAGGGTACTAAAAAGTAATAAGTATCTAGTTACGCGCGCAAGCCTAAGGGCGTATAGGTATTAAAAAGTAATAGGCACCTAGCTAAGCACGTCTAATATGGCGCTTTAACCCTATCTTTGCGGGCATATTATTTTTAGGAATAGGGCTCTAGAAAGGTGTCTTAAAGGTCGGCGTCTAGCTAAATAGGCAACTGTTTTAGTAGACTAGACTAGCTTACTTAGGGTACTCTTAATAGTAAGCTTTAATTAGTAGGAGAGAGTTAACTAAGTTGTTAGCAGGGTAGTAGGTTAGGTTAGAGTTATACTCTTTTCACGCTGCCTAGTACTTTAGTGTTCTGCAGTCTACTTTGCTATTAAGAATATAAGAAACCAGCTACTACTTAGAGACTCTATTTACCTTAATAAGTAGTTCTAGAAGTTGCAATTAATCTGGTAAGGAATTATTTAGATCCCTTTAAAGCCTATTAGCGTGAAACACTAGGTAAATTCTTATATATAATAGGAGTTTAAGTATAAATAAGTGGCCTTTTTTGCTTATAATTAGGTATGGTTTTTTATTTAATAATTTAACTTAACTAATAGGCGTTTGGTAATAAATCCCTTTGGAGTAATAAAGACCTAGTCCCTAATATTAAAATTAACAGCTTGTCTATATTTATTAGCCTACTCTAATTATATTTTCTAGGTAGTAGACATATTAGCGCGGGCGGTATTACAGACAAATTTATAGGCTTTAGCATAGACCTTAACCTACGCCTTAGCCTTTTCTAAAGTAACGTTATTTAGAGATTTAGTAACTAGTTAGGTATACTCGCCCTAGTCCTAGTAAAAGTATGGCTAATACCTAATCTTAATCTTAAAAGGTAAAACTCTAGTGCTATTATAGAGTAGTATTGCTTAGGCCTAGTTTATACTAGATAGCAAATCTAACTAGTTATCTTAATAAAAGTTAATAAATAGACATAGACGCTAGTTAAGGTACTAATTTATAATCTTAGTTTGGTTATTACAGTAGGGTGACAGAAAAAAAAGCGCCTAGGAAAAGAGATACCTTTTTAAAAGTTATATAACTAGGTGAGTTTTAATACTATGTAAACAAAAAGTATACCGTTTCAAGGAGAAGGTTTAGGAGATTTAGTATAAAAGGTTTAGTAAGACCTTAGTAATCAGCGCTAACTAGAGGTATCTTAGTAAATTTAAGGAAATTTTCTTAAAACTTTGACCCTATATAACTTTTTTTTCTACTTAGATAAAATTCTATAACTTATATATATTATAGTTTAGTCTATAAGGACTATGTAACTTAGTTTTTATTATAGGTTTTATTCATAGAAATAATAATTTTAAGGAAAAAGATAAAAATTAATTAAAATTAAACAATTAGATAGAACTAGTAAATAATATATAACTAGTACTTAGTATACCATCCTTTAGACTCTATAACGTCATTATAACGCTTAGGCAAAGATAGTATACAATGATCTATAGCCTCCTGTGGAATTAAATCTCATCACTCCTTGTATAGCTCTTTTAAAGGCTTCTACACTAGATTTACTAGTGCCAAAGCCTAAAGAAGCCCTATTTCTTTTTTCTAGCCTATCTTTTAATAGACTCTAAACGTTTTCTATAGGATTTAAGTCTAGTAAATAGGGTGGATGCCTAAAAACAAAGACTTTATTCCTAGAAAACCACCTTTTTACCTGTGGAGTTCCGTGAATCTTCGAATTATCCTGTTGAAATTTCCAGCCTAGTTATAATTAGTATAAAGAATAAGATTAATAAATATATATATATATATTAAAAGAAAAAAGAAAAAAGAAGAGAAAGGGGTACTTTACTTACCTCTTTTTAAAAGAGGTTTTTAAGATAGGATTTAAACACTCCTGTATATATCTAGTGTTATTAAAGGTCCTAGTTTTAATAGGGTCCCTTAAAAACACTAGTTCAGAACCTCCTCCTATCCCAAATACAGCCCTAGACTAAGATAGAAATATCTCGCGCTTTTAGTGAATTAGTACTAGCTTAAAAAAAAGATATAAAAAAAGTAAACCAGCCTAATTATTGAGAAAAAAGGGCTCTATAATTCTAGAATTTATAAGAAATTAATAACTTACTAGTTGTTCGGTTTTTGCGCTGTTCAGGCCTAATTTTCGATTTTCCCCTTTTTCTTATATATTCTTGCCTATTACCATGCCCCCTTTGGATAGTAGACTCGTCAGAAAATATAACTTTAGCAAAGTTAATATTTTCTAGCTCCTTAACTATCTCTTTAGCCCAGAATTCTCTTCTTTTAGCTCTTTCTTTAGTTAAATAGGCCTTTTTCTTAGAGACGTTAAAAAGAATAGTCTTCTCCTTTTAAAACTCTCTGTAACGTCCTCTTAGTAAAGCCAAAACGATTCTCTTCTAATAGCCTCTTATTTGTCTTCTTAGGGCTTTTAGTTAAATCCCTATTAATAACTCTTTTCTCCCTAGAAGTAATCTTAGTTACTCTCCCTTGTTTTACCCCTTTTAATAAGGTATCTTCCTTATTTTTCTTATTATACGTCTAATAGCAGTCTTAATAGATTGTAGAGGCTTATTAAGGGTAGTAGCAATAGTAGAATTAGAAGTATTTGCTTTTTTAAGTAAAGAAACTTAACTTTCGAGTTTTGACAATTTTGGCTCCATTCGAGGAAATACAAAAGAGAAAATTTACTAGATAAAAGATATTATATTATACTATAATCTTAGTAATAAATCACGTGATTTAAATTAACTTTTAATATCACGTATTTTTTTAACCTTAAATAATTTCTTAATTAAGTTATATAAGTACTCCGAAATTATGCTTACGTAATATACACTAGGCCTAGAATAGCTAGTAAAAATCATTAGCCTAGTAGCATACTAAATAAAAAGTCATAGCGCCTTAAAAATTGACTTTTTAGAAACACTAAGTTTAGAGATAGATACCGTAAGGACTCTGCTTAGTAAGCACGTAACTAGTACCTAATCTTAATCTCCTATATTTTCTCTTTAAAACCGTGTACTTTTTATTTACATAGTATTAAAACTCACTTAGTTATATGACCTTTAAAAAGGTATCTTTTTACTAGGCGCTTTTTTCTGTGTCACCCTACTGTAGTTTGCAAATGCCGCCGCGCTATAGAGAGAAGTTACTTAATACCTATAAGCTGGCACAAAGCAGCCAAGAAAGCGAAAATAACTACTAGGGGCTGTGGTTAGAGACAATTAATCTAGAGGGGCCAAAGACTCTAAATATGTACTAATAGTAGAGATCGGCGGCTTGTTTAGTAGTAACTATCTTATAGTAGAGTATAGAAAAGGCACGCTTAGATAGGCAATAATAAGATACCATCGCATTATTGTACCCTTTCTTATCCTTAGGGAATAATTTAAAATTAATTAAGATATCTTGCTAGATATTTTTAGGGATAGGAAGCAGGTGTAATAAGCCTAGCTTTCTATCTAGTAGGGGCTTACTCTACTAGCAGTCTTTGCAATTAGAGATATACCTATTAATATTAGTAGTTATGGCCTTTTAGTAATATAACTAGCGTAAAAGCCAAAGAGTCTTTTGTAGACCTAGATAGGTAGTAACCTAATAAGCATATATTGTTTAAATTAGATATATCTAGAGAAACTCTTTAAAGAGAAATACTAGGCAGTCTTTATAGAGAAGCAACCCTAAAAGGGTAAGGGCGAAACCTAGTAATCCTAAATAGGCAGCTTCTTAGAGCGATTTAAGCACCTTGTATATTTAATTAGTATATAGTAGGCGATTAATAAGTATGTAAGAATAGGCTTCTTTAGGGCTTATATTAACTTTTTCTTTCTCCTACTCTATAATTATAACAGCCATAAGGGCTGCTTTAGTAGTATCTAGTAATTATAGGACAAAAAACTAGGTACAAGCCTTTTAATTCTTCTTCTTCTATAACTTTAGCTTGTCCTATTTTCTAGATAGCGTATTAGCTATAATATTTGCGGTATCTAATTAGTACGTAATTTAATAATAGTATTTGGACAGCTTCTTAGACTAATAGGCTTACTATAGAGAGAGCTTACGTTAGTACTTAAGAGCCTAATAATTAGTAATAATATTAAAGAGCTTAGTAGTTTAGAGGCTAATTAGTTATGCTCTCTATTCTAAAAGGCCCTATATAACTACTAACATTTCCTTATTATAAATATTATAATTTAACTTAGTAGGCTTTAATAATTTAGAGTACTATGCAACTAGGTGCTAGGTATTATAAGATTGTAGTTAACTAAGAGAACCCGCATTAACGCTATTACTAAAGTTAGTTTCTATATAGGTAATCTAAAATAAGAAGTACTATAAGACTAGGATATTGCTGGCTATAAGTTGCTTAGCAGCTTTAAAGGCAGCACGTTCCTAGTCTCTAAAAGTGTAGAAGGTACCATTTTTTAGAAGCTTAATTAGGGGGCAAATAACCCGCCTATAGTGAAGAAGAAAAAAGCAATAGTAGTTATAAAAACTCAAAAAGCTTTATAATATCTTAAGTGTTATAGGCTCTTTCTATTCCTAAATTATGGCAGTCTTTATAGGGTTCTTATAGATTCCTTTAGTACTAATAATATATCCTAAGAACTTAGTTTCTATTATAGCGAATTTGTATTTTTTAAGATTAGCTTAGAGATTAGTATTTCTTAAGCGAAGTAGGACCTTGCAAACATGTTCTTGTATTCTAGAGATCTTTAGAAAGATAAGGATGTTGTTAATATATATAGTATAGAAGTTATTGTGAAAAGTGGATAAATAGATAAGAAGGTAATCGAGTTGGTATTGTTAAACTGGTTGATTAATTTTAATAAACTGGCTACCTAGCAATCTATATACAAAATAATTTAGACTAACGAACACTTAGTTTTGTATAGTTTAATTATGCCTTTAAACTTTCATGCGTGCTAGTTTTAAACTAATGTTTAAACTAGTGTTTTTTATGCAATAGTTTTTTATATGCAACTAGTGTTTTATATGCAAACTAGTGTTTTATATATGCAATAGTGTTTTATATGCAAACTAGTGTTTTATATGCAAACTAGTGTTTTATATGCAAACTAGTGTTTATATACAGACTAGTGTTTTATATGCGAGCTATTGTTTTATATGCAAACTTTGTTTTACTATTGCGTAGTTGTGACGTTAATAATAAACGCCTTATTTTAGAATAATTTATTACTCCTTAGTTTATTATACGCTAATATATTTTACATTATAAAACAAGTCTTTTATATTTGTTGTTTTAATAAGTAATTTAATATATATAATATTGCCTTGTTTAGTATATTCTTTTTAGCAATTGCTCAAAATTGTTAAAGCGCTTAATTGCGACAAGTTTGTCAAAAGTTATTGATTTAGAAAAATTAATTACGAGCTTATTTATATTATGATAGCGTATTTTATAATATTTATTAGGTTAGGTTTATATTATATTTTGTTTTTAGTTTTAAGTAATTTAATACATATAATATTAGATTTCTTACAATTATCTTTTAGTAAACTTTTTGTGCGTTACTTAAAGTTGACTTTGGCTTTAATTGCAACTTATTGTTAAAACGACTATTTTTGTTATTTTTAGGTAGCTTATTATTTATCTATTTATCTTTTATTATAACAGCGAAATTCTAACATGTTATTTATTATTTATTTTGCTTACTAATATAGTTTTAACACGTCCCCGTAAGCAATATATGCTTTATTTAGGATATTTTGCTTATTACTATTATCGTTATAACCCTTTTTATTTTATATTAAGATTTTGAAATATATAGTTATAGGTATTATTATTAAGGGCTTTTGTTAATATATCTGCTAGTTGTTCTTTTGTGGGTATATAGTCTAGATTTATTATTTTTTCTTGTATTTTTTCTCTTACGTAGTGATATTGTATATCAATATGTTTAGTTTTACTATGATGTTCAGGATTAAATGCTAAATCAATAGCAGGTTTATTATCAGAGAATATAAAGAAATTAGGAGTTTTTATATTTAATAGTTTATTAATTTCTAATTGTTTATATATATTTATTAAATAGGTGTATTCTTTTATAGCTTCTTTTAGAGCCATATACTCAGCTTCACATGTTGATAAAGCAGTCGATTTTTGTAGTTTACTAGCCCAACTAATAGGTGTTCTATTAAAGGTAAACATATAACCAGTAGTACTTTTTCTAGTCATTAGGTCGCCGCCCCAGTCAGCGTCTGTATATCCAATTAAGTTAGGATTCTTATTATTATTATTATTATTAAAGTATAGGCCTAAGTTTCTTGTTTTATTTAAATATTTAAAAATTCTATTAACAGCAGTGTAGTGTTGTTTATTATTAGGATTTGACATATGTCTCTAGCGCAATTATATACACTAAATGCTATATCTGGTCTTGTATGAGTTGTTAGATAGATTAAACTACCTATATATTGTTGATATAAATTAATTTCTTCTAAAGAAGCTTTGTTCAGTATTTTGTTTAGTTTAATTCCTGGGTCGCTAGGCGAATCAATTGGATTTAGATTTAGTTTATTATATTTTTTAAGCATATTATTAATATATTTAGTTTGTTTCAAATAAAGTGTTTTTTCTTTTCTATTCCTAATAATTTCCATACCTAGAAAGTAGCTAGCTTCCCCTAGGTCACTAACTTTCTAGTAATGTATTTAATTTAGTTTTTAATATAGTAATAGTTTCTAGGCTTTTACTAATTACTAGTATATCGTCTACATAGACAATTAGGAAGATTTTTTCGTTTAAATTAGTTGTTTTTATTAGTAAAGATTCCTTGTTCAGCAAAGATAGGATAAAAACCTAGTTGTTGTAATGTATCTTTTAAGTATAGATACCATGCTCTAGGAGCTTGTTTTAGGCCGTATAAAGATTTATTTAATTTACAGACTTTATGTCTAAATTTATTAAAACCAATAGGTTGTTCAATATAGATTTCAGAATCTATAGGGGCATGTAAAAAGGCGTTTTTAATATCTAATTGTTGTATTTCAAGATCTAAAAAACAGGCAAAGAATAATAATAGCCTTATAATTTCAATTCTTGTTGTATTAGCAAAGGTTTCTAGATAATCTAAGCCATAAATTTGACTATAACCTTTTACTACCCATCGGGCTTTATATATTTCAATAGATTATTATTTTTATCTGTTTTAATTTTAAAAACCCAACGACCTTTTAAAGGTTTTTAAAGGTTTTCTATGTTAGGTAAATCTACTATTTCCCAAGTATTTTGATTATTTAGTTGACTAATTTCTAGCTCCATAGCTTTTAGCCAATTATCTTTATCTTTACTATTTATAGCTTCTTTGTAGCTAGTTGGTTTCATTATTTTCAGTTATTAATAAGGCTAGTTCATCTATTAACTCATCTGAGTTTTCTAACGTTATTCTTTTAAAGTTTTGCCTTGTATTATAGGTATTAGAAATGATTCTTTTTTATTATTATTATTAATAGTAGTATTATCAAGTAATATATCTGGACTTGATTCGCGAGAGCTTATATTACTTCTCGTTATTATTCTCGTTATTATTTAAATCTAGATTTTCAGAGTCTATAGTTTGTTCTATGTTATTGTTATTGTTATTATTATTTAGGTTATTACCTAGGTATATATTATTATTACTATTAAATAGTATATCAACTTCTTTATTAGAGTCGTTATTAAAGTTTATAAAAGTAATTTTCAAGAATTTTAGCATCTCTAGTATACACTAGTTTATTATCTTTTAGATCTAATATTTTTATAATTATAGTTATCATAACCTACTAGTATACCTATTTTGGCTTTAGGTTCTAGTTTAGTTAATTGTTGTTTAACTAAGTAGTAACTTAGTGAGCCCCAGATTTTAATATTATTATAGTTAGGTTTCTTTTTATAAAGTTTTTCATTTGGGCTTATAAAATTTAAATTACTGTGTGGTGTAATATTATATATATATATACTGCGTTTTTCAACAGCGTATTGCCAGTAACTAGTTGGCAAATTACTATAGAAACAATAAGCTTTTAGCTGTTTCTATTATAGTTCTATTAATTCTTTCGATTTAAACCATTTTGTTCGGGTGTATATGGCGGATTAAATTGGTGAATAATACCATTTTGTTTATTAAATAGCGTAAAATTACTATTAGCAAATTCCGTGCCATTATCTGTTTTAATAATTTTAATTTTTCGATTGCTTTGGTTTTCAACTTTTGTTTTAAAGTCTTTAAAGGCTTCAAACGATTCTGATTTATGTCTTAATAGTTTAAATTCTAATTTTCTAGTAGCAGAGTCTAGAAAGAATATAATATATATTTATAATTATTTTTGGAGAGAGGGTAATAGGCCCACATAAATCAATTACTATTTTATCTAAGTAATTATCTGCTTTAGTAGTAATTTCTCTACTGTTATTATTTGTTAGCTTAGCTTTTATACAGCTAGAGCAATTAATTTTATAGTTAGTAGGTTTAGTTATACCTAGTATTTTACATATAACGTCTAGATTTTTATGTCCGAAACGATTGTGATAGAGATATATTAAGTTCTCTTTATAGTTACTAATAGTTTTTTTATTTTTATTAATAACCTTTTTAGCAAATAGAATGTTATCTGTTACTATATTGTCTATATTTATTGTATAAAGATTGTCAATTAGAGTTGCTTCTAATATTGTTTTAGTATTCTTTTTAATTATAGCTTTGTCTTTTATAAAGTTTACTACAAGGTCTTTTTCGACTAATTTCTTTACTGAAATAATATTTACATTAAATTCAGGCAAATATAGACAGTTGTTTAAGACTATCTTAGTATTATTATATATAAAGCTCACGTTGCCAATAAATTGCGAAGTTAAAATATTGTTATTTCCCCATTGTATTTTTGTAGTTTTTCTAACTAACGAATTTTCTATAAATAGGTTTTTGTTGGAGATAATATGAGATGAAACTACCTGAATCTAGTATTAGATTAGGGCTTTTTGACTTGGTAGTTATAAATACCTTAGTAGTTTTTGATCCTTGTTTAGGATTTCTAGAATTAAATTCTAGATTTCGAGGATTTCGATGTCCTTTTTTTTTTCGAATTAGTTTTGTTTTTTATTTAGGGTAGTTAATAATACCTTTTCAATTTCCATTGGTTCAGATGACTCAGCCATTTTATCTAACAGCTTTCGATCTAGTCGATCTGATGGACATTCGGATTCACGATTTAATAGATTTTTATCTATTTTTATCTATTTTTTCAGATTTGTAATCGTGATTTGTTTTAAAACCATTTAGGTTTATTTTCAGGATGTAAATACCAACACTTATTAGTAAAGTGGGTATTTGTTTTACACTTATTACAAAATCGTTTAGACTTTATAACTTTGTGTTGATTCTGAAATTTAGTGTATAAAACCTTAGTTTTATCACTATCCAAGTGCGTCTGACGACGACTTTCATCAATTAAATTAGAGAATAAATTCTCTAGATTAATCTTCGAAGAATCATCCCGAAATGATTGAGTTACTGAAGTAACAAACCCCTCATAATTAGGAGTTAAATTGTTTAACACCCAGGCCACGATAACCTGTTTGGGTATTTTAATTGACTTATAGTCAAGATTTTTGTTGTTAAATACTTGATTTTATTGAGGTACTCCTCCATTGAATCAAAATCTAACAAGGTACTATTAAAATAACTCCTTTAAAAGAAGAAATTCAGAATAGTAACCTTTAGGAGAATAAAGATTCCCCAAACAAATCCACATCTCATTAGCTGTAGATAAATCCTTAATATGCTGTAAAGGACCATCTTCGACTAACAAAGTAATAATTGATTGTGCTTTTAAATCAATATCTTTCGACACTGAATTAATTGCAATATCATCATCACCACTCTGAATTGCAGCCATACAATTTTCTATTATAAGAATAGAAATAGCCCTAGGCTTCCACATCTCATAGTTAGAAATACCCTTCAGCATCTCCTGCTTAGAGATAGAAGAAATCTTAGAACTCATTGTGAATAAGATTGATAGGCCAAAAAGAGCTCAGAAATCTGAGAAAAATGAGGTATTTCTTGAAAAATTGATAAGGCTTGACGAAATTGCCTAAAAAGGTAATGAACTAGTCCAGCTAGTAAAAGAGCTCAGAAAATTCTGAGAAAAATAAGGTATTGGTCAAAATATCGATTTTGCCAAGATAGCTTAGTAAGTTAAAAGGACTAGACCAGCTAGTATAAAAGAATCAGAATCTCAAAGGAATTCTGAGAAAAATGAGGTATATATCGAAAAAATTGATAGAAGAATAGCTTAGTAAGCTAAAAGGTAAATAATAATAAATAATAAAATTGTTAGAGCGCCGGGCTCATAACCTGTGAAAAGTGGGATAAATAGATAAGAAGGTAATCGAGTTGGTATTGTTAAACTGGTTGATTAATTTTAATAAACTGGCTACCTAGCAATCTATATACAAAATAATTTAGACTAACGAACACTTAGTTTTGTATAGTTTAATTATGGCTTTAACTTTTCATGCGTGCTAGTGTTTTAAACTAATGTTTAAACTAGTGTTTTATATGCAATAGTGTTTTATATGCAACTAGTGTTTTATATGCAATAGTGTTTTATATGCAAACTAGTGTTTTTATATGCAACTAGTGTTTTATATGCAACTAGTGTTTTATATGCAAACTAGTGTTTTATAAACTAGTGTTTTTATATAGTGTTTTTATTACAGACTAGTGTTTTATATACAGACTAGTGTTTTTATATGCGAGCTATTGTTTTATATGCAAACTTTGTTTTACTATTGCGTAGTTGTGACGTTTAATAATAAACGCCTTATTTTAGAATAATTTATTACTCCTTAGTTTATTATACGCTAATATATTTTACATTATAAAACAAGTCTTTTATATTTTGTTTTAATAAGTAATTTAATATATATAATATTGCCTTGTTTAGTATATTCTTTTTAGCAATTGCTCAAAATTGTTAAAGCGCTTAATTGCGACAAGTTTGTCAAAAGTTATTGATTTAGAAAAATTAATTACGAGCTTATTTATTATGATAGCGTATTTTATAATATTTATTAGGTTAGTTTTATATCATATTTTGTTTTTAGTTGTAAGTAATTTAATACATATAATATTAGATTTCTTACAATTATCTTTTAGTAAACTTTTGTGCGTTACTTAAAGTTGACTTTGGCTTTAATTGCAACTTATTGTTAAAACGACTATTTTTGTTATTTTTAGGTAGCTTATAGTTATTTATATCTATTTATCTTTTATTATAACAGCGAAATTCTAACATGTTATTTTATTATTTATTTTGCTTACTAATATAGTTTTAACATCTTTACTTACTTACTACCTACTTAGCTACTCTACTTTACTATTCTTCTAGTTACTTTTTTAATACTTTATAGCCTTAACTACTATATAACTTTAATTTTTAAAATAATAGCACGCACTAGGCTATCTAGATACTTTAAACTAGTTACTAGCTACTAAGGCTATATAAAAGGCGCCTTGTAAAGCACTACCTACTACGCTAAAGAGAAAGCACTACTAGAAGCTAGGTAGTATATTATTATTATAGCTATTTATTATATATATATTCTAATAATACATAGTTATTATACTTAGGGAAATTTTAAGCGTCCTATCGCCCATACTACTCCTATAGTTACGACTCCGCGGTCTACTATAGCTCTCTAATAGTTTACTAGTTAAGAGATAATATGTAACTTAGTTATGCCAAATAGTAGACTATCTATTAACTACTGTTAACAATGCCGCCGTGTAAAATATTAATAATAAAATTATTATTATTTTTGTGTATATTTTATTACTACTACTATGTGCTAGGTGCTAGATTTTAGTGCCTTCTATTTTACTCCTCTCTGTGTATAGTGGGAATTCGACCTTAGTTAGAATCTTAACACGACAAAGATCTCTTTAATACTTAGAGAAATTAAAAAGTACTCTAAAAAAGTATTAAGCCCTTTATTAGAAAAATATTATTCTACTACCTTATTAAGAAAATAGCGCATAATAATAATAAGAAAAATCTGCGCTTCTAGTCTACTACGCTAGCCGCTCTTTAGAAAGTAATATGTGTAGTGTTAAATTAACTACCTAGGAGTAGCATAATAAAGGCTTTTATCTTAAATAATATAATAAAAAAAGCAGAGCCCCCTACTTAGTAATTAAAAAGGGCGTGAAAAAGGTAATTATAAAAAAAAATAGAAATTAATAAAGACTCTTCTAGTTAGAATATTTAAATGTATTTCTTTATAATACTCTACTTCTACTATAAAAATAAATACTAATACCTCTAGATACTAATATTAACGCTATTTATATATAAAATAGGTTACTATATAGGCTAAGAATATATAGTTAGTATATAGATACTAGGTAAATAGTAAGGCGCTTAGTTAGGTTTAGAATAGCTAGGCGCTTAATTAGGGTTTAATATATATATTTAATACTAAAGCTATACTTTTACTATAATAAGTAAATATAATAATTACTATTAACATACTTTGCACTCGAGTCGATTATTTTATTAAGTTAATTACTTTGCTAAGATCTTACTATAACGTACTATTAGTAATAGTACAACGTAATGCCTTAACCACATAATAAACTACTAGCGTTAAAAGAAGCGCGTATATAGCTTGCGATCTAGGCTATTAAATAAGACGCGACACTCTCTTAGCAACGCGCTGCAGCCCTTTATAACGTCTTTTAAAGTACACTTAGTAACTAACGCGCTAGAAAGACGTTTAGACGCGACTGCGCACCTAATAAAATAAGACTTACTATAAGAGAGGAGTAGGTAATTATACAGTGTATACTCGATCTAGACACGTAAGGATTTTCGCCCCGGCTTAATACTATAAAAGATATAGCTAATTCTTTACTAGCTACACGCTACTATAAGCTAGTTAGCTAGAGGTGGCTTTATAACTTTGTTAAGCACTAGCCAAAGCTTTAAGTTAAGTTTAATCGAAAGTATAACTATAAGAAAGCTCTCTAGGAGGATCCTAAGGTAGTATAAGACCAGTTCTGGCTTGTGGAGAATATAAAGGCTAAGTATAGTATTCAAAATAAGAATACCTATAATTTCGACAAGTCTGGCTTTATAATAGGTATAATATTAACTAAAGTGGTAGTTATAGACTCTAAGCGTTAAGAACAGCTAAAGTAGGTATAGCAGGGCAATAGGGAGTAGACAACAGTTATCTAAGGCATTAACGCAATAGGGTGGTAGATCCTACCCTTTATTATCTTTAGGGGCAAGCACTACCTCTCTGCCTAGTATAAGGAGAAGGATCTACCTTATAAATTAGGTTATTATAGTCTCTAAGAATGGCTAGACACACAAATAAGCTTAGTCTATAATGGCTAAAGCACTTTAATAAGCATATAAAGAGGCGTACTACTAGTAAAGTATGTTTACTTATTATTAATAGCTACGAAAGTTACAACTCGCTTAAATTTTAGAATTACTATAAAAAGAGTAATATTATTACTCTCTATATGCCTTTATATTTGTTGCACCTCTTATAGTCACTTAATATAGGTTGTTTTACGCTATTAAAGAAGGCGTCTAGGCGCTAAGCCGAGAATCTAATACGTAACTATATTACGCACATTACTAAAATTAAGTTCCTATCTTACTTTATTGCTGCTTTTAAGGCTTTAATTACTAAAAGTAATATTAAAGAAGGCTTTTTAAGATGCTGGCCTAGTGCCCTATAACCTAGAAGATGTAATATTACACAGCTTAACGTCTGCCTATATATGCCTCTACTTTGTACTATTTATAATAGTATATAGGAGTTGTAAACTTTATAAAATAGTATAGAACTTAGGTTGTAATTAACGCGCTAGTTAAGTAGAGGATTTAAAGGCATATAGATAGTTCCCTAACTTATATAGTTAAGGCGGTAGAAAAGCTTAATAAAGGCGCTAAGCTAATAGGGCATTCTTTTAGTGTTAATAACTAAACGCAACGCTAAACTTTAAGCTGCTAATAAGGCTGCGACGTAACGTAAATTATATAAAAGAAAGCGAGTATAGTGTAAAGGAGTCCATATAGCTAAAGGGGGCTAGTAGCTGGTCACTCTAAAGGAGTTTGGGGCGCGTAGTAATAAGTAAAAGGCAGAGAAGAGGGTGCGCGCTAATAGAGGCAAATCTGCTTAATAGCGCTATAGACGCTATGGTAAGTCTAGGCATAACAAAACAACTTATAGGCAGTCTATAGAAGTAGATTCTAAATAGATTAGCCTATTTAGACTATTAAAAATAGTTTATATTAACTCTGTACTATTGTAAATAGTATAGAACTTAGTAGGGTCTTGGCAAAGTAATTAACTTAATAGAATAATCGACTTAAGTATAAAGTATATTATAATAATAAGAGTATTTTTATAGTAATTTACTATAAAAATTACATATAGCTAATAAAGCTTTTTTTGTAATTACTATCTTTTTTACACTCTTTTTAATTACTAAGCAGAGGGCTCTACTTTTTTTATCATATTATTTAAGATAAAAGCCTTTATTATACTATCCCTAGGTAGTTAATATAACGCCACACATAGCTAATAAAAAATATAATTAGTTAGACTTAATATAATCTAGTCTGTGTAATCCTAACATAACCTATAGTCTATATAACCCTAACCTAATCTCTACCTATTACTAGCGCAAAATCTATAAGTAGAGGTTAGGTTAGAGTTAGAGTCTTACGTAAGAGAACCTAACTCTAACCTAACCTATACCTATTTGCCAGCCTATAAGTAACTTAACTAGAAACTTATTACTATTAGCTATTTTAAGCTTTAGCTTCTTTCTAGCAATAATTATAAATTTATTAATTATTTTTTAGAAATATAAGTAGGAGCCTATAGTAAATTAAGTGTAGTTAAGATTAAACTTTACTTTATATATATGGCGTTAAATTAACTATCTAGAAGTAGTATAATAAAGGCTTTTATCTTAAATAACATAATAAAAAAATTAGAGCCTCCTACTTAGTAATTATAAAAAAAGCGTAAAAAGGTAGTTATAAAATTACTTTATAGTATAGTTATAGTCGGCTTACTAAATACCTTTTTTAACCTATTTTTTTAGTTTAAGATTAAAGTAGATTAAGATAAAAGATTATTATATACTACTATATATAGCACCTAATTCTAATTAAAGACTAACCTTAAATATCTAGTAATGCGATAATAGTTTAAACTTACTTATATCCTATCTATATCTTATAAGCTTCTAATCTATATAAGATTTACTTATAGTATATATAGTACACCTAGCTTATTACTACTACTATTATTAGTTATCTACGCTTATACGCCGCTTACGTAGTATACTTACTTAGATAAGCTAACTTAATAGTAATAATAATAGCTAGGAGAATTTTATAGATCTATGCAACGCTTTTATTACACTAGAGCTTATTAATAAATACTTTATTTTCTACCTTTTGCCTCTCCTCTTAGATTTAGTTATTAATAAGAAGTAATTATATTAACTAGTGTAGGATTATAATTATTCTATTCTTAGTAAACTAGACTATTTACTAACCTAACTAGTAGATAAGAATAGTCTTATAAATAGTTAAGTATATTTATTCCTTACGCTAGGCAAGCTTATAGACAAAATAAAACTCTAGTATAGTTATTATTTAGGTACTAGTTATATAGAACTTTAGCGTGTACTTTTTAGTATTAATAAGTACCTTAGCGTTAGTAAGGCCGCTATTAATTTCTAGGTAAATAGTAGGGCGAGAAGCTATAGTAGAAGCTATAGCAATAATAGGAGATTTGTTAAGAACAACCTTAATATAGTAATAGAGTAATAGTGTATCTAGTATGTATTACTCTTATCCTACTTATAAAGTAGTACGTACCTATTAATATATTAACTTATATTATTTATAATAATCTAGATAGTAGTTTATAACTCAGAATAGTAGAGAAAAAATAGAATACTATAGCGTAGTAGTGCTAAAGCTATTTTATCCCTCCCCTAAAGTTCTAAGTAGCCTTTTTATAAAAAATTTACTTATAGAAGACTCGCGCTAAGACCGCTAAGCTCGCTTAGTAGTTCAAACGCGTATTTTTATAACTACCTTTTTACGCTCTTTTTAATTACTAAGTAGGAGGCTCTGCTTTTTTTATTATATTATTTAAGATAAAAGCCTTTATTATTCTACCCCTAGGTAGATAATTTAACAACACATAGTATAGTTATATCTTTATCTTTAAGTTATTTAATTTAGCTATAGTTATTAGTTATAATAGTATATAAGATAGTAGTAGAATTAGGCTTTCTTTATATAGGTAATAAGCACTTTAACCTTATTACTACCTATATATATAAGATAAGTTACTATTTAATAATAGTTCTAAACTATAGTTAAGTTAACTCTAAGCTAGTATGGGTTTTTTTTTGCGACTAAGGGGTTTCTAATAAAAATATTATAATAATAGCAGATATCCCTCCTGCTATTATATACACAGAAAAGCGTTTTAAGGTATTAATAAAAACTAAGCTAGTATACGTAATAGTCTTATAGGGTGCTAAATAATAAGCGCGTTATTAACTTAGTTATGTGTATTTAAGATTTTTTTTGCTAAGAGCTAGTACACAGAAAAATAGGCTATAGCTAGTTATTACTTTTACTAAAGTATAGCTGCGGGATGCGGCTTTGTTTACAAAAAAATTTACTTTAAGCGCGATCAAACCTGGAGGAATCTTTGGTGTGAGTATGGAACTTGGACAGATCATGTCCATCAGATAGGATTGGTTGCATTTTCAAGCCGAATTTCTTCAACTCTAAACTAACATCTATCAAGTTTATAGAGCACAAGTCGAACGTGATAACAAACATTCCTCCACACATGCATCAAACGCGACACCTGCGCCCTGGACTTTGCGCAAGGCGATTGATTTCGTACAATTGTTGTCGACAAGTCAAGACGATTAGTTCCAGCGATCGAATTTGATGCACCGAGAGCGTCGGTCGTTCGCAAGTCGCGATAGTCTGTGACTTTGGCAGAAACACACGCCCGTCGGTCTCTGTGGTATACTATGTGCCGTTCGTCGCTCTGGGCATCGGAAAGTAAAGTGTGTTGGATACGTGGAAGTGGAGGCCTGCAGTTTGAACGCTATGCCCGACATGACTATTTCATTGCACTCTATGGGGTTTAACAGGACGCCGGGTGTGATTGTTTGGTATTCTTGCTGAACACCCTCTTCCTCTCCGTGCAAGCAGTCGGATCAAGGTCGGTCTCCAGACGTACGCCGGCCTAATACCTCCTCTTGGCCAAGGAACACAGAACCGGATAGGTACTCCATATTGGAGAAAGTGACCTGGTCGACGCAAGAACAAAAGGTGCAGGCAGAACATCCATCTCTCTGTTCATGCCCCTTTGTGGTGCCATCCTCGTGCGGGACTCGGGAGTTGAAACATCTGGCGCTTCCTGTTCAGGAGTCTTACCGTACGAAAGGGTTCGGACACGTCCAACAGAGTGTAGCCTCGTCGGTTTGGACCCCTACATACTCTAGCCATTATAGTTTTGGTCACAAGAAGTAATTGGTTAAAAGGACCGATTCTTGTCTAATATTATCATATACATGGGAGGCACACTACCACAGCGACACAGCCTAAGTCGACGCGCCTAGATGCTGTCACCTGGCCCGGCGCCGTACACACCTGGACCTTGGGACCTTGGATGTGTGTTGGTGCAATCTCGCTTGGGTTGTCGAATGGAATCAGAGCTAGCGGCTCCCCTGTTCGGTCAGCCCTACAAGGTTGGAGGAGAGCA
Source organism: Laburnicola sp. JP-R-44 (assembly GCA_009805535.1). Lineage (NCBI taxonomy): Eukaryota > Fungi > Ascomycota > Dothideomycetes > Pleosporales > Didymosphaeriaceae > Laburnicola > Laburnicola sp. JP-R-44. The sequence goes on along the minus strand of SELF01000019.1, from coordinate 2,095,073 downwards.
GAACCGTTTATGCACAGCCTCAACCGTAACCAGTTTGCATGAAGCTTTCAAGCAGAGGAACGAGCAAAGTAAGCGGCGGTGCAGAAGCGGCGTAGCGGCTTCCACGAAGGAGCAGCAAATTTGGTTGCGAAGCAACAGAGGTGTGTACAAAAGCCCGTGATGGAACCGAGAAAGAGGCTATCCGCTCCCTCGTGGCGTTTGACCTTCTTTAATCATGTCCTGGCTCCTTAAGGTATTGTCGCTCTTTACGCTTCTGATATCACTCATTTGTGCTAGGCAGCCCCGTTAGCCGCGACACTCGTTTATCGTCTTCTAATTCTGGCCCACGGCGAGGAATATTACCTCTTGAGCCTAACCAGACTGCTTCCTATGTTGTTGCCCTCAAAGAGGGTGTAACATTTGTAAGTCTCCTGCGTAGTACCAATTGGGTGGTGTGAACTTGGAGCGAATCGAATGGTAGCAGCAACAAAGTCTTCTCGGCCATATCAAAAAGGTCACAGGTGTTTCAGCCAGGCTCGAGCAAGACCTTACCGGCGGCAAGATATTCAACGGAGTAGTCGTTGAACTCGGCGCTCACCATGAAAGCTCTGTTGTCGCCCAAATCAGGACGCTGTCGGAAGTGGTCAGCGTGATGCCCAACGAGCGTATTGAAGATCGTCGTTGTGTGGAGATTCTAACTAAGTTTAAGTCCGCACTATATACAGAGAGGGTAAAATAAAGGCACTAAAATCTAGTACCTAGTATACAGTAGCAGTAACAAAATATATATAATATAGTGTATATATTTTATTACTACCACTATGTGCTAGGTACCAGGTTATAGTGCCTTCTGTTTTACTCCTATGTATAGTGCGAACTCGACCTTAGTTAGAATCTCTACATAACAAAGATCTTTAATATATAATATAGTAAAAATTTATTATTAACGTTTTATACACTATTAATATTATTAGTAGTGTTATATAATAGTCTAGTATAAGTTATATAAAATAGAGTTAACAAGCTAATTAGGTGGGTTAGTTACTATTATTATTATTATTATAGCGTAAAAAGTTATTAAAGAGATTATTAATTATATAATACAGTAATTAGTCAAACAGCCAATCCGGGATCACGTGACATCACGGATTAACCCTGGGAGAGAGGGCCCAACGAGCGTATAGATACTTCTAAACTTAAAATTAGAAACGTTACCTAATATATAGTGACTAATAACACTATATTAAATAGTTAGGATTACTAGCGCCTTATAGCCGCCACTAAAAAGCTTTACTTTAATAATTAGATAATAATATAGATAGACTTATTACCTAAGAAGGAGATAATAAGTAAGAGTATTAAAGTGGCTATTATTAATAGTAGTAAGGTATTAAAAATCTTTATTATATTAAGATTTTAACTAAGGTTAAGCCCATACTATATATAGAGAGAAGTAAAATAGAAGATACTAAAACCTAGTACCTAGTATATAGTAGTAGTAGTAATAAATATATATAAAATAATAATAATTTTATTATTAGTAGCGAGGTATAACCTCTCCTAATACGTATTATAGTAAGAATCCTACTAAGAGTATCTAGATTAAGATTAACTATCTAGGTATTAAGCTTATATTCTATATAAATTTCTAAGCACTAGATAATAGGAATTCTAGCTACGAGTCCTATATAGACTTATATGCGCAAGCCTAATCTTATCTATTTCTAACACACCTAGGGCATAGTAGGGTATTGCCCCTAATATATAGCTAGGTAATTATATTATATTAGTCGTATTATTTATTTAGTATTAATTACTCTTTTTAACCCCCTTTTTTTAATTTAAGCCTGCGTAGGGTGAAATAGAAAGGCCACTCTAGTCTAGCGCCTAAAAATTTAGTCTACTAAGTCTCTATTAATATAATAATTGTTTATATATAAACTGCGCACTTATTTTCTATTTCTTTATAAGCGCTCTAATAAGCTAGCGCATATAGTGTCCGAACACAGGGTTTCCGAACACCGCGCCACAACACCACACCTGCAGAAAACACGCGATATCTCAGCAACGCTACTTACAATTGCCATTGACTACACATAGATTCAAGCGCTGCAGCTGCTATAGCTATAGCAGCTATTTCTGAGGTGCTTAATATAGTAGATCTACGTGGTTAGACTGCTAAAGCCTTAGCTGCGCGCATAGCCTCCCTGATACTCTCTCTACCTCTGCAAAGCGTTAATTTGGGTCTACTCGAACGCGCTTACGCTGACGCTGAGAGGTAGGTATCTCTAGCTGCTGCTTAAGGCATCTTTTCTCTGCTTCTAGGCCTGCAGCTCTAGTATTTGCAGCTACTAGAGCCTTACCTGCTTTCTGTAGGAGCAGCCGGGTCGTACAACCTAGATTCTCGACGCTCTAGACGCTGCGCTGCGCTATATAGAGATCGTGAGGGCCCTAGGGAGTCGAGAGGAAGCTCTGGAGCTGCTGCTGAGGCTGCTGCTGACGTGTAGGCGTAGTAGGCCTCTAAGAGACCTGCGACGAGCTGAGCACGTGATTGATGTTGAATAGGCAGATACTAGATGCCTGCTAGCCAGCTCGAATCACACGCTCTGTGAAGCCTTCCTCCCTAGCTTAATAATAGCAGGTGATAATGCGCTCCTTCTTAATAGGCGCAGCGTCGTCGAGTGATGCGAGCTCCTAGATCTAATGTCTATAACTAGACTTGATCACAGAAAAAGGAGCGAGATCTAGAGGCTATAGGACGTGCGAGGTATGCGCAGGTAGGTATAGGAGCTCGATTCGATGCTGCTTGCAGAGCCAAAGGAAGTCTATATCAATATAGCTGCCGTGACCGTCAAGGATAAGAGAAGGCGGTACTAGCCATTACCTATAGCCGTCTTAGGTATAAATATACGCTGTAGCCACTCAGCACCTATCGCTTTTGACGTCTATCTGTTCTTAGAGGTTGTATAGAGCCAGCTAGGCACGGATTTGGCTAGGAACTAGGTAGTCTGTACGGAGGTGCGTATCAAAAGTCCTTGCCCGCTCGGCGACAGGGGTATCTCAGCCACAGTCCCGATACGGAAATTGCTCCGAGCCAACGTGGCCTTTGCGCCCTTAGCTATCTTGCGGAGATGCTCTCTATACACCTATACCATTCTACTCTATTATGGCTCCCTATGATATCTCTACTCGTGCCCTTGTTGTTAGCCTAAAAGCTACTGGCAAGTCAAGCAACGAGATTAATGAATTAACTAAAATCCTAACGCGGACGATTAATTCGATATACGGTCGAGCAATTATACGCGGCTTTGACCCAGCCCAGCGGCCACTACATATACGGGATAGCTACCTTGAAGATGCTCCGGCAGACCACCAAAACAGGCTGAGGCCTCTGAGATAGTCGTTAATATTGTACGCACTGACCGCTATAGACGAGAGAAGTCTTGTGCTGATGTTGCTGGTGCACTCAGTCAAGAAGGATTTAAAATATCAGCTATAACAGTATAGCGGATTCTCCGGAAAGCAGGCTTTAAGAAGACCAAACCAACGAGGAAGCCTGGGTCGACGAAGAAGATAAAGAAGGATCGACTTGATTGGTGTCTTTAACATTAAGACTAGACAATTAAGGATTGGAAGAACGTTATCTGGTTTGATGAAACATCTGTTGTCCTTCTACACAGGCGTGGTGGCTACAGAGTTTAGAGGAGAGCAGATAAAGCCTTTGTCCGAAGCTGTATCCGTAAGAGGTGGAAAGGCTATTCTGAATTTATGTTTTTGGGGCTGCTTTTCATATAATAGGCGAGGGCCCTGGTCATTGCTGGACGCCAGAAACAAAGCAAGAGAAGGAGACTGCTATTAAAAGAATTGAGGAATTAAATCAAGAGCTAGAGCCTATTATGAGGGAACGGTGGGAGCTCGAGACTGGTATGCGGCGTCGTCTCGATCTACGTACTAAGCCTGGTCGACAGCCTCAGTGGAAGTGGAATAAGAAGAATGGCAAGCTTAGTCAAGGCACGGGCTCAGGAATTGACTAGTATCGATATCAGTCAACTATCTTACTCCTAAAGTTAATTCCCTTTTGCAAAGCAGTGTCAAGCTGAGCGACTAGGAATAGTTGTTTAAGAGGACAAGGCACCTGGCCACGATCACTATGTGCAGAGCTACGTGTATAGCTTGCAGGGTGTCTAGAAGCTACTTTGGTGCGGTAACTCACCTAATTTAAACGCTATTGAGCCTTGTTGGCCATGGATGAAGCAATATACTACAAAGAAGGGTGCACCAAAGAATCGAGCAGAGGCAGTACGTGCGTGGGAGCAGTGCTGGAAGGAGCTACCTCAGGATAAGATTCAGGCATGGATTGAGCGTATTCCTACTCATATTCAGAAGATTATTGAGCTAGAAGGGGGCAATGAGTATAAGGAGGGTAGAGTTCGATAGAATTGACCAGATTCGGAGCAATTTCCGCATCGGGACTGTGGCTGAGATACCCCTGTCGCCGAGCGGGCAAGGACTTTTGATACGCACCTCCGTAGGCTCTAGCCTTTAAAGATGACTGCGCAGCGTAGTTTTTGCCCTATCGCCGATACGCACTCAATTATAGAGACCTACTCGCGATTCTCTAGAGACTAAATATAAGCCTTCTTTTTCTAACTACTAGAGAGTACTCTAGTGTTAGTACATACCCCTAGAGCAACACCAGTCTTATTTATATTGTATATATTCTCCGCCTGTATGTTAAGCCGCCGTCAAGTCTGCTTATAGAGCTCTAGGAACGCGCGTAGCTGCTCTAGTGTTGCTGCATTAGCTCTCTAAGCCTCTAGCTTTCTACCAACTACAGAGGCGACGCGTAGCTAGCGCTAGAGGAAGTGTAAGAGCTAGAGCTTGCTAACAGGCTAGTTGTCGCCATTCATACGCAGAATTTAATTTGCCATTTCTTGCGCGCAAGCGTATAAGGAAGGGCAGGCGCGTGCGTCTTCTTCGAGGATCTAGTCTACCAGAAAATCCTCCTATAAAGGAGTTAGCCGCTGTTAATGCTAATAGCTAAGTGCGCTGTTTGTTGCGCCACGTAGTCAACCGTGCAGCGTTAACAAAGGGATACCGTACGCCTTCGCAGCGGCGCGCTGGCTAGTATAAAGACCTGTATTAAGATCGTTAATAGCGGATTGTATAGCAACCTCGCGGGCGTCCATATTAATGAGCGTTGTGGAGAGATATCGCGTGTTTTCTGCAGGTGTGGTGTTGTGGCGCGGTGTTCGGAAACCCTATGTGTTCGGACACTATATGTGCTAGCTTAGCTATTAAATTTACTTAAAGTGTGTATAAAAATCTAACTTACTTTATTATTACTATTATTAGTAATTACGCTATAAGTGTACTACTACTCTAGCACACTTACGCGTCGCGCTTACTACCTAATATTATAACTATAAGGATCTAATATATTTACGTAATACTCTCCTTTCTTAGTAACTTATTAATAATACCTTTATTTTTTCTTTTTCCTTATTACCCTTCTCTAAGGTTATTACTATCTTTATAACTAGTAGTAATATAAGAAACTATAGTAGTAACTCCGCGCGTCTATTATAGTGCCTATAGTTACTAATCTATTACTAGCCTAACTAGTACACTAGGACCGCCTTATATAGAGGAAGATATATCTTTTACTTCCTATTAATAATTTTTTAAATAGAGTAGTACTCTAGTATAGACCTAGTGTCTTTAGATAAATAGATTAGAATATACTTTTAGGCAGCGTTAACTATAATTTTAGTATTAGGGCTTAGAAAATATAGTAGAAAATAGAGTGGTAGAAGTCTTTTTAAAGTTTAACTTTAATATAGAAATAGAGTGTTAGTGTACCTATAGTGTGTAAGCTTCTATCTAGTATATATTACTTATAAATAGCATAAACCTACTAATATAATAGCTATTACTTCTAGTAATTTTTAGAGATAATAGTAGAGGAAGATAGTTATAGCATTATACTAGTTATAGCGCTAGCGCTATTTTATACCTCTCTTACTCTAAACTATAGTATAGTAATATAGCCTTATATATAGTTTTGCATATAGATTTTTTTTAGTTAGAGTAGGCGCGCTAAGTCCGCTAAGCTTACTTATAACGCGCTAACTCTTTTTATTAACACCTTAAAACGCTTTTCTATGTATATAATAGTAGGAGGAATATCTGCTATTATTATAATATTTTTATTAGAAACCCCTTAGTCGCAAAAAAAAAAATACTATATCATCATGTCAGGCTGCAAATACGGTACCGGTAATGAATGAGCTGTACAGACCAGAACCACCATCGTTTTCCAGCTGCGACGACCAACAAGATACCTCTGGCAGTGGTCTTCTCGTAGAGTCGCACTTCTTCGGGAAAGGCGGTAAACGCCCAGTTGCTGCCGCCTCCTAGACTTATGCTTAAGATGTTGACCTTGTCTACCGCGGCTTGTTCTAGGGCCTTAAAAACTGCGATGAACTGATACCCTAGCTTGGCAGTCCGTGCAACGCGTCACTCCATGCAACACCCCAACATAATCGCTCGGCCACAAACATAATGCTATAGAGACAGCCACAAAAAATAATATTATAGAATTTTCTAGAGTTAAGGTCTCTAAGGCCTATAGATAATTACTAGCTACTTAGATTATCAATATCTGCTTAGTGTTTTGATAATTTGGCCTCTGCGTAACTATGAGGCGGATGCAACAGATAAGGCCTTATTAATATCTACAGCCTTACGCTAAGCCTGTGTTTCTTCTTAATAGATCTGCTAAAAGGCTTTAAGGCCTTCTTATTACCCTTTTAGGATAATCTAATACGTTTTCTAAAGTTAACTCTGTGCCTTGCGGGCCTGTTGTTTAAGACGTTAATCTGCAGCCTTATTAGCCCTCTGCTTTGCGCGCGCATCTCTAGCAGCTGCTTAAGCAATACGCCTCTCCTGAAGAAGTCTTGCCTTGAGCTGCTGGCTGGCCTGACAAGCCTCTGCTTGCTCACTTTTTTAAAGCTGTTTTTTTGCTAATCCTTTATATCTTTTTTGGTGTTAATGATCGCGGGCCCGCTGCACGCTATAAGGTGACCAGAAAACAGCTCTACTATAATACTTATCTGGCTGATTAAGAGGTAAAGGCCTGCCTCGCTTTAAGCGCTTCTTCTGTATTAATAGGGCCTCGCAGAGGCTATTGTTTTTATGCTCTAAAAGCTGTTTCTGTACAGAGATATAGTGTACAGTTTAACTGAGCTTCTTGGCCTTATTATCTCCGCCTATATCCACAGCGGCCCTTAGTAGCCTATCGATCTTTCTCCAATCTGAAGCACTAAGTACTAAGGTTGAGCTTTCTCGTGATCCTTGCTTAGATAGTTGAGACTAATCAAATCTATTAAGTATAGTTGTTGGATTGAGCGGGGAGATGCCTGTAGCTTTAAAGGCCTGGAGGATTAATAGCTGCCTTATTGTATTAACCTAGGCCTGCCAGAACAGGCTAAAGAAATCTCTTTTAGCGATTAAGGCCAGTCCCTAGCTGTTGTTTATAAAGGCTGATAGCTTGTTTAAATATGCTGTTAATAGAGGCTTAAAGACGCAAACATTAAGAGGCTGCAACATATGCGTAAAATAAGGCGGATATATAGCTAGCAGGATCCTATTGCGATCACAAAAGTTAATAAAGTCTATTATGATATAAGATCTATGGCTATTAAGGATTATTAATAGCTGATACAATTGTCCAGATTTTGGCTTTGTGAGCTAATTAAACACCTATTGCAGCCATGCAAGGCCGATCTAATTATTGCTCTAGCTAGATTCTAATACCGTAATAAAGGCCTAATAGTGTTTAGAATTAATATCCTTAGCCTAGCTTAATTGTATGTTGCTAGAGCTGGCCTAATAGATAAGACCTAGGGCTAAGGCAGATCTGTCGGCGCATATACAAGCTATAATCGATATCCACTTATAGCTGCTATCTTGTATTGCTTGCCTTACAGCCTTGGCCTTATATAGAGGCCTATTAAAGATCCTCTTAGAGCGGGAGGTAATGCCAAGCAAGAAGCCTTTCTCGTCCATATTGTACGTATCTCGAGCCTCAATCTAATATTATTTAATCTTACGCTGTAAGAGCTCAAAGTAGAGCTTATATTTAGCTAGAGAATTAGCTTTGTGGCGATTGTTGTCAATGCCGGCTGTCTATTGAGATATTAAGGATTTCCTTGTTCCGCCGTACAAAGCGATTAACCTAGGATATTAAGATCTGCTTTTTAGCTATATGTGAAGCAAAGCTCTGTATTATCTGTATTATAGGAGGAAGGCTACGTTTAGTAAGCTGTTTGATATATTGTAGAAGCTCTACTTCTTATTGTTGGGTGATATTTTAACGCGCGGAGTTGGCAGCTGCACCTGCTTGTGTGACGCCTTAGTGCCGACGCGTCAGTGTAGAAGTCACAATACTGTGATCCTTTGCAACCTATCTATATAAGAAAGATTCTCCTGGCTCTCGCGATTCGATTGCTGCTATCGCAGCCTCAATTAGATCTATATTGGTGGAGATATGGCGCGTCAAAGTTGGGGTGTTGCATGGCGGGGTGTGCATGGAGTGACGCGTTGCACGGACTGCCAAGCTAGGGGTTACCCTGTCTCGGCAGTCAATGCGCACCGTCACTCAATGCGCAACCCCAACATAACGCGCCCTAACTTTGACGCGCCCCAACTCCACTAATATAGACCTAATTAACGCCGCGATAGCAGCAATCAAAGCGCAAGAACTAGGAGAATTTTTATTATATAATAAAATTGCCAAAGAATTTGGTGTTGTACACTCTACGTTGACGCGCAGGCACCAACGCGTCACGCAGGCGCGCGTACTATCACTAATAGTACACGTCGTCTACTCCATCCACAACAAGAAAAGGGGCTTCTACAATATATCACCTACCGTACTAAGCGTAGCCTTCCTCCTATACGGCAGATAATACAAAATTTTGCTTCCTATATAGCAAAAAGAGACGTTAGCATATCCTAGGTTAATCGCTTTGTTAGGCGCAACCCAACTCCTTAATCTCACAATAGACAACTAGGCTTGACAGCAATCGCTATAAGGCTAATTTAGAGGCAAAATACAGGCTCTACTTTAAGCTTCTATATAAGAAAATTACAGAGTATAGTGTAGAGCCTCAGTATACATACAATATGGACAAGAAAGGCTTCCTCCTTAGTATCACTAGCCGCTTAAAAAGGATCTTCGATAGGCCTCTATATAAGAGTCGCTAAGTAAGGCAATCTATATAGGACAGCAGCTATAAGTAGATCTCGCTTATCGTATGTATATATGCGCCGACGGATCTACTATTAATCCAGCGCGCTAATCTATTTAATCTAACGCCGCGACTCTACAATTAAGCTAGGTTAAAGAAATTAACGTTAATTCTCACAGAGTCTTTATCACCTTATTAACCTCTAGATAGTTAAACAATAAGATAGGGCTTTAATAGCTTAAATAGGTGTTTAATTGCTGTACAAAGGAGAAGGCTCGACGGCAGTAGCGACTTCTAGTCCTTAATAGGCATGGATCTCACGTTACTATGAATTTTATCAACTACTACAAATTAGAATAAGATCCTCCTTGCGATATTTCCCCCTTATGCGACTTATATACGCTGCAGCCTCTTAACATCTGCATATTTAAGTCTCTCTCAGCTGCCTACTCTAACAAGCTCTCTAGATACCTGTATAGGAGCCAAGGACTGTCAACAATCGCCAAAAGAGATTTCTTTACGCTATTCTAGAAGGCCTAGACAACGTTAGTTACGCCATAGTTAATTACCAAAGCTTTTAAGTGTATAGGTATCTCGCCGCCAAATCTAACGCCTATCCTTAAGAGGTTTAACAAAGAGACTCTGCTAGAGCTAGAATTACTAGTAAGCTCTACCTTAGTACTTAGCGCGTTAGATTGGCGTAAAATAAAGCGACTGTTACGCTCTACTATAAAGAATATCGCGACTAAGGAGTCGCGTAAGCTAAGCTAGATAATACACTTAATCTCTGTACAAAAGCAGCTCCTAAAGTATAAAAATAAAGGTCTCTAAGAAGCTCTTACAAACCAGAAACGGCGTTAAACAAAAGGCAAGACTCTGCCCTTAGAGCAACCTAAGGAGTGGCATAGAGGAGCAGTTTTCTAGTCACCTGCCCGCGTACAGAGGGCGCGTAACTCGCTCAGCTAGCAGGAGGCTAAAAAACAACAGTTACAACTCTAAAAAGCTTAGCAGCAAAAGATCTATATAGCTAATAAACAGCTTAAAGCTCGTTTACAGCAGGAGAAGCGCGTTAAGCAGGCAGCAGCCAGAGATGCGCGCGCCAAGAAGAAAGCTAATCAAGCTGCTAAGCGACGCCTCCGTTATCGTGTTTGATCACGTAATGCACGCTATCGCGTAATGCACGTTTTCGGCAATTTCCGCCCATCCACAACTTGAAGCTGTACAGCTTGTATATATTGTAAAATCGTCGGATTTTCTAGAGTAATAATCAGAAGAGCTTATTTAACAAATATAGCCCTTCTATTGGCTACCTGTAGCGCTCTGGGAGGCGTATTTGACGTGTGCGCGTCGTGGGCGCGATCTCGGGCATCTCGGGCTCGTCAACTTTGACAGGCTGTAACTCAGGCTGTACAAGCTCAATATCCTTTGGATTTTTTGCTGGAGGCTTAAGGCTATGTTGATTACCCTTTTGGGAAGCTTTGAGCTCATCGCGGAGTTGTTTTTCAATTGCGCGGGCCTCTCGCTTTTCTTGAGCTTCAATAGCCTTCAGCTCGCGCTCGCGAGCGCGCTCTGCTTGAGCCTGAGCCTTTTCAAGGCGTCGCTGTTGCAAGAGGGCTTGCTTTTCAAGCTTGCTCTGCTCTCTGAGCTGGGACTGGATGTCCTTTTGAAGCTGTATCTCCTTCTCCTCCGCGTCCTTTTGTGCCTGCCAGTCGCGAGCCCTCTGGACCTTAGCTGGCGACCAGAAAATCGCGCCACCGTTGTAATCCTCCGGCGTCTCGAGCGCCAGGGCCTTACCCCGCTGGCGGCGCTTGCGCTCGTTAACGAGGGTCTCTTTGAGCTGAGTATTTTCGTGCTTAAGGATCTGATTCTTCGCTGAAATCGAGTGGAGCGTACGCGAGAGTTTGGCAGCCTGAGACTCGTAAATATCTCCAACAACTTGACGTAATAAGCCCTCGATTTTACGCCAGTCGCTGGCGCTAAGGACCGACGTGCTGCTCTCGCTTGAGCTGGGGCGCTCAGGCTCGCGAGTTTCAAATCGCTTGAGGATCCTGTCGGGATCTAAGGGCACGATCCCAGTAGCCTCAAAGGCCTTAAGGACCGTTGCTGACGTTAGCGCGCGCTCCCAGGCGGCCCAGAATATCCTGAAAAAGTCCCTCTTTGTAATGCTGGAGAGGCCCTGGCAGGCGTCCATAAAGCTCGCGAGGCCGTTGCTGTACGCGCTCGCGAGAGGCCCGAAGACGCCCACATCCAGCGGCTGAAGCGTATGGGTGCTGTGAGGCGGAAATATTGCCAGCAGGATCTTATTGGCGTCGCAGAAATCGATAAAATCCTTTGTTACGTGAGATCCATGCCCATCAACGATCAAGAGGCGGTACGACGTCCTTGCCTTTGCTTTCGTCTCGCGGTTAAACACCTGTTTGAGCCAGCTAAGCCCGATATCGTTATTGGTCCATCCTGAGGGCGAGGAGGAGAAAAAAGCCTTGTGGATTTCAGGGTTGAAATCCTGGGAGCCAGGTGTCTTGTACGTTGCCAGAGGCTGCCTGATAAATGAGGGCAGGTGTGAGGGTAGAGCCGTCGGCGCAAATACAGGCTATTGAAGTTATCCACTCGCGATTGCCGTCCTAGAGCATTGATTTGAACTTCCCACGCTCGTATTGCTCGCGAGAAAAAGACGCGCTTCGATTTAGAGAGGATTCCAATATAAGAAATCCCTTCTCATCTATATTGTAAATATATGGGGTGCGTCAACGTTGTATTGCTCGATTTTTTTAGCTAATAGCTTGAAGTACAGCGCGTACTTGAAGGCCGAATCAGCTCTGCGGCGTGAGGCGTCGATGCCAGATGTCCATCGCGATATTAAGTCGAGTTTGTGGCGCTCAATAAAGCGCGACGGCCAGCAAGTCCCAACGTATTTTCCAGCTATTTCTAACGCGAAGTTTCGTATCATATAGCTTGTAGGAGGTAGCCCTCGCGCTGAGAGAGGTCTTGAATATACTGTACGAGCGTTGCTTCCTGCGTAGCGTTGAGCATTTGTTGATTTTCGAGCTTACGCGCCATCGATAGGGTTTTACTACGCGCGCGCCGCGACAGAGTTGACCGGCTAACCCCGAATCTTTTGGCAATTTCTGTATACGTAAAATGTTCTCCTGGTTTTAGCGATTCGATTGCCGCAAGAGCCTCGTCGATTGGAGCCATATTGGTGGAGTTATGGTGGGTTGAATATTTCGCGATTTTGGTGGGGCGCGTGCATTACGCGCGATAGCGTGCATTACGTGATCAAACACGATAACAGGCTCGCAAAACTCAACAAACTTTAAAAACGTCTCAAAATTGCCAAAAAGGGAAGTCAGAAAGCTTTAAAAGCTACTTATACAGTTACAAAGAGGAAGAAATCTACGCCAGCACCTGTACGCGTTAATGCGGCGGCATCTGCGCCATCAACGCCATCATCATCGCGCTGTGGCCGTATAATTAGAACACCAAGCAGATATCTATAATCTAACTAGCTAGCAATTATCTATAGCTCTATAAGAAGCCAACTCTAGAAAATCTCGCGATAAAAGCTTTTGTGTAGAGCTCTATAGCCTCATATTGCTGGCTAAGCGATAACGTTGGGGTTGCGCATTGAGTGACGGTGCGCATTGACTGCCGAGACAGGGTAGGCAAAAGGCGAAGAAGAGGGTGCGCACTAATAGAGGCGAATCTGCTCAACGGCGCTGTGGACGCTGCGGCAAGCCCAGGCATAATAAAACAACCTATAGGCAGCCTATAGAAGTAGATTCTAAATAGATTAGCCTATTTAGACTATCGAAAATAGTTCGTGTTAACTCTGTACTATCGTGAATAGTATAGAACTTAGTGGGATCTTGGCAAAGTAATCGACTCGATAGAATAATCGACTCGAGTTGTAAAGTACGTTAAAAGGTTTCTAGCTTATTAGATAGAAGATAGAAGTATAATAATATAGTAAAATGTGTAACTAATAAAATTAATAGGTAACTACTATTATTTAACCTAGTATTATAGATAGAAGTATATAAGACTACGCGTAATAATAATAGTAGAACTATAAGCTAATAAGCACTTTAAGATAGTTAATAAACTTCTAAACTCTACGCTAAAGAATAAGTAGAAAGCTAGAAAGTAGCGCGAATAGGCTAGACTTAATTTCTAAATAATAGTTCTGCGGAGACAAAATAAAAACACAAAGATATCTAAGACTAAGGCGAATATAATAGACTAAACGCAGGTTTATTATAGGGCAATATTATAATAACTTATAAGTTAGATAGCTTTAGTTACTTTATAATAAAATATAAGCATAGCTAATATAACTACGCTATATAAGCACTTTATATTAATAATACTCTATATACTATTACGTAGACTATAAAGTACTTATAGTTAGAGAAAATAAGATAAATATTTAGATTACTAATATAAAGAGGAAAGTTTTTTTAACCTACCTATTATTAAGTATCTAATAGAACTATGTACTAATAATAAGCAGACGTAATAGTATAGAGAAGAACCTAACTCTAGTTATACTTAACGCCTTTTAAGATATTATATAAAAGACCCTAAAACTAATATAGAAGCCACTAAATATATTTTATATATAGGTACCTAGAGTTATATAACTAATAAAGATTAAAATATCTAGCGTTCTTTAAATAGAAATGTAACTACTGGTAGTAACTATAGTAATAGAATAGGATATTATAATAGCGTAACTACTAGTTATAATAAAGATCTTCTAATATATTTACTTTATACTATAGCACTAATAACTATCATAAAGAATACTTCGCACACGTTTTATATATAGTATAACACTATAAGAAAAAGCTATAGGTGTGCTAAAAAACGCTATAAATTAAAGTAAAGTAATAAGACTAGTTTAGTAACTATTTAGAAACACTATTAAGCATATATAAATTAGCTAACCTCTTATAGAGTTAATTATAAGCTATACTATAGTCTATAGATACTAAAGTTAATAATAATAACGTAACGTAATTGCCTGCGCATAAAGTATAAAAATCTATAACTAGAGATTAAGTCTTTATCTATTCTTATATAACTCTATCTTTATATAGTATATTTAATCTTTATGTAAGACCTTAAGGTTATAATCTAATATAGCTATCCCCTACTCTAATAATGCTATTACTACTAGATAGGCAGTTACACATCTATACATATATAATAAGAAAGATAATAATAATAGAGATAGCTAGAATTAGTATAGCAAAGGTTAAACGCCTTCTAATATTACTAATAATATAGTAGCCTAATATAAGTTGTGCGGCGAATAGATTATCTTAGCTAGTTTGTCCTATAGCAATAATACCTATAGAACTATAGATTTTAACTTATAGCTTACTCTCTACTAGTTTAGCTGCCTTATACTTAGCTATATTAATAAAGGTTACTAGATATTTTTTAAAGGTAGTAGAAGAGGATAGGTAAAGATTATAAAAGGCTCTAAAAGAACAATATAAGGCTATATAACCTAAAAAAGCTATAGCATAATTTCTAGGGTAAGATCTATATAGAGTGGCTATAAGAAGTGTTAGGCATATATAGGTACGGGCTTATACTATAGGATTTCTATAGAAAATAGGTAGAGTAAGATTAATACTAAGGAAGTATTCTAGAGGTTAATAGGTTATTAGTAGAGGATAGTAGGATGCTGTTTAGTATTAGGAGTAGGTAGCGTGCGCGTAATTTATTATATATTATAGTAGTAATAGAGTGTGCGTATAATAGGTTATCTATTATGTAGTAAGGTAGTAAGTAGAAAAGCAAGTTAGGGTGTTATTATTATAAGTTTATTATCTTAAAAGCTAGGGAGAGAAATATTAGTAAAGCTTTAACGCGCTCTAAGTTCTAGGGCTTAGCGCGCATATAATATAATGTTATATAATATATATATAATGTTATATAATATTATATAATATTATATAATATTACGTGGGCGCTATAATATAATAAAAAAAGTAGTAATTAAACGTAGTAGGGCCACTTAAAAACTAAATAAGTAGAGGTAGTTTATACTCTTACCTAGAAGGGATAGCACTAATAAATATACTAGATAAATAACTTCTAGCACTTTATATATCTCTCTATAAATAATATAGTATAGTTAATATAAACCCTAACTCTAACTTATTACAAATATATAAAAAGATAAAAATTAAAAGTTACTAAATATAACTTAGTATAAATTATAGTAAATTAACAAATAATAGATCTTATCCCTATATCCTATACTAGCGACAACAGCTTAGACGGCAAATTAGATAACTAAAGGAAGACACAATAATAATAAAAAATAAGAAAAGTAGTTTCCTAAGTAGCAACAAGTTAAATAAGTACATAATAATTAGAGAAAGGCAATAATAACAAAATAAAAAGAAGAGCGGCTTTTGCTAAAGCTATAATTTAAGTAGTAATCTATCTTAGCCTAGTTATACTTTGTTGCAAACTAACAGCATAAAGAAAATCTACACACTATATTACTATATATTTTACTAATACTCTTATTACCCTAATATAGCATAATAGCTATTAATAAGAATAAAGTATAAAGGACTATTAATATAGATAGTGCTAACTTATTTAGCAGAGGCAGATTTTAAAATATTAAGTATAGATAGCAATTATTATAATAATAGCTAGCTAAGACATAGTGTGTGCTATAGTAAGTTACTATAACTCTATATAATACTAGAATCTCGCTAATAATTATCTATAGAGCAAATGCAGCTATTAACACTAATCTTAGCCAGGTACACGCTTATATAATAGAACAGTTATATACTATAATAGCGTAGATAGTTATACTGAACTAGGCCACGCTTATAATATTATATAATATAGTTATATTCTCTATAACATAGGCCCTTACTCTAGGTTCTATAATACTTCCCTACTAGTAGATAGTATTAGCTAAAATAGTTATACAGAGCAAGTAATATAGTAGTAATAGTAATAGGTCTAGTTCTAGCATTTAGGAAGTCCTACCCTTATCTAGTAAGATTAATTATAGGGTCCTAGATTATAAGATAGAGAATAATTATTAACCTTGCGCAAAACACAACAAATAGGCAAGTTATCTACTTAAAGGAGCAGCAGGTCTATACCTAAGATAGGACTAATACCTACTACTATGTCTTTGCTTAGCTAATTTATAAATATATAACAACTAAATACTAATAGAATATAGATAGATTATAATAGTTATAAATACTAGCAGTAACTAGGAAAATATTATCTAAAGTCTACTATACTAAGCGTAGATAGTAAAATTTTCTAAACTACTATTTAGGCTTACTATTAAATACAAACTAATAAGATATATTATAAAGAACTAGCTTAAAAGCAATATATATAAGAGCTTAACAACTATTATATATATATAGAAAGAAAGTGGCAATGAACCTATAGTACGCTTAATAACTTTTAGCCACTATTATAGATATAGCCAGTTAACCTAACACTATCCTAGGCGTTAATAGATAAAGAGTTAGCTAGTATTTATAGAACCTTATAGTATAATAATATAGCTAAAGAAGATAAAGACTATTATAAACTATAGTAGGTATATAATATAGCGTATTGTACACTATAAGATTTATAATAACTTATAATAATAATAGTACTAAAATATCTAGCCTAGATACTAAAGCTATTGTAACTAATATAATAAAGTAAGTAGTCAGTCTAGAAGCTTATTATGAACTACTTCTTACACTTTATTACCTAAATATCTTAGTAATTAAGATATATATAGAAAAATCCTATAATTCTAAAAGCGCGAGAATATATAAGTCTATACTCTAATACCTTACCTTTAAGTATAGCCTATGAATAGTAGCTATAGTTAATACTAGTATAAGAGGAGTAAAACCTTCCCTATAGCTATATAAAAAACACTATCTACTTTTAATATAATTTAGAAAGGTGGCACGTAGGCTGCTTACAAAGTAAGAAAGATAGAAAAAAGTATACTATACTTAAAGACTATAAGTTTCTTAAATTTAGTAAGGTTATAGTAAGTATTATATAAATAATATTAATTAAACGTAATAAATATACGTAACGGCTAGATAAAAAGCCTCTACTAAAAATAGCAGATATTTAAACTTATTTAGAAAATATTATTATTAATATAACTAGATAAGTAGAGATATATAATACAAAACATTATCTAGTAAGTAAATAAAGAGAAAGAGGGTCTAGAGTATAAGAAAAGAGTAGAGTAATTAATATTAGATATTAAAGTCTTACTATAACTTATATATTATAGGCACAGCGCTATTACTTATTAATTAATTTTATAATAAGTATAGTATAGATATATACTCTAACTAATTGTAAAGCATTTCTAGCAACCTTAAAGTATTGCTTTTATTTACTAATTTTAGCAAGGGCTATTAAGAGTAATTTAAAGTAGGCATATATATAATAGTATATTTAGAAAATTAAGGTGTTAAGAAAGAGCACGCGTTTAGGGCTTTACTCTAATAGGAAGCTGCGCTAGAATAAGATTATAATTAAAATAAAGATACTATTAATTGTATTACTTAATACTATTATATATATATATTATAAATTGTAATAAGTTATTATACTAATAGCTATAGGGTGTATAGAAGCTCTTTAAGAGTTAAGTAAACATTACTAAGAAGTTTTATACTATTATCTAGATTATCTAGAATAAGATATATATATTACACTTATCTATAGTAGAATAAGCTTTCTTAAGCAAAGAATAATTATTAATATATTTAACGGCGTTAATAGCTTATTAAGAGTTATTATAATTGTTAAAACTATATTAGTAAGCAAAATAAATAATAAAATAACATGTTAGAATTTCGCTGTTATAATAAAAGATAAATAGATAAATAACTATAAGCTACCTAAAAACAACAAAAATAGTCGTTTTAACAATAAGTTGCAATTAAAGCCAAAGTCAACTTTAAGTAACGCACAAAAGTTTACTAAAAGATAATTGTAAGAAATCTAATATTATATGTATTAAATTACTTAAAACTAAAAACAAAATATAATATAAAACTAACCTAATAAATATTATAAAATACGCTATCATAATATAAATAAGCTCGTAATTAATTTTTCTAAATCAATAACTTTTGACAAACTTGTCGCAATTAAGCGCTTTAACAATTTTGAGCAATTGCTAAAAAGAATATACTAAACAAGGCAATATTAATATATATTAAATTACTTATTAAAAACAAATATAAAAGACTTGTTTTATAATGTAAAATATATTAGCGTATAATAAACTAAGGAGTAATAAATTATTCTAAAATAAGGCGTTTATTATTAACGTCACAACTACGCAATAGTAAAACAAAGTTTGCATATAAAACAATAGCTCGCATATAAAAACACTAGTCTGTATATAAAATACTAGTTTGCATATAAAACACTAGTTTGCATATAAAAACACTAGTTTGCATATAAAACACTAGTTTGCATAAAAACACTATTGCATATAAAACACTATTGCATATAAAACACTAGTTTGCATATAAAACACTATTGCATATAAAACACTAGTTTAAACATTAGTTTTAAAACACTAGCACGCATGAAAGTTAAAGGCATAATTAAACTATACAAAACTAAGTGTTCGTTAGTCTAAATTATTTTGTATATAGATTGCTAGGTAGCCAGTTTATTAAAATTAATCAACCAGTTTAACAATACCAACTCGATTACCTTCTTATCTATTTATCCACTTTTCACAATATTACTCTGTTACCTATTCCCTAACAATAACATAATATAAAAGCAGAGTCCTTTGCTTAGTAATTAAAAAGGGCGTAAAAAGGTAATAATAAAAAATTTACTATAAAAAAAGGCTATATTAGTATATTAGAAAAGGTTATTCTAGAGATACTACTTAACTATGCGCAGATATGCGTATATATACACATTTTTACATAAGCAATTTACTAGCACAAAAATACTTAGAGATATATAAATAATATACGTAAATATACGTAGACTTATATAGATATATATAAATAGTTTAAATAAGTAATTCTTTTAAAGCTTTATAACTTTATTACTAGTAAAGCTATAATTTTAATTTTTTAATAACGTACTTTGCACTCGAGTCGATTATTTTATCGAGTTAATTACTTTACTAAGACTCTACTAAAACGTACTATTAGCAATAGTAGTATAACGCGATGCCTTAACCACATAATAAACTACTAGCGTTAAAAGAAGCGCGTATATAGCTTACAATCTAGGCTATTAAATAAGACGCGACACTCTCTTAGTAACGCGCTGTAGCCCTCTATAACATCTCTTAAAGTACACTTAGTAACTAACGTGCTAAAAAGACGTTTAGACGCAACTGCGCACCTAATAAAATAAGACTTACTATAAGAGAGGAGTAGGTAATTATGCAGCATATACTCAACCTAGACGCGTAAGAATTTTTACCCTAGCTTAATACTATAAAAGATATGGCCGATTCTTTACTAGCTGCACGCCACTATAAGCTAGTTAGCTAGAGGTAACCTTATAACTTTGTTAAGCGCTAGCTAAAGCTTTAAGTTAAGTTTAATTAAAAGTACGACTATAAAAAGCTCTCTAAAAGAATTCTAAGGTAATATAAGACTAGTTTTGGCTTATAGAGAATATAAAGGCCAAGTATAGTATTCTAGATAAGAACACCTATAATTTCGACGAGTCTGGCTTTATAATAGGCATAATATTAACTAGAGCGGTAGTTATAGACTCTAAGCATTAAGAACGGCCAAAGTAGATGTAGTAGGGTAATAGAGAGTAGATAATAGTTATCTAAGGCATTAACGCAATGGGGTAGTAGATCCCACCCTTTATTATCTTGAGGGGTAAGCACCACCTCTCCGCCTAGTATAAGAAGAAGGATCTACCTTATAATTAGATTATTATAGTCTCTAAAAACGGCTAGACAATAAATAAGCTTAGTCTATAATAGCTAAAGCACTTTAATAAGTATATAAGAGGCGTACTACTAGTAAAGTATGTTTACTTATTATTAATAGCTATAAAAGTTATAACTCGCTCGAATTCTAAAATTACTATAAAAAGAGTAATATTATTACTCTCTGTATGCCTCTATATTCGTCGCACCTCTTATAGCCACTTAACGTGGGTTGTTTTTACGCTGTTAAAAAAGGCGTATAGGCGCTAAGCCGAGAATCTAATACGCAACCACATTACGCACATTACTAAAATTAAGTTTCTATCTTGCTTTATTGCTACTTTTAAGGCTTTAATTACTAAAAGTAATATTAAAAAAGACTTTCAAGGGTGCTGGCCTAGTACCCCACAACCTAGAAGTTGTGATATCGTAGCTTAACGTCCGCCTACGTACGCCTCCACTTTGTACTATTCGCGATAGTATATAGGAGTTGTAAACTCCGCGAAATAGTATAGAACTTAGATCGCAATTAACGCTAGTTAAGTAGAGGATTTAAAGGTATATAGATAGTTTTCTAACTTATATAGTTAAGGCGGTAGAAAAGCTTGTTAAAGGCGCTAAGCTAATAGAGTATTCTTTAGTGTTAATAACTAAACGCAACGCTAAACTTTAAGCTACTAATAAGGCCGCTACGCAATATAAATTATATAAAAGAAAGTAAGTACAGCGTAAAGAAGTCCTTACAGCTAAAGAGGGCCAGTGGCTAGCCACTCTAAAGAAGTTTGGGGCGCGCAGTAATAGGCAAAAGGCGAAGAAAAGAGTGCGTGCTAATAGAGGCGAATCTACTTAACGGCGCTATAGACGCTGCGGCAAGTCTAGGCATAACAAAATAACCTATAGGCAGTCTATAGAAGTAGATTCTAAATAAATTAGCCTATTTAGACTATCGAAAATAGTTCGTGTTAACTCTGTACTATTGTGAATAGTACAGAACTTAGTAGGGTCTTGGCAAAGTAATCGACTTAATGAAATAATCGACTCGAGTGCAAAGTATGTTAGATTTATAGAGAAAATACTAGTCTTTAATTACTTAATTTAAAAATACTATTTTTATTACGTAACTAGTTAGTAATTAATAAAGAACTCTTTATTTTACTAGTTATTATATATATTACGTAATATTATTATATAAATATATAGTACTAATAATATAGTATATAAAATTTTAAAAAAGTTTTAATAAAGATAAAGTAGTTAAAAAATTATTAAAGTTTATACTTTTAAAATAGTATTCTTTACTAAGCCACTAATTTTTATCTAATCTAATTCTTTTAAATAATTATAAAACTATATTATTTATATTTTTAAATCTATAAAACTTAGAATTTAGAGTTAGGTAGAAATTCTATATAATACGCTAGTGTTTAGTACTATTATATTAACTAGTAATTACTATTTAGTAAGAGACTTTAACTTTATACTTTAAAAAATCTTTTTTTAAAAGCTTATTAAGCAGCTTACTAAGCAGCTTACTAAGATTTTTTTAAATTCTAGCTAATTAAAAAGCCTTATTTGCTAATTAATTAGTATTTTATAGGTAGTATATAGGCGCTATATGTATTCTAGATACTCTAAGTATACTAGTAGCATAGGTGTATATTCTTACGTAACTTTATATATATATACACTAAAAAAATAGTATTATAGATATATTTAGAGCGCTTTTAGTGCGTAGGTATATATAGAGCTACCTAGGTGCTATAGGTATACACGCGCGGTTAAAAATTTTCTAATATAGATAACTTTAAAAATACTACTAAAAATAATAAATAAGTTCTTAATTATATTAAAAGTCGCTTAGCGAGCTTAGGCTAACATGCTAACCTCTTCTTATTAATACCTTAAAACGCTTTTCTGTGTATATAATAGTAGGAGGAATATTTACTATTATTATATATTTTTATTAGAAACTCCTTAGTCGTAAAAAAAACCATATTAAAAGTATTACTACTTTAGCTATTTTTACTTATACTACTTTTATTTACTATAAGTATTTTTATATATTATTAACTATCTAGAGGTAGAATAATAAAGACTTTTATCTTAAATATTAATAAAAAAAAAGCAGAGCCTGTTACTTAGTAATTAAAAAGAGCGTAAAAAGAAAGTATTTTTATACTATTATAATTAGTATAAAATTAACTATTTTGCTAAGGGCTTTTAACTTTGTTGCCTTAGTGGGGTCAAGGGCCTCGGAAGGCGTGCCCTTCTGATTGGCTGGAGCAAACAGATGTCTCATGATCTCGTGTCGCGCTCGGAAAACCAGGGCCCAAACATTCCAACTTTTCCTGCACCGCGCACCATGGAGCGCTTCGAAGACTACAACACGGTTCTTTTGGGAGCAATTGGCGCTGCGACCCTGTTCCTCTTTTGCTTCCTGCTTCGAACCGACCCTGAAGCAGCGGTGCCTTACCATGTCACGCCTCCGGAGCAGATCAAGCCTGGATGGAAGGGCGAGCTTCTTGAACCGCCCACACTGAAAGTGAGCATGCAGAAAACGTTACAGGGGCGTGAATTGACTCTTGAAGGTCTCCGGTTCCGCCCTGATCCAATGTTACGCCCCCGCAACTGGCGAATCCCTGGGTCGCATCAACCCCTACACTGCCTCCTCCATCGACCGCGCAATAGCTAGAGCCGCCGAGGCCCAAGTACAATGGGCTCAGACGACCTTCGCGGAGCGTCGGAAGGTGCTCAAAACAATGCTCAAGTTCGTGCTGGAGAACCAGGAGACGATTGCGCGCGTGGCTTGCTTGGATTCGGGGAAGACCATGGTGGATGCAAGCCCTGGGCGAGATTTTGGTCACGGTGGAGAAGCTCAGGTGGGTGATTGCGCACGGCGAAGAGAGCCTGAAGAGTGAGAAGAGGCCGGGCAATCTTTTGATGATGTACAAGTGGCATGAGACTATGTACCAGCCGCTGGGCGTCGTGGCCGCTTGTGTGAGTTGGAAGTGAGTCCTGTCCTGACCTCTCCCATTATACCCATTAACACGTTTCTAGTTACCCTGTAAGCCTCTCGTACTTCGATCGTACCGCATCGTTCCTGACGACGACTAGTTCCATAACTTGATCTCTCCCGTTATTGCATCTATCTTTGCGGGCAACGCAATCATCGTGAAGGGCTCGGAGAACACCGCTTGGTCAAGCAGTTACTTCGCGTCCATAGCCGCCGCCGCCCTCGTCGCCTGCGGGACACAGCCCGAACATCGTTTCATCCGTCATCTGCTGGCCCAACGTCGCCGAACACCTCACTTCCCACCCCGGCATCGCACACATCACATTCATCGGCTCCCGTCCCGTCGCACACCATGTCTGCGCTTCCGCCTCGAAAGCCCTCACGCCAGTCTGCGTCGAACTCGGCGGTAAAGACCCGGCCATCATCCTCGACGACCTCTCCAACAGCGACTTCAAGCGCGTATCCAGTATCCTAATGCGCGGCGTCTTCCAATCCGCCGGCCAAACTGCATCGGCATCGAGCGCGTCATCGCCCTCCCAAACGTCTACCCCCGCCTCATCGACCACCTCACCCCCCTCATCCAAGCACTCCGCCCAGGCTCCATACTCAACAGCTCCCCCGACGATCTCCCCATCGACATCGGCGCCTGCGTAACCGACGCCAGCTTCTCCAAACTCGAAGACCTAATCGCAGACGCCGTCTCGCAAGGCGCCCGCCTCCTCTGCGGCGGAAAACGCTTTATCCACCCTCACCACCCGCAAGGCCACTACTTCGCGCCAACGCTCCTCGTCGATGTAACGCCCAGCATGAGAATTGCGCAAACGGAGCTCTTCGCCCCCGTCTTCACGCTCATGCCCGCCTCCTCAGTCTCAGACGCTATATCCATCGCAAACTCAACCATGTACGCGCTCGGCGCCTCCGTCTACGGCTCTTCCACGCGCGATCTCGAACGCGTCGTTCGCGAAGTGCACGCTGGCATGGTGGCTGTTAATGACTTTGCTGTCACGTACATGGTGCAGTTACCCTTTGGTGGTGTCAAAGGGAGTGGATATGGGAGGTTCGCAGGTCAGGAGGGTTTGCGGAGTTTGTGTGTAATCAGAAGGCGGTTACGCGGGATCGCTGGCCGTTGTTCATTAAGACGAGTATATACCTGGGCCGATGGATTTGCCGTTGAAGGGGAGGGGTGCGGGGGAGAAGGCGTGGAAAATGGCCATGGGGATTGTGTGGTTTGGGTATGGGGATTTGAGGGGGAAGATCAAGGGAATTAAGGGGTTAATTGGGCTTTGAGGAAGATGAAGGTACGGGGGGAGTTGACTGACTTGTATGTCGCGGGCATAATACGTAATGCTAATACCCTAATTCAGCAGCCTCCTCGTGCTTCGTATACTTGTAATCACGTCGCAGGATATCAAAGACGCGCAAATCAAAGGGAGGATCGTCTAGACCGTCTCAATGTACCGCCTGACCTCCCAGTCGGTGACTGCCTCGTCCCCAAAGCCTGATCTCATGCTCTCTGGTACCACCAAAATGGTCGACAAACTCGTCGCCGATCACTTCTCTCGCCACGCTGTCCTTGGCCATAAATCTCTGCGTCGCCTCCTTCAGATTCTTCGCCAGCCTTACTCCTTGATCAGTCTCTCCACCGACATCCTCACCCTTACCTAGCGGAGGTATCGGAATCTCCATCTTCTTCTCGATTCCCCGCCAGCCGAGCGCCAGAATTGCCGATAAGACAAAGTGTGGATTTGTGTCTGCGCCGGGTACCCTGACCTCAAATCTGGTCGCCTTGCCCGAGCTCGTCGGCGGCGATATTAATCGGATACTCGCAGCTCGATGTTCCAGCCCCCAACTGACTGTCACCGGCGCCCAAAAGTTCTCCACTAGTCGCTTGTAACTGTTCACATTTGGCGCAAGAATGGGCATAATGTCTGGTAAACCGTCTAGCAGACCCGCCAAGAATTGGCGCCCCAGATCGCTGAGATATATCGCACGTCGGGGTAGGGAGCATCGGGGTCTTCTTCGCCGCGATAGAAGAGGTTGGTGCCATCGGAGTCGACTATCGAGACGTGCATGTGACCGGAGTTGCCAGGTAGGCCTTCGCGAGGCTTTGCCATGAAACAAGGGGTTATACCGTGCTTGGAGCCTAGGGATTTGACCACGAGCTTGAAGAGGGAGGCTTTGTCGGCCATGGCGGTGATTTCGCCGAATTCGAGGGCCTACAAATGGTGTGAGTTTTTATGTTGAAAGTCACGGGAGGCCCTGCACCTACTGCCTCAAAGACACCCGGCCCGGATTCTGTATGCCATCCCTCTATCCCGCAGTTGAACTGCGTGCATGCATCGAAGATACCGTAGTAGTAATCCTGATTATGCACTGGTCGCGTTATGCTGTATCCGAACATGCCCTCTGTAAGCGATGGAAGCGAATTAACGGGGTTGTCGCGCAGGAAAGACGCCGTGGAAGAAGAATTTCGCTCGGGCCCGTCATGAGTCTGTGGCGCTCTGAACTGGTAGAACTCATACTCGGCTATAGCACACCAAAGTCAGACATTTACAGCGCCGCAGTATCTGTCCTGCTTCCAAACGTGGTGTACTGACCTCCGGCCATTGCGCCATATCCCTTCTCCTTTAGCTTGTCCACCGTCCTCTCTTCAACATACTCCTCGGGCACGCGCTTAGACCCTTGTTCGTATCCGGGTCATAGAAGGATATCAGGAAGAAGGGCACGTTGTTTTCCCATGGTATGCGGCGGAAGCTGGAAAGATCGGGAAATGGCGACCAGGTCGCGATATCCATTCTCCTTGTTCGAGATGCCGAGCTCGCGGAAATAGCCATGTCCCAGCCAAAGATAACGCTGCCGAAGCCTTCTCGCGCCAATGGACAAAAATTTCTTCTTCGCCATGAGCTTCCCGCGCAGGATGCCATCGACATCTATCCCGGCGACCTTGACGGCGCGGTCCTGCTGCAGGAGCTTGGGGAGGCTCTCGGCTGTTATCTGCGCGGGGTCTTCGCTAGCAGACATGGTGGCAGCGGTGGAATATATCGCGAATTGGTAGAGTTCCGCAGGTCAATCGCAGAAGATTCAAGAAAGGTCAAGTGAGCGAGAGAGGCGCGATAAGGACGAGGAGCAGGTTGGGACGAGTGGCATCCGCAGTACGTTGGAACAGATACCGAACTGATCGTGTGGCTGAAAGCTCGGGCCAATGACGATGAGTTCCTGCCGAGGTGAGAAATGCATCATGCATCACAACCGAGCCATACAAAGGGCATTGAACCTCGTATAACTTCGGCGGTGACCCAGGGCCATATTGTCTTCAAAATCCACCAAGACGATGACCTGGCAAGCCCATGCGTGGTCATCACTGAAGCTCTCCGCCGAGCATTACCCCGCACTCTCATTGGAGGGGCACTGGCTGCATCCTGCGTGCCTGTATAGTAACGGCGGGATCCCGTATACAGTTCTGGACATGGAATGTTCAAAGGAGCAACAGCAACGCGAATCAACTTCTCTCACTGCCTAGCTGAAGCATGGCAGTACCTCCAGGGTTAGGTACATAATGCGTGACCGGCAGCATGACTCTTATCCAGTCCTAAAGCCCAACGGTATCTAGGGGCCGACTTCGGGAGCGCCCACTATCACCAACACTACCCGTGACTCTCACTTCGCCATGCACCAAGCCCTCGACACCGACTCTCCCATAGCGCCAGCTGCTGTAGCCCTACCGCTTCTATAGGTGAGCACAACCTCAAGTAAGTCGATCCCTTATCGCCACGTCGGCAAACCTAGCTTGGTCCCTTGCGCTCAAGGGACCGGTCCCCACGTCACTCAAAATTAGTCACATATGTTCAGCTTCCATAACAGCTTCCTGGGCTTCCCTTACTTGACTACCAGATCGTACTGACCTCGATACAGATTACCGGGAATTTCAGTTGAGCATCAACCCCAAGATCAAGCAGATTCAACATGGGTCGTCTTGAAGGCAAAAACTGCATCGTCACGGGAGCTGCCGGGTACGTATACTGGCCCGTGTGCTCCCGAGAGCATGTCTCGCGAGAATACTCTCAATAGTTTCGATTCCTTCTATCCTCTCCACTCCTGGAAATGCATTTCCAAGAGTGCAGTTATATTCGTCCAATTTTCAGTCCTGCCTCTATTGTTTTCATGTCTAAAGCACATTTTTGGGAGTCATGCCTCATGCACCTTGTCAATCTCTTTTCCACTAACACTTCAAAGTGGCATCGGCTTAGAAACCTGCATCCTCTTTGCCCGTGAAGGCGCAAATGTCCTCCTGTCCGACATCTCCGGACCCGCTCTGGAAAAGGCAATCGAAAAGCTGAAGGCAGTTGTCCCGGAAGCCAAGAAGCTCGAGACCAAAGTCACCGATGTCTCCAAGGAAGCCGATGTCAAAGCCATGGTCGAGCATGTAGACTCTTGGGGCGGTCTAGACGTCATCTTCAACAACGCTGGAATCATGCACTCGGACGACGCGGATGCTATTGACACACCAGAGAAGATCTGGGACCTTACTCAGGCGATCAATGTGAAGGGTGTATGGGTTTGGCAGCAAGTACGCAGTGCTGAGTTTCAGGAAGCACAGCAAGAAGAGGGCAAGTGTGATCAACACCGCAAGCGTGGTAGCGCTTGTGGGAAGTGCGACACCACAGCTTGCGTATACGGCTAGCAAGGGTGCTGTGCTGGCATTGACGAGGGAGCTAGCTATTTGCCATGCGAGGGAGGGCTTCCGCTTCAACGCTCTGTGCCCGGCGCCGCTTAAGTAAGCCTTTTTTTTCTCTGTATGTGTAGCGGACTCTAACGCGACCAGCACTCCTCTTCTTCAAGATTGGCTTGGCGACGATCAGGAAAAGCGCGCCCGTCGTGAGGTGCACTTCCCGACCGGCCGCTTCGGCGAGGCTATCGAGCAGGCACAAGCAGTCCTGTTCCTTGCTAGTGACGAGAGCAGTTTTGTCAATGGCACGGATTTCGTGGTTGACGGCGGTATGACCAACTGCTACATCACGCCCTTGGGCCCGCCAACGGAGCCGCCGAAGAACAACGCTCGTTAAGAATCATCAGATTGGCTGCATGAGACAGGTTCCCGAGGCAGCAACTCTCAGTTCGTGTTCCGGAAGTGCGAGTGAAATGGATATTTATCAAGGGGAATGGCGGAGTATGCTCAGCATTTTCTTAAGGCGGGCTGTCTGGCCCAGTGCTGCATCTATATATCCCTAATAAATGTATGCTATAGAAATTATAAGGGCGGTACACGGCCTTATAGGGCTAACCTATTAGGAACAGCTAGAATAGTTAAAAGAGCTAGTTAAATTAATACTATTCTAAGATAGTAAATAAGAAAGAAATATAGGGGGCCCTTTCTTATATAAAAGGTAGTGTAGGGTATATAGGCCTATACTAACTACTATACTAACACTAACTAAAAAAATATCTTTAGAAAAGTAAAAGATATAAATAGAGAAAATAGGATATAAAAAAAATAGGGCGTGCTTAGTAGAGAGGCTAGTAAGTACTATTATATAACCTCCCTTTTAAGGCCTAAAAATAAAAAGGAAAATATATAAAAATAAGGTATTTTAGCAAATTTTTAATATAACTAGCACTATTTTAAAGCTAAAGAGAACTAGAATAGAGGTAATAGACTCTTATAGTTCTAGTAGTAGTCTTAGTTTTTAATTTAGATACTATTTAGTAAAGATATTAAAAAAAGTAATTAAAGATAAATTAGTACTAGGTTAGAAACTATATTTTAGTATTTAGCATTTTACTAATAAAGCGTATTCTTAGCTCTAATACTATATAAAAATATAGTTAGCTAAAAAAATTTAGTTAGTTTATTATACGCTAGCGTAATTATATTATATAAAGTTTTCTAGTACTATAAAAAAGCATTTTAAAAAAAATTTAATCTAACTATATAGTTTTTTAATTAAGATAAGGCGGCTTATAAAACTATAGAGGCTACTAGTATAGTAGAGTAGAGATACTAAAAGCTATAGATGTCATATATATATAATAGTTAGAAAGCTACTAAATTAATAGTAAGCTAGCTAAGAAAAAAATAGCTAGAAGAAAAAGTGCTAAAAATAATAGGTGTCTATAAATAGTAGACTCATTAGAAAGCTATTAAGCTAATAATAAACTAGACTACCTATTTTAGTAACTTAAAGTGCCTCTAGAGATAAAATAAGTTAGGTAACTAGTAGTAAATTAGAGTAAGAGCTAATAGTTAGAAGGTAGCTTCTAATTATTAGCGTTCTAGAAGATTTTATTAGGCAGTTTACTATTAGATTTATTACCTAAGTATTCTTTTTATAAAAAGTTAGACTTAAGATTAGTTAGATTAGTAAATTTAGAGTTATTATTATAATAGGTAGGCTCTTTATTTTTTAATTCGTTATTATAATAAGTAGTGTTATTATCTTTTAAACTATTATTATAGTAAGTAATACTAAGTTTCTAAAAATTATTCTTATTAAGTATCTTTTCTCTAGTATAATTACTATAGTCCTTACTAAATTAGGCGTCTTCTAGCTTATCTAGCTATTTTAGTAATAGCTAGGAAAAGGTAGTAGAAAGTAGTTAGCTAAAGTAATTAGGCTTATACTCTACTTTAAAGTTTTTATTATTAGAAAGAGTAGTTAGAGTCGCCTAATATATATTAATTTTAGAACCCTTAGAAGATAACAGTATAAAGATATTTAATTTAGAAACTAACTACTAGTAAGTTTAAGGTAAAAGTACGGTTAAAATAAAAACGTTTAACTATAATCTATTAATAAGTTAAACTAGAAGATAGCTAGGTAATATTAATAGTCTAGTAATTAATTATCTAGCTAAATACTTAATAGGTAGTTAGTAAGGACTAGAGTAGTTATAGTAAAGAGAGTATATTTCTATAACTAGTGCTACCTTAGTTTAAATATAAGCTTAACTAAAGTTTAAAGTAGTAAAAGATTAGAGTAGAGTATATAAGACTACTTAGTAAAATAAAGTAGTAAAAGATTAAGGCGAACTAAATAAAGCTACTTAGTAAGGTTAGCGCTAAGGTAATCTAGTATTTAGATTTTCTAAGTGTTAAAGTAGTTTATTAGGGACGTCTATTGCGTAGATTATAAAGAATAATAAGAAAAAATACCTAAGAAGTTAATAATTAGACTTAGTAGAGTTTCTAGATATAGTAGATTTAGGTATCTTATAAGTGCAAGCTAGCGCACTTAGTAAGCAAGATAGGACGTCTTATAAAGAGAGTAAACATATTATAAATATAATTTTTTAATAAATAGTGTTGTGGCGCCTCTAGAGAGTCTAATTCTAATTTTCTTTACTTAGTATCTTTAGCCCTTATAGTGTAATACTAATTAGGCGAATTAGTTTTTAAAAGTAATATAGTTATTATTTATTAATATTTATTATTATTTAGATATAATTAGAGCGGTCTCTTAATAGACTAGAGAGATTTCTTTTAGTAAATCTATGTATAACCTATTAAACTAGAGTATAAAGTTTTATAGAAGTAACTAATAGGACTTTCTACTACTTACGCTATAACTAGTAGCTAGTAGACTTAGCATTATAGTCTCTCTAAATAAGTCTTAGTAGTGTCTTAATTCTATTAGCGTAAAGTAGTACTACTACTTTTGCAACTTAAAGTAGTTTCTTTTAATAAACTATACCGTGCCCGTGCGCGTAACGACCCACGTCGCGTAACGACCCAGGAACAACGCGCTCACTACTTCAAAAATGAGGGTATTGCAACAGCTATAATAGCTATTATTATGAGATTTTATAGTAGAGTAGTAAACAAAGGCATGCAATTAATTTGTACTATCTAAATTTATTTGGAAGGTTGACGTTGCGGCTATAGCGGGTGGTGAAAGCTGGGCAGCTGATGCAGCCTGTGATGCCTCCTTAGCAGCTGCACTAGCACTACGTTGTTTCTGACGCTTGTTGGCTTAAGTAGAGGCTTTTAAGGCCTTGCGCTTGCCCTTTTGGGATAGTTGTATAGCTTTTTTTAGCGTTGCGAGCTGCCTTCTGGCGCTTGCGTTTAGCTGCCTTGTCAGCCTTCTCCTTCTCCCTCACCACCTTGGCTGCCTCTCTCGCCACACGCCTCTCCTCTGCCTCCTGCTCTTGGAGTAGCTTAGCAGCAGCTTGAAGCTCCTTCCTGTTAGCCTTTGCAAGCTGCCTGTTATGCTCTTCCCTCTGCTTTACTGTCTTTTGTGCACGTGCCTCTCTGATCTTGCGCGGAGACTAGAAGACGGCACTACTGTGGTACTCCTAGCGCTGCTGCAAGTTAAGAGGTTGCTGCGATTTTTGTGCTTCTTCTTAGTAGTAAGAGCCTCTCTTAGGCTATTGTTCTTATAGTGTAGCAGTTTGTTTTGTACTTAGAGTCCGTGGAGCGTTTAGGAGAGCGACTTTGACTTTTTCTGCGGTAGTATCCTTCACTGCAGAGCGTACGAGACGCTCTATCTGACGCCAGTCGCTCTCCTTAAGCGCTGAGGGGCCTGCTTCGCCTTCATCTTGCTTCCTAGAGCTCTCTCTCTTGAAGCGTTTGAGTATAACCTCTAGGTCTATAGGCCATATACCAGTAGCTTTAAAGGACTTAAGGATAGTCTCTGTCTTAAATAAGGACTCCCACGCTCTCCAGAACAGTAGGAAAAAGTCCCCCTTCTTGACTGGTACTAGCCCTTGGCTCCTCTGGAGGTGGGTGGAGAGCTCCTTAGAGTAGGCGGTGGAGAGAGGTTTAAACATAACGACGTCAAGAGGTTGAAGCGTATAGGTAGAGTAAGGGGGAAATACGGCTAGGAGTATACGATAGGATTCGCAGTAGTCGATAAACTCCTTTGTGAGGTGACTGCCATGGCCGTTAAGTATAAGGAGACGCCAGTCTCTCCCACAACGCGCTTTCTGCTTCGTGCAGCGATCAAATACCTGCTCTAGCCACGCTAAACTGATGTCGTTATTTGTCTATCTAGATAGAGATAAAGCTACAAAGATGTCGTGTTGCCCAGCTTTAATAGCGTCTACCTAAGCTGCCTGCAGTGAGCTGTTTGCCAACTAATAGATGAGACCTGGCGGCAGAGCCTCCCTATCAGCGCAGACAGCTGCTAAGAGGGTGATCTATTTACGAGAGCTATCTTAGAGTGCCGCCTGCACCTCTTTTCGCTCCTATATCTGACGGCTAAACACTCGTTTTAAGCGTCCTGTTATACCTATTATAAAGCCCTTCTTGTCTATATTGTAGGAATGGCGCGGCTATATATTGTACTGCTTTATCTTCTAATGTAGCAAGTCAAAGTATAGCTTATACTTAACGTTTGAATTAGCGTTGTGGCAGAGAGAGTCAATTCCAGATGTCCATTTGGAGATGAGATGGTGGCCGTGTTGGTTAAGAAAGCGGGTAACCTAAGCGTCGCTCACGGGCTCTGTGGCTGTCAAGGATGCGAAATTTTGTATCATCTCTCTTATAGGAGGCAGCCCTCTCTTTGTAAGGGTCTTCAATATAGCTCACGAGCCCTAACTCTTGTTGTGGGCTGAGTACTTGTTAATCGCGATGCTTAGCTTCCCGTGGGCGCTAACAGCCTTAGTGTCTTCGGCGCAGCGTACTGTGCGGTACACCAAACTGGCGAGCAATTTTCCGGTATATAAGTTGTTCTCCGGGTTTAAGCGATTCGATTGCTGCGAGCGCATCGTCAATTGGTGCCATGGTGGTGGAGTTATGACGCGTTGAAATTTGGAGCTTGTCTGGTGTTTTTGGTGTTCCTGGGTCGTTACGCGACGTGGGTCGTTACGCGCACGGGCACGGTAGTAGGGTGATAAAAAAAAGAATAATTTTTATACCTTTGTTAAAATGTGATAACTTACCTATTTAGTAATAAAAAATTATAGAATTTTCATATATAATAGAGAAAGTTAGTAACTTTATTAAAGTATACTTATGTAATGCAAACTAATTAGCGTTAAAAGGCTTTTTAGCCTTAAACATAGGAAATTTTTAAGATCTCTTAGAAATGTAAATAACTTTTTTATTACGACATTAAATTTCTTTATACTATAGTATAGTTTAGGTATATAAAAAATCTATATATATATACAAATTTTAAGTATAGGTTATTTTCTAAAACTATTTTTATTATAGATTATTTACTTTTTATATTTTTAGCTATAGTATTATAATATAACAATCTAACTAATTCTAGATAGTATTAGCTTATAGCTAGAAGCCGATTCTTACTTTTAAGATTAAAAAAAAGTATAATATTACATGTATTATTAATAAATTTTTAATTTTTAATTTTTAATTTAGTTTAAGGCCCTATAATTTTTATATTACGTAATCCTATAACTTATAATTTTAATATAAGATTATTATTTAAAAAGCCTAGCTATAGAAATATTTATGTAGCGTTAAATTAACTACCTAGAGGTAGCACGACAAAGGCTTTCATCTTAAATAACATGACAAAAAAAGCAGAGCCCCCTGCTTAGTAATTAAAAAGAGCGTGAAAAATGTTTATAGTGTAATAGCTATAGTTTCTATATATTTATTAATTAAAATCTCTCTTTTTTTTTTTCCTTTTATTTAGGATTCTTACGTTATTTAATAAAATAAATTATAAACTAGTAAATATTAAATTACTAGTACTTAGTATATAGTATACCACCCCCTAGCTTCTATAATAGCCTTATAACGATTAGGTATAGATAATATACAATTATCTATATTCTTTTGTAAAATTAATTTCCATTTCTCTTTAATAGCCTTTTTAAAAGTATTATAACTTTCT
This sequence comes from Laburnicola sp. JP-R-44, assembly GCA_009805535.1. NCBI lineage: Eukaryota > Fungi > Ascomycota > Dothideomycetes > Pleosporales > Didymosphaeriaceae > Laburnicola > Laburnicola sp. JP-R-44. The sequence continues at coordinate 2,061,068 of SELF01000019.1, read as the reverse complement.
TGGCTAGCCTCTACCTCTAGACTACCTAATTTACGCTTAGAAAGTCTATATTTTAATAAACTCCAAACGTTTTTAATAGGATTTAAATCTGGACTATAGGGGGGTGAGGAAAAAAGATTAATTTTATTTTTTTCAAACCACTCTAAAACGTTATTCGTTTTTAAAGTAGGGCCGTTATCTTATTAAAAATGCCAGCCTATTAATTAATTATTAATATTAATAATAATATAAATATAATAATAATATAATAATAATAAATAATAATATAATAATATAATATATAATAATAAAAATCTCTAATCCTCTAGCTCCTCCTCTCCTCCTCTCCTCTATACTCCTCTCCTCCTCTCCTCCTCTCCTCCTACCTCCTCTCCCTCTCTCTATCCTCCTCTCCTCCTCCTAATCTCCTCCTCTCCTCCTCTACTCCTCCTTAGCCCGTTTCCCCCCGCCCCCTCCGCCCTTATCCTTCCCCCCTCCCTAACCCCTCCCCCGGTTTCTCGTCCTTTTTCCCTCTCGCGCCTCCTCTCTTTTTTTCCTATCGTCCCTATTCGTCTATTTAGGCCATTCGTCGAAATTTTAAGATAGGGGGAGTCTTTTATACAATATAATTCAGATCTCTCCCTATCCCAAATTGAGCCCCCATACTTGAATTGTTTATATCGCGGCTATAAATAATAAATTAATATAAGTAAAATTATAGTTATATAGTATAATATATGCTTATATATGCTTATAATAATTTAAAATGTAAAATTTACTGGTCAGTTTTCTAGTAATTAGGCAGTGTTAAAGATAACTTTTTCAAAGTCTACATTAAACACTTCCTAATTACTGGATAACTAACTAGTTAAATTTTAAATTTTAAATTATAGAATTAAGGATAAAGGTGTAGCCTTTTTAATATAATAAATTTAAAAAAAACTTACTATTTGAGCGGGTATTATCCTGTTTTTGAAATCTACCTTTTTGATTTCTTTTTGTTCTAGAGTATTCTACTCTAGCTCCATGGCCTCTCTTTAAATAGCACATTCGTCTGAAAATATAGTTTGTTCTAGAATATAATTTTCTAGAATTTTTTTATCCATCTCTTTAGCAAATAATAGCCTTTTTCTAGCTCTTTCTTTATTTAAAATAGCCTTTTTCTTAGAAATTGTTATTTTATAATCCTCCTCTTTTAAAAATCTTTATAGAGTTTTTTTTATAGCCCCTAAATTATTCTCTACTATTAATCTTTTATTAACCTTTTTAGGGCTTTTAATTAAATCCCTATTAATAACTCTTTTTTCTCTTTCTAATATTTTCTTTAGTCGTCCTTTTTTAATAGGATTTTATAAATTAGAATTATTATTTTTTACTTTTAAATATTATATAGTATTATAAATACTTATAGTAGGTTTATTTAAAGTAGTAGAAATAGTGAAAATAGAGTAATTAGCTTTTAAAAAAAGGTTAACGTTATATTTAAGCTAGGAGAGATTTGGATCCATTATTGCTAAGGCGAGAAAATAGGTATTTAAGTTTTATTTTAAAAAAAATTCTTTTCCTAATTTTAAATTAGTAATTAATTATATAATACTATAGTCTTAGCATTAGTACTATTTTTAGAATATTAAAGATTTACTTAATTAGATAAAATATTAGTTCGAATTGTAGCTTACGTAATTTGTACTACTTCTATTTCGGCTTAGCTTAATAATAATATTACTAAGTATAACTAAAAATTAAGGATAAGTACTTTTCTAGTATTTTAAATAGACTTTTCTTAAATAATCTTTTTATAAAAATATTACTTACTAAGCAAATATAGAATTTAAAATAGAAAATAGAGAACTTTTTTATTTTAAATATTTAAAAAGCAATAGTATAGCTTTAATATAAGTAAAAAATTTAAAAATTAAAAGATAAATAAACAATCTTTTATATAAAATTTAAAACTAATAAAATAAATACTATTAAAGAAATAACAATAATAAAGAATAATAAAATTAATAATATAAAATTTAAAATATAAAATTATAAAATAAAACTAACATATAGAAATTATAGAACTAAATATATAGCATATATAATTAAAAAATAAAATAATAATAATTAAAATTAATTTTAAATTAAACCTATACAAATAAAATTAAAAAAAAATAAAAAAATAGTTTTATTATTAATAGAAATCTATACGTCTAAAATAAATTATAGGGGGTTTAAAATAGAGATTTAAAAATCTCTATTTTTAAGTCTATATATGTACCCAGTTTATAATTACTAAGTAGAATCTTTATTAATTATCTAAAACTAGGTAATTTTGTCTCTAATATATTAAAAATTAAAATTTTAATAATTATTTAAAACAAAGTTATAAGCTTTTAAAAAGAGTAAAAAAAATTATTATTATTTCTTTTTATTATCCTACTATATAGTAGTGCAACCTATTAAACTAGTCTTTTATAGAAATAACTAATAAGGTTTCTACTCTTATATATTAAGTAGAGAAAAGACTTAAAAGTAGCCTTTTTTAATAAATCTTAGGGTAGTAAAATATAAACTTTTTAGCGCTAGAAATTCTTTCTAGTAACTAATAAAATTTTTATTCTTTTATAATAAGTAAAGAAGAGACTTAGAAGTAGTCTCTTTTAATAGACCTTAAGGTAGTATAATAGCTACTTAGCACTAAAGTAACTAATAAACTAATATACTCTTACTAACTTATAGTAAATAAAAAAGTTATAATAGTAGTCTCTTTTAATAGATCTTAGCGTAGTATAATAATTACTTAGTATAGTTTATTTTTTTTTACGACTAAGAAGTTTCTAATAAAATTATTCTAATAATAGTAGTTATCTCTCTTACTATTATTAATATAGATTACTTAGTATAACTAGTAACTAATAGTTTTTTTTTGCGACTAAGAAGTTTTTAATAAAAATATTATAACAATAGTAAATATTTCTCCTACTATTTTATACATAGAAAAGCGTTCTAAAATATTAATAAAAAGGAGTTAGCGTATTATAAGCGAGCTAAGCGAGCTTAGTAGACTTAGCACGTCTACTCTAACTAAAAAAAATTCATATATAAAACTATAGGTAAGGCCATATTACTATATTATAGTTTAGAGTAAGAAGAAGGTATAAGATAATACTAATACTATAATACTATAACTATTATCTCCTCTACTATTATTTCTAAAAATATTACTAAAAGTAATAACTATATTAGTAAGTTTATATACTACTTATAAGTAATATATACTAAATAGAAGCTTATATACTATAGATACACTAATACTCTATCTTTATATTAAAGTTAATCTTAAGACTTTTACTACTATTACTTTATTTTCTACTATCTTTCTAAGCTTTAATACTAATACTACTATTAAGACTACCTAAAAGTACGCTCTAAAGATCTATTTGCTTACTACTATCGCTAAGTCTATACTAGAATACTACTCTATCTAGAATATTATTAATAAAAAGTAGAAGGTATATTTTACTCTATATAAGGTAGTTCTAGTATACTAGTTAGACTAGTAATAGATTAGTAACTATAAAAGTAGTAATAATAAATATATAAAGTTCTTACTATAGTTTCTTAAATTACTACTGGTTAGAAAGGTAGTAATAAAGGGTAGGATTAAGGAAAAAGAAAAAAATATTTATTAATAAGTTGCTAAGGAAAAGAAGCGTTACATAGATATATTAGATTCTTATAGTTATTATAATATTAGATAGTAAGCTAGTAAGCGCGTTATATAAGTATGCTATATAGTAGTATATAAATATAGTATAATTACTAATAATAGTAATAATAAAGTAAGAGTTAGTTTTCTATATACACTTTAAAGTAACTTAATAGGTATTAGAGCGCTTATAAATAATTAGAAAATAAGTACGTAGTTTATAAACTATATTCTTATAAACTATTATTATATTAGCGAAGACTAGGAGTAGATTATATTTTTAGGCGCTAGACTAGAGTAGCCTTTTTATTCTAACCTACGTAGACTTAATTTAAAAATATATTAGAAAGGTAATTAACACTAAGTAAATAATGCGACTAACTAGTAACTAATAAACTAATATACTTTTACCTACTTATAGTAAGTAAAGAAGTTATAATAGTAGTCTTATAAATCTTAGTATAGTATAATAACTACTTAGCATAACTAGTAACTAATAAGGTAAAACTTTTACTAATTTAACTGCCTATAAATAGTGTCTTAAAAAAAAGTAGATATTATATATTACTATTTATAACTAAATAAAAACGTTAGTTTTAGAATAATATAAGGGTAGTATATAGCTTTATAGGGCTAACCTATTAAGAATAGCTAGAATAGTTAAAAGAGCTATTTAAATTAATACTATTTTAAGATAGTAAATAAAATAAAAATTTAAGGGGCCCTTTCTTATATAAAGGGTAGCGTAGAGCATAGGCCTATACTAACTACTACGCTAACACTAACTAGAAAAAGTGCCTTTAAAAAGGTAAAAGGCGCAAATAGGAAAAATAAAATATAAAAAAAAGGTAATAGGGTATGCTTAGTAGAGAGGCTAGTAAGTACTATTATAAAAATTATCTAGGTGTATATATTATTAAGTGTAAAAGCGTATTAACTATAATATCTTAAAGCGAAGAGACTAAAGCTATCTAATAATACTTATTATTAATAGCCGCTAAAGTACCTAGTGTTATTGTAGTATCCTTTCCGCCCTAAGCTCTTTCTATTAGTTATGTCTAGTCTACCTCTTTCTATAGCGTTTTAAGTATTATTTTTAATATTACACTCTCTATATTTTAGTGTATAAAATATTCTTAGGTTAGAAAATATCTAGTAGAGTTAAGGTTAAGTTAAATCTTAGAGTATATAGAATAAACACACTACTATAGAGTCTTATATAGACTTATATATTTATATATATTTTTATATAAGTAATTTACTAGTATAAAAAATACTTAGAAATATATAAATATATATAGACTTATATAAATGTGTATATATAGTCTAAATAGTTCTTATATATATTACGTAATATTATTATATAAAAACTATAGTACTAATAAATTATTATATTATTATTAATATTTTATTACTTCTAAATTTTCTATAAAGTAAATATAGCCATAGGCAAATCGTATAGATAGATATGAAGCACTTTCTTCTAGTAAAAAAACCCTTTAAAGGGGTTTAAGAAAATACTAACACTAGTAGCCTATTATCTATCCAAAGCGTAAAATAAAATTTCTAATAAGCTCGGCTATATAGTTATTGATCACATAGGGTTCCTGATCACCCCACACCGAAACGCGCACCCTGAACAAAACACGCGATATCTCTCAACAACGCTCATCAAAATGGACGCCCGTGAGCTAGCTATACAATCAGCTATCAGCGATTTCAACGCAGGTCTTTATTCTAGCCAACGCGCAGCTGCAAAGGCGTACAATATCCCTTAATCTACGCTATCAACGCGACTCCGTGGCGCAACAACGAGCGCGCTCAGCCATCAACACCAGCAGCGATTGACTCCTCTACAAGAGGATTTCCTTGTTGAATGGATCCTTGAAGAAGACGCACGCGGCTATCCTCCTCCACACGCTCGCGCGCGAGAGATGGCGAATCGAATTCTGCGCATGAACGGCGACAATCAGCCTGTCGGCAAGCTCTGGCTCTCACACACTCATTATTAAGCGCCAGCCACGCGTCGCCTCAGTAGTAGGCCGGAAGCTTAACGCCCAGAGAGCTGAGGCAGCTACGCCAGAACAGCTCCGCGCGTTCCTAGAGCTCTATGAGCAGACTCGACAGCGACTCAATATAGACGGAGAATACGTACAATATGGATGAGACTGGCATTGCGCTAGGTGTATGTACTAACACCAGAGTCCTTGCTAGGGCATTAAAAGAAGGCTTACGTTAAGTCGCCAGAGAATCGCGAGTGGGTCTCAATAATTGAGTGCGTATCGGCAACAGGGCGGAAGCTGCGCTGCGTAGTTATCTTCAAGGGCCAGAGCCTGCAGACTACCTGGTTCCCAGCCAAATTAATACCCGACTGGCTCTATACAACCTCCGAGAATGGATGGACGTCAAATGCGATAGGTGTTTTGAGTGGCTGCAGCGCATATTCATCCCTGAGACGGCGCCAGCTGACGGCCAGTACCGCCTGCTTATTCTTGACGGCCATGGCAGCCATATTGATATTGAGTTCCTCTGGCTCTGTAAACAGCATCGAATTGAGCTCCTATACCTACCTGCGCACTCCTCTCACGTCCTACAGCCTCTAGATCTCGCTCCTTTCTCGGTAATTAAGTCTAGTTACCGACGCCAGATCCAGGAGCTCGCATCGCTCGACGACGCCGCGCCTGTCAAGAAGGAGCGCTTTATTGCCTGCTACTACTATCAAGCTAGGGAGGAAGGCTTCACAGAGCGTGTGATTCGAGCTGGTTGGCAGGCTGCTGGTATCTGCCCATTCAACATTAATCACGTGCTTAGCTCGTCGCAGGTCTCTCAGAGGCCTACAACGCCTACGCCTCAGCAGCAACCTCAGCAGCAGCCTCAGAGCTTCCTCTTTACCCCTCAAGGCCCTCGGGATCTCTACTTGGCGCAGCGCGACGTCCAGAGCCTCGAAAACCTAGGTCGTAGGACCCGGCTCCTCCTACAAAAAGCAGGTAAGGCGCTAGCAGCTGCGAATGCTAGAGCTGCAGGGCTAGAATTAGAGAAAAGACGCCTTGAGTATCATCTACAGACTACTAGCTCTCACCGGCCACGAAAGCGCGTTCAGATAGACCCAAATTAACGCTTTGCAGAGGTAGAGACTATTATGGAGGGTATGCGCGCAGCTGAGGCTTTAGCAGCTCAGCAACGTAAATATACTATATCAAGCGCTTCAGAAAGGGCTGCAGTAGCTACAGCAGCTGTAGCGCTTGAATCTATGTGTACTCAATGGCAATTATAAGAGCGTTGTTGAGAGATATCGCGTGTTTTATTCAGGGTGCGCGTTTCGGTGGGGTGATCAGGAACCCTATGTGATCAATAGCTATATAGCCGAGCTTAAAGCTTTTTCTAAATTAGAAGATAGTAATATGCCTTAATTAACTTTCTCGTTTTATAAATTTAAATCTTAATAACTTATTAAGACTAATTAATAACTAGTTAGAGATTTTTTAATTATTAGAGGTTCTTACTAATAATAGCTTTTTTATTCTATAAGTTTAATCTAATAACTTAGTTAAGACTAGCTTAAATAGTTAGAAATTTCTTAATTATTAGAGATACTAGCTTATTTAGGCTACTTTTTTATTTATTTATAAAGATTAGTTTTTTAATATTTAAAAAACTAGAGGGGGAAGATAGTAAGATTTAAACCTACTAAGAAGTCTAAGTTTTTACTTATTTCTAGACTAAAATTCTTACTTATAGTATAAATTATTATATAAATTTTTAAAAAAGTAATAATAATAATAAAGTAGTTAAAAAGTTATTAAAGGTTAAACTTTATAAAATAGTAACTATAGTGTAGTTACGCTAAAGTTTTATTTCTCTTCTACTAAAGTTCTAAATAGTTTCTTTATAAAAATTTTACTTATAAAAGTAGTCTCGCACTAAAATTACTAAGCTTATTTAGTAATTTAAATGCGTATTTTTATAATTACCTTTTTACACTTTTTTTAATTACTAAGTAGAAAACTCTACTTTTTTTTTATATTATTTAAAATAAAAGTCTTTATTATACTACTTCTAAGCAGTTAATTTAATACTATATAAAATAGTATTCTTTACTAAGCTACTAATTTTCGTCTAATCTAATTCTTTTAAATAATTATAAAACTATATTTTTCTATTTTTAAATCTATAAAATTAAAAATTAAAAATTAGGTAATAGTTATATATAATACGCTAGAAATTAATACTATTATATTAACTAGTAATTACTATCTAGTAAAAGACTTTAACTTTATACTTTAAAAAAAATTCTAATTTTTTAAAGCTTACTAAGTAGCTTACTAAGTAGCTTACTAAGCTTTTTTAAATTTTAACTATTTAAAGAGCTTTATTTACTAATTAATTAGTATTTTATAAATAGTATAGACACCTAGAATACTCTAGCTACTCTAGTTACTTTAGGTACACTAGTAGTATAAGTGCGTATTCTTACGCAATTTTATATACACATATTAAGAAAAATATAGTATTACTAGTGTGCTCTAAGTGTATTTAGTGCGTAGGTATATATAGGCGTATATAAAGCTACTTAGATATTCTAGATACTTATACTTACTTAAAACTTTTTTCTAATATAAGTACTATTTTAATTATATTAAAAACTAATTAAACTCTTCTATTTAACTAATATAGGGCGAAATTAGAGAATACGAACTTATAATTAGCTATCTAATATAGTTAAAGTAGTGCTTATAAGCAAGACTCTACGGTAGTCTAGTAGATAAAGATAAGTTCACGTAAGCGCCTTGGCACTTATCTACTAGTGCTAGTGGGTGGGACCTTATGCCCCTCATGCCCCTCGCGCCCCTCGCACCGCCATGTAATAATTCGTGTCCCAATACGGAGGTGCCTTTCAAAAGTCCTTGCCCACCTTGGCGAGCAGGGGTATACGCCACATTCTTAATTAGGAAGCATCTCCGAGCCTACGTGGCCTTTGCTTCTAACCTCACAACCCCTCTATACTATTTGCTCTCTAATCAATACTGTCTTTACGATGGCTCCTCACGATATTGCTACAAAGGGCTTTAATAATCACTCTCAAGGCTACTAGAAAGCCCAATAACGAGATCACTAGTCTAACAGGGATTCTAAAGCGGACAATTAACTCAATATTTGCGCGAGCAATTGAACGAGGCTTTGATCTATGCTAGCGGCCACTTAAGCTTATAGATAAATACCTTAAAGATGGCCATCGCTCTAGGAGGCCCTTAAAGCAGGATGATGTTGCACAGAAAGTAGTTAACAGCGTACGCACTAACCGCTATAGACGAGAGAAGTCTTGCGCTGACGTTGCTGGCGCGCTTAGCCAAGAAGGATTCAACATCTCCGCTACAACTGTCTAGCGCATCCTAAGGAAGGCAGGCTTCAAGAAGACAAAGCCGACGAGGAAACCTAGGTTGACGAAGAAGATAAAGGAGGCTCAGTATAACTAGTGCCTTCAGCATAAACACTAGACAATTAAGGATTAGAAGAATGTTATCTAGTCTGATAAAACGTCTGTGGTTCTCCTCTATAGGCGTGGAGGATACAGAATATGGCGGAAGGCTGATGAGGCATTTGTTCGAAGTTGTATCCGTGAGAGGTGGAAGGGCTACTCTGAGTTCATGTTCTGGGGGTGCTTTTCATATAATAAGTTCATAGTTGTCAACAATCAAGCCAATCCAAGCTGAGGCGTTAGCTTGGATTGCTCGATTTTTGAGGGCGTCAGCTTGGATTGTTAGGGCTAACAAGCTGAGATCGTGAGCTTGATTGAGGCTTGATTGATAGGCTTGATAGCCTGTACTGGCGCTAGCCTTGGTGTTAAGTTTCGTCGTCCCAAGTCGCCAGCCCGCACAAAAGCTCTATATTGTCGTCGTCTGCTGCCTCCTCCTCCACCACCTCGTCGTCGCCTCCGAGGCCAGCTCTTTGCCACCGTCGTACGCACTGTATTGCCGCTAGAAGTTGAGGTCCTAGACGTCGTCGTCGCGGCTCTAAGAGGTCGCCCAGCTCACTGAACAGGCGCTCACACTCACAGCTTGACGCTGGGATAGAGAGTACGTCAAGCGCAAGCTTACTGAGGCTAGGGTAGCAATCGCGCATGCTCACCCCAGTATTTGATAGGGTTATCTGCGTGTTCTGTACCTCTCTCGGCTGCCGGCTCGCTGCGCTTCCACCTCTTAAACTCGTCCTCGTCGGCGGTGAGGCTGCTGGCAGTACTAGGGTTGAGTATACTGTCGATCGCGTCGTCTATATCGCTTGGAATCACTGCCGACGGCCTTACCGCGCGCGGTGAGTTGTTGTACTGCGCCCAGAGCGCCTGAAAGCTGGCGTTACTAGCCTCGAGCCAGTTGGGCTTCTTAACCCACGCCTTATCGCAGTAGTACTTGTACATTGGATGGAGTATTGTAGCGGCGTAGTACGCGGGCGAGTCGTCCAGCTTAGAGTAGTAGTCATCGGCCTTCTGCCAAGCTGCGCGCAAGTTGATTGCAATGTGATCCTCAGGCGACTCATCGTGCTCGTTGTAGTTAACCGCCTCGTACGCGTTGACGCGCTGCTCGTAGTAGGTAAGCAGGTATTCGAATATTGGAATTATCTCAGCAATAGCCCCAAAGCTGCCCGCTTTTTCCGCGCCCTTCGAGGCGCTTTGTAGCAGTCTTAAGCGGTTTTAAGATGTCCATGTACTCTGTAATTACTGCCCAATCAGCACCTGTAAGACCGTCTGATCGCATCCACGGCTGCGCAACTAGCAGCTTGTTGCCGCGACTTTGCGCAAACGTGTCCTCCCTTTGCACCCGCTGTATATGGTGAGTAGCGTAGGCGTTGACTGCAAACTGCAGCTTTATGGCACGCTCAAAGCATAAGTAGTACGAGTTCCACCGCGTAACGACAGGTTTAACGGGCTCGAGGATCTTGCGATCGTCGGCTGACGCGCTAGACGGCAGCTCAGTGTGGGCGAGGCGCTGGAAGTCCTCGAAGAGCTTATGCTGTTGCGGCGTTTTGATGTAGTTGATGATACTAAGCAGTACGCCAAGTAGGCCTACGCGCCTCCACTCCTCTATGAAGTCGTGCTCGTCGGTGAGCTCTTGTACGTCGTTGTCGAACGAGGCGGCGCTGCCCTTGCCCCAGAGGAGCGTCTGGCCGATAAGGTTGAGCGTGTGAGGTCCGCAGCGGAGGCGCCGATGGGTGGCATTAAAACCGTACTCTTAAGCTACTATTGCAATAGTACTGTTGTTGTTAGTAGCGTTATCAAGCACAAAGTAACCAATCGACTGCGACGTAATCTTAAAATTCTGTAGCGTTTTTATAAAAAACCTCAGCCATCCTCTCGCCACTGTAAGCGCCTATCAGCTAGGGCAGCGCTATAGGCAAGTCCTGCAGGTCGCCTCTGCTGTCGACAAAGTGCGCAACGACGCCTAGAAAGCCACGCTTTGCCGCCCTTTGTCGTCCATCCATCAAAGCTAAGGTGTACTTTACTAAGCGCCTGCGACAGTTGCAAGATAACGCGCGGCTTTAGGTGCTTGTACAAGCGCGCAACGTACTAGGAGACGCTTACATAAGACGTCCAAAGCGCTCGTTCTACTAGTGGGTTAGCAGCTTTAAGGAGGCGTCAAAAAGCTGGTGTTTCAAACTTAAAAAGAGGGTGATTGTTCTTAACAAGCCAGCTAACAGCTACTAGCTAGAAGCGCTAGGTATTGAAGCCAGCTAGCTTGTTAGCTATCTTCTGCGACACGCTGTTGTTGCTGTTCTTAAGCAGGTGTTATAGCCAGGTAGGTTTTGCAGCAACAGCCAACTTGCTGTAGCTATAGCCGCGCTTAGGCAGCTCTAAGTGTCGCTGCGCTAACAACGTTGAGAGCGTTATCTTATATATCCCCACGCCTATATCTATATACTATATACTTATGCTACAGTGACGGCACACGAAGTATAGCTTACTTAGGTTCTTTAGCAGCGCAACGCAGTAGCTATAGCGATAGATCCAGCTCTTACGCAACTTCTGCGACAAGAGCGGCTTCATATACTTGCGTAAACGTCCCCAATCAATTCCCTTAAAGTCGTCCATAAGGCTTGCGTCCAGCGCCTCTTACAAGGTCTCATTATCTAGGGCTGCTGCCAACAAGGCTGCTGTTACCCTCTCGCTGCCCTTAGTAGGCGCGACGATAGCGTCTTTAACGTTAGGCCGCGACTCGCGTACGTAGTTGCGACTCAAAAGTTGAAGCCTGGGACGCCTCTCTACGAGAGCTCTGCGAGGCGACAGACGCGACGGCGATGGCGATGGCGATAGCTGACTATCGACGGGTATAGGCTGGCTGGCTGACAGTGCCGCGGGCGGTGGAGGATTTAACGCGTTTCTTCGGGCGAGTAAGGTCATCAGAGGCGCGTTTCTTAGGAGGCATGGCGGTGGCACCACGATAAGGGCGACAGGAGCAAAAAAAATAACGCGATATTAGGTTGTGATAAAAGGCACAAGTTTTAGTATTGTGTGTTGTCTATCGGAAGGCGCGTAAGAGCCTGTACGAGGCTCAGAGGCTACTAAGGCACTAACTACGCGCGATCACGTAAGAGGTATTAGTGGACCATCTACTCTTTTTTAACAGGTTGTTTAGGGGGCTGGTGGAGGGAGTATAGTGTTACAGAAGTTAGGATAATTACCTGCCTCCCCTAATAAAAGCGCCCTGCTAAAAATAGCAAAAGATATCGCGATCGCTCCTGCTGCAAAACAAGCAGCCTCACACGCTAGCTTAATCAAGCCTATTAAGCTAAACAATTACGCTAACCCTCCTCAGCTTAGATTGCTAACAAATTAGTATAGGCGAGCTTGACTTAATAGGATTAATAGTTATCAAGCTATCAATCAAGCGCTTGCAAGCCGCTTGATTGTTGACAAGTCTGATAATAAGAAGGGGCCCTGTCACTGCTGGACGCCAGAAACAAAGAAAGAGAAGGAGGCTGCTACTGCTCGAATTAAGAAGCTTAACCAGGAGCTAGAGCCTATTATGAAGGCACAATAGGGGCTTGAAAATGGAATGCGTCGCCTTGCTCTACGTAATAAGCCTGGACGACAACCTCAATGGACGTGGAACAAGAAGACTGGAAAGGTCAGCCAGGGCAGAGAGGATTAGGTATTGACTAGTATCGATACCAGACGTTTGTCCTACTTCCAAAGCTTATACCCTTTGCTAAGGAGTGCAAAGCAGAGCGGCCAGGAACAGTTATACAAGAAGATAAGGCGCCTTCTCACAATCATCACGTCCAGAGCTACATGTATAGCATCCATAATATTGCGAAGCTGCTTTAGTGTGGTAATTCACCTAATTTAAACGCTATTAAACCTTGCTGGCCATAGATGAAGAGAGCTACTACAAAGAAAGGTGCACCAAAGAGCAGAGCAGAGGCTGTCCGTGCTTGGGAGCAGTGCTGGCAAGATCTACCTTAGGAGAAGATCCAGGCTTGGGATTGAGCGTATTCCTGTTTATATCAAAAAGATCATTAAGGTAGAAGGAGGTAACAAGTATAAGGAGGGCAGGAATCTCCATAGACTTAGGTAATCGGATATATATCCAAATTAAGAATGTGGCGCAGACCCCTGCTCGCCAAGGTGGGCAAGGACTTTTGAAAGGCACCTCCGTACCAACATGTTCTTAAAGTTAACACTGCTCTATGTCAACATTCAATTCTTAAAATCCAACATTAAACCAAATAACCTCATCCTTGTAGGATATTCTAAAAGCTCGGCTGGCACAATTGGTTAGCGCGTGGGACTTTTAATCCCAAGGCTCAGGGTTCGAGTCCCTGGTCGAGCGGGGATTTTTTTTTGGAAGATAAATATATCGGAAACAAAAAGGCTTATTTTTCGAAATTACTTTTTTGGGCAAAAAATTAGGTCCAGAGTGGGTGAATGGAATGGAGTAGCATCTACCTATTACTTAATCGATCTATCAACTACATATAATCTACCTATCGATCTTTCCATTCATTAATCTATCAATCCATTTATCCATTCATCTATCCATCTATCAACCCATCAATCCGCTATTCCATCCATCCATTATCAACCACTTTAATCGATCAACCCAACAACAACTGACCTATCCATAACTGATCAATCTAAAGACATATGGCTTGCATCCGTCCTATTCCCTGAACGCTTTGCTGGCCGGTTTGCAACCTCTTTTCCTTTCCTAAGGCGCTTCTTCTTGACCGAAGGCGATTGCGCAACTGCGTCCATCCTCTCTTCCCGCTCGTTCGATCCCTGACGGTCGAGGTCTAGTTTCGCTTTCCATAGCGACGGAGCAACGGGTACTAGGGACTACGAGTCCCTCCAGACCTTGACTGCAAGTTTATGCACGAGTATGTTCTTTTCGGGGAAAATCTGCCCCCATTTCGGCTTTTCGAAGCCCACGAAAAGATTTTGGTTCCGCGAGAACATGTCGCTGGCACTTTCCCAATGGTCCTTCTCTTCAGCGAGTGCGCTGGTTTTCTTGTCGCACTCGGCGAAAAACGCAGCCCAAGAGCTAGGGGCGTCGAGAAAGAGTCGGTCCACGATGAACCTGAGCATTACTAGGTTGGAGTAGGCCGATCCACTCCGTAGTTGGAGGTCCTTCTCCTTCGCTGTGTCCAATTCGCTACTCATGTCGCTTTCGAAAAAGTGTGCGGGTGAATGGAAAATTGCGATACCACGGTCCCACCAGAAATTGTCCTCGGACTGTGCGGTTCCAATCATCAACGTCACAGGACAGTCCTGCCGGGAATCCACCACACCCCGTCGAATGAGATCCATGGTTGTCCAGCTACACTTTGGCCGCGCGACTGTGTCGAGGTAGGTGGTGATCTTTCGGGACACATCGTCCCATTGCTCTATAATCGTAGTGCTACGTCTCTCAGACGCATGAAGTAGGTACTGTCAATGATTTCAACCTCGAAACGGTCCAACCCCGCGTCCAGGCAGCATTGCCTTAGTTCTAGGAGCGAGCTAGTCCTTATGGTTCCCGTTTTGTCGGCAACCGCCGCAACTACGGTCAGGGTTTTCGGTGCAGCGTTGGGATCGTCGCCGCGATGAAAGCTTCGTGTGAAGCATCTTCTGGCAAGCTCTACCCCCAAACCAGAAATAACTTTTTCTACCCGTCCAAAAAACTCCGTTCGATTTGCGAGGCCGATATCCTCCGCCAGGCGGGACTCTATCGGTGGACACAATAGACGGCCGGTGCCAATCCGGTTGGGCTCGAAGCGAGTGTCCGGAACGAAAGGGGGTGCGGGGTCGGACGTGGCCATCGCGGCGCAGTATGGCGATATTGAAAACTCGGGCGGGGCGGAAGCGTAACGTACGTGACCTTTGCGCCGACAAGGGGACTTATATCGGGTAGGGAACTAAAAATGCGCTTTTAGTTAGGTAGCAAGGAAGCATGGATAGAACAGTATCAACCATGGTGTGAGATGCTGCTCTGAACCACGGAACCCAAAAAAGGGCGAGACGCGGATTTAGCTACATGTGCAGTGGCGCCGAGAGGGGTGATGTGGGTATTCTCAGGTAGAGTAAAAGTTTGATTGAGTAACTCATGTGGGCGAGCTGGCCTATATCACAGCCGCGCTATTATGTAAGCGTAAACACAGCTCAGGTGCTCATGCCAAAAGAGCGCGGAGCCCCTTCCGCCAACAGTCCTCCCAAATGGCTGAGTGCCATAGGATAGATACTGGCGAGATGAGTCACTGCACAACAATGGTTCTGAGCCGTATGAGACTTAACTCTGAGGTCACTGTACCATAGGTCGCTGTCATGTGATCGGCCCTTCACAATTATCGCGTCATGCTTCGGCTCAGCTATTGAGAAGACTTATGCAGGTGAAAACGTGGCGGTATTATCAACATCTTTTTCTTTAGTTGAATTACCCAGGATGCCGAAACGTCGCATCACCAACTCCAAAACGCTCGAGGATGTCCCAAAGTCATACAAGGCCAAAATATGAAAAGTATCGATGCGTCGTGCATTGTGATTCTAGATCTGATGCCGAAATATCATCCAGGTCGTCTCCATAGCTCCGTATGCGAACAACATTCATGCGCTACTCACTGTTCATCATTACAACATGAATCATCCTAAAAGGTTGGTGAAGATAGATGAAGGATACATTTGTGCTGAACAGGAGTAGGAGCGGTTCAACTTACAATAACGATAAGGTCAGGTCCCCTCGGATGGACGCCTTGAGCTCGATCTCGATCTCCAGATTCGCATCCAGTTTGAGCTTCAGACCATCCGTGTCATCCAGCGAACTCTTCTCTTTCTCGGGAGCGAGCATGTACTTTGGCTGGTTGGGGTCGGTGCCGCGTAGCGGGATTTCACCGCGCATTGCTCGAGCGTGGGTGACTGGACCATCCATGGATGTGCTGTCGGGGCCAATGCGCTCAAACATTTGCATCTGCTGGAGTTCGCCGTTGGCATCGGCCTCCTCAAGCGCTTCCAGCGACGTCGTCTTCAGGTACTTGCCCTCCTCCATGCCCTTCTGGATGCGTTGTCGGCGGGCGCGGCGCGACGAGGACCGGGACCGGGCGCTTTGCTGGCCAGCCTCTCGTTTTGCCTGTTTCTGTGCGTTGATGGCCTTTTGCTGCTGCATCGTGGTCCGCTCATGGGGCTGGTCGTCGTGTTGGTCAGCCATGCTGGGCAGGGTTCGGGTTCAGTGATCTGTGGGTGTTCTTGGATAGTGAAGTGTGTTGGAGTTGGGTGGCTATGGCAAGAGTAGGCACGCCAGAAGGAGGGCCAGACGGGACGGAGGAACAGGAGGAGTACTCTGTATGCCGTCCCGCCCGCCGAAATCAAGATTGAGCCCGAGGCATATCACGCCTGGTGGCGACCATTTACGTCATGGTACGAGGCCGTGTGGATGCAACGCGTACTACGGTCCAGTACCTGCATGCGCTTGTCAGAAAAGCATCCTGCACAACGTGCAAAAAGTTGGCAGAAGCAGGAATGTGTCCACGTGCGGGTCGCCCGCATGCCCAGGTGGTGCTGCAAGGGGGTGCATGGATAGCTCAGCTCTCAGCCACAGCTTCCTACTGCGGCGTATACGCAGCTTCATTCACCATGTCAAGTCACGCACACTTCGCATACGAGGGAGGCAGTCCAGCGCCATTATCAAGGTTACATAGTCTTTCTATGCACATGCATGCAAACAGGTAATTACATCATCAACGCCATGTTCCCAACGCCGCGAAGAGAGACGATCAAGCAAAAGCTCCATTATTATCCAATCGTGCAACAGACGGAAAGAAAGCTCGCCGGACACAGTTTAGTTGCTGCTCAAAGTCAGCCAGGACTCAATGAGGTGTATGTAGAGCGCTGGACACTTACAGGAGACCAAGTGTGAGGTCACCGTGGATCTTCGCCTTGAGCTGGATTTCGATGTCGAGGTTGAGCTCCAGCCTCAGGCGGAGCTGCTCGCCCTTGCTGTCCTCCTCCTCGCCGCCACCACCGCCAGTCAAGCCTCCAAGGGCCTTGCCCGCCGTGTTGCCGACTTGATTGACAGCTTGGCCAGCCGTGTCCTGCACCATGCCGGTTGCGCCTCCAACGAGCTCGCCGCCAGGGACGTTCTCGCTGATGCCCTCGAGCGGGCCACCACCTTTGCCGCCCTGCTGCTTCTTCTGGCGCTGGCGGTTGCGGCGGCCGCCCGACGCAGACACATCAGAACGCGCAACGGACTCGGAGTCCGAGTCTTGCCCTCGTCGTCCACGACCACGGGATTGGCGGCGCCTCGACTGCGACTTTGACTTTTGCTGTTGCGGCTCGGGCTCAGAGTCGTCGGCATCGGCGCTTGTTGTCGTTTGTTTGCGTCCTGCGTCCTCTTGCTCAGCCTCTCCTTCAGGGGCAGGCGTGGCCTCAGGAGTGGGCTGTTGCTGCTGAGGCTTCTTGTTGCCCAACTTCTTTGGCGTCTTTTTCTCGGTTTTCTTACTCGTGCTTTCTGCGCTGCCCTGGCCGCCGATGGAGGCGTTGGTATTGGCCTGGCCCTCTCCGGAGATGGAGTTCTTGGTCTCTGCGACTGTGTCCGCCATGATGTTGTAGGTAGTTCAAACGATGTAATTCAAAGTGTAGATGCAGTAGAGTGTTGAGGATGTCAAGGAAGAAGATGCACAAGCGCGAACTGACAAGAGAAAAGTCACAGAGAACAGGAACCGGTTTGAGCCAGAGGTACATCAGCTCCATGCACACACGGAACCACATAGCTATGCACTCTGACGCAATCAGTGGCACACGTAGTCGCTCGGAATCCCGCGGTGCGTCGTTACTGAAGATCTTCGTCGTGTTAAGATTCGCGTCGTTACAGTAATAGTAAAACCTGCCTTATCCCTGTACAGATCGTCGTGTCGCACGATGGACAAGCCTGGATTCCCATACGGCAAACCACCGAGTTTTGGTAGGGCTGCTGTATTGCATGTTACCTTGGCGTGTATAGATCCGTGCAAGTACTGTTATGCACACCTTCTTCAGGTTAGTGCTTGTCGGCGAGATGAAACAGGCAGGGCTAGAAGCCTAGAACTACCCAGACCGGTATGTATTCATTATATCGATCCTGTTTGAATACAGCATGGCATAACTTGTATACAGGTAATTTCAAAAACTGGTATCCGGGCCCGGGCTGAGATCGGGACGATGGCTGGCATTTGCTAGGTTCGCAAGGGTGGCCAACTTGCGGAGCCCTCCGCCGGAACCTTGACAACGGGGCATAGGCGCTTGTTGGCATGGTTTTACCTAGATGATCCGACCAGGTAATACTGTAAATGGAACAGCAGGGGGCACAGTGGGAACAAGCCACTTTATTTCCGCTCCGCCCGTTACGCAATGGATCGCGATGGCGGCCGATAGCCACGTTGTAATGTGATGGCTCACTCGTCCTTGGTCGGCGCAAGTCAGCTGGTGGAGAGAACTTGAAGGAGAACGTGGTAGCTTTCGATGTGATGTGTGTCCTTTGTATGAAATGGAGAAGATGAGAAAGCACCGATCACATAGTGCACGAGCCACTTCAAATGTTGTTCGGAGCATGCCCCGCGCCAGTGACCGGTGGACAAGCACCACATGCACTACACGAGGTCACAATCGCACCTGTTTATTAGCATCCCACAGGTAATATGGCAACTCCCGAGGCACAAGAAACTGCCACCAAAGAGCGAATCGTAAAGCACATGAACTCTGACCATGCCGACTCGGTGAGCTCCTACCTTGAGCACATATGCGAGCACGGTGAGGTTTGACACTGACTTCTGCAGGTCCATCGATACTTGGAAGCGTTTAAACAAAAATCTTTCTATCAAGTCCGCAGTGCTCGTCTGGCAGATTTGACACTGAACGACATGAAATTCCACTGTGGTGGACAACAGCTCACTATCCCCTTCGATCCACCGATGAAGTCCCTTCGTGAGGCACGCGAACGCCTCGTGCAAATGGACAAGGATGCCCTTCAAGCTCTGGGTCGCAGCGACATTACCGTCACGAAGTACATTCCGCCCTATGTGCATTTTCTTCATCTGTTCAACTTCACTCAATGTCTGCTCACCTACGTCGCCTTCTCCCGCCAGGCAAACTTCAAACCTGGGTCAATTCTTTATGACAACTTGTTCTTCCAGCTCCCTCGCTTCAACAAGTTCTGCTTGACGATTCAGCCACTCTTGATTGGGATCATGCTGGGCATCCACGTCCTTGAAACTGTATACATGGTCAGGAAGCTAGGCAGGCACGGTGTGGCACCTTACGACGGCATTTGGTGGACTTGGGCTGGAAGCTGCTTCGTCGAGGGCTGGACTGCCTTCAAGAGGATGGATGACATGATCGAGGAGAAGAGGAAGGAGAAGGAAGCGAAGAAGCACTGAGTCCATTGATACTACGATGCCCCCTGATATTGTTTCTCACATTACGATCCAATAAAACAACAATATCTGAATGCTTTGATATATGACTCCGTCGACGTCGACATCTGGTAGCATTGTATCTATGGCTTCCAAAGATTGTCTGAGAGCGTGACATGGCTCCGAATTCGGCAAGCGCAATCGATAAGCATAGTTTTCGGCGAAGTCGGAGTCACATCAAATCTCCAACCACCCTCATCCGCATGATATCCCAAGCTTAACGTGACGCTGTTTCTTCTTGTTTGTTCCGTGTACCATAGGCGTCCAATGGCTCTGCGATTTTCTTCCAGGCAGCTGGCTACCGCATTGCGCGTGCCGCGTACCAATTGCTGCTCGGCGCGATTTTCCTCTACTACTGCTGCATTGGAGGGCTCAAGCCTCGCTCGAGATGTAAAGGAGTCGATAGCAGTATGCATGCTGATTAAAAACACTACATGTCTGCAGTGCTAATCGTCCTGCAGCGAGAAGCCTCTTTACCCACGCCTGACCCTCCATCCACGTCCAAAACGGCCGGCCTCGTCAACCAACAACTTCCGTATATGGTCCCTACCTATGTTCGCCCACCGCCCATGTTCGAATTTGGACAAGGGTGCTATCTATACGATTTGGAAAACAGGAAATACTTGGACTTCGCAGCCGGCATTGCTGTCAATGCGCTAGGACATTGCGACGAAGGTGTTGCGCAAGTGATTACTCAACAGGTGCGTCTCATCGCTACAGTGGCAACGACACCGCAGACATGAGACACCATGCTGACGGCTTTGACTATAGGCGCGACTCCTCATGCACACCTCGAATCTGTACCACAACCCCCAAACTGGTATGCTTTCGAAGCAGCTCATCCAGCTCACCCATGCCACGCGTGGCTTCGCTTCTGCTACGCGCACCTTTATCTGCAACAGCGGATCTGAGGCGAACGAGGCTGCTATAAAATTTGCTCGCAAGGTCGGCAAGGAAGTGTCACCAGACAAGCCCAAACATGAGTTTGTCTCCTTCCAGGGCTCGTTTCATGGTCGAACAATGGGTTCTCTGAGCGCGACCCCAAATCCAAAGTATCAGAAGCCTTTCTCGCCCATGTTACCCGGTTTCAGATACGGAACTTTCAACGATGTGGATGGAATCAATGACTTAGTGACGGAGGAGACGTGCGGAGTCATAATCGAGCCCATCCAGGGCGAGGGTGGTGTGAATGTCGCAACGGCTGAGTTTCTAGTCGCGTTGCGGAAGCGCTGCACTGAAATCGGTGCTGTGCTCGTCTACGACGAGATTCAATGTGGTCTAGGGAGGACAGGCACATTCTGGGCTCACGCGGCATATCCGAAAGAATGTCATCCAGACATTGTTACCACAGCCAAGGCTCTTGGTAACGGATTTCCGATCGGCGCGACCATTGTAAACGACTTTGTCTGTGACCACATTCAGACCGGCGATCACGGCACAACATTTGGCGGCAATCCTCTTGGCTGCCGCGTGGCTTCCTATGTCCTGTCGCGCCTGTCCTCTCCTGAGATTCTCGAATCAGTACCCAAGAAGTCGGAAGTATTCAAGGAGCATTTCCGATCCTTACAGAAGCGTTTCCCGGGCCAGATCAGGGAATTCAGAGGGCAAGGCTTGATACTCGGGCTGCAACTCGATACTGACCCGACTCCGATCATAACTGCGGCACGGGAACGAGGCCTGCTAGTTATCAGTTGTGGAACGAACACTTTGAGGTTTGTCCCGCCGCTTGTCATTACCGAAGCGGAGATCAATGCTGGCATGGGCTATCTTGGCCGATGCAATGGAGAGTGTCTGGAGCAAAGGGGAGCAGGTACCGGGGACGCCTGGACAGCAGGAGATGCGATGATGTTGAATTGCCTATCTGCTTCTATACTTTCAGCACGGCACGGCGTTTAGGGCAAGGCATTCCATTGCCTGGGTGTATAGACAAAATACCGTGACGGCAGACTTGTCAACAATCAAGCGGCTTGCAAGCGCTTGATTGATAGCTTAATAACTATCAATCCCATCAAGTCAAGCTCGCCTATACTAATTTGTTAGCAATCTAAGCTAAGGAGGGTCAGCTTAATTATTTAGCTTAATAGGCTTAATTAAGGTAGCGCGTAAGGCTGCTCGTTTTGCAGCAGGAGCAATCGCGCGATATCTTTTGCTATTTTTAGCAGGGCGCTTTTACTAGGGAAGGCAGGTAATTATCCTAACTTCTGTAACACTATACTCCCTCCACCAGCCCCCTAAACAACCTGTTAAAAAGAGTAGATGGTCCACTAATACCTCTCACGTGATCGCGCGTAGTTAGTGCCTTAGTAGCCTCTAAGCCTCGTACAGGCTCTTACGCGCCTTCCCGATAGACAACACACAATACCAAAACTTGTGCCTTTTATCACAACCTAATATCGCGTTCGCGTTATTTTTTTTTTGCTCCTGTCGCCCTTATCGTGGTGCCACCGCCATGCCTCCTAAGAAACGCGCCTCTAATGACCTTACTCGCCCAAAAGAAACGCGTTAAATCCTCCACCGCCCGCGGCACTGCTGTCAGCCAGCCTATACCCGTCAATAGTCAGCTATCGCCATCGCCATCGCGTCTGTCGCCTCGCAGAGCTCTCGTAGAGGCGTCCCAGGCTTCAACTTTTAAGTCGCAACTACGCAAGTCGCGGCCTGAAGACGCTATTGTCGCGCCTACCAAGGGCAGCGAGAGAGGGTAACAGCAGCCTCGTTGGCAGCAGCCCCAGATAATAAGACCTTGCAAGAGGCACTGGACGCGAGCCTTATGGACGACTTTGAGGGAATTGATTAGGGGCGTTTACGCAAGTATATGAAGCCGCTCTTGTCATAGAAGTCGCGTAAGAGCTGGATCTATCGCTATAGCTACCGCGTTGCGCTGCTAAAGAACCTAAGTAAGCTATACTTCGTGTGCTGTCACTGCTACGAGCATAAGTACACAGATATAGGCGTAGGGATATATAAGACAACACTCTTAACGTTGTTAGCGCAGCAACACTTAGAGCTGCCTAAGCGCAGCTATAGCTACAGCAAGTTAGCTATTGCTGCAAAACCTACCTAGCTACAACGCCTACTTAAGGACGGCAACAACAGCGTGTCGCAGAAGATAGCTAACAAGCTAGCCAGCTTTAATACCTAGCGCTTCTAGTTAGCAGCTGTTAGCTGGCTTGTTGAGAACAATCACCCTCTCTCTAAGTTTGAAACACCAGCTTTTCGACGCCTCCTTGAAGCTGCTAACCACACTAGCAGAACGAGCGCTTTGGACGTCTCATGTAAGCGTCTCCTAGTACGTTGCGCGCTTATACGAGCACCTAAAGCTGCGCGTTATCTTGCAACTGTCGCAGGCGCTTAGCAAAGTACACCTTAGCTTTGATAGATGGACAACAAAGGGCGGCAAGCGTGGCTTTCTAGGCGTCGTTGCGCACTTTGTCGACAGCAGAGGCGACCTGCAGGACTTGCCTATAGCGCTGCCCCAGCTGACAGGCGCTCATAGTAGCGAGAGGATGGCCAAGGTCGTTATAAAAACGCTACAGGATTTTAAGATTACGTACGTCGCAGTCAATTGGTTACTTTGTGCTTAATAACGCTACTAACAACAATAGTACTATTGCAATAGTAGCTCAAGAGTGCGGTTTTAATGCCACCCATCGGCGCCTCCGCTGCGGACCTCACACGCTCAACCTTATCGGCCAGACGCTCCTCTGGGGCAAGGGCAGCGCCGCCTCGTTCGACAACGACGTACAAGAGCTCACCGACGAGCACGACTTTATAGAGGAGTGGAGGCGCGTAGGCCCACTTGGCGTACTGCTCAGTATCATCAACTACATCAAAACGCCGCAACAGCATAGCTCTTTGAGGACTTCCAGCGCCTCGCCCACACTGAGCTGCCGTCTAGCGCGTCAGCCAACGATCGCAAGATCCTCGAGCCCGTTAAACCCGTCGTTACGCGGTGGGAACTCGTACTACTCATGCTTTGAGCGTGCCATAAAGCTGCAGTTTGCAGTCAACGCCTACGCTACTCACCATATACAGCAGGTGCAAAGGGAGGACACGTTTGCGCAAAGTCGCGGCAACAAGCTGCCAGTTGCGCAGCCGTGGATGCGATCAGACAGTCTTACAGGTGCTGATTGGGCAGTAATTACAGAGTACATAGACATCTTAAAACCGCTCAAGACTGCTACAAAGCGCCTCAAAGGGCGCAGAAAAAGCGGCAGCTTTGGGCTATTGCTGAGATAATTCCAATATTCAAATACCTGCTTACCTACTACGAGCAGCGCGTCAACGCGTACGAGGCGGTTAACTACAACGAGCACGATAAGTCGCCTGAGGATCACATTGCAATCAACTTGCGCGCAGCTTGGCAGAAGGCCGATGACTACTACTCTAAGCTGGACGACTCGCCCGCGTACTACGCCGCTACAATACTCCATCCAATGTACAAGTACTACTGCGATAAGGCGTGGGTTAAGAAGCCCAACTGGCTCGAGGCTAGTAACGCCAGCTTTCAGGCGCTCTGGGCGCAGTACAACAACTCACCGCGCGCGGTAAGGCCGTCGGCAGTGATTCCAAGCGATATAGACGACGCGATCGACAGTATACTCAACCCTAGTACTGCCAGCAGCCTCACACCGCCGACGAGGACGAGTTTAAGAGGTGTGGAAAGCGCAGCGAGCCGGCAGCCGAGAGAGGTACAGAACACGCAGATAACCCTATCAAATACTGGGTGAGCATGCGCGATTGCTACCCTAGCCTCAGTAAGCTTGCGCTTGACGTACTCTCTATCCCAGCGTCAAGCTGTGAGTGTGAGCGCCTGTTCAGTGAGCTGGGCGACCTCTTAGAGCCGCCGCGACGACGACGTCTAGGACCTCAACTTCTAGCGGCAATACAGTGCGTACGACGGTGGCAAAGAGCTGGCCTCGGAGGCGACGACGAGGTGGTGGAGGAGGAGGCAGCAGACGACGACAATATAGAGCTTTTGTGCGGGCTGGCGACTTGGGACGACGAAACTTAACACTAAGGCTAGCGCCAGTACAGGCTATCAAGCCTATCAATCAAGCCTCAATCAAGCTCACGATCTCAGCTTGTTAGCCCTAACAATCCAAGCTGACGCCCTCAAAAATCGAGCAATCCAAGCTAACGCCTCAGCTTGGATTGGCTTGATTGTTGACAACTATGCGTGACGGTCGGTCTTCTTCGTTAATGAAACGGAATAATCTCGTACACAGAATCATCGCAAGGTGTTCCTTGCACAGGCTCAATATGCGCAAACTTCCGCCTGTGTACTATGAGTTCAAATCTACGGTGCCGAATTATATTGCTGCTGTTTGAAATATAGGGCTCCACGAGTGGCAGCCTGAGGCATCATAAACGTGGGCCAGAAAAGTTTCTTGCCCCACCTCGGCCGCTCAACCCCGCGACACGACACACACGCGCGTCAAATGGAGGACGACCGAGCAGCCACGAATCTGGGGCCCTCAGCAGAGGAGGGCGTGCCTGATGAAGTTCCCGTCGTGCCAAAGCAACCCAAGCGGCGTTTCGTAGGCAGGAAGAGACGGCGACCGAGGCAGGCAAGACGGCAGATGCCAACGCGAACATCGAGGACTCGAGCGCGATACAAGGTGTGAGACACACCCCCCAGAACACCACGAGAAGGTTATCTGTGCTGACAGTATTGCGAAGGGGCCCAGCCGCGTCGTACAGCCCGCGCGCTGAACTCGATCCCCGACTCGATTCTCCACGATGCCGACATCAACGCCGCCATCGCCCTCCTCCCACCCAACTACAACTTCGAAATCCACAAATGTATCCATCGCATCCGCTCGTCGGGGGCGACCAACATCGCCCTGCAGTTCCCCGAGGGGCTGCTCCTTTTCGCGACTACCATTTCCGACATCCTCACGCGCTTCTGCCCCGGCACGACTACACTGATCATGGGGGACGTAACGTACGGCGCATGTTGTATTGACGATTTTACCGCACGAGCGCTGCTGGGATGCGACTTGCTTATCCACTATGCACACAGCTGCCTGATCCCGGTGGCGGTAACCAAGATTGCGACGCTATACATATTCGTGGCAATCGGCATCGACACGCAGCATTTGGTGAACACCATAACGCAGAACTTCCCAACCGGAAAGACGATAGCCTTGGTCGGAACAATACAGTTCAACGCGACAATACACGGTATTGTATCGGTTCTGAAAAGAGAAGGGTACAATGCCATAGTCCCGCAAATCGCGCCGCTATCGAAGGGCGAGATCCTAGGCTGTACATCACCATCTATGGCGATCAAGCAGGGTCAACTGGATGCGAAGGGACGAGAAGAACCGGTTCCAGATATGCTGCTATACCTAGGCGACGGACGCTTCCATCTCGAAAGCGCTATGATCGCGAACCCCTCGCTCCCCGCATACCGCTACGATCCTTATTCTCGTCGCCTGACCCACGAAACCTATGCGCACACATCGCTCTACTCTCTTCGACGGACGGCTATTCTCACAGCTCGGAAGGCGCGTACGTGGGGAATCATACTCGGGTCGCTTGGTCGCCAGGGCAATCCACACACCCTAACGCTCATCGAGAACGAGCTGAAACGGCAAGGACTCAATTCCGTAAATCTGCTCCTCTCTGAGATTTTTCCTGGGAAGTTAGCAATGATGGATGACGTGGACGCTTGGGTTCAAATTGCGTGTCCTCGACTGAGCATCGATTGGGGGTATGCATTCCCGCGGCCGCTTCTGAGTCCGTATGAGGCGCTCGTTGCGCTGGGCGTTAGAGATGCACCTTGGCTGGAAGAAGAAGTCGGAGAGAAAGAGGCTAGGAAGAATCTATATCCTATGGACTTTTATGCGAAAGAAGGGTTGGGCCGGACGACAGTGGACCACGTGAAAGCTGCGGTGGAGATCGGAGGTTGAGTATCAGGGGAATGTTGGGCATGGTTCGGCGTTAAAGGCACTCGGAAGAAAATGGGTTCGAAGAATTGAAAGGCGCACATCGGCTTGGTATTGGAAGAAGATATCTGATTAGATGGCTTGGGAAAATAAAGACTGTTGCTCTCGTAAAGTCTTCGAGGATGACTTTGCTGATATCCATGACACCATGTTCCCTGTACAGCTGCCATCTCACACCGAGATTTTTGCCCCATCCAAGCCATACCTTGCTCAAAGCTGCGACAACATCTTCCAAAGACCTCACTCATCAACAAAGCGCAAAGTCCCACACTTTTCCGCACCCCAACCTACTCGCATCCTCGCCGACGGAAACCCCGCGGCCACCACCGACCGGTACCGTGGGTCACCACCTGGTGCACGGCCCCACCTGGTGCACGGTTTCCAGATGCCCACACCCACAACTTTTGCAGCTGTAGAGTCGCATATATATTGTATTATCGCGAGATTTTTTAGTGGAGGGCTTTTAAGGACCTATTTGATTGATTGGTAACGATAAACTACGTGCGATACCTCTGTGGGAGGCGTACTTTGCGGGTGCGCGTGGCAGGGCCGGGTGTAGGCACCACATCAACTACAGATAATATATCCACACCAACATCCTCTGTCTCCTTAGCGACTTGAGGAGGTGGTGCAAAGGCCTTTTGACGGCGTCTATTACCCTTTTTGGAGAATTATATATCTTGTTGGAGTTGCTTTTTGGCTTCGCGCGCGCGATCCTAGCTTCTTCGCGCTGCACGGCCTTCTCGCGCTGTTCTTGAAGGCGTATTTCTTTGGCCACCTCTCTTATGCGCTGCCTCTCTTCAAGCATAGTAGCCTTCTCCTGCTTCTGCTGCTCCCTACGCTGAATCTCCTTAGACTTCTGTTGTTGTAGTAGCTGCTCATCGGCATCCTTTTGTGCTTAGCGATTGCAGGCGTCCTTAACTTTAGATAGCGACCAGAATATAGCTCCACTATTATACTCCTGCGGTGCCTTAAGTAATAGAGGCCTGCCACGTTAACAGCGCTTCTTCTTATTAACAAAGGCCCCTCTGAGTCGCTCATTTTTATGCTGGAGGAGCTGTTTTTGTACAGCCATCATCACGTGAATCGTCTGGCTTAGCTGTTAGGAGCGTCGATCGTAGATATCCTCCACTACCTGGCGCAGTAATCGCTCAATCTTTCTCCAATCTAAAGCGCTGAGTACGGAAGTAGTACTATCGCTTATATAAGGGCCTCTTAGTCTCCTCTATTTTAAACTTCTTAAGTATAGCCTCTAGGTCTAACGGCGAAAGCCCTGTGACTTAAAAAGCCGTTAAGATCGTCTTTTCCTTAAACGTTGTATGCCAGGCCTTATAGAACAAGCGGAAGAAGTCTCTTTTTGTAACCGCGGAGATGCCCTGACAGCTATACATGAACTCGGAGAGCTTGTTTAAGTAGGCAGTTGATAGAGGCTTGAAAAGGCAGACGTCGAGCGGCTACAAGGTATAGGTAGCGTGGGGAGGATAGATGGCCAGAAGAATCCAATTGTTTGTCGCAAAACTTGATAAACTCTATTAATATATGTGAGCCATAGCTGTTAAGGATAAGTAGACGATATAATCGTCTTGCCTTTGCTTTTGTTTCGCGATTGAACACCTGTTCAAGCCATAAGAGCCCTAGCTTGTTGTTAGTCCATCCACTAGGCGATAAGGCGAAGAAGGTTTTGTGCTCTGCAGGGTCAAAATCTTAAAGCCATAAGTCTTATATCTTTGCTAGAAACAGCCTAATAAATTAGCGTAGGCGTAAGATAGCTGCCGTCGGCGCAAATACAGGCTATTGTAGTTATCCACTCCCTGTTGCTGTCCTAGAGTGCTTGTTTTACGCCTCCGTGATTATATCGATGGCGGGAGAACACGCGCTTCATTTTTGACAGCACCCCAATTAAGAAGCCCCTTCTCATCTATATTGTAGATATTGCGAGCCTCGATATCGTACTAAGTTATCTTCTGGTCTAGGAGCTTAAAATATAGGGTGTATTTAAAGGCAGAGTCAGCTCTGTGGCGTGTGGAATCGATGCCGGATGCCTATCGAGATACAAGCTCAATGTGATGCCGCGCAATAAAGTGATCAACCCCAGTTTTTTCCTAGCTCTTTTCCTGCTATTTCTGCTGCGAAATTCCGTATCATCTCCCTTGTAGGTGGTAGCCCTCGTACACAGAGCTTATCAATATATTGTACGAGCTCAGTTTCCTGTGTAGAGTTGAGAAGGCGCATATTATCGACTTTTTCTCCGCATAGCTGCCGATAACCCCGCGGTGACGCTTCGACAGCAACGTTCGATTAACACCGTACTTTTTCGCAGTCTGAGTATAATTAGGCTTCTCTCCAAGCTTCAGCGATTTTAACGACTCTAGGGCAGCCTCCATTGGGTGTATATTGGTGGTGTAAAGCGATTCTGAAAGTGCGGGAGATTTGGTGTTGGCCGTGCACGAGGTGGGGCCGTGCACGAGGTGGGGCCGTGCACGAGGTGGTGACCCACGGTACCGGTCCGACAGCCAGCCCCAATCCTCGGACCCCAACGGAAAACCGGCAGGAAGCCTGCCTCGCGGAAAACTCCAACCAAGCAAGCGACGGGAAACGCAGCAATATTTACTCGAAAGATGTGTGCGAGGTATCGATGGCAGGGTGGTTTCGCGTCTCGTCGTTGCTGGTTAGGCATGTGGGGCTGGGGGTTGGCCAATTAGGTGGCAGGAGGGGCATGTGGTGGGATGCGATTGGTTGGGAATATTTTGGGAAGCTTACGAAGGGGGATTTTGTCAGCCTCTATCAAGGTGCGGAACGAGGAATATGAGTTTTGTCATCGGAGGGGGACGGTCGGGCATACAAAGGCTGGGTGGGACGGGGACGGGGAGAAGCTATACCATGCCCAGGGGACCAAGCATCCAAGGCTTCTTATACGAATCGGTTCTCGTTTGGCTCTTTATAAGCTACAACTCATACAATTGAAGCTATTAAAATCATTTATTCCGTCTATCGGACAACATCAACCACCACCCAAGCTCCAACACACCTAGAAATGCCCAACCCACCATTTCCATCCCCGTCCCGCCAAACCTCCTCCTCCAGCACCACATCCACATCCAGCACAACCACCTCCACCCCCTATACCACCAGCGCGTACTCTTCACACAAATCACGCTCCCACACGACCCCACTGACGAACTAAAGATGCCCCTGCTTGCGGGCGAGAAAGAAAGCAGAGTCAAGAGGGCAGCGAGGGAGGTGGGTAGGATGGTCAAAGAGCATCATCGCAGTGTCAGTGCGGCGTATCGGTCGTATTAAGCGGCGGGGACGGCGACGTGAGGTACCTTTGCTATCTTTGGGTTTGTTGGGTTTGGGATGGGGGTAGGGGGTGGTGGTGGTGGTGGATAAATGATGGGGTCATATGGAATGTTTTTATTCAAGGTTTTGTGATTTGCTTTTACTGTTTTAGTGCAGAATGACATGTTTTTGAAATGCGCGATTTAAATGAATGTAATCGTTGGTCTCTGCTTCTTCAGTTGCAGTGTGGACTTTTTGGTTGCTACTGATATCGCAGGCGAACGTTATAATTCTACGCTAAGGATTAAGCGCAGGAGTTTGCTCGTGAAGCAAGCTACCTAGTGATCTATCGAGGACGGAAAGTTTTCGGGTGGTATATCTTTATTGCGCATACTGAGGCCGCTGCTTCGCACTGGCTGGTAACCGCTACAGCCCTCCTTGGATTGAGGACCAGAGTCCCTAGAGGAGAGAGAGAATTTCACCTTGGGTGTTGTTTTCGCTTTCAAAACGTAACATTCTTCTGTGGATTCTAATACATGTGATGAAAAGACGTATATTGAAGATCTTTGTTGTGTTAAGATTCTAACTAAGGTTAAATCCGCACTATACATAGAGAGGAGTAAAACAGGAGGTACTAAAAGCTAGTACCTAGTAGTAGTATATAGTAGTAGTAACAAAATATATACAAAATAATAATAATTTATTATTATTATTTTATATAGTAGTTTTATTAATAGTAATTAATAAATAGTCTACTATCTAGTAATAACTAAGTTATATTAAACATCTTCGTTATGTAGAGATTCTAACTAAGGTTAAGTCTACACTATACATAGAGAGAAGTAAAATAGAAGGCACTAAAACCTAGTACCCTAGTATATAGTAGTAGTAGTAACAAAATATATATAATATAATAAATAATAATTTTATATTAACTTTAACTTTCTTATAATAGTATTATTAATAGTAGTTAATAGATAGTCTACTATTTAGTATAACTAAGTCATATATTATTTCTTAACTAGTAGACTATTAGAGAGCTATAGTAGACTGTAAAGTTATAACTATAGAAGTAGTGTAGGTAATAAAATAGCAAAACTATAGTTTACTATATACATAGTGTATAAGTCTACTTTTATAATGTTAGTAATATCTAGTGTACTAAATCTTTATTTTAATATATAATTACCACTACTATCTTTTAAATCTAGCTCTTTATCTATTTATATCTAGCGACGCGACACTATTCTATTCTGGCGCCCTAAGTATACTACTTCTACTTATAACTAAGTTATATATTATCTCTTAACTAGTAAACTATTAAAAAGCTATAGTAAAGTGTAGAGTTATAACTATAGTTTACTATATATATAGTGTATAAGTTTACTTACTCTTATAATATTTATAATATTTAAAGATTCTTCTTTTTTAACTTATATAAGACTAATTCTTTTAAATCTAACTCTTTATTATATATAGTAGCGCAATATCTTTTTAGTATCTTAAAATTATATTATCTAATATCTATAGTTAGATAGCTACTAAAGAATTTAAAACTAGTATAGATAACTAGCTAGGTAATATTAGCTATCTAGCTTACCTACTATAAAATATAGTTTAATAAGTAGGGCTACTAAAGAACTAAATTAATTATACTATCCTAAAAGTTTATATCTAATAATTTATTTAGCCTGTATATAATCTTTATACAACTTTAAATCTTTAAGTGCTATGCTATTCTTTTATATAAAGGCCTAGGTAGAAATATAATAACCTTTATAAGAAAGTAATAGCACTTTACTATTATATTACTAGTAAGACTAAAGAATAGAATAAGATATAGAAATAGGCGCCTATTAAAGAAAGAGAGAAAGTATTTCTTATATATTACTAGAGTGTGCGCGCATAGCTATAGTAGAAAAAGCTTCTTATAGTAGTAGTTAATATTATATAGATATATAATAATAATAAGTAAAGCTAGTAGTTAAAAGGTAATAAGAGTAAAGATAAGCGGCAATAGTAGTAGTAGAAGTATAAAGAAGATACGTAGTAGTAGTAAGATTCTAGAGGGCAATATATAGCTCGCTAGTTATAATATTAGGAAAGTTTTTTCTAAAGAGGCTACTTAACTATACGTAGAGATATACGCAAATATGTGTATACTTATATATATTTATGTAAGTATTTTACTAGTACGAAAATGCTTAGAGATATATAAATATATATAGACTTATATAGATGTGTATTAATAGTTTAAATAATTTTTTTAAAGCTTTATAACTTCTTTACTAGTAAAGCTATAATTTTAATAATTTTTTTAATAGATTTATAAAGAAAATACTACTCTTTAATTATTTAATTTAAAAATAGTATTTTTATTATATAATTAGTTAGTAATTAATAAAAAAATCTTTATTTTACTAGTTATTATTATATATGTGTGTGGCGTTAAATTAACTACCTAGGGGTAGCACGACAAAGGCTTTCATCTCAAATAACATAATAAAAAAAGCGGAGCCCTCTGCTTAGTAATTAAAAAGAGCGTAAAAAAGGTAATAAAAAAAAGATTATATATATAGTAATTAATTAAGCGTCCTATCGCCCACACTACTTTCGCGATTGCGACTCTGCGTAGGTCCACTGCAGCTCTCTAATAGTCTACTAGTTAAGAGATAATATGTAACCTAGTTATGCTAAATAGTAGACTATTTATTAACTACTATTAATAATACTACTATAAAGAAAGTTAATAATAAAATTATTATTATTTTATATATATTTTATTACTACTACTATATACTAGGTACTAGATTTTAGTGCCTTCTATTTTACTTCTCTCTATATATATGTGTAGACTTAATCTTAGTTAGAATCTCTATATAATAAAGATATTTAAAATATTTTTATAATATTTATATATAAAAATATAGTAGTAATAATATATTATTTAAATTTTTAAAAAGATTTTAATAAAAGTAAAGTAGTTATAAAGTTATTAAAGTTTATACTTTTTAAAATAGTGTTTTTTACTAAGCTACTAATTTTCGCCTAATCTAATTCTTTTAAATAATTATAGAACTATATTTTTTCTATTTTTAAACCTATAAAATCTAGAATTTAGAATTAGGTAGAAGTTTTATATAATACGCTAGTAATTACTATATAGTAAAAGACTTTAACTTTATACTTTAAAAAAATTCTAATTTTATTAAAGCTTACTAAGCTTTTTTTAAATTTTAGCTAATTAAAGAGCTTTATTTATTTACTTATTAATTAGTATTTTATAGATAGTATAGGCGTCTAGAGTATTCTAGCTACCCTAGCTATTCTAGGTGCACTAGTAGTATAGGGTGCGCATTTTTACGCAACTTTATATATATATATATATATACTAAAAAAAAAAAGTAGTATTATTAGTACGCTCTAAGTGTATTTAGTGTGTAGGCGTGCGTAGCCTTATATATAGGGCTGCTTAGGTGCCCTAGGTACTTATGCGCGCATAAAAATTTTTCTAATAAAGGGAAAATCTACTATAAGAAAAAGTTAATAAGCTAGTTAGATTAGTTACTATTATAATTATTATTATTATTATTATGTGGCGTTAAATTAACTACCTAGAAGTAGCACGACAAAGGCTTTTATCTTAAATAACATAATAAAAAAAGCAGAGCCCCCTACTTAGTAATTAAAAAGAGCGTGAAAAAGGTAATCACAAAAAAAAAGATTATTATTATAGTAAAAAATATTATTAAAGAAATTATTAATTATATAACACGGTGGTCGGTCAAACAGCCGGCCCGGGATCACGTGACATCACGGATTGACCCCAGGGGAGAAGAAAAGACGTATATAATCGGATGGCAATTAGATAATCTAATGAAACTTCTCTCGAAGAAATAATATATTCATTTAAAAATTCAGAGAGAGCTTATACAAGCCTGCTTGCAGTCCTGGATAGGCAGCATCGCTGCAAATATGCTACCGCTGGTGGCTCAATGCGTCCACTCATCACTATTCCCACCCTCAGTCTGTTCAACGGAATAGCGGGGCAACAGCTCTTGCAATCTTTGTAGTAAACAAGTCGCTTGCAGCCACTCGATGAATCAAAGTTCATGTATAAAGGCATATTAGAGAAGCTGAGGCCGGTCAGCGAATCATAACGCTTACAGTGAACCGTGCGGCATTTGGTTGACCACGGAGCTCCAAGAAACACCCAGGAGATATTTAAAACAGTTACAAGTTACAATTTTCATTACATTACTATTACTAGTACCTTACTACCTCCTCAAGGACCTTGGGTACTAACCAGCCCAAGAGATCGAGAAAGGCAGCGAATCAATAGTAACAAAATCCGCCAGCTTGTTCTTACTATCAGGAGCACACTCCACGAAAGCGCGCAGACTCTCGGTTCTGAAAAAGTACTTTCCAGCAGGAGCTCTGTTGCCTCCCAGATGACCCGTCCATTCAGCAGCCCACCCGCCATGCGCCCTTTCTCCAATATCCCGCACGGGATCTGGCCACGCTCGTGTGCCGTTTTCGTAATGTATGAATGTTTTGATCCAATGAGAACCGAGGCCTACCCACCACGAATGGACTGCGTTTCTACCGAGGAGAACCACGTCGCTATAATCGAGGCGGGACTCGTACACCTTGGGTGCGCGGTCCAGGTCGCCCCTGAAGCTGAGGTATGGAACTGAGATGTTGAAGTTTGCAGCCTTGAGCATAACCCATCCTGATCAGATAGGGATTTGGGCGGCGTTGAGACCAGCCGGGTCCGTGGCAGGAACAGTCACTTTGATCTTGGAGAACTTCAAAGTCGCACCAGGCTGTACGTATTGGTTGTTCCGGATGTCGTTGTAACTTACTTCTGGCCGGTTCGAATTTATTCGGAGCAAAAGTATTCACTGTGCCGGGCTGGTACGTTGGACAGTTGGAATTCTAGTGCGCTGTTGCCAGTGTTGATAATCTCGAGGCTCTGACTGGTGCGGTAGTTGGTTTGGTTGAACTCGAGGTTTCTTGCGTTGACGTAGGCGGCTGCAGACGCAGCACGGTCTATCTGCACCATGCCGGCACCCTGTTGTGCAGTTGAGGCATACCCTGGACCCCAATCGCCTCCCACATCGCGCTCTAGGAGTTTGGCCGTCGATGTCAGGACGTTGGCCACACGAACCATACCAGTGGTTCCTATTGCTTGAGCTACTAGGGCCAAAGCACCAGCGATAGCAGGTGCGGCCATGGAAGTACCACCAGCGAAGCCATACGTTCCGCCGGGCGCTAAGATCGGCATATCCGTACCCAGTGCAACGATATCGAGGGCTGCGGCGTCGTCGAAACTCGGTCCCCAAGAGCTCCCCTTATCCACTTTGCCATCCCCGTTCTTCGGGCTGCTGTAATACGATGAAATTCCGCCACCCATGTTGACGACGGCGTTCCGGCCGCTTTGGAGTAGCTTGACCAGCCTTTTTGGCCTCATCTCCGGAAATGAATGCTGCTGCTTTGATACTGGGAATCTTGACATTGAGGGGTTCCAATCTCGGAATCACATCGGTGAAGTCGCTCAGCAACACGTACTTGGCTCTACGAGCAGCCACCTTCTCGATAATGAGCTCGTCGCTGCTACATTCGCCACGTCGCGCAAGTACGATATATTTTCTCAGGTCCGGCGTGTTTGCGGGGTACTCGGTGCACCTATAAAACGAAGGTCAGGTTAGCAAATGACCCAGTCAATATCGTTTATGGAAGCTAGCTTACCCATCAGCGCCGTCACCATCCCATCCGCCAAGGGTGGGATTGATATAGAGTGGGAGATTGATGCCGGCCCACCCAGTGCACCCGATTGCAACAACTCCAGCATTTCGCCAGTGCAGATTTTCGACAGTGCCGTTGTCGAGCTTGTAGGTTGACATGTTCGCCCACATGTGTGTTGTGATGTGAGTTCTCGACCATACCGACATAAAGGTTGGTTGGCGCCGCACATGTACCCTGTCTCGGCAGTCAATGCGCACCGTCACTCAATGCGCAACCCCAACATGACGCGCCCCCAACTTTGACGCGCCCCAACTCCACCAATATGGACCTAATTAACACCGCGATAGCAGCAATCGAAGCGCAAGAACTAGGAGAATTTTTATCATACAATAAAATTGCCAAAGAATTTGGTGTTGTACGCTCTACGTTGACGCGCAGGCACCAACGCGTCACGCAGGCGCGTATGATCTATCGCGTGCAAAAATCGGTAGAAATCTTGGCGGCATCCGAGAATTTGCGCGCGCGCGGGGAGCCTCATACAAATCGTAAATTTGACTGTGACGCGTCGATAACAGCCTATAAACTGTTGAACAACTGTTAGTAAGTCGTGAGGCTGTACAAATACGTGTATAGGGCTATACTGGCGCTTTTTTTGGTGGAGTAGTCCATGTTTCGAGCTCACACGGTCGCTCCTCTCCTCGCCCTCTTACTGCCGCGCAGGCGCGTCGCCCGCCAACTATACCCCGAGAGCTTACAACTAAAGGCCGTGGGCTGGATCCCCGTCGTCGCCTCGATATTTATCGCTTTCTGCTACTTGGCTGGCGCCACGACGATATCGCAGATTCAGTAGACGTGTCGTTGTCAGAGGTGTATAAAATTGAGCGAAACTTGAAGCTCTATGGGAGCACTCGCAAACCCAGCAGCCCCAACGTTGTACTCGGCCCGCGCCCGCGTAAATTATCGTCTGACAATAAGCAGGCGCTGTACAATGAGCTGTTTCAGAGCGGTTGGATGTATCAGGACGAGATTGTATACTGGCTGTGGATGGAGAGAGGCGTTCAGGTACACCAATCCACTATTAGTCGACTGTTAAAGGATCGCGACTGGAGCGAGCGAGCCCTACGGCCCATATCAATACTGCGCAATGAGGAGCTCCGTGAGGCTTACCAGAGGAGTATGAGGCAATTTATCGCCGCCGACTTGGTGTTTCTTGACGAGTCTATTTTCAATTCAACGAGAAGACTGGCTGGCGCCACAGGGCGTATGCCCCAATCGGGTTTACCAATCGATATTTCCAGGACGTACGGCGTGGCAAAACTTGGGCTATTCTCCCAGCGTATACAGTTGACGGTTACCTGCCCTGTACAGGTATAAAGGAGGGCTATTTCAGCCATAAGGACTTTATCGATTGGATCCGCGATTCGCTGTTGCCCACGCTCCGGGCGGCGTATGGCCAGAAGCCTATAGTTATAATACTCGACAACGTCTCAATTCATACAAACTAGGAGGTGGTGAGAGTTATTAAGGAAGCTGGCCATATTGTTAGATTTCTGCCACCATATTCGCCTGATTTTAACCCAATTGAGCTTACCTTTAGAGTCCTAAAGGCCTGGATCCGCCGCAACTACTGCCATGTACAGTGGCGCTTTAACAACTTTAGCGACTTTCTAAGGGGCGCTATCCGCGAAAGTCGCTGCGATCGGTTCGCGAAAAAGCACTTTAAGCACGCTACCAACGGCGTGTATAGGATAGAGAACCAGGAGCAGCTCTAGAAGGCACGTAGGGAGATATGGAGGTGGCAGTAGAGCGTAGAGTAGAGCGTAGAGTTGTTAGGATAGACGTTAAACTTGCCAAGGTAAATACTAAGTAAAGTAGTGACATAATTACGTAAAGTCCATGCTCTGCAATTATCGTCAACTCAGCCAGTAACCCCACTACCCACAGCGCCCCTACTACCCATACTTACGAACCCTGCGGCGGCAGTAGCTGTCTTACAGTGCTGCTTATACTTCTTCAGGTCATCTCGCAGGTGCCTAACGACTCCATCCTTCAGCTTAAAGCGCTCACTAACCGCGATTTTATAGAGCTCTCCTCCAACGCTTAACATCTCCTTAAGATCTTTAACAGTCCACTTTTCTAATATCGCCACATCTCGAGCCTGCTCGTAGTCCTCACGATCGTCCTCCGGCTGCTAGTTAATTAGCCAGCTGAAAAACTCCCTCACTGTTGCCCTTATATCCTCCTGGCCACTCACAGGGCTTGAGCTGACGATTGGGAGGGCGCTGCCTGGCGTACGCGGACGCTGACTTGGCAGAGGTAAGTAGTACTGCTGCAGCTGTTGAAGCTGCGATGGAAGAGCTGGCGGTATAGAGTAAGCAGGATAACCCATTTGGGGCGCCATAGGTACTGCAGGCTGACCAAATCCGACAGTATTTTGCTGTAACTGGACGCTCTCACGCTGGAGCTTGAGCAGCTCGTGTTTCTCGTCGCGCCAGCGAGCCTCGTCAATAGCTCTCTGGCGCTCCTTCTGGCGCTCACGTCGCTCGTAGTTACGCCAGAAGTCGCCCTCACCGTCGCTCCCATCGCTCTCCGAGTCGCTATAATAACCGCCACGCCGGGCTTTTGAGCGCTTTTTTTACCGGCACCCTCTCCGACGCTTCAGCTGGTTGCCGCCGCCAGCAGGGCTCCGCCAGTAGTCGATGAGAGTTATCGGCGGCGCGAGGAGCTCAGCCTGGCCAGCAACGATCGCATTCGCCCAGGACTTCGAGTCGGCAGCTCCAATAGCGTAGTGCTCGTGGTTGGGCGTTACCCAGCACCAGTTCCCAAAGTTTGTACACTCACTATTGCGACAGAGCCAGTGCTGATGAAGGCTTCTCTCCCAGTCCTGCGCCGACGACAAGCTCTCTACGCGCTGTATAGCCCTCGACTCGTTAAGGAGCTGCTGTTGACGGCGCGTCTGCTTTTCTGGCTGTGGAGTCACCTCACCCACGTCAGACGATGGGTCGTTGAACGATTGATTACGCTTGAAGGCCTTTTCGAGAGCCTTAGCCTTGACGCGCATCTCAAAGGTAACCTCTACAAGCTGGACGCCCGGCGATTTGCTGACCTGGTACTCGATAGCTTTAAAAAGCTTGTCCTCCTCCACCTGGCTAAAGTCGTCGGCCAGCGTTACTAGTATTTTTTCGCGACTTTACGCCCGCTCGAAAAGCCACCGTACGGCTCTCAAAGTCAAACTCACGCCCACTAAGTTGAGCCTCTGGCTGCTCCAGCATATCGTTTATAACTTTTTCTCCGCCATATCGAGCCACCAAAAATAGCGGCCGTGTCTCTCTGGTGGGCGGTGAACAGCGCTCTTGCCGTTGACGATAAGCTTATAGTCTACCTCCAGGTCAAATTCCGCTCGCGAACCCGGCGACGACGATAAACCAAGTAGTGGAGGGCGGAGAGGCTCACGCGCGCGCGGCGTAGTGGGCGACGACAGCGGCAGCGTGCTCTCGACGGTGAGGTCAATACGGGGAGGCTCTACTGGTGGCGGCGATGACAAGGGTAGAGCCTGCTGTCTATTTGCAGTGTTCTGCGTACTAAACTGAAGCAAGGGCAGCCCGATTGACTGCTGGGGCACTGTTAGCCCAGCGTCGCGCGCGAGTTATTGGGCCCTTACCGGTACCGCTCGCCAGGCGCCCTCTAGTACTCCCACTGGGAGCTTTCTTAGGGGCCTTCTTGCTGCTCTTACGGGCTGTACGCGCCTTTGCAGCTGCTCCGTCGCCCTCAGTTTGCTCTCCAGGCCGTGAGGGGGCCCTACGCACCCTCTGTGGGCGATCTCCAGCCATTTCGACGGACTACTCCACCAGAAAAAGCGTCAGTATAGCCCTATACACGTATTTGTACAGCCTCACGACTTAGTAACAGTTGTTCAACAGTTTATAGGCTGTTATCGACGCGTCACAGTCAAATTTACGATTTGTATGAGGCTCCCCGCGCGCGCGCAAATTCTCGGATGCCGCCAAGATTTCTACCGATTTTTGCACGCGATAGATACCCTGTCTCGGCAGTCAATGCGCACCGTCACTCAATGCGCAACCCCAACGTAATCGCTCAGCCAGCAATATGAGGCTATAGAGCTCTGCACAAAAGCTTTTATCGCGAGATTTTCTAGAGTTGGCTTCTCATAGAGCTATAGATGATTGCTAGCTAGTCAGATTATAGATATCTGCTTGGTGTTCTGATTATACGGCCACAGCGCGATGATGGCGTTGATGGCGCAGATGCCGCCGCATCAACGCGTACAGGTGCTGGCGTAGATTTCTTCCTCTTTGTAACTGTATGAGTAGCTTTTAAAGCTTTCTAACTTCCCTTTTTGGCAATTTTGAGACGTTTTTGAAGTTGTTGTTGAGTCTTGCGAGCCTGTTGACGGAGGCGTCGCTTAGTAGCTTGATTAGCTTTCTCCTTGGCGCGCGCATCTCTGGCTGCTGCCTGCTTAACGCGCTTCTCCTGCTGTAAACGAGCTTTAAGCTGTTTATTAGCTATATAGATCTCTTACTGCTGAGCTTTTTGGAGTTGTAACTGTTGTTTTTTAGCCTCCTGCTGGCTAAGCGAGTTACGCGCCCTCTGTACGCGGGCAGGTGACCAGAAAACTGCTCCTCTATGCCACTCCTTAGGTTGCTCTAAGGGCAGAGTCTTGCCTTTTATTTGACGCCGTTTCTAGTTTGCAAAAGCTTCTTAGAGACCCTTATTTTTATGCTTTAGGAGCTGCTTTTGTATAGAGATTAAGTGTATTGTCTGGCTTAGCTTACGCGACTTCTTAGTCGCGATATCCTTTATAGTGGAGCGTAACAGTCGCTCTATTTTACGCCAATCTAACGCGCTAAGTACTAAGGTAGAGCTTACTAGTAATTCTAGCTCTAGCAGAGTCTCTTTGTTAAACCTTTTAAGGATAGGCGTTAGATCTGGCGGCGAGATACCTATACACTTAAAAGCTTTAGTAATTAACTACAGCGTAACTAATATTGTCCAGGCCTTCCAGAATAGCGTAAAGAAGTCTCTTTTAGCGATTGTTGACAGTCCTTGGCTCCTATACAACAGGTATCCGGAGAGCTCGTTAGAGTAGGCAGCTAAGAGAGACTTAAATACGTAGACGTCAAGAGGCTGCAGCGTATAAGTCGCATAAGGGGGAAATATCGCAAGGAGGATCTTATTCTGATCGCAGTAGTTAATAAAATCTATAGTAACGTGAGATCTATGCCTATTAAGGACTAGGAGTCGCTACTGCTGTTGAGCCTTCTCCTTTGTATAGCGATTAAAACACCTGTTTAAGCTATTAAAGCCCTATCTTATTATTTAACTATCTAGAGGTTAATAAGGTGATAAAGACTTTGTAAGAATTGACGTTAATTTCTTTAATCTAGCTTAATTGTAGAGTTGCGGCGTCAGATTGATAGATTAGCGCTGGATTAACAATAGATCTGTTGGCGCATATATATGCGATAAGCGAGATCCACTTACAGCTGCCGTCCTGTATAGATTGCCTTACTTAGCGACTTTTATATAGAGGCCTATCGAAGATCCTTTTTAAGCGGCTAGTGATACTAAGGAGGAAGCCTTTCTCGTCTATATTGTACGTATGCTAAGGCTCTACACTATACTTTGTAATTTTCTTATATAGAAGCTTAAAGTAGAGCCTGTATTTTGCCTCTAAATTAGCCTTGTGGCGATTGCTGTCAAGCCTAGTCGTCTATTGTGAGATTAAGGAGTTAGGGTTGCGCCTAACAAAGCGATTAACCTAGGACATGCTAATGTCTCTTTTTGCTATGTAGGAAGCAAAATTTTGTATTATCTACTGTGTAGAAGGAAGGCTACGCTTAGTAAGGTAGGTGATATATTGTAGAAGCCCCTTTTCTTGTTGTGGATGGAGTAGACGACGTGTACTCTCAGTGATAGTACGCGCCTGCGTGACGCGTTGGTGCCTGCGCGTCAACGTAGAGCGTACAACACCAAATTCTTTGGCGATTTTTATTGTATGATAAAAATTCTCCTGGTTCTTGCGCTTCGATTGCTGCTATCGCGGCGTTAATTGGGTCCATATTGGTGGAGTTGGGGCGCGTTAAAGTTGGGGCGCGTCATGTTGGGGTTGCGCATTGAGTGACGGTGCGCATTGACTGCCGAGACAGGGTACTATCACTAATGGTACACGTTGTCTACTCCATCCACAACAAGAAAAGGGGCTTCTATAATATATCACCTACCTTACTAAGCGTGGCCTTCCTCCTACACAGTAGATAATACAAAATTTTGCTTCCTATATAGCAAAAAGAGATATTAGTATGTCCTAGGTTAATTGCTTTGTTAGGCGCAACCCTAACTCCTTAATCTTACAATAGACGACTAGGCTTAACAGCAATCGCCATAAGGCTAATTTAGAGGTAAAATATAGGCTGTACTTTAAGCTTCTATATAAGAAATTATAGAGTATAGTGTAGAGCCTTAGCATACGTACAATATAGACAAGAAAGGCTTCCTCCTTAGTATTACTGGCCGCTTAAAAAGGATCTTTAATAGGCCTCTATATAAGAGTTGCTAAGTAAGGCAATCTATACAGGATAGCAGCTATAAGTGGATCTCGCTTATCGCATATATATGCGCCAACAGATCTACTATTAATCTAGCGCTAATCTATCGATCTAACGCCGCAACTCTACAATTAAGCTAGATTAAAGAAATCAACATTAATTCTTACAAAGTCTTTATCACCTTATCAACCTCTAGATAGTTAAATAATAAGATAGGGCTTTAATAGCTTAAACAGGTATTTAATTGCTGTATAAAGGAGAAGGCTTAATAGTAGTAGCAACTCCTAGTCCTTAATAGGTATAGATCTTACGTTACTATGAATTTTATTAACTACTGCGATTAGAATAAGATCCTCCTTGCGATATTTCCCCCTTATATGACTTATACGCTGCAGCCTCTTAATATCTACGTATTTAAGTCTCTCTTAGCTGCCTACTCTAACGAGCTCTCCGGATACCTGTATAGGAGCTAAGGACTGTCAATAATCGCCAAAAGAGACTTCTTTACGCTATTCTAAAAGGCCTAAACAACGTTAGTTACGCCGCAGTTAATTACCAAAGCTTTTAAGTGTACAGGTATCTCGCCGCTAGATCTAACGCCTATTCTTAAAAGGTTTAACAAAGAGACTCTACTAGAGCTAGAATTACTAGTAAGCTCTACCTTAGTACTTAGCGCGTTAGATTGGCGTAAAATAGAGCGACTGTTACGCTTTACTGTAAAGGATATCGCGACTAAGAAGTCGCGTAAGCTAAGCCAGACAATACACTTAATCTCTATACAAAAGCAGCTCCTAAAGCATAAAAATAAGGGTCTCTAAGAAGCTCTTGCAAACTAGAAACGGCGTCAAACAAAAGGCAAGACTCTGCCCTTAGAGCAACCTAAGGAGTGGCATAGAGGAGCAGTTTTTCTAGTTACCTGCCCGCGTACAGAGGGCGCGTAACTCGCTCAGCTAGTAGGAGGCTAAAAAACAACAGTTACAACTCTAAAAAGCTCAGCAGCAAGAGATCTATATAGCTAGTAAATAGCTTAAAGCTTGTTTACAGTAGGAGAAGCGCGTTAAGTGGGCAGTAGCCAAAAATGCGCGCGCTAAGGAGAAAGCTAATTAAGCTGCTAAGCAACGCCTCCGTCAACAGGCTTGTAAGACTTAACAACAACTTTAAAAACGTCTTAAAATTGCTAAAAAAGAAAGTTAGAAAGCTTTAAAAGCTACTTTACATAATACAGTTACAAAAGAAAGAAATCTACGCTAGCACCTATACGCGTTAATACGGCGGCATCTACGCTATTAACACCATTATCGCCCTGTGGCCGTATAATTAGAACACTAAGCAGATATCTATAATCTAACTAGCTAGCAATTATCTATAGCTCTATAAGAAGCCAACTCTAGAAAATCTCGCAATAAAAGCTTTTGTGTAGAGCTCTATAGCCTTATATTGCTGGCTGAGCGATTACGTTAGGGTTGCGCATTGAGTGACGGTGCGCATTGACTGCCGACACAGGGTATTACTGCGCGCCCTAAACTTCTTTAGAGTGGCTAGCTGCTAGCCCTCTTTAGCTGTAAGGACTCCTTTACGCTATACTCGCTTTCT
Organism: Laburnicola sp. JP-R-44; assembly: GCA_009805535.1. Classification (NCBI taxonomy): domain Eukaryota; kingdom Fungi; phylum Ascomycota; class Dothideomycetes; order Pleosporales; family Didymosphaeriaceae; genus Laburnicola; species Laburnicola sp. JP-R-44. Next base: position 2,017,350 of record SELF01000019.1, on the reverse strand, counting down.
TTTATACAATTTACGTCGTGTGGCGGCCTTATTAGTAGCTTAAAGTTTAGTGTTACGTTTAGTTATTAACACTAAAGAATGCCCTATTAGCTTAGCGCCTTTAATAAGCTTTTCCCACCGCCTTAACTATATAAGTTAGGGAACTATCTACATGCCTTTAAATTCTCTGCTTAACTAGCGTTAATTGCAACCTAAGTTCTATACTATTTCGTGAAGTTTGCGACTTCTATATACTATCGCGAATAGTACAAAGTGGAGGCGTACGCAAGCGGACGTTAAGCTGCGATATCACAATCACAACTTCTAGGTCGTGGGGCACTAGGCCAGCACCTCGAAAGCCTCCTTTAATATTACTTTTAGTAATTAAAACCTTAAAAGCAGCAATAAAGCAAGATAGGAACTTGATTTTAGTAATGTGCGTAATGTGGTTACGTATTAGATTCTTAGCTTAGCGCCCATACGCCTTCTTTTAACGGCGTAAAACAACCCACGTTAAGTGGCTATAAGAGGTGCGACAAATGTAAAGGCATATAGAGAGTAATAATATTACTCTTTTTTATAGTAATTCTAGAATTCGAGCGAGTTATGACTTTTGTAGCTATTAATAATAAGTAAATATACTCTACTAGTAGTACGCCTCTTTGTATACTTATTAAAGTGCTTTAGCTATTATAGAGCAAGCTTATTTGTTGTCTAGCCGTTCTTAGAGATTGTAATAACCTAATTATAAGGTAGATCCTTCTCCTTATACTAGGCGGAGAGGTGGTGCTTACCCTCGAAGATAATAGAGGGTGGGATCCACCACCCCCATTGCGTTAATGCCTTAGATAACTGTTATCCACTCCCTATTACTCTGCTGCACCTACTTTGGCTATCCTTAACGCTTAGAGTCTATAACTACTACTCTAGTTAATATTATGTCTATTATAAAGCTAGAATTGTCGAAATTATAGATATTCTTATCTAGAATACTATACTTAGCCTTTATATTCTCCACAAGCCAGAACTAGCCTCGTATTACCTTAGGATCCTTCTAGAGGGCTTTCTTATAGTCGTACTTTTGATTAAACTTAACTTAAAGCTTTAGCTAGCGCTTAACAAAGTTATAAGGCCACCTCTAGCCAACTAGCTTATAGTAGCGTGCAGCTAGTAAAGAATCGGCTATATCTTTTATAGCATTAAGCTGGGACGGAAATTCTCGCGCGTTTAGATCGAGTATATGCTGCATAATTACCTGCTCCTCTCTTATAGTAAGTCTTATTTTATTAGGTGCGTAGTTGGGTCTAAACGTCTTTCTAGCGAGTTAGTTGCTAAGTGTACTTTAAGAGACGTTATAGAGGGCTACAGCGCGTTACTAAGAGAGTGTCGCGTCTTATTTAATAGCCTAAATCGCAAGCTATATATGTACTTCTTTTAACGCTAGTAGTTTGTTATGTGGTTAAGGTATCGCGTTGTACTATTGCTAATAGTACGTTTTAGTAGGGTCTTAGCAAAGTAATTAACTTAATAGAAATAATCGACTCGAGTGCAAAGTACGTTATAATTATATTATTTAGTATCTATTATAAATGCTTTGCAATAGTCTTCTTACACTATTTTATATCTAGCTAATATTTAGCTACCCCTATTATAGTTATATTTACACGCGCGTAGTATAGATATAAGTAAGATTATATATATATAATTATATAGCATAGAGGAATTAGTTCTAGGTTACTATTATTAGTAGCTATTAGTAGTTACTTAACTTTGCTAGTACCTTAGCTATATAACTTACCTAAGACTAGTATAATTAGACTATCGCGGTTAACTATCTACCTTTACTATAGGTTACTTTGTTTTGCGGCCATTATATATTACTATAGTAAATTACTATAATATACTCTTCTCTTAGCTTTCTTTATAGTTACCTTAGACTACTAAACTATATTACGCTTTAGATGCTTTACTTTTAGATAGTATAATAAATTACTATAATCTGCCCTTTTCTTAATTATTTACTTTATAGCTACCTTAGACTATAAACCTAGATTGCGCTTTAGGTGCCCTATTCTTAAATAGTATAATAAATTACTATAACCTGCCCTGCCCTTTCCTTAATTTGCTTTATAGTTACTTTAAACTACTAACCTAGGTTACGCTTTAAATACCTTACTTTTAGATAGTATAATAAATTACTATAACCTACTCTTCTTTTAACTTACTTTATAGTTACCTTAGACTACTAATCTATATTACGCTTTAGAAGCTTTATATTTAAATAGTATAATAAATTACTATAATATATCCTTTTCTTAGCTTGCTTTATAGCTACTTTAGACTACAACCCTATATTACGCTTTAAAAGCTTCGCATTTAAATAGTATAGTAAATTACTATAATATACTCTTCTCTTAGCTTACTTTATAGTTATCTTTGCACTTCTAGATTAATTACGTCTATAAGGTTCTACTATTAAATAGTATAGTAGATTACTATAACTTAATAAATAAGTAGTAGATACCTATAGTATAAGGCTATACTAGCTAAACATAGAAGTCTAGTTATAAAGAGTATAGTAAGTTATTATAACTAGTGTTATTTCTCTCTTAGCGTGTAGCATTCTAACGTTAGATATATTTATAAATATAAACCTAACTAATTTATTATAGACTCTTAACTATTAGTAAGTACTAGCTAAGTAGCGCTAATCTATTTACAATGTGTAGGTGTGTATAGGTTTCTAGTTTCTAGTGTAATTCTTAGTAATAAATAGAATCTTATATTTTATCTTACGCGAGATCTTTATTACTAACCCTATTCTAATATTAGAATATCTTTAGAGATACCTTATAGTGCAGTTTTCTAATAAGTTCTATATACTATATAAGTTTTTATTCTAGAATACTTAGTAGTGTATTATAGTATAAGTAGGCGTAGTAAGTATACCTTTTAGGCCTTTTAGGTTCTTACACTTATTAACTAAAGTTACTAGCTATACCCTTATACTGCGCTCTTTTAGTATATAGGCTTAGTTAGAAATAAGGCTCTATAACTTAAATAGAATAGGTATATCCTTATTACCACACTATAAGCGCCACTTTTACTATCTAGCCCTATTAAATAGTTTGTAACTAGAGGCTATAGCTACTTTTCTTCTTTTTTACTTCTTTTTTTAGTGTATATAACTTTTATAGGTAAGCTTACTAGTGTAGTCTATTATTTATAATATTAGCTTATTATCTTTTAGTTATTAAATTAGATACTTTAAGTATATATATATATTGCTAGGGCTAGAAGCTAGTTATTGCACCTATTATATATAGTAACTAGAATATTATTAAATCTTATAGAATACTCTTTTATAACTAGCACAGATGCGTTTTAAATAAGGCGCTAGCGGTCTAGAATAGGTATGCGCATATCCTACTTACTACTAGTTATAGTCTACATTCTATACACTTGTATATTTTATCTACTATTAATATTGTCTTTTTTTACACTAGGGTTAATAGTAAAATAAGGCTATATTTTATAGGATGTTAAAAACTATATTTATACGACCTGTGTTATTAATAACTTTACACTCTAGAAAATTATAAAATATACGTAAGTATTATTTACTTAACACTTATAATATTAGGCAGTTTATTTAGCTAGCTATAGGTAGCTAAAATTTATATACTTATTACTTATTATATCTTATATAATAATATTAATTATGCTATAGAATGCGATCGCGTTATAGCCAAATAGTCTAGCTAGGTTCTATACTATTACGCTATTAGGGTTAGAGTTTTATATCTTATAGAAAGCGTATTATTATTAATAAGTTCTATTAAGTGGGTCTGCTAATAATAATATAAACATATAGAGTTAAAAAAAATAAACTTAATAGTAGGTATAATTATAATTCTAAGTCTATTATATATAAAGTATACTAGTACTATAATTATTAGAATTGCTTATACGCACTATAATTCAATACTTTTATAGAATATAGAGTAGTTATTTAAGCTCTAATATATATTAAATTACCTAGCTAGAGAGTTATAGTTAGTAATTACTAAAGTAGTATACTTATCTTCATTAAACTATTAGCACATACACTACTACTACTACCGCTATTCTAAAAATATCTAAATATTAGATATGCTAGTGTGGAACAAAGGCGCTAGTTTAATTCTAATAAAAATAAAAGCTAAATATGCTATAATAAAAACTCTAGTAAATAGTATTACTTCTTTCTAGTAAAAAGTGTCTTACTACTTTAATAATGTATAAGTATTTTTATAGAGTAGGACTAAAGAAGTAGTATACTTATCTTCTATTAGAAAGAGAGAGTTCTAGGTACTAGAATCTAGGTTCTAGATATGCTTTTTATATTCTTTATAGAACACTTTAAAGTATAGTTTAAATTAAGAACTTAGAGAGTGTATCTTTTTGTGCCTATAAAGTGCTTATTATATATAATATATAGATAGCTATATAAATATGCTTTATTTAAGTGCGTCCTATATTATTTTAGAACTACTATAGCTTACTGCGTCTAAGTAGTAGTTATAATTTTCTCTAAGTGCGTATATATTTAATTATAAATTACTATATCTTACTATATTATAGTACTAGTTATAATTTCTTCTACCACGCTCTATATATTATTTCTAAACTACTATAACTTACTATATTCTAGTAATAGCTGTAATTTACTTTAACTACGCATATTATTAAATTTGTTTAACTAACTATTACAGCTACTTCTTTTATAATAAGTAGCCTCTATTAGCCTTTCTATTAGCCTTATCCTATCTTAATGCCTTGCGATACATTAGTATCTAGGTTAATATCTCTACTAGAATTCTTGCCTCTACTTACGCCTATTATATCCTTTGCAATAACTATATTTGCCTTCTCTAAAAGCTATATCCGCTCTATTGTCCTTATATTAACTTAGCTATACTTATTATAGAGTAACTACGCGTTTTTATAACTAACTCCTTCTACTCTAGCTAGACTAGTTATTAGATAAACTATCTAAACTTTTTAATTTTAGGCACTAGCAATTTAATAATAACGTAGTTTGCACCTATAAGATTAACGCCCTCTTTATATAGGTTAATATTTATTATAATAACTCTTAATAAGCTATTAATATTATTAAATGCGTTAATAGTTATCCTCTACTTAGGGAAGTTTAGCCTATTATAGATAAGAGTAATATATATCTTATTCTTAATAATCTAGTTAATATTTTAGAACTTCTTAGTAGTATTTACTAGACTCTTAAGGAGCTTTGTTACACTTTATAACTATTAGTATAGTAAATTATTGCAATTTATAATATATATATAATAGCGTAGAGTAATATAATAATTAGTATCTTTGTCCTAATAAGAATCTTATTCTAGCATAGTTTTCTATTAGTGTTTAGCCTAGAACACATACTCTTCCTTAATATTTTAATCTTATAAAGATATTATTATAGGTATGCCTACTTTAAATTACCCTAGATAGCCTTGCTAATATTAGTAAATAAGGGCAACGCTTAAAGGTTACTATATATATTATATGTTAGTTAGAATACATATCTATACTATACTTATCATAGAACTTAATAAGTAACAGCGCTATACCTATAACATATAGATTATAATAAGACTTTAATATACTACTATTAATTATTCTACTCTTTTTTTTACTCTACACACTTTCTTTTCTTATTATATTTCCTATATAGTATTTTGTATTATATCCCTACTAGTCTAGCTATACTTAATTAGAATGTTATTTTATATAAGTTTTATATTTACTACCTTTAGTAGAGACTTTTTATCTAGCCTTAATATGTACTTATTTTATTAATTAATAGTATCTATATAATATTCGCTATAATCTTACTATAGCTAAGAAACTTAGGGTCTTTAAGTATAATATACTTATTTCTAGCCTTCTTTGCTTTGCAGGCAGTCTATATAGTGCCTTTCTAGATTATATTAAATATTAATGCAATTTCTTTATATAGCTGTAGAGAAGGTTTTGCCCCTTTCTTAAGGGATTTTAATTAAGCTTCTACTTTTAGGCTATACTTAGATATAAGATAATAGAGTATAGACTTATGCTTATTTGCGCTTTTAGAATTATAAAAAATTTTCCTAGTATTATAGTTACTAAGACTTCTAGGCTAGAAAGTAGGAGAGGTAGTTTATAACAATTCAAGGTCTATTCTCTCTTAGTATTCTAGATATAATTTAATATACACTAAGACGCCTATTATCTAGTCTTTTCTTTATAGCTTAGCGTTTATAAAGTACACTAAAGGTTTATAATTAGGTTAAATATATATTATATTCCTTGTCCTAGAATATATTGCCTATATTTATAAGCTTCTTAGATATTTCTATATTAAATTTCCCTATCTTAGTAACTAGAAATGTTTTTTTACTTTATAAGTTAATTAAATATAGCGTAAGTATAATGTATATTATTTAGGCCTTAGAACTTATTGCCTAGTAGATTACGACTACTACAAGAATAGCTTCTAGGTCTAGACTAGATATTTTCTTAATTAGGTCTATTTATATACAAATCTATCCTTATAGAAGACTATATTACGTGCCTACTATAGCTTATTAACATTTTCATTTCTATTAGCTATATTACTATACTATAGTATTCTGCAAATACTCGCAAGCTCTTTATTTATTAATGCCTAGAAAAGCGTTAGATTAACTAGCGGCTTTATTTTATATAGCTAGAACCTATTAAGCATGCTATAGACTTATTTCTGTTTCTTTTTTACCTATATACAATATTTATTAACCTCTTATAATATACTACTTTTAGAGCTTATTCTTTGTTACGCGTCTTATTAGTTTGTATATAATAGTAAGTCTAAATAGTAGTTTAGAGAATATTATTATTAGCTCTTAGTATAGTATATACTTAATATAATAGTTACCTAGTTACTACTAGTGTTTATAACTATTATAACCTAGCTATATCTAGATAGTATCTAGTAGTTGTATATCTAAGAATAAATTAAGTAAGAATATAGTAGTAGGTATTAGACCTAGCTTAGATACAGACCTGCTATTTCTTTAGGTAGGTAGGGCTTCTCTATTTCTTATTCTTATATAAGGTTAATAATCTTTTTCTATCTTATAATCTAGTATCTTATAATTAACCTCGCTAGATAAGTAGATCTTATAATTAACCTCGCTAGATAAGGGTAAGACTTTCTAACGCTAGAACTAGACCTATTACTACTACTACTATATCGCTCGCTCTATATAACTATCTTAGCTAATACTATCTACTAGTAAGGAAGTATTCTAGAGCCTAGGGTAAGGGCCTCTATTGCAAAGAATAGAATTATATTTTATAATATTATAAGTGTGGCCTAGTTAAGTATAAATATCTACGCTATTATAGAATATAACTATTCTATTATATAAGCGCGTGCCTAGCTAAGTTTAGTATTAATAGCTATATTTACTCTATAAACAATTGTTAGTAAGATTCTAGTACTATATAGAGTTATAGTAACTTACTATAGTACACACTTAATCTTATTTAGCTATTATTATAGTAACTACTTGCTATATTAAGTATTTTAAGATTCTTCTTCTCTAAATATATTAACTCTATTAGCTTTAATAATATTCTATACTTTATTCTTATTAATAGGTATTGCGCTATAATAAGGTAATAGGGTTATAGGCAAATTATATAGTAATAACAAGTAGATTCTCTTTATATTATTAGATTACGATAAACCGCAACTACTCTAAGACAGATTACTCTCTAAATTATAACTTTGATAGGGGCCGCTCTTCTCTTTATACTACTATTACTACCTCTCTTTAGCTAGTAGAAGGCTGTCTAAGCTGCTATTATCTAAAGAGACGCTCTTTTCTTTATGCTACTATTGCCGCCTCCTTTTAGTTATTTCTAGTAGGGTGCTATTTAGACTATTGCTATATAGGAAAATATTCTTATTAAACTATTATAATAGTAGTGTCCTCCTTTAGTTATCTAATTTACTATCTAAGCTATTATCGCTAGTGTATAATATAGGTGTAGAATCTATTATTTATTAGTTTAGCATAATTTATACTAAGTTTAGTTTAGAGACTTTTAGTTATTACCTTTTTATATTTATAATATACTAGAGTTAGAGTCTATATTAGCTACACTATATTATTTATAAAGAAATATATATAGTACTAGTAGTTGTTTATCTAGTATATATATTAGCACTATAGTATAGAGTAAGTATATTAGAAATTTATATACTCTTTATTATAATATAAGAGTACGCCGCTATAATATCCTACTCTATTACTCTAGCTACTACTAATAAATTGCATCTTTATGTAAAGAACGCTAGTTATTCTAATCTTTATTAGTTACTAGGTCCTAGGTGCCTATAGGTTAAATATATTTATTTTTGTCTAGAATACTATAATATTCTTTTATATAATATCTTTAAGCGTATTAAGTATAACTAATATTAGGCCTATATCCCTATCTTTGCAACTAGTTATTATTAGCACGTACTTATATTAATTAATTAATAAAAGGCAAATTAAAAATATTTTTTCCTTTAAGGTAGTAAACTTAATATTAATCCTATTTTTCCTAAACACGCGGTTTATACTTTATATACTAGTAGCTAGAGTATTATTAATATAAAGCCTTCGCATCTTAGTTGCGCTAGCTGTGTTCGTGCTTACTACTAAGGTAGTAGAGCCTCTTTAAGATATATTAAGTTGCGATAACTCTATGCTTTAACTCCTTATTCTTACCCTAGATACTAACTTAACTGCAGCACCTATAGGAGCCTTCTTTATCTACTACACTGCTATTTAGAGACTAAGCCTTACTACTCTATACTACTTCTTAGCTTGCGCCTTATCTTTTAGTATAGAGTTTAAAAGTTTCTAGAATATTTTAAAGTAGTTATCTATCTATATATCTCTTATAACTTTATTATATACAATTTTATAGTTATCTATTTGCAATATAAAATTAAATAAGACTAAATTATAGTCTATTTATTTTAATGTATAGTTTACTAACTCTTACTAAACGCCTAACGTCTACCTAATAAGCTAAAAACCTCTTATTATAATGTTCTTTAGCATCTATTGCAGGAATTTTAACGCAGTCTTCTTATACTATTTTAGATTAGGTAGGTTATTTACTATAACTATAGCTATAATTAAAATAGTATATATAGTATAAATATAAGAAAGGGGGTATACATATAATTATATAGTGTAAAGGGATTAGTTCTAGGTTATTATTATCTATAGCTATTAGTCGTTACGCTACTTTAGCTTAGCGGCAATTAGGCTAGCGCAATTAGACTAGCGTAGTTAACTATCTACCTTTATTATAGGCTACTTTATTCTATAGCTATTACACATTACTATAGTAAAATTACTATAATATACCCTTCTCTTAGCTTTCTTTACAGTTACCTTAGACTACTAACCTATATTATGCTTTAGATGCTCTACTTTTAGATAGTATAATCAATTACTATAATCTACTCTTTTCTTAACTTACTTTACAACTATCTTAGACTATAAACCTACATTGCGCTTTAGATGCTTTACTTTTAGATAGTATAATAAATTACTATAACTTGCCCTTTCTTTAACTTACTTTGCAGATACCTTAGACTATAAACCTAGATTATACTTTAGGTGCCCTACTCTTAGATAGTATAATAAATTACTATAACCTACTCTTCCTTTAATTTACTTTGCAGCTATATTGCACTATTAAACTATATTATGTCTAGGAGATTTAACACTTTTATAGTATAATAAATTACTATAATCTATAGTAACTAAATCTAATTTTGCAATTGTGTCTTTTTACTACTATACTATATTACGTCTATAAGATTCTATTATTAAATAGCATAGTTAGTTACTATAACCTAATAAATAATTAGTGTATACCTATACTATAAGGCTATGCTAGTTATATATAGTAGTCTAGTTATAAATAGTGTAGCAAGTTACTATAACTTATATTATTTTCCTTTAGCGTGTAGTATTTAGACGTTAGATATATTTACAAATATAATTCTAACTAATTTATTATAAACTCTTAACTATTAATAAGTACTAGGGCAAGTAGTGTTAATATGTTTATACTGTGCAGGTATATATATATTTCTAATTTATTATATAATTTTTAGTAATAAGTAGAATCTTATATTCTTATTATACGCGAAATCTTTATTACTAACCCTATCCTAATATTGCAATATTTCTAAAGCTATCTTGCAGCGTAGGTTGCCTAACCCTTTTTGCGTATTATATAAATTCTTTCCTAAGATAGTTATTAGTATATTATAGTATAGGCGAGTATAGTAAGTATATCTTTTATATTATTACTCTTATTAACTAAAACTACTAGCTATATATTTATATCACGCTCTTTTAGCGTATAGACTTAGTTAGAAATAAGACTTTGCAACTTAAGTAGAATAGGTATATCCTTAATAATACTCTAGAAGCGCTACTTTTAATATGTAGCTCTATTAAAAGGTTTATAGCTATAGGCTATAGCTACTTCCCTTATCTTATTTTTTAATTTTAAGTATATAATACTCTTATAGGTAAGCTTGCCTATATTATCTATTTTACGTAATATTAGTTTAATATCCTCTAGTTCTTAGATAAGGCACTTTACGTATATATATATACTACTAGGTTAGGAAGTTATTTTATATATAACTATTAAAGATAATAACTAGGATAGTATTAAAATAAATAGAAGGCTCTTCTCTAATTAGTATAGGTAAATCTTAAATATAGCGCTAGCGCTTTAGAATAGGTAAGTATGTATTCTATCTATTACTAGTTATAGTCTATTTCTTTAATATTTATAATTTTTATCTACTACTTATATTATCTCCTATCCTAAATCTAAGGCATAACTAGTATTTATCTAAGGCTGCGTTCTATAGGATATTAAAAACTATATTTATAAAATCTATATTAGTAACAACTTTGCACTCTAGGAGGTCTTAAATATACTTAAATATTATTTGCTTAACACTTATAATATTAGATAGCTTATTTAGCTATAGGTAATTAAAATCTACTTAGTTATTATGTATTATATCTTATATAATAATATTTCTTATATTATAGAATGTAGTTGTATTGCAGTTAAAGAGTCTAGCTAGATTCTATACTATTACACTACTAGGGTTAAAGTCTTATATCTCTTAGAAAGCGGCAACGCGCTACGCGTCTAATATATAGGCAGTAAATAGGTAGTTTTATAAAGTATCTATTAGGCTATTTATTATAAGTAGTGCAAGGTATTGCAAATAGTTAAATATAGAGAATAAGAAGTAGTAGCGCTACTTAAAGATAGTAAGTATAAAAGAGTTTATAAATAGTTATTAGTATTAAAAGCGCTTATAGGCAACTTACTATTACTTAATAACTATACGTAGCGCAAATAGGCGCGTCTGCGCTATATATAAATATTGCGTAGAAGATAAATTTACCTTTTATCTTACTTAGACTACTATTATAGTGTATATAGTAAGTTAGCGTATTTTATAGTAAAAACTAAACATTTATATATATATAGAATAGTAAAAGTATGTACTAGGCCTATATCTAGGCCTATAGCTTATTATATTAGATAGCTAACCCTCTAGTATATCTATCTTTACTAATAATAGTGCTTACTTAAATAGAAGTATCTCCTTCTTTATATATTCTTTAATAATATTAGCGAATATCTAACTAAGATACTTAAAAAATATATACTAACGCTTATAGTTATTGTATATAGTACCCTCTCTTTATAGTTAGTATAATAAAAAAGGTTATATAAGTATAGCTAAAGTTTATACCTAAATCCTAAGATTTAGAAATACTAAGTATACTTAAGTTTACTATCTAGCCTAATAAGAATATAGCGCTTTATTAATTAGCTATTATTATAAATATTAACTACCTATATAAACAAGCCGTCTATATAGTTAAACTTAGTATAGCTTAGAAATATAGAATAGTAAGGGGCCTAGGAGCTTATAGGTAACTATATAGGTAGCTAGATAAGTAACATTATTACTATAAATGTTCTAGGTTATAGGAGCAATAAACTCTATATTTCTCTTTAATACTACACAGATAGAGTAAGTAGAATTTAGATAGTTAGGTATGCACAACTATAATAAGTACTAATAGTTTAGCTGCGTGCTTTCCTAGTAAGCGAATAAAGAATCTAGAGAACTATTTAATTAAATATAATTATTTCTAATACTTTAAGTATATATACTGTTAACTATAGGCCGCTAATTATAGAATAGTAGACTAATAAAGAATAATAATAATATGTTGTGTTTGTTTACGTTAGCCCTAGCATAGCAGATCCTTAGCATAACTAGACATTATTAGAAACACTAAAAGCAGCACGTAAACTAATATAACCTATACTAAATAAGTGCGTACTATATAGTATATTTTAATAGTATATAGAGCACTATATATAAGTATAAAGTTAATATTTAGCTGCTAGTGCGTGTGTGGCCACATACTAAAGACCTAGTCTAGGCTAATTACACACTAGATATAATACGCAAAGGCTAAATAATAAATAGTATATTATTAGTAGTCTATATAATAAATTATAATAATAGGTTATAGAGTTAGTATAATTACAAGGACTATATAGATAGTTCTACGCTGCTCACACTTAATACAACCCTAAGAGAGTGCACTATTAGATATTATACTATATAATAACTATATAAATTATAGTGGTAATAGCGATAATAAGGTAGAGGTTAATAATAATAGCAATACTAAGAAGTATAGGCTAAAAATCTATAATAGCCTTAATATATAGGAATAGTATAGAGAATAACTATAGTGCGAATAATAATTAATAGATAATCTTACTTTTCTTATATATAGCAAGTATAATAGTTATAAGTAGTTACTAGACTTTTAAGAATATTACTAGTTAATAAGCTAGCACCCCTTTATATAGTTTATTCTCATAGTAGTAATATAGGTACTACCTCTAATACACTCTATAACACTATATTTATACTAATAGTAAGTTATAGTAATAGTTTATACGCGCCCTTTAAAAACAAAATAAGTTATACCTTTGCTAAGTAGCTATATAATATTTAGTGTATAAAAGAAGATATTAACCTTCTATTTACTAATAAGCGCTTATTAATATTTTTGTCTTGTATATAATTTAAAATCGCTAAATAGTAGCATATATTACTAGATAATATTAAAAATAAATAATATAGGTTGTAAATAGAAAGAACACACTATATTTCTACCTAATAGTAATAAGTCGCCTAATAGAGCACACAATATAGGAGATAGTTAACTTCTTTAATAGGATATACTTAGTGTTATTAAGTTCTAGATTAGCTTTAAACTATTTAAAGAATATATAACTTATGCCCCTAAATAAATACTAAAGAAAATAACTAATAGAGATAGCAACTTCTATAAGATAAGGATATATATAGACCTATAGAACCCTAACTAGTAGAAAACTATATAGACTAAACTACTAGAAGACTTTACTATTATACTAGTTATAATTAGAGTTAATAAGATATAACTAAGTAACTATTAGAGTAACTAGGCGGCGTAGCTAGTGTATATATTAATTAGCAACCTAGATGTACACATCTAACAATTAAGAATGATTCTAGGTAATTCGCTTATAGCGATGTTGCTAATTATTTAAGTAGTATAATAACGACATTACTATAAATATATACTATAAGGTAATAGCAAAAGTGTTAGATTATAAGTGCTTCTATAAAACTATATTACGCTATCTAATAGGTGCTAACTTAGCTATTAAGTTTATTAGTTAAATAGGCATGCGTATAAGATATATAGATAGGTTTAAGAGAATGTACTATCTAATTGTATATAGAATTATAGTAGACTATACGGAGCAGATAATAATTACAGAGAGATAACAATAAGATAGTACTATAGAGTATATTAAATACACCCCTAAATGCGAAATATAATAGTGCATACTAACCACACTAATAAGATATTAGTAAAATACACGCTATATTACTCACATAATAGCACTATAGGTATAATTAGAAGAATAAAATAGACTAGTATTTAGAGTTATTACCTAGAGTATATGCACTAGATTAGGAGCTTTGTGTAGAAGTTTCTATTTATAAATATATATATATATTGCTCTTATACTAGACCTCTTATATTAACTCTATAAAGGACTTATAAAGTATACTATTAAGTAGCTATTAGGTCTAGTTATCTTAATATATAGTAACGTACGGGTATAATATATAATATTAGGGATAAGTTAGATTAATAAGCGTTACTAAAAGGTGCCTTACTTTCTAGGCCTAAAAGTCTTTAACTGTATACTAGTTAGTTAAATATTGCAATAGTTTAAAAACAAATAGAAGGCCCTTACAAAACAAACTCTAGTAGTATTTGCCCCCCTTCTATAAAGTAAGCTAGATACTATATAGTATCTCTATAGAGTGTGCAACTTTGTTATAATTTCTTATTTATTACTATAGCTACAATAAGGAAACACTTAGATATATACTTAAATTCCTCTAGTAGGTTAACACGTATTAGTAGAAATTAGTTAGCTTTTATTTACTACATATAAAGCACTTCTAGATACTAACTTTATATAATTACCTACTATATATAGATAGTAAAGCAATATAGGCCACTACTAAACTATAACTCTGCTATCTATATAGAAGCCTCCTATATATTCCTTATTAAGAACTAGTTCTAATTAACAAACTATAAAATAACTCTAGCGTAGATAAGTAGTCTAAATACTTAATAGACTAAGATTTAAATATATAAAACTCTAGTAAAGTACTACGCAGAAGAGCTAATAACTATAATATAAGGGCTAGAAGAGGTGCAGATAGGTAGACTAGCTAGACTAGCTCTATTAAGCTAATATAGTATTAATATATCTAAATCCCTACTTATAAAGGAGAAGGGTTTAAATCTACATTATTAGACAACTATTTAAAGTAATATAACTTATATTAAATTTCTTAGACTACGTAATACGCTTGTAGTAATACTATAAAAGAAGGATATAATTAAAGATAGTAGAATAAGCTCGTATTAGAGGGATGCTAAATAGCTTAAAGATAATCCTAGTTAGGTTAATCTCTATATAATAATAATCTACCTATTTATTTAGGTACTAGAGGGAGACTAGAAGGCCAAATAGTAAAGTATTATAAAAAGACTAGGAGACTGTTTAATATGTACTAGATTAGTAAGATAATAGTAAGTAGCTTAAATATATAACGTATAGGTTTAAGAATATAATTATAATAATACCCCTCTTAAAGATAGGCGTGTAGGTTAGATATAGCTAATATTTACTATTATAGAACAAAATACTATATACTACTCTACTAAGTAAAAGAACCTGTATAGTTGCTTTTTTCTTAAGATGTTTAAAATAGTGGATTAGGGACAAACTAGATAATATTTACAGTTGTGTTAAGCTTTAGAACTAGTTAGCCTAAGAAATATACTTAGGAGGAACTAGATACTAAGGGGCTTATTAGTGGTTTTGTGTAGCATAGATTATTAGCGTAGTATATATTATACTAGTAAAGGATACTAACGTAAACTATAGATATAATAGTGTCTAATCTAATAATAAATCTAAAGTAAGTCCTAGTAATAACTATATATTTATAGTTAATAACTATATTAACTTTTTAGAGTATATAACGCTATATATAATAATAACTAGAAATTAAAGAACTAGTAAAATATTGAAGATCTTTGTCGTATAGAGATTCTAACCAAGGTTAAGTCTACACTATACACAGAGAGAAGTAAAATAGGAGGCACTAAAACCTAGTACCTAGCACACAGTAAAACTAATAATATAGTAAAATATATAGCAAGGTAGATAAAGGAAAAGTAAAGAAAAATATATATAGAGAACTATTATGTATAATGCGTAGGATAGGTTTATTATTAGATAATAGTGCTTAGAATATTTATAGCTATTACTATAATAATTAATTAATATAATAAATTCTATTAGTCTTATATAACTAAAGATATTATAGTCAATTATTATAATAGAATATAAACTATAGTAACTACACTATAAAATATATCCTAAGCAGTCTAAGCAACCCTTAATATTTTATATACACTAATAGTATACTAAAGTTATAGTAGTCCTTTTTTAGTAATAATATACTAACTTTAAAGCAAGCTAATAGTAGTAATAATATATAGTGTAGTATATCTTTAACCTAATTAAAGTAAACTTTACTACTCTACTTTGCCTTAGCTTCTAAGGCCACATTACTAAGCTGCCTAAGTAGGAGTTTAGCTCTAATATTATTAAGAAG
Source organism: Laburnicola sp. JP-R-44 (assembly GCA_009805535.1). NCBI lineage: Eukaryota > Fungi > Ascomycota > Dothideomycetes > Pleosporales > Didymosphaeriaceae > Laburnicola > Laburnicola sp. JP-R-44. Next base: position 2,000,936 of record SELF01000019.1, on the reverse strand, counting down.
TACGTCTATTACGCTAAGATAGATATTAAAGTAATTATAATTTAGAAGATAATGTATATAAAGGAGCTTAAAAAGCTAATACGCAACTTATATAGCAACTATATTATTTAAACTACTCTTAAAGTTGCGTCTACTAAGCTTTGTCTTTACCTTATTAACGCTATACACCTTATTTTGTCTAGTATTTACCAAACACTATATAGTTGCCTTTTTCTAACCTTACTATATAACCAACCCTCTACTTTTATTATAGTTATAGAATAATATATATTATTCCGCTTATTTATTTAATAATATTATGCCCTATATTAATAGTTATAGCTTTAGTTATATTAATAGCTATAGCTATATAAATGCCAAAGACTATGTTAATACTAATAGTAACTTTAATAGTAGTAAACAAAATTTGATTCTAAGTTATAAGTAATAATAATAAAAGTTATAGCTTTAGTCTTCTTAGTTAGAAATTTATTATAATCTATAATTTGCCTATAATATATATTGTGTGGCTATAGAATAAGTATAGTAATCTAGGCATAGTTTATAGCGCTTCTAAGGTACTTATTTATATTTAGCTTATATACCTACTTTAGTAGGACAGTAGTTACTATAGTTTAAATACTATTATGGTAATTTACTATAATATTTTCGCGTATTAATAGTAATTATAGTTTGCACTAATAGCTAATATAAAGTAGAAATACTAAGATAATAGAGTAGGTTTTTAGCTAGTAGACATGCTAACGTCGCGATAATTCTATATTAAGACGCGACCTTTTATAGAACTAGACTTTAAATATATATATATATACTATATTCTATATATATAGCTAAAGACACTATATAAAGTATTCTTAATATATTAGACATAAAGTATTATATTATATACTAAGAGGTAGAGGCTGTCCTAGCTAGAAATAAGGTTCTAGATTAGCTAATTTAGATAAACTTAAGAAAGGCAGGGCAGTTATAATAGCATATAGGGTAGTAGATACACACTTTAAAATATTTATATTTAAGTAAGTAATATAAGTGCGGTACACGGCCTTATAGGACAAACCTCTTAGGGACAGCTAGTATAGTTAAAAGAGATAACTAAATTAAGACTATACTAACTACGTGCTAAAACTAACTAGGAAAGGCACCTTTTATAAGGTAAAAGGTACTATTAGAGTGTAAAAGGAAAGGTAATAGTAAATAACTAGTAAAGAGGTAGATATAAACTGTTATATAACCCCCCTTTTAAGGCCTAAAAATAGAAAGGAAAGTACGTAAAAATAGAGTGTTTTAGCGGATATTTAATATAACTAGCACTATTTTAGGGCTAAAGAGGGCTAGAATAGGGGTAATAGGCCCCTATAGTTCTAGTAGTAGCCTTAGTTTTTAATTTAGGTGCTATTTAGTAGAGATATTAAGGAAAGTTATTAGGGGTAAATTAATAGATTAGTAGAAAAACATAGTAGAAACTATATCTTAGCGTTTAGCGTTTGGCTAATAGAGCGTATTCTTAGCTCTAACACTATATAAAAAATATAGTTAGCTAAAGTTTTTCTAGTTAGTTTATTACGCGCTAGTGTAATTATATTTTATAAAATTCCTTAGTATTATAAAAAAGCGTTGAAAAAGAATATTAACCTAACTATATAGTTTTTAATTAGAGTAGAGTAGCATTAAAGCTATAGGGGCTACTAGTAGTAGTAGGGATATTTAAGGGTAAGAAGGCTATTAGGGGGTAAGAATACTAAAAAGTAATAGGTATCTAGTTACGCCCGTAAGCCTAAGGGCGTATAGGTATTAAAAAGTAATAGGTACTTAGCTAAGCATACCTAATATAGCGCTTTAACTCTATTTTTGTAGGCATATTATCTTTAGGAATAGGCTCTAGAAAGGTGTTTTAAAGGGCGGCGTCTATTTAAATAGGCAACTATTTTAGGGAACTAGCTGGCTTAGAGTACTCTTATTAGTAAGCTTTAATTAGCAAGAAAGAGTTAATAAAGTTATTAGTAGGGTAGTAGGTTAGGTTAGAGTTATGTTCTTTCTATGCTACCTAGTACTTTAGTGTTCTATAGTCTACTTTGCTATTAAGAATATAAGAAACTAGCTACTTAGGAACTCTATCTATCTTAATAAGTAGTTCTAGAGGTTGCAATAAACTTAGTAAGGAATTATTTAGATTCCTTTAAAGCCTATTAGTATAGAACACTAGGTAAACTCTTATATATTATAGGAGTTTTAGTACAAAAAAGTAGCCTTTTTTGCCTATAGTTAGGTATAGTCCTTTTATTTAATAATCTAACTAAACTAATAGGCATTTAGTAATAAATCCCTTTAGCGTAATAAAGACCTAGTTTCTAATATTAAAATTAATAGCTTATCTATACTTATTAGTCTACTTTAATTGCATTTTCTAGGTAGTAGATATATTAGCGCGGGTAGTATTATAAACAAATTTATAGGCTTTAGTATAAATCTTAACCTATACCTTAGCCTTTTCTCAAGTAGTATTATCTAGAAATTTAGTAACTAGTTAAGTACACTTACGCCAGTCCTAGTAAAAGTATAGCTAATACCTAAACTTAATCTTAAAAGGTAAAACTTTAGTGTTATTATAGGGTAGTATTACTTAGGCCTAGTCTATACTAGACAGTAAATCTAACTAGTTATCTTAATAATAGTTAATAAATAGACGCAGACGCTAGTTAAGGTACTAATTTATAATCTTAGTTTAGCTATTAGTTTACAGATACTGTGCTATAGAAAGAAGTTACTTAATACCTATAAGCTTATATAAAGTAGCTAAGAAAGTGGAAATAAACTAAGGGCTATAGTTAGAGATAATTAATCTAGAGGAGCTAAAGACTCTAAATCTGTGCTAATAGTAGAGATTAGTGGCTTATTTAGTAATAACTATTTTATAATAGGGTATAGAAAAGGCATATTTAAATAGGTGGTAATAAGATGCTATTGCGTTGTTATACCCTTTCTTATCCTTAGGGAATAATTTAAAATTAATTAAGATATCTTACTAGATATTTTTAGGGATAGGAAGTAGGTATAATAAGCCTAGCCTTTTATTTAGTAAGGGCTTACTCTACTAGCAGTTTTTGCAATTAGAGATGTACCTATTAATATTAGCGTTTATGCCCTTTTAGTAACATAACTAGTGTAAAAGCTAGAGAGTTTTTTATAGACCTAGATAGGTAGTAACCTAATAAGTGTATATTATTTAAATTAGATGTGTTTAGGGAAACTCTATAGAGGAAACTACTAGGTAGTCTTTGTAAAGAGGCAACTCTAAAGGAATAAGGGCAAAACCTAGTAATTCTAAATATGTAGCTTTTTAGAGCGACTTAAGCATCTTATATATTTAATTAGTATATAGTAGGCGATTAATAAGTATATGAATAGGCTCCTTTAGGGCTTATATTAACTTTTCCTTCCTCTTACTCTACAATTATAATAGCTATAAGGGCTGCTTTAGTAGTATCTAGTAGTTACAAAAGAAAAAACTAAGTGTAAGCCTTTTAATTTTTTTCTTTTATAACTTTAGCTTATGTTATTTTCTAAATAGCGTATTACCTATAATAGTTGCGATGCCTAGTTAGTGTATAATTTAATAATAGTATTTAAATAGCTTTTTAGACTAATAGGCTTACTATAAAAAAACTTACATTAAGTGCTAAAGTACTTAAGGGCCTAAAAATTAGTAATAATATTAAAGGGCTTATCAGCTTAAAGGCTAAATAGTTACGCTCTCTATTATAAAAGGTCCTATATAACTACTAATATATTTTCTTATTATAAATATTATAATTTAACTTAGTAGGCTTTAATAATTTAGAGTACTATATAACTAGGCGCTAGATACTATTAGATTATAATTAAGTAATAGAACCTATATTAACACTATTACTAAAGTTAGTTTCTATATAGGTAATCTAAAATAGAAAAATACTATAAGACTAGAATAATGCTAGCTACAAGTTGCTTAGTAGCTTTAAAGGTAGTATGTTCCTAGTCTTTAAAGGTGTAAAAGGCACTATTTTTTAGTAGCTTAATTAGGGAGTAAACAACCTGCCTATAGTAAGAAAGAAAGGAGTGGTAGTATTTATAGAAGTCTAAAAAGCTCTATAATACTTTAAGTGTTATAGGCTCTTTTAATTCCTAAACTATAGTAGTCTTTATAAGGTCCTTATAAACTTCTTTAGTGCTAATAATATATCTTAAGAACTTAGTTTTTATAATAGCAAATTTGCATTTCTTAAGATTAGCTTAGAGAGATTAGTACTCCTTAAGTAAAGTAGAACCTTATAAACGTGTTCTTTATATTCTAAGGAATTCCTAGAAAAGATAAGGATGTTGTTAATATATATATGGTATAGAAGTTATTTAGATAATTGCCTAGAATGCTATTAATAAACTATTAAAAAGTAGTAGGACTGTTATAAAGACTAAAGAGTAAAACTCTATACTTATAATTTCTATACTAGGTTTAAGAAGTAGTTAGCGCTTTAGTTTTTAAGATAAGTTAAATTTAGTAAAATACTTAGTAAATATTAAGCTTAGTAAAAAGTTTTGCTCTAGAGCGGTATATAAGTGTCTTCTTAATAAGTAGAATTACTATAATATTCTTTTTAGTAATAGTATTAAGCTAGTAGTAATTAACGCAAAAGCACTAATCTCTATTTAGCTTTTTAGTAAATAACACTAGTAAGACAAAGCTAGCGTTACTAGGGATAATAAACCTACGCTTAATATAGTTATTAATATAGGCTTTAAGAAGTTTAAGATGCTTTAAGAATATACTATATAAAGGCAAGGTGGTAAGCGTAGATAGGTCTTTAATAAGGTTAATATAGTAATTAACACCCTTTTAGTAAAGTAGAAGGGCGTTAAAATTTAATTTTAAAAAATAGGTAGGCTTCACTCTAGCGTATCCTAGCTAAGGGAGCGCTTATTCTATTTTAGCGAGTAGGTTAGCTTAGGACTTATTTTCTAGGCTATACATCTTGCTCTTGCAGTTCTTAATAAGTTTAGCTAGCTTCTAGGGGCTGGTATAACTAATAATTATATTAGTCTTATAGTCCCTATTTAAAGCAAAGGCTGCAGCGCTTACTATATTAATATTAAAGCTAGTAGTATATAATTATTACTATATTAGCGCCTAAATAAGTTCTAGAAGGTTAGCTAAATTCTATAGGGCTAGTAGGTCTACTTAACACAATTTATTATTTATGTTCTATAAGTTCTTTTTCTATAATAGTAATTTAGTAGGGTAGAAGGAAGCTATTCTAGGTTGTTTTAGCTAGGGTAGTTCTAATTAAATAGTTAATTCTTATAAGAGCTATCTAATCTTTAGAATAGCTTCTCTAGTAGAATTATAGTCTTTAGATCTAGGGCTAGAGGTAATACCTAGATTCTGCTGCATAATTCGTAGGGGCTAGTTTTGCTAGTAGCTTCTTTAGATAGTAGAGAGATAGAGTAACTAATAGGCAACTTATTGTCTAATAGCTCTTTATCTAAGAAAGATAGCTTTATAGCCTCTACACTACTATCTCTATTAAAGTTATCCTTATAGCTTAGTTTCTAGTAAGCCTTTAAGTACGTTCTAATAACTAAGATAGTAGGATTAGGAAGCTAGACAGAGATTTTCTTAGAGACGCTCTAATTAGCTTTTAATAAGCGAGTCTTTCAGTAGGTATAGTTTTGCTTTTTAAGTAGGCTATCCTATTAAGTAGCGTTGTCCTAGTAAAAAGGGTTAGGTAGGGGAAAAGTCTATAGTAGGACTAGGTTACTAGTAAAGGTTAGATTCTTATTATCTTTTTAATAAAGGCGGCGCGGCGGTTCTAAGTGTTAACTAGGCAGTTAGCTTACTTAAAAAAATTCTACTAATATTAAAATTATAGTCTCCTATATTATAGAAAATAAATTATATAGTAAAGCTATATTTGTTAATATTAAGCTAGGCTATAAAATAGGTATCTACTTCTACACTTCTCTTCTCTATAAAGTTCTTAAGGGGGATTAGTATCTTTAGGCGAAGAAGTTTAGCTTTAAGCTATTTTTATACTACTTTTATATGCCTTAAAGTAATAAGGTTATAAGCGCTAGCACTAGTGTCTATTAAGGCTTATAATCTAAAAGCTAATCTTTAGAATATAATTTATATTAATAGGACTAGTTAAGGGCCTCTAAATAGCTTAGGGACCCTTATTATCTTACTGCCTATAGGCAACAATTTTAGCATAGCATTTGCGTTTTATAATTAGAATTAAAGTTTATCTAGGTTAATTAGTTTAGTAGCCCCTATATAAGCTACTAGATTATGGGAGTCTAGTAGCGCGTATTTAAAGCCTTATTATCTAATAAATTGCCTCCCTTTAAATTAGAGTAGTAGGTAATACTAAGTTTATATTTAAATCTAAATTGTCTACTATGTCTATATTTGCTTATATAGCTATCTTCTTAGTTTAAAGATAGTAGCGTAAGTGTTTATTTCCTACTTTGCTATACTTAAAATAGGCGTAGTTTTAGATATACTACGCCCTAGTCTAATTATAAAGAGTAAAGAAGAAAATAGTAAGTTAATATATAGTAGTAGGTCTAGAGTAGAGTGCTAATTTAGTAGAGGGCGTGTATAAGAGCTATAGTCTAGAGGGTAATACCTAGAAAGGAGTTTTTATATACGCCTAAAAAGGAGTTACTATATTATTATCTTAAAAAAAGTATAGCTAGCTGTAGTTATTTAGTGTTTAATTACTAGGTAGTTAATATTAGAGTTTTTTATCTCTTACTAGAGTATTAACTTAAGACTTTTAGTCAAGTTAAGTTATAATTTATCCTTTTAGGTCTTTACATCTAGTCTAACTTTCCTAGCTAGACTCTTTAAAGCCTATAGAAATATTTAGGTGTTTATTTTATTAGAGAGGAAGAGCTTATAAAACTTCTTATATGCCTATTAGGAAGTAAAGGGATTATAGTAAGTCTTTTCTCGAAATTTAAAGAGTGCTTTAGGTCTAGGTCTATAATCTTTTTAGAAGGCCTAATTTACTTAATGCTAATTTTACGCTGCCTATTAAGGCGCGCCTTTAAGGCAGCTAAAAATAGCTTCTATAAAGTTGTCTTAATCTTTCTTATTATTATTACCTTAGTAATAGTTTATGTTTATACAGATCTTATTATATATATTCTCTAGCTAATCTTTAATACTAGGGCTATATTAACCTTTTCTATAGTACTTATTAATATTAGATAGCTTTGCGGAGCGTCCTAGCTTAGATATACTAGATAGGGTAGCTAAAGTGTATCTACTCTAGGGCATATTAATCTAGGCGCTATTAGCGAGCTTAATTTATATATATTCTAGAACTAAAAAGTAATAAGAAGGGGCGTATTATAGTGGGTACGGGCATAAGGCCGTCGAAGTTTAGTAGAAGTCTAGATAGTAAATCTACACTATGGTGAGGGACTATAAGCGAGGATTTTAGTCTAGAAATAAGCGAAAACTTAGACTTCTTAGCGAGTTCGAATCTCGCCCTCTTCCCCCTCTGGTTTTTAAACACTAAAAAAAACTAATCTTTATAGATAAGAAGAAAAGTAGCCTAAATAAGCTAGTATCTCTAATAATTAAGAAATTTCTAACTATTTAAGCTAGTCTTAACTAAGTTACTAGATTAAACTTATAGGATAGAAAAGCTATTAGCAAGTACCTCTAATAATTAAGAAATCTTAAACTAGTTACTAGTCTTAATAAGTTATTAAAATTTAAACTTATAGGATAAGAAAGTTAATTAAGGCACAATACTATCTTCTAATTTAGAAAAAAAACTTTGTTAGAAATTATAATTCACGCTTTAGACAGACAATAGGCCACTAGTATTAGTTTTTTCTTTGACCCCCTTTAAAGGGCTTTTTTTACTAGGGAAAAGTGCCCCTTATCTATCTATACAATTTTCCTATGGCTGTATTTACTCTATAGAAAATTTAGAAGCAATAGAAACGTTATAAAATAAAAAAGTAATAAAAAGTATTATTTTATTATAGAGTAGGCACTATAAGCTAGGGTAGATATTATAGTATATATTAGGGCGTAGCTAGGTAGAATAAGCTTTACTTAGCTGCCTAAAGGCGGCGTAAACTATATAGTAGATTAGACGTTTCTAGACTAGGGGATTTTAAAGAGACTTAAGTACAGTGCTATAGATTATAACTATCTTTAATAGAAGAAGGAACTTTCTTAGGGCTAAATAAGCCTTATTTAATAGCTGCTTAATTAGTATTATTAGGCTAAAAGTAAAAATCTTCTAAGACTATATATACTATAGTATAAGGTATTATTACCTTAAGTATAGTAAAAGCTTATTTAAATATACTAGCGCGCTTATATAAAGTCTAAATAAGAATCTTCTATTTAAAGACTTCTTTAGACTTTATAATAGCCCTAGTTACTAAATCTAGTGCTATCTTTAAAAATAGGCCTTAAGAAAAGTAATATTAAGCCTAAAGCTAATAGGTAGTAAGTAACTATTTTATTTCTAAGCTATACTAAATTAATTAGTATAGCTTAAATTCTCCTATAAATATATTATACTTATTAGTAGCTTTAAGTTTAGCTTTACCTTAGTGCATAAGCCACTTAAGGTCTACTATTAAAAATTTATTATTTAGCTAGTTTACTTTAAGTGTAGTAATATAGTAATTATACTATATATTATAAGAATTTCTTTAGGGTAGACCTTTTTTAGTAGTTTAATAATGCTTTTTTTCTTTATAAGGCTAGAAGCAAAGTGACTGGTTATCTAGAAAGTAGCTATTAGCTACTTTCCGCGCTATATAGATAATAGCTTACTAGTAGGGTTAAATAGAAAAATTTTCTTAAAGTAAACATTATATAGACTATTATTAGTAGAGTATAGGCAAATATCTACCTTTATATTATTAATTCTAGAACTGTCTAGAAGTAGAGAGAATATAGGGAATATTCTAGAAGTCTTCTAGATTAAAAGTAGGTAGTAGCTTGCTATAGTATAGGCAGTAGTAGGGTTAAGTAAGTAAAATAGAGATTATAGAGAGGGTATAGTAGATAGACCTGGAGTAGTAGTAGATCTTATATAGCGTGTAAGCTAGCGTATAGTTTAAGCTAAGAAAAAATTAGGTATAAAATAAAGTGTAAAATAAAATATATAACACTTTAATCTTTATATTATCTCTATAGCCTAGCTCTATGTCTTATGCTCTTGCTATAATAGCGCTAAAAGGTAGTTATTAGACTAGTTAGCTCTATAGAATATAGCGTAGTAGTTATTTTAGTAATTATTATTTGTTTTTTAGAAACTCCCTGCCTAATTAGGTAAGTAACCTCTCTAAGTAGGCCTTAGTATAGTATAATAATACTGCCTAGCACTAAAATAACTAATAAACTTCTAGCTTAACCTAGTAAGTAATAGCCTAACCTACCTTAGCATAGTGTAGTATTACTACCTAACACTAAAGTAGCTAATAATCTTCTAGCCTAATCTAGTAAGTAATATTCTAACCTACCTTAGCGTAGTATAACAATACTATCTAGCACTAAAGTAACTAATATACTTCTAGCCTAATCTAGTAAGCTAAAACTTCTACTAATTTAACTGCCTATAAGTAGCGTCTTAAGGGAGAAGTAGATATTATATTACTATCTATAGCGAAAGAAAATTAATCTTAGTATAATATAAGAGCGGTACATAGCATTATAGAGCAAACCTCTTAGAAATAGCTAGTATAGTTAAAAGAGATAACTAAATTAAGACTATACTAAGATAGGGGATAAGAAAGAGATCTAGGGGGCCCTTACTTATATAGTAGACAACGTAGAGCATAGGCCTTACGCTAACTACGCACTAATACTAACTAGGAAAGGCGCCTTCTATAAGGTAAAAGGCGCTATTAGGGTGTAAAAGAAAAGGTAATAGTAAATAACTAGTAGAAAGGTAGGCACGAACTATTATAAGTAATAAACTATTTTTTAGAAATTATATAATAGTGTAACTAAAACTTCTCAAAGTTAATAAAATAAATACAATAATATAATAAAGTAGTAAATAGAAAGGAGTAAGGCTATAATAATAGACTTTTAGGCAAGTCTATGTTTATACTAGAGGATATATAATCTACACTATATAAAGGTGCTAAAGTAGTAGTAGTATATATTAAAGTAATAGAACTATATTTAGATTTTATAGCGGCGCAGACCTCTAAAATAAGTAGGCGTAAGACTATAAAAGATATAGTAGCTATAGGCTTAGTAATAAATAACTCTATAACTACGCCTACTGCGTTTTTATCCTATACTATATTATATAAGATCAGTTAATGCGTTAAAAAGCTAATAATAGGTAACTATAGATAACTCTAGTTAAGGATATAGTATAACTAGACTACTATAGGCTAGTATAAGAATATATTAGCTTTATAAGTAGGTAAGTACTAGTAGTTAGTAGATTTTATACTATACACATTATTAAGTTATATATATTATACTTACTAGTATGTCCTTATATAAGAATAGGTATAGATTATTATACTAATAAGTGTATAGAATAAGCAGCTTACTATAAATATAATAAATAGCTAAATAGAAAGCAAAGCTAATATTAATATATAAACGCAGCTAAGACGCACCTTAACTAGATTTACTAGTAAGTTAATAAAAGATTAACTTTAATATAATAGTATAATAAGCTAAGCTATCCCTAAAATAAATCTGCTAGCTAATATAATAAGATATTCTATAATACTAGTTAATAGCTAGATAGTAATATTAATCTATTTTTAGCTAGTATAGGGGTAGTATATATATATAGTGCCTACAACTAAGAGTATTAAGTACCTAATACTACGCTATTTTAGGTGCACTTTTATTAGGACTATAATTATTTCTATAAAGGGTGCTATTAGAATATATAGTGCGTATAGACTAATAATACACTACTATCTATAATATACTACTTACACTACTATAAAACCTAGAAAATAGATAGGTAAGATATATACTATCTAATATTATAAATAAAAGAAAATAGTATAAAACTATAAGTATATTAATATAGCTAAGTATATTTACTATATGTTACTAATATTTTTATTATATAAGTAGTTAGCGCGCACGCCTATTAAATATTAATACTAGTTACCTAGGCCTAGTAGTAAGTAAGGGCAATTAGAGTCTTTTATAAGTTGCGAAGAACTAGATCTATAGAGTTAAACTAGCTTATAATAGAATATAGGTTGCTTAGTACCTATAACTATATAGCTTTATTACATACTAGCACTAAAAAAATACTTAGAAAGAAAGGAAAGATAGTGTCTATAGTATAACTATCTTAATAATATAGTGTAGATAAATAAGTAATTATACTAGCAACTTTCTAGTTATATTAGAAATTATTATATAAGAAACTATATTATTATAAAATTTATAAGTAATTATTTATACAAAACTTAAGCGCTACCTAATCTTATAATAGATTTACCTACTACTAGTCTAATCTTACTAAGAAGCAAGTCTAGTCTAATAATATTAACACTATTAATAATATTAGCTGTAAAAATGCCTTAGTAAAAGGTAGTGTAAAGGCCTAAATTGTCCTAATAAGAAGAGTTTATTATTATAAGACCTGTTTTTATAATAGTAATTATAAAATTACTAATAGAAGAGAGGCCTATTAAGCTAATAAAGTTAACTCTATATATTAAGAGATATATAAAACTACTATAGCACCTAATTATAAACGCCTAGGCTTAGGTATATAATATATTAACTATAAAAAAGTGGCAGAACGTAGAATATACTATATACTATTATAGATGTAGTCTTAAGAATAGTATATATACTAGACTTATTAACACAAATAGTATAGGCTAACAAAATTATGATATATATTAAAATTTAAAGCTATTATTTATAGTGTATAGTAGCCGCTTAAGAAATAGTGCGAGACTATTACTAGCTATTTACTCCTATACTAGATATCTAGCCTAAAGTTCTAAGAGCACTAGAGAGGTTTAGCTTTCTTTTATTAGATATATAGTTAATATATATATTGCGCCTAATATACTTATTATATACTTTTATAGTATACTAATACTAGAGTAAATAGAAAAGAATAGGTTTTATAGCAACCTATTTATTAGTCTAGTAACTAGATGTCTATTTCGTATAAACATTAGCTTTACCCCTATTATAAAGGCACCTAACTTAGAATAGTACTTCTAAACCCTAATAAAAAGCATTGTAGTATACTTTAGATTACTATTATATACTACGCTAGAGAAGTAGAAAAAGGGTTTAAGATTAACTTAATATATTTTAGTAAATAAAAATAAGAGTAAGTACCTTTACTTTTAAACTATATAGCTTGCTAATATTATAAGCCTTATAAAATACTATTAAGAGGCTATAGAAATAAATAAGTACGTTAAAATAAAAACTTACTAAGATATTTATATAGGGCTATATTATATAATAAGGTTACTAGATTATAATATTACTACTATTACTAAATAATAGTAACTATAATAATCTATCTAATATTTACGCCCTTATATTACCTTAATATAACGGGCTAACCCTTTTTATTAACACCTTAAAACGCTTTTCTATGTATATAATAGTAGGAGGAATATCTGCTATTATTATAATATTTTTATTAGAAACCCCTTAGTCGCAAAAAATAAAAAACTATATTACCTAAAGAGTTAATAAAGCTAGGGTTAAAGGGTGGCGAAAAGGCTACGCATATTAAATCTAACTAGTAGAATAATATAGTAAGTTTACTATAAGTAATAATAAATAAGTAGTTAATAAGTATAGCTAGCGTTAGATAAGAGTAATATTAAACGTAACTAGTAGGATAACATAGTAAGTTTACTATAAGTAATAATAAATAAGTAGTTAATAAGTATAGTTAGTATTAGACAAGAGTAATATTAAATTTAACTAGTAGGATAATATAGTAAGTTTACTATAAGTAATAGTAAATAGGTAGTTAATAAGCATAGCTAGTGATAGATAAGAGTAGTATATAAAAGAACACTCTATTTAATATAAGTATAGACGCACGTAGTGCTAAAGGACTAATAACACCTAAACTTAAAGAAGATTTTTACGTTAATAACTATATCTATACTAATATTAGATAGAGATATAAAATAGTATATATAAGATAAAGTTATAGGTATTTTCTAATATCATATAAAGACCTACTTAACCTTAGAAATTTTCTTTAACACTAGCAATAATAAGAAGGAGTTTATATAGAGATATAAAGGGGAAGCTAGTCTACTACTAGAGATACTTATAAATAAGGCTCTTAGTATAATAGAGTATATAGAAAAGAAGCTTAAGGTAGGTCTAATACTATATATAGCCTACTATAGCCCTAGGGAAATATATTATTACTAATAATAAGTTTTTATAATAATATAATTGCCTAGGTATAAAGTATAAAGAACCTAAGCCTAAAGATAGCACTAGAGAGTATATAGTTCTAGGAGCTATAGTAATACACTCTATCTATAATTATCTAAGTAGTCTTTAAAGTAAACACTAACTATAGTATAGTATAGTTAAGTAATATATCTATATTCTATATATATAATATTAGTATATATAACCTACTTAGTATAAATTAGACCTATTCTTACTACTACTACTACTAAGAGTTATATACGCGTTAATCTTACTAATAATTATATATAAATAAAAACTATAAAGGCTAGCGTACTTATTAATTCTACTACTACTTATAATACTATAATAGCTAGTATATTAATTAATTTTACTACTACTTATATATAATTACTTAGAAGACTTTTATAGTAAATTATAATACACTAACGTACTTTGCACTCGAGTCGGACACTCCATCGAGTCGGACACTTTGCCAAGACCCCACCAAAACGTACTATCAGCAATAGTATAACGCGATGCCTTAACCACACAATAAACTACCAGCGTTAAAAGAAGCGCGTATACAGCTTGCGATCTAGGCTATTAAACAAGACGCGACACACTCTTTTAGCGACGCGCTGCAGCTATCTACAACGTCTCTTAAAGTACACTTAGTGACTAACGCGCTAGAAAGACGTTTAGACGCGACTGCGCACTCAACAAAATAAGACTTACTATAAGAGAGGAGCAGGCGATTGTGGAGCATATACTCAACCTAGACGCGCGAGGATTTCCGCCTCGGCTCGATGCTATAAAAGATATGGCTAATTCTTTACTAGCTGCACGCCACTATAAGCTAGTTGGCTAGAGGTGGCCCTTATAACTTTGTTAAGCGCCAGCCAGAGCTTAAAGTCAAGTTCAATCAAAAGTACGACTACAAGAGAGCTCTCTAGAAGGATCCTAAGGTGATACAAGACTGGTTCCGGCTTGTAGAGAACATAAAGGCCAAACATAGTATCCTAGACAAGGACACCTACAATTTTAATAAAGCAGGCTTTATAATAGGCATAATATTAACAAGAGCAGTAGTCACAGGCTCTAAGCGTTGAGGACGGCCAAAGCAGGTGCAGCAGGGCAATAGGGAGTGGACAACAGTCATCCAAGGCATCAATGCGACGGGGTGGTGGATCCCACCCTTCATTATCTTCGGGGGCAAGCACCACCTCTCCGCCTGGTATAAGGAGAAGGATCTACCTCATAATTGGGTTATTGCAGTCTCTAAGAACGGCTAGACAACAAATAAGCTTAGTCTACAGTGGCTAAAGCACTTTAATAAGCATACAAAGAGGCGTGTTGTTGGCACAACACGTTTGCTCATTCTTAACGGCTATAAGAGTTACAACTTATTCAAAATTCAAACAGTATTGCAAGAAGAGCAATATTGTTACTCTCTGTATGCCCTCGCATTTGTCGCACCTCTTGCAGCCACACTTAATGTGGGCTGTTTCGCGCCTTTAAAAAAGGCGTATAGGCGCTAAGCTGAGGATTTGATGCGCAACCACATCACGCACATCACTAAAATCGAGTTCCTGCCTTGCTTTATTGCTGCTTTCAAGGCTTTGTTTACTGAAAGTAATATCAAAGGAGGCTTTCGAGGTGCTGGCCTAGTGCCCCACGACCTAGAAGCTGCTGTGATATCGCAGCTTGACGTCCGCGCCTGCGTACGCCTCCACTTTGTACTATTCGCGATAGTAGTACATGGGAGTCGCAAACTCCGCGAAATAGTAGAACTTGGGTCGCAATCGACGCTGGTTAAGCAGAGGATTTAAAGGCATGTGGATAGTTCCCCAACTTATATGGTTGAGGCGATGGAAAAGCTTGTCAAAGGCGCTGAGATGATAGGGCATTCTTTGGTATTGATGACCAAACGCAACGCCGAACTTTAAGCTGCTAATGAGGCCGCTACACGACGTAAATCATATAAAAGAAAGCGATTGCAGCAAGAAGGAGTCCTTACAGTTGAAGAGGGCCAGCGACTGGCTACTCTAAAGGACTTTAGGGTGCGTAGTAATGGCAAGAAGGCAAAGAAGAGGGTGCGCACTAATAGAGGCGAATCCGCTCAACGGCGCTGTGGACGCTGCGGCAAGCCTGGGCACAATAAAAAAACCTGTAGACAGCTTATAGAAGTAGATTCTGAATAGTTTAGCCTATTTAGACTATTAAAAATAGTTTATGTTGACTCTATACTATCGTGAATAGTACAGAACTTGGTGGGGTCTTGGCAAAGTGTCCGACTCGGAGTGTCCGACTCGAGTGCAAAGTACGTTATATAGAAGTAAGTTATTATAAAGTATATACACTTATAAACTCTATAGTTATTACTAACTATATAATATAAAAGTATATAGATTAGATACTTAGTGTATATAGCGCGCTCTAGCTATAACTAATATAGAATTAAGTATAGTTCTACCTCCTAGCGCTATAATATAAGGGCGTATTATAGTAACTTATTATATACTTAATACTAATTATATATAATTATATATTTTTTATAACGTTTCTATTGCTTCTAAATTTTCTATAGAGTAAATATAGCCATAGGCAAATTGTATAAATAACTAAGAAACACTTTTCCCTAGTAAAAAAAGCCCTTTAAAGGGGGTTAAGGGAAAGCTAACACTAGTGGCCTATTATCTATCTAAAGTGTGAATTAAAATTTCTAACAAAGTTTTTTCTAAATTAGAAGATAGTATTATGCCTTAATTAACTTTCTCGTCCTATAAGTTTAAATCTTAATAACTTATTAAGACTAGTAACTAGTTAAAGATTTCTTAATTATTAGAGGTACTTGCTAATAGCTTTCCTATTCTATAAGTTTAATCTAGTAACTTAGTTAAGACTAGCTTAAATAGTTAGAAATTTCTTAATTATTAGAGATACTAGCTTATTTAGGCTACTTTTCTTCTTATCTATAAAGATTAGTTTTTTAGTATTTAAAAACTAGAGAGGGAAGAGGGCGAGATTTAAACTCGCTAAGGTGTCTAAGTTTTCGCTTATAGTCTCCTACTACGGCGTAGATTTACTATCTAGACTTCTACTAAACTTAGACGGCCTTATGCCTATATCTACTATAATACGCTCTATTATAATTATATATATAAAGTTACGTAAGTATATAAAAAAAATATTACTAGGGCGCTTAGGGCGTATTTAGCGTATAAGTATACGTAGGCGTGTATAGAGCTATATAGATATTCTAGGTACGCATACTTACTAAAAAAAAATTTCTAATATAGGTAGTTATAAAAATGTGTATTAGTTACTATAATATAGTTTTTTTTTATAATTACCTTTTTCACGCTTTTTTTAATTACTAAGCAGGGGACTCTGCTTTTTTTGTCATGTTATTTAAGATGAAAGCCTTTGTCGTCCTACCCCTAGGTAGATTAATTAACGCCACATAATATAGTTAGCTTTACTAAAGTTATCTAGTAGAAGCTACTTAAGAGCTACTGCAATTAGTACTTAATTAACTATTTTGCTAAGGGCTTTTAACTTTGTTGCCTTAGTTTCGACTAGACGGTATTCACCCAAGAGCGCAAACATAGAATCTATCTGGCAACTGGTCCTCTTTCACAGGAAACCCTCACGACAATTCCTTGCGTACAGCATCATGTCAGCCCGAAAACAAGCCACGACAAATGCTCCCCATCCATTAGCATGCGATCCCTCCCAGCGCGCCCGCCACGCACCATTCCCCGAAACACATGCATACTGCATGTATCTATCCTCCCAGAAACCGCACACACTACTGCATCGCCTCACCCGGTAATCCCAGGGCCAGCCCACCGGCCACTCATGCACTAGCCACGCACGCACACGCGCCCATCCTGACATTCCATAACGGTGTGAAAGCCGCATGTACCGAAAGCAACAGCCTTCCATGGATCTTCGCTGGACGTTTTATCTCTCTGGCGTCGGGAATACGGCAGCGCGGCGCGTGGATGGAACATGTCAGCCAGGGCTGGGAAAATCGCATGATGCGCAATGCCTCCGCAAGGTAGATCCTTGCACAGGGAGCCTTGGAGATGACGCTGAATTTCTAGGGCTGTATTTACAGTTCGTCTCCCCATTTTGATTTTGAATCTTCATAGAAAGGTAGTTGTTGGGCATGCGAATTGTTGCCCTTTCCATCGACGGTACGAAGATGCGCGAGGCCACGAGATTCGCCACTTGAGGGCGCCGCTGGCGGACCCGCGCAAAATGGCGCAATGAGGCAAGCTTACCGGTAGTGGTTGTCGGACGTTGGTAGGCGTCGTCGGTAGGCAGGTAGGCCACAGTCACACATACGCCCCGTGGCCGCTCAACAAGTTTGCCCTTGGCTGCAGTCGCAGCAAATACCTAGATGAACGACTTTCATGCGACCGCAATGGCTGCGTGACGAGCGTTGATGCGGTGTGCATGCGTCGCCCACCAACAAACGTCCTATGCAGCCCCGTCATCCAGGGTTCATACCGCTGACACACCTTGCATCAATCGGCATGGCACTCGCCATACATATAGGATGTTCAACCAGCCATGATATGGAGGTGCTGTGTCGAGTTCCGCACCATCAAGATGGCCATCTCGTGCTATCACAGCAGAGGTCATGTTGCGACAACTATGGGTGGTGCACCTCGCAGCAAGACATGCGGCTAGCCACTCTACTTATGCGCTCTACTCGTCTCCACTGTGGAGGCGTTTGCGTTGCGCTTCGAGGATGGATCAGACAGAAAAGCGGTGCAGGCAAAACCGGGCTGCCTGTTCGGCCCTACCGGGACATGGGCGACAGCCGCCCGATGCCACGACGCAATGCGCAACCTGTCAGCAGCCCAGCCCAGCCCACGCGGGGTGCGATCAGCGGCGGCACCATGCACGCGTTGCCCGATAAGTCACAAAAGCCACCCAGGGATGTTCCCAAATTCGGGCGAGGAGACGGAGAAGTTGATTGCGGTATATGAAGAAGACATGTATCATTCTGGGGTGTGACACAGAGGGTGTGTCCAGCCGTAGATTAGGGTTACGGGCTGGTGAGGGTATGCAGGCAGATGTGTGACGGTTGATAGATGCGTGTGTCATGTACGTAGGGGCCGGCGGCTTTACGCAGTGATCCTGGAAGTCGTTTCCGCTACCAAAGCTCTGGGTGAGTATGGCTGGCTAAATATTAATAAAGCGATTTAGAAAAAGCGGGCGGGTGAGAGCGGCGGGCAGCATGTCGGCAGCTTACAGAGGCTGTTCGGGCATGCGCCGACTAGGTACCGGTAGTGAGTTGTCGACGTGGCTACGAGGTGGTTGGTGTACAGAGCGACCGCCTCCAACTCTCGACGAAAATGAAATGGCATCATACAGCTGCAGCAGGTCATGTCACTAGCACGCGTACCTAGGCAGCGACCGAGGCTGGGGGCGCTCGAAATTGTTGTGGCGCACGCAGAAAGGGGATGTTAATGTGAGAATGGGCCGCCAATCGACACAAGCCTCGCGATGCCCGCTTGGCATCTTCGCGTGGGGACAGATGGTGGAACAGCCTCGCCTTGGCGCTCTTCGTTTCCGGCTGCGAAACGGCCGGGTGCGCTGGGGGGGGGACAGGCCCGGCAGGTGTCGAGCGGAGAGGATCAACAAGAGTCTCATCGCATACTGGAAGAAGATGGGTAGACGTCCCAAAATAAAGCGTCAGCTTCCCGCGACTGCAGGTGGGAAAAAGCGGGCAGCATCTGGTGTGGGCTGACGGCGCAAGTGCTGGCGCAGAGTTTACCGCTCAGAGAAGCAGCCTAGGTCCGATAATAAAGTCATATGGGAACACGAAGCCGTTCTTTTTGTTACGGGTCGCTTGGCGGGCAGCTCCGGTTCCCTCCTCCGGTCGTGCAGCCATCCGGACGCAACGTTTCACGTGGCTGCGGGCTGCGGGCTGGAGGAACACCTAAGGCGCCCACCATGGCGCGACGGCGTCTCTTCGAGGCTTGGGCCTGCAACTGCTTCTTCATGTCGAGGCAGCGAACACACAGCAGCTGGCCAGACGGTCAGCCTGGCGACTGGCCCGGGGAGCAGTCCAGGGGCCAGGCACTGCCGCCGCCGCCCCCGGGCCAGTGTCCCAAAGGCCCCGGGTGCATGGCTATGCGCACAAATCACCGGCTCTGGTCGGATTGGGACATGGCAGGGGAGTGTCACACTCTGCCGCGGCGGGAGGCGGAGAAACCAGTGCGTCAGTGTCACAACACGGTTGCTAGCGCTGAGAACAGACCGGAAGCTTGAGAGTGGGGACGGCAGCATAAGCGGCCTAGGCCCGCGCAGATCTACCTGGCAGGCTGGCCCACCGTGTCTCCTCCCCATGAGCAGTGCGACCCGACTCGCATGGCCGCCTCCATCTTCTGGGCGGAGAGCCGCTCGCAGCTCGCCCGCCGCGCCTTTCTACTAGTGGTAGGGCCTGGTAAGCGGGAAGGCGAACGGTCCGCCGTAGGGCGCTGGTGCAGCAGCTGAGTGGCCCTGGACGTTGGCTCACAAATGAGGCCCCGCAAATCACGCACCGAGAGAGGCTGGGGCCGTCGTGACGGCAAGCCGCCTGTGCGTCTGGTGTGTCCGCGGGAACAATACATACCGTACTGTCGATGCGCGCTGGCGGGCGGCAGACCGGGGAAGAACAGCGCAGCGGCCATGGGACGGACACCTGTTCCAGAGAGCCAACACCAGGAATGCGGCACGCAAGCGACAGCTGGACATGGCGAGAGTGTGAGGTCGTCACTAGGCTCAACGGCGCGGCGAAGCAGACGCCCGGTCGGCGAATTCCGCGCTAGCGGTGCCGGAACGCGGTAATGCTGAGGTTGTTGGAAAAGAAGCGCGCCGACATGTCATGAAACGCATCTACCTATGGGGATGGCGCCGAAGGGCGGTCGCGAGTGGACACGACACGAGCGTGCATGTCGGTCGATCGCAGCAGCAGCCGGGTCCCGTGGAGCCTGAGGACGGTATAAGCAGCGCGTTTCACGGACGTGAACGTGCGCCATCGGTGTGAAGGTACATACGGTGTTGCGGCCAGGGCAGCGCATTGCTTATATCCTGCGGCAACAGGCACGACTTTTGGCTTCGTGCTGGCATCCATGCGCGTGCTGTGGGTGTGGTGCTGATGAATAGCCGTTCGGGGCCTGCATGCTTGCGGCAGGTGGCAGGCGGTAGGCGGTGGCAGGCGGTGGCAGGCAGTGGCACCAAGGGAGGCGCGGTCGATGGTGTGGAGTTGAGGCTTGGCTGCGCCCTAGCGTGCGCTAAGAACCTTGTCTGGTACCATCCTACCATGCCGTGCGAGCCCTGTTGATTCCGTCAAGCTATTCTGTATTGGATCATCCAAAAAACTCCCCTAACCCACGCCCTGGCGCCCCCGACCGGTTGCGCTCTCTCGCCCTCTTGCCCTGTGTTCTTCTCCCTCCCAGCCCGCTCACTGCCCTCCCTTACTCCACCACCCACTATACTCCGTGCCTGCCACTCCGCCCAACCTTCTGCCATCCCAATCGCGCCTCTGGTCATCGCGACCATTTTCACTCCTTCTATTGCTGCTTCATCATCCGAGCAGTGTGCTGCCATTCCCGGCGCCAGCCTAGAGCTTTCGGGCGGCCTTCCTACTCGTCGCCAGGTAAGTTCGCCATGCCCATCACCTGTGCTTCTGCGTTAACCCCTACTGGAGCAGCCCACTGCGGAGTCTTGTTACTTCGTCGTCATACTATAAAACGGGTTCCCGGCTGGCCGTCACACGCTTGCCGCCAGTCCAGCTGCTTCACTCGCTGCCTCGCCCGCTGTCCGTCTGAGACTCAGTGTAGTCTCCACTCGCACGCGCCGGTATTGAACGCCAGAGATGGCGAACCACCAGCAGCCCTCGCCTACGGGCATGCCGCAGCATCACGGCGGCCCGCATCTCGGGCATCCGCAGCCAAATGGCCACCCACAGCAGCACATGAACCAACCCAAGACGCCATCGCAATATCTTGTGTCGCTCACTGAGGCCCTCTGGACCCAGCTAGGTACAGTGCTCCGTATCGCGAAATCGCGCTCATTGATAGCCACTAACGCATCGCAGGCTCCTTGTCGGAACAGTTCACAGACCTCGATGGCGCGATGGAATGTTACCAACAAGCGCTGAAACACAATCAATGGTCGATACCGGCTATGCAAGGCATCGCGTGTATTCTTCGAACACGGGACCAGTTTCCTCATGCTGTCGAATACCTGCGCACCATCCTGAAGGTGGACCCCACTAACGGGGATGTCTGGGGCAGTCTTGGTGGGTCGTCCCTTAATTCTAAATCTCGGCAGATCTAACAAGTCTCAGGCCATTGTTATCTGATGATGGACGATCTCCAGCAGGCCTACTCCGCTTATCAGCAAGCTCTCTATCACCTTTCCGATCCCAAGGTAAGAATACATGCGCTGCGACCCATTATTTAACCCACTAACAGCGTCGTAGGAGCCTAAGCTCTGGTATGGCATTGGCATCTTGTATGATCGCTATGGCTCTTTGGAGCATGCCGAGGAAGCATTCTCTCAAGTTATGCGGATGGAGCCGAACTTCGAGAAGGCCAATGAGATCTACTTCCGGCTTGGTATAATATACAAGCAACAGCAGAAGTTCAACCAGAGCCTCGATGTAAGTCGTCTTTTAATTTTCGCGAGTTTCCTTGGCTAATGTGCTGCAGTGCTTCAAATACATAGTGACGAACCCACCACGACCTCTGACTGAAGAGGACATCTGGTTCCAGATTGGCCATGTCTACGAGCAGCAGAAGGAGGTAAGTGACAGCTTCTAAACTGTGTCCATTCTTGTTCTAACACCGTACTAGTTTGACTCAGCGAAAGCTGCCTACCGACGTGTGCTGGAGCGCGATCCCAACCATGCCAAAGTCCTACAACAGTTGGGCTGGTTGCACCACCAGCAAAGCAGTAACTACGCTAGTCAAGAACAGGCTATCGAGTACCTCGAGAAGTCAGTGGCCTCTGGTGAGTTTGGTGTACCCTGCGATATCTTAGTGCACATACTGATTACTATAATCAGACCAAACCGACGCACAAAGCTGGTATCTGCTAGGACGTTGTTACATGTCACAACAGAAGTATCCGAAAGCCTATGAGGCTTATCAGCAGGCAGTCTACCGGGACGGTCGCAATCCGACGTTCTGGTGTTCCATTGGTGTACTCTACTACCAAATTAACCAATACCGCGATGCGCTCGATGCGTACTCTCGTGCTATTCGGCTGAACCCGAACATCAGTGAGGTCTGGTACGATCTCGGCACATTGGTAAGTTCTCCACAGCTCCCCCGCTTCGCTCTTTCGCAACTAACCATGGAACAGTATGAATCCTGCAACAACCAAACAGCCGATGCGTTGGACGCCTACCAGCGCGCAGCGGATCTTGATCCGTCGAATGTTCATATCAAGGCGCGTCTCCAGCTACTTCAGAATGGCCAGACCACAGCTGGAGTGCCCAATCAAGGGAGCGCTCCAGTTCCTCAAGACGTTCATCCACAGGCTTATCAACCCGCCTCCATTCATGGACCCGCTGCTCCTCAGTGGGGCGCACCTCAGCCGCAACAGCCCCCTCAAGGTCCTGCTCCACCTGCGCTTGCTGCTTCTGAGTGGAATCGTCCTCTCGCGCAGATTCGCGATCCGGGTCTGCCTCCGCAACAGTTGAATCCCTATGACCAACGCGAAGGCATTCGTGCGCCTGTACAGCATGGGGCTCAGCGACCGCAGAGTCCGATGAAGGAGACCATGCGACCATACCAAGAACTTTCGCGTCCACCCACTAACGGGCCTGGTCCCTCTGGTCCTACCGGTCCTCCAGGGCCTCCTCCACCTGGTGTTTTACGACGTGGGCTTTCACCGTCTCCTAAGACCCATCATGTTGCGCCTAACCCGTACCACCCGCCTCCACCACAGTTAACACCCCAGACGGCACAAGCGCAACCCCACCTGCCCCCCCATCAGCAGCAGCAGCAGCAGCAACAACAGCACCAACAGCACCAACAGCAACAACAGCAGCAGCAACAACAGCAACAACAACAACAGCAGCAGCAGCCACAGCAACCCCCACCGAATCGCATCTCCAATCCCAATTACGGTCCCCATGTCAATCCCAATGGGCCTCCTCCGCCTCCACCGCCGCCGACTGGACTGAGTGGCCCACCCAGCCAAGCTCAAAATCCGGGCGCGATCCCGTATGGTCGCATGGGCAGCCCACCGCCGGAAGTCAGGCCAATTGTGGAGAACAGGGCCGGATCTCCCCGCAATGGGTATCAGGCTCCGTATCAGCACCACCCTGACCCGTCTTCTGGGGGCGGAATCGCTGGTGGTGCCCCACCGCCCGCCTCAGCTCTCGCAGCCGCCGAGGCAGCCGCCCGAGATAGAGAAGACCGTCCTCCTACTGCACCTCCTAAGCGCCTTCGCGAGTGGGAGGATAGTGACCACCCAAACCCAAAGCCGCCGACGAACGACGAGAAGCGTCAGAAACTGGACGAGTCACATAGCCGGCGCCCTTCTCCGTCTCATCGTATCTCATCGCCGCAGGTCCCGCGCCATAGCCCGCAGGATGGGCCCGACCCCCGTCGTTTTAATGACGGCTACCATCCATCAGAAGCAGCTCATCATCCCCCGTCGCTCCCTGGGATGGCCGCTGCGCAAGCGTTGCCTCGCATGTCCGAAACCCCGAAGCAGGAGCGGCCTGAGCACCATGAACCGGCTGCTCGCCACATGGAGGTGGACGAGAACTATGACGACGAAGGTGAAGACACGAAACCTAACGTTCCCAAATCAGAGCGTAGCAGTCCCCGCAATGTTCCTACGAACGGAGCCACGCATGCACCTGTACCTGTGGAGTCGAAGCCTTAAGCGAGCTTGGGACTGCTTTCAACTGCCTATTAACGATGCATGAATTCCGTTAGACTTTTCTCGACGGCTTGGCCATCAAGGGCATGTTGTACTACTATCTCTTACTCTATATTTCATGCTAAAGGCTGTTCTTCGTTTCAGCAGTTGAACCTACGGTGCAACAATTTTTCTTTAGTATCAATTTCCGGAATGTTTTATACCTTGGGTAATGTGGGTTTTTTCATGCATATGGCATGCATCTCGCGAGGTTAGTATGCGGCTACGGTTTGCTTACGGTAAAGATATCCAGAGGTTAGTTTGCGGTTATGGCAGGTGGGGGCGAAGCTGTCCACAGTATACGGCCCAGGAGGGACGTCTTGTATGGTCGATAAGTTCTTCCTTGCTTGTTTAGAGACTGACAGAATGACAATATATTTTACTTCAATACAGCTTTCTCTTGTAGCGTTGTACCGTGTACCGAAAGGTCTGCGATGTTTCTCCTCCTGATATTTTACTTCAATACTGATAATAGTTTCTGTGTTCAGTGTTTCATTTCGTGTGAAGTAGCTAGATAGATAGGTTTGTTCTTGGGGGCATTCATATGTAGTCTGCTATATTTTCCGGGCGGCGGTTGGCTTGGCTTCCGCGGCCCGCGCACGAGATCGCACCTTGCGTTTGGCGTGTACCGACCCAAGTTGCGTCATTGGCTCCCCCATCATGACCAAGGTCCAGCAACGCCTTCTGTGCTCAACGCAAACCCTCTCATTTCGAAAACCACCCATACGATCTCATACCTCTCTTTCACAATACCGCTTCCTATCAACCGACCACAGAAACGCTCCCGCGTCGCCACCTCTCCCTGGCGCCACCCAGCTCGCGCCCACACTCCGCAACGCGCACGCCCAACCTCGACAACCGCTCCCAACACGCACGTCGCGTTTCCACACCAGCGCCATCGCGAGCATGTCCGACGCCGACTACGAAGCCTTCCTCAACAAAGCGAACCAAGACACTAGTAGCGGGGAGGCAACGACGCAGTCTCAGCAGAAAGGGTACGGGACTAAGAGCGTGAACACGGCGGTGCCTGAGGCGCTGTCGAGGGTAGACGCGACGTATACGAGCGATGCGGATGAGGCGTTTGAGCCTGTTGCGTTGAACTATGATGGTGGTGGGGATTCGATTTCTGCGCGTAAGTTTGTGCATTTTTTTCCCATCCATCGTGAACAAACAGACAGGCATGATGGACTGGAGAGCTAACGCGGTGTGCAGAGCAACTTAAGACGCTGTTGAGTCATAGCGATGAGGTGGAGGAGATTAGTGTTGAGACGTGGGATCCGAAGGGGGCGTATAAGAGTGTGGTGGAGGCTGTGAAGGGGGTTACAGGCGGGGAGGTGCGGGTTTTTAGGGTGGAGTTGGAGGGCGCGAGGGGGGAGTATTATGTTGTCGGGGTGAAGGGGGGAAAGGTTCTGGGGTTGAAGGCTTTGAGTGTGGAGTCGTAGGGTGGAGGGGTGGATGGGCGCATGTGGATTGATAGACGGATGACATGCAGCTGTACTGTGTTGTTGATGTGTGGGGGAGAGACGATGTTATGTGTGTGCATCACGATGGTATCTAATGGAGAGACTGCCCTTCGTAGACTATGTGTATTCCAACATTGAATTTCATGTCAAACTCACCGCAGGTTGCCAGGTCCACCGCTGCAAACAGCCACTGCAATATCGCTACAAAACTCCGAATACCGTGTGCTAAACCCCAGCCCAGGCAACACGACAAGCCAAACGTATTTTTAAACTTTTGTTCTCGATGCAGGTGTATCACATGGCCGATGACGCAGTGGGAGGGGTCATGCATTGTATTTTGCCTCCCACGCCGAATTATTGACCGACGCTTGGGAGAAGCTGCGTGTGTTGCTATGACATCGAGTAGTAGTTTATAAGTGCCGCGTAAGAAGGATGAGGAGGTTGCGTGGGACGCTGCGCGTGTTGAGGTGGAGTATCTGGTTATGGTTTTAGGCTTGTCTTGGGTTTGTGGTCGGCGCTGAGGTGTGGAGGTGTTGCGTTGTTTGGGTGATGAAGCTGGATGATGTCATTGTTGACGACACCGCCACTACTCTGATATCTTTAAACATTGAAAATGCTTGAAGGGGTTGTAATTATAGTCATAGCAAGATACTGCGTAACCCCGGCCTGTGTTGTTGGTAACGCCGAAAGCGATAAGGTCAGGTTCCAGGGCTGTCATGATAGCACCTACTAGTACCGCAGATAAAACACGCGTACACAGAACATGGATATAAAGTACATTGGACTCGATTGCGTACATGTCCTAGATAACGCCCCCTTTCAAGACTATGATAGGCATGGTGCGCGCATCTCCTCGGTTCAGTTTCGCCGCAAGCACGGACAAGCAATCCAAGATATGGCGCGTGCACTCTTAATTTGGAACCAAGAGACTAGCCGAGCGCTAGAGCATGGCCGCTCATCTCATCTCGGGCGTTTGCACGCTTGCGACATGTCCCGAGGCGGAGCGGCAAACCGGTTTCCGTGCAGGTGAGGCCTGGGTTCCTGGGTTCCTGTCTGTCCTCCGAGACTCCTCGACGGCTGACCATCGCCTACGTATGCGGCTGCACTCATCGTGCGCCCCTCCCTTTGCAGGCGAATCGGCGCGCGGCGCACGCGAAGGAAGGATCGATGGCCTCGCGCAAGCGGGCTAAAACGATCTCCATGATGGGCTCCCTCCCGCTGGCACGAGCCTGTCATGTCATGTCATTATTGTCGACGACGGACGATCGCACGACAGCAGCAGCGTTCGTCTCAGGACGCGGGCCACGGGCAGAGCTGGTGGCTGCTCCACCGTGGGCACTATCGTATGTGGTGCAACGCGTCAACTGGGTGGTGCTATGAGACGGCTGGACGCTGGAGGAGAGCAGGGGCTAGCTCAATTACTACAAGCCTGCATGAGGTGTCGTTGAGACTGCGGACCGGCCTGTCAGTGTCAGTCATCATTCCTGTAGGCTCTTGGAATCACTCCTCGGTACGAACCCGGGACCGCGCTCACGTCATAGGCTGTAGCTACGCATACAATAGTAGGTATGTAGTGTGTGGCGGCCGTTGGGGCTGTGCCGCCATGGCTGCATAGCGGCATAATGCGCGTGTTTCTTAGTACTTACGTGTGGTCTAGCCACGGTCCAGGGTAGCAACTAGCAAGCAAGCCATGGGCCGCTGGCGGCGGGTGCTCGGGCCGCCATGGTTGGGGCGTCTTCGGTGGAGCTTCTAGAGGTCCCTGAAGCTTTTATTGAGAGACACCAGGGTGCACACTGCACACTAGGGCAGAAGGGAGCGGCCAACTTTTCGAGCACACCGTCACTCTTTCGGTCCTGCCTCTGCTTGCTCCTGCGCTGTTGCTGTGTCGCATTCACTCGTTAGCTTCACTGCCGCACACTGCCCGCACCGCTCTCTTCTCTCCCTCCTGCCTCGACCTCGCCTGCGCGCTGCTCGTCCAACTTGGCAGGAGCTTCCCGCGTCCGCTACACGGTAAACCGCAACGCTCCTCTCCGCGTGTCCTGCTTGCTTGCTCCTCCACCACCAGCACTACCAAGCAGCTTTTTCAAGCTTGTCCTCTGGCCCTGGGGTCTGCCCGCGAGGAATTCCGCCCAGCGACTGGCGGTTGCCCCGTCACCGGCTCGCTCTCCTCCTGGAATTTGCCCTTTGCATGCCAGAGCTACACAACACTCGCTCTACACCAACAGCCCATCTGCCGCCCTGGCTTCCTCACCATAGCGCCCTAACAGCATACTCACCCTATACATTCGCTCACCATGTCGCCGCCCGAGTCGCCGCGCTCCAACCCGCACATCCGCCTCAATTCTGGCACCTCGGACATTGTCGACTCCCCGACGCCCGCCCCACGGCCTACCACCGCGCGCCAGAACTCCTCACGCTCGTTAACCGCGCCAGTGCGCCCCGGGACTGCACCTACGCCAGCTAGCCCAGGCCTGCGATCGCCGCCCTCCGTATCCCCTCTCTACCGCAATGACACAGTCGCAGAGTCCGCAGAACACCTCTTGCCGCCGAAGAAGTCAAGGACGCGCTCATTCCGAGACGAATCGCCGCTGCGCTCGCCACCCTCGCGGAGGTCAAGTTGGGACACCGAGTCTGTAGGGAGCCGTGATTCCAGATATGGCCCATTCGCCTCCCCATTCGACGACTCGAGAGCGCCGTCGCGGGCAGGAAGTGAAGAGGATCTGAACACTCAAACTGTATCGGAAAAGTACAACATTACCCCCGGAGCAGGCCTGCTTTTATTCCCGGAGGATGTCGAGAAAGACGATTACTTACATAATCCCGACCCCAACGAGAAGGAGCAGACTTGTTCGTTCGGCGACGTCTGTACAAAACGAGGAATTGCCAACGTGGGCGCGCTGGTGATTCTCACCGTAGGGCTGCTTGTATTGTTCATTGGGTATCCAGTACTGTATGTTTTGCTCACATGTGGCTGCCGGTCGGAACTGACGTGCTCTAGGACTTTTGTTCAATCGGTGACTAAGCCTGAGAAGTCGCCCTGCACAAACAATCCGCTCTGCATCCCTGGAAAAGAAAAGCAGCCGTACTTGAAGAACATTCGTAGAGCTCTCATTGACCCGGATACTCCCAAAAGTGCCTTGACTCGAAAATCACACAATGGCAAAACACAGCACCTAGTATTTTCGGATGAGTTCAACACCGACGGCCGCACGTTTTATGACGGTGATGATCCCTATTTCCAGGCCGTTGATATCTGGTATGGTGCGACAATGGATTTGGAGGTAAGTCGGAGAATGCGCAAGCTAGTAACATGATTCTGACCACCTTTTAGTGGTATGATCCAGATGCAGCCTCCACCGCGAATGGCACGCTCAACCTAGAGTTTGTCAACCACCCAAGCCACGGCCTCAACTTCCGCTCCGGCATGGTTCAATCCTGGAACAAGCTCTGTTACAAGGGCGGCCACCTGGAGGCCAGTATTTCGCTGGCCGGAAGTGGTAACGTGAGCGGCTTTTGGCCAGGTTTTTGGACCATGGGAAATCTTGCGCGCCCTGGTTATCTCGCTACGACAGAAGGTTTATGGCCCTATAGTTACCACGATGAGTGCGATGTCGGCATCACACCTAATCAGAGTTCCTCGGATGGCATCAGCTATCTTCCTGGAATGCGATTGCCCGCCTGTACATGTAAAGGCGAAGACCATCCTAGTCCTGGCAACTCGCGTAGCGCCCCCGAGATCGATGCTCTGGAGGGCTCCGTTATCTATCTCGGTCCAGGTCAAACGAACGCCATCGGTTCGGTCTCTCAATCTCTGCAGGTAGCGCCATTTGATATTTGGTACCAGCCTAATTACGGTAAGTTCCTTTACAGGTTAATCTGCGTGTGCTGACTTGGATTAGACTTTGTCGAGGTCTATGACCAGCGTATAACCGAGATGAATGCCTACAAGGGCGGCCCCTTCCAGCAGGCTTTCTCGGGGCTTTCGAACCTCAACAATGACTGGTATGACGGCAAAGCATACCAAAAGTACGCGTTCGAGTACACGACCGGCAAGGATGGATTCATCACGTGGTACGTTGGAGACTCACCTACATGGAGTCTGCAAGCTCAGTCTATGGGACCCAATGGCAACATCGGTCAGCGCACAATTCCCGAGGAGCCTATGTCGGTCATTGCCAACTTGGGCATGTCCAACTCCTTTGCTGCTGTTAACCACGAAGAGCTGAATAAACTCTATCCTGCTACCATGCGGATTGACTACATTCGCATCTACCAGGATCCGGAAGATAAAAATCAGGTTTTGACTTGCGACCCGGAAGGCTACCCCTCTACAGAGTATATCCGAGAACATCCTGAGCCTTACGCCAACCCTAATCTGACGGACTGGTACGT
This sequence comes from Laburnicola sp. JP-R-44, assembly GCA_009805535.1. NCBI lineage: Eukaryota > Fungi > Ascomycota > Dothideomycetes > Pleosporales > Didymosphaeriaceae > Laburnicola > Laburnicola sp. JP-R-44. The sequence goes on along the minus strand of SELF01000019.1, from coordinate 1,970,708 downwards.
AGTATGTCCTCTTAGGCCATCTCCCAACTGCTGACTGTTTGCAGGAAATCGACAAAATACGACTGGCCGCAGAACTCGTTCATGCATGATTGCAAGAGCTGAAGAACTCACAATCGAATGAACATGATCAAGTTTTTTGATTTGTGCCCCTCTATCGGATCCAAGGTTCTTTTCGTCAGCTCAGTACGCTCAAGGCCACGACCTTTTCCAACACCAACCTACCACAACAATACGTACCGGGATACGTTTTCATCTCTTTGCTAGAGTCCCACTCGGCGATACCCTGTTTACGAAGGTAAGACTGAAGCATTGTACTTTTGATTGCATTTGCACTGGTCGGTGGATGGAGTTTTTCGGCGTGTCCCCCCTGGGACTTAATTGACCAGCAGATACTTCTGGCATGGCGCTTGGAGCTGTTACTGGCCACGGCTTCCAACCGACCAATTGTCTGCCTTCCCTCGACTGCGACACTGTCTTATTTACACTGGGTGGTTATTTTGCTGGCGACCGGTTTCTACCTTGTGCAACTATTTACGGCGCCAATGTATATCACGGCCTTCTTTTATGCATCGCTGTATAAACTTCGACGACTTTCTGGGACCGCTTTCTTGGCTTTCGGGTTGGACTGGCGCTGACCTCTCTATACACTTTTTTAATGTCTATCTTCTTTTGGCGCGGGGCGGAGGCTTTGAAGAAACCGGTCTAGCGACAATGTTCTCTTTTTCTCTCTTCAATTCAAGAACATGGAGCCGCGCCGTTTTGGCATTCTCCTTTCTTTCCTTCTTTCTTCCATCTGCATTTACCTTTTGTGGCTGTCTGTCCTTTTTGGCGAGTCGTCTTGGGTTTTTGTTTCTGCTTTTGCGGTTCTTGATTGCATATCTCTCTGGTTGGCGAAAATCGGGTGCCTTTGGGCCTCCTGGGGAGTTTGGTGGTTATGGTGTGGGATTGCGACTGCGATGTTTTTGGAGTGGAGTGGGGAATGGAATTATGAGCCTCATGCCTCATGCTTTGAGTTTTGAGTGGTGTGGGGATGGTAGCCTAGGATGCGCGTCGTCGATGCGAGAATAAATAGTGCATCTGAATGTTTATGACAAGGTTTACAAAGAGTGGATTTGTGAGGTTTTTTGGGTGTGTGTAGTGACTGTTGGTGGTGCTGGTGGTGGTGAGGTAGCGCATGTGTTGATGTGTTTGGGGTGCTTGGCTGGGTGTGGGGTGGGAAGGTGGGTATTATTTTGCACGTCGCTCAGGTACTGGTTTGCAGTGATTGATGGAGGGCTGGATTTGTAAGTAAAGGGGAAAGCTTTTTGTTGGGTAGCTGGAGCTGGAGCTGGAGCAGTGGTGACTGGACTTGGGACCCAAACAATTACATTTGAAGATCACAGTGTGACATGCAACTACCTGACTGCCGCAGAACGTACCGCCATATGCCGTGGCTTCACCGCATCTCACGATTTCCCAATGGGCGTCTGTTTTTCAGTGCACCGAGTCCGAGGAGAAGTAAAGGCAGAAGAGGCGAGGAGATGCGAGGAGCAGGGAAGAAATTTGTACAAAGCATTCATGATGCGGCGACTCCTGCGGTGGGCCGCAGGTAGGTATATTGAAGACGATGGGTGCGCTAGGGACTGTGGCTTTCGCGGTGCAGGGTTCTTAGAGTGTGTATCGTCTGATGGAGGCATATCTGTTGTTATTTCTAGGATAATAGGGCGGTGCTTCCCGGCTGAGCTTGAAGATGTACAGACGGGATGTTTGTGTTTTGTGCGCTTGGTTGGCGTACTAGCGGTGAAGGTGGTGGTGCTGAGTAGGTGGCGCGGTGGGCGGGAAGATGGTTATGTAGAGGTGTGGAGGTATGGCACAGAACTTGGAAGTGGGCATTGCGGCACCTAGGACGGCGTGTGATGATAAATCACTGATTTGGGAGCTAGATCTGGTGTATTGTATGCCGTGGTGTGGAATTGATTTTTTTTTGTCTTCGCAGCATTCTGTTGCTTGCTTGAAGGAAGTGTATCTGTTGCGGATTGATACGGGGTTATGTTGGAGGGTGGGTACATATATGTTTTGCCCTTTAATTGCATTTCGGGTGCTGGGGGAGCGCGGAGTATTGGTTGTGGTTGGGGTTTAGAGATAGAAGTTCTGGGGAGGTGAGATGTGGGTTGACAAGGGGACTCCACATCATGGGGTGAGAGGCGGGGGCACTATGGGGGTTGAAAGAGTAATTGGGACTGAAAGATTGGTTAGGGAAGGTGCGCGTCGTTAATAGGTGTTGTAAGATTAGTCGCGCCTGCCTGCGATGACCTTCGCCTTGTGTCCAACCATGTACCTGGCTATTTCCTCCACTCTCACTTTCGTCTTCGCCTTCACTTCAAAACGAAGTGTAGCATTAAGCTAACGCCATTCTGCGACTTATATTCCCATCGCCAACGTCACACTTTCGCTCTGATCCCAAACCAGCTTTTATTCACGTCACTTTCGCTCTGACCCCAAATCGGCCTTTGCTTCTTCTCACGCCGTGTCGCCATGCCTGAGATGAAGCGGTATGCGCGCAAGTCGACAGTCAAACCTAGCTCCTCGCGCATTATCAAGACTGCCAGGGAGACGTTACAGGTCGCGGTAAGCTGTCCCGAACCACTGCTCGTTCGAAGAGACTGATGTGAAAACATAGAAAAACTCGTTGCTAAGTGCGCAAAACTGCCAAACCAGGCTAGGAGAGTTATTTGAGCAGATGGTCAACGAAATGGAGTGCCTAGAGCAAGAGCTCGAACGGAAGACCAAACAGACCAAACACCAAAACAAAGCAGACGAGATGGAAGTTGACAACAACATCGCGAAGCGACGAGCCGAAAATGATCGTTCATCACTCGATCTAAAAGTGGCGGACCTGGAAGCGCTCCTTAAGGAGCATCTCAACGAAGAAGATATGCTCCGGTCTGAAAAGCTTGAAGAGATCAGGAAGAAATGGGCCGGATTGTCTGAGCTAGTGAACATGACCACATGCGCAAGGACGGACGGCAAAGAGAGCGTCAAGGAGGAGTAGGTTGACATGGATATCGTCCAAGTATGGCTTGTTTGTTGCTTATACTTGGGAGTCAACTGACGACGAGGAAGAAAGGGATTCCGAGACGATCTCATGTCGCCATTCTGGGTTTGACGGAACGGTGGATGCGCTGGCCCTGAGAAGGCAAAGAACACACACGTGGTTCAAGACACATAGAGCCTGTAACGAATTGATATCCTCATACGATTGTCGTGGATAAGAAAGTAGTGATGTGACATTGTGACCCGAGTCCGAGTTCCGGCCTAGGCCTTTTGCCGGGGCGGATCATTCTATGCCCGAGGTTGTGCATGACGAGCCTCGTGCATCGCGTCACGGTATCCGCAGCTCTCGCCCGTTTTTTTTTGCAGGCGTCGGTGTGAATCCGCTGCGGACGCGTCCAGGTTGAAGGCTGCCCGAAGTCATGTCGCTGATCCAATACCACCGATGAGCTGCCCACGATCCGCCGCCCGCGTCCCTGGCCGCCCTCCCTACCATGTCCTCGAACATCCGCGTGTTCGTGCAATGGACGCACTCGACCGTGTTCGCCGGCGAAGATATTGAGTGCACAATCACCTTCAAGAATGTGGCCCCGCCGGAAGGACGCGACAAGTCGCCCATTCGGACGGCAAAGGGCTTTGCGCCTGGCGGGGAGCGCCAGCGCAAACTGCCGCCGGTGCACTCGTCCACGCGCCCGTCGGTCTCGCGCAATTCGTCCTTTGCCTCGCTGGGCCCGCCCCAGCACCTCCGCGGCCATCGGACAGCGCAGTCGGTGCATACCCAGTCGTCCGTGGGCGACGGCAGATCGCCCACAACGCCCGGCGCAGCCTTCAGCAACGGAAGCGCGACGCCCAGACGCAGGCATGGCCACGGAAAATCATTGTCGATAATATCAATGGGCACGGATGCAGCTACCGACGTCACCCACGAGCAAGCAGCTTCGGCGCGACGGCCGAGGCGCGGCCACGGCCGGTCTGCGAGCCTGCAGGTCGTGCCAGGCCGACCTGGTCCCTTTCCAGGTACCGACGACCCTCCCAACCAATGTTGCTTGCTGAACATGATACAGTCACGTCGCCTGACTACCGCTCTGTCACTCAACAACCACCCCGCCTGGGTGGGGGCTCCCCACCAACCATCCATGAACCCTTTCACCACGCTCCACTACCCGCACGGCCCGCTCGAAGACAATCAGGGATCGCGACCGATCCAAATACTCCTGCGCTCCCAAGCGCCACGCCGAAACCGTCTGCGTCTTTCTCACAATCATTCAAATTCCCCGCGTCGCCTCCGCCGAACGATTCGTCGCCCGAGCCTCCGAATAAGGATGACACGACAAGTAGCAACACAGCACGCTCGCCCCCGAAACGAGACGTCTCGCCAAAAGTGCCTCACGAGGCGCCCCTAAACCCGAATATCGATACCTTGTCGCCAATCGCGCGGATATTGTCAGGATCGAGCATGAATGGGACACCGAGGAGTAGCGGCGAGTTCTATTCGATGAGCAACAACTCGACGGAAACATTGCTTTCCGAATACGTAGCGCCACAAACAGCTCGCCTTCTCCCGAGGATAGTACACCAACGTCAAACCTCGCAGTTAGCTCCGCCTGGTCAACAGAAACGACCTGAAATACTCATGATGGGTTACGCGCAAGTCATGGGGTCTTTCACACTAGATGGTTCTCTGATCAACCAAGCGCCGTTTGAGGAAGTCAAGAGAAAGGGGGTCGTGGGTGGGCAGGGCGGGGGTGGTGTGGTTGGCGTCGAACGTACGAAGCGCGAAAGCGGCTTGTTCGGTGCACTCGGATGGTCAAATATTGGCGAGTCCATAGGAGGATTACTAGGCACATCAGAACCATCGAGTATACGGGAGATGAGAGGAATCGCAGGCTTGAAGACGGTACCATTGATTACTACGCCACAGTCCATTCTGTTTGTCGATCTACAACTCGCGCCAGGCGAAAGTCGTAGCTACACCTATAGTTTTACTCTGCCACGAGGCCTGCCTCCTACCCACAAAGGAAGGTCGATGAAGGTAGTCTACCACTTGACCATAGGTACTCAGCGGCCGGGGTCCGCTCGGGATCAACAGGTCAAGCAAGTCGATGTACCTTTCCGGGTCTTTGGCAGCGTGAACAGTACGTATATCAGCACGAGGATCCCGGAAATTACTAAATGGAAGTAGGTCGGGGAGAAATTCTGGGTCACGATCTAATGTCTCCTTATATCATCCTTCGCGATCAGGCCAGGACCTCCAGTGTCGATGCTGACGCCGGCGCGACGAATGGATCTCCCGGCAAGAAGACATTTGCAAAACCAGGTCAAGATACCGCAGACTTCGACGAGTTCTTAGACTATGTGGACAACCTTCTGGACAGGCCAAGACAAAATTCAAGCATGGGACTCTTGTCGCCCACCGACACGATCCCTGGGCGCTCTTCTTCCATGGCCGAAGAACCGCAAAATATGAAAGAGGCCATCGACCTTGCCATACTTCGAAGTAACCTGACCGGTGCCGCGAATCAAAGCGCTAACCGATTCGAAATCGCCCGCAGTGGCCGGCGTGTTGCCGTCATCAATCTTGCCCGACCATCATACAGGCTGGGTGAAACCATGGCCGCTGTCATCGACTTCACCAACTCTGACATACCCCTGCTACTCCCTCCACGTCTCATTAGAGTCCTCAGAAAAAGTGGATCCAGCAATAGCAATAGCCCCTACGATCCAACGCATCTATACCGCGTGACACGCAAAGTGCACGCATCCTTCTCCGAAAATGCTCTTTATGCCCAGCAACTATCATTTTCTCCTACGATACCCCCAAATGCGACACCAGAGTTTATTACTAGCGGCGTCAGCCTGGAGTGGAAGATACGAGTGGAGTTTATCACTCCGAGGTTGACCCATGAGGATGGAGAGCAGGCATATTGGGATGATTTGCTGGAGGAAATATCGTCGGATGAAAAGAGAGGTGTTCTTTTGGCGGCGGCGGAGCGGTTGCCGGCGGAGAGCTTCGAGGTGCAGGTTCCTGTGAGGATATATGGTGCTGTTAGCGGGGCGCCGGAAAGTCAGGATGAAGAGGGTTTGCCCATTTGAGAGACCCAGTCCGGCGTAATGGTTTGTTGAGGGCTGCCCGAGCTTACGGGTGGTTTATTACGATCTTGCTGGTTCCACCAGGCTTATAGAAGACGTGGAGGTATTCTTACTGTACATGGCATTGATTGGGAAAGTGGGTTTTCCAAGTCGGGGTAGACCCGATGTTTGTAGTATGCCAGGTTTTGGCACTGATGTCCGAGAGGAATTATTCATGCTTTGCACTCTGCATCGGGTCGGGCGTTGATGTTGATTGATTCTTGACACATGCCGTATGCGCGTTTCCGACCCAGGGGTAGAAATTCATGAAGCGTTCCGCACTCCATGTTTACCAATCACGCATTGCTATCTAAAAGCAATGTGAGGCTCATGAGCACTTCGCATGTCACAAACAACATGCCATTGTGAGCGCCAAAGGCGCCATCATAGCCAGGAACAAGAACAACATCTCCAAGAACACGGCATGCCATACTCTCTGTTTCCGTAGTTGGTGTAAAAAGGTACATAGTGTAGCGACTAGACAGGGTTCTCAGACTGGGAACTCGCGCTCGAATTGGGTCCCCGGGGTACGGCACGATGTGTTTACAAGGCTCCACTATGCGCGACCCAGTCCCATTACACTAACAGCGCTGAATGCCATTCGCTTAGAGCATAAGGTTCGCTTAGGATCTAGGGCGGCAATATATTGACAATGATCGTGGATGCTGGATGGACGAATTAGAGTTTCTGATACTGACTGGCGGGATGATTTGGAATTAGCGGGGCGGCCGTTCTTTTCGATCAGCGCGGCATGCAGTCAGTTTGCGAGTCATGAATCGTTTATTTGATTGGAAAACATTCTTTTGTATTTTAGATTATTATTTTTTGCGCAAGAATACCATGACTAATCACCAAATGCACCAAACCCCACCAAATGCACAGTTTTGAAAAAATCCACGTAGTAGTTTATCAACGCTCATAACTCCACCAATATTAACGCTATAGAGGCTGCGCTGGCAGCAATCAAAAGCTTGCCAGCAGGCGAAAAGCCTAATTACACTAAAATTGCTAAATTATTTAGCGTTAAGCGATCAACTTTATCGCGGCGCGCGCGCGGGATTAATAAAAGCCACATAGAGAGGGCAAATAAGCAGAAATTTCTTAACACTACACAAGAAAAAAGAGCTTGTAAACTACATATATAAGCTTAACAAGAGAGGCCTGCCTCCTATAAAGCAAATAATCTAAAATTTCGCAATAGAAATAGCCAGAAAAGAGCTAGGCAAAAACTGGGTTAAGCGCTTTATTGCCCGCAACAATATTAAGCTCATATCGCGATAGACTACTAGTATCAACGCCTGTCGCCACCGCGCTAATTCTGCTACTAAATACGCCTTATACTTTCAGCTTTTAGGCAACAAAATAACCTAGTACGATATCAACAGTCGCTATATATACAATATGGATAAAAAAGAGTTCCTTATTAGAGTGCTCACTAAGATAAAAAGAGTGTTCTCGTAGCAGCTATATAAGCAGGGCCCTTACAAGCAAATACTCCAGGACAGCAATAGAGAGTAGGTAATAACAATTGCCTATATTTGCGCCAACAGCACCTCGCTAACGCCAGCCTTAATTATTAAGCTACTATAGGCAATATACAAGACTTATAGCTTTAAGATTTTAATTCGCAACACTATAAGGCCTTTTTTACAAGCTTATTAAGTGGGGTAAACTAATAATAAGATTAGTTTAGCGTGGCTTAAATAAGTATTTAATCGCGAGACTAAGGAGAAAGCTCGTAAGAAGTACTAACTACTCATACTTAATAGGTATAGATCTTATATTACTATGCAATTTATTACGTACTGCGATAATAACAAAATACTCTTTATAACCTTCCTACCACACGCTACCCACACTCTCTAGCCTCTTAATATAGCAATATTTAAGCCTCTAAGTACAGCGTATATAAGAGAGCTCTTAGAGTTTATGTATAACTGCTAAGGCCTCTTAGCAATCACTAAACGCGACTTTTATTAACTCTTTAACGCCTCCTAGCAAAAGGCCTTTTAAGAAACAATAATACTTAAAGCTTTTAAGTATACTAAATTGGTACCTTATAACCTAAACACTATACTTAAGAAGTTTATCGCAAAGCATAAGAGCCCTCCCTTAAGTTAAAGTAGCTTATTAAACCTCTCTAATTTTAATTAGCGTAAAGTACAGCAAATACTAAAGAACATTATTACGAAGAACCACACTAAGAAGCGTGTAAATAGCTATTGCAAAGTTATCACAAGCTTAAGATTAAATATAGGATCCTTTAACACTAATATAATAGGCTTAAGCAAGCTTTTATTAATAAGAAGAGGCGCCATTAATATGGCAAGCCTCTCCTAGTTAATAAACCTAATAATTAGCATAGCGGCGCCGTATTTTACTTACCTAGAAAAGTTTAGAGGGCCTATAAGAGGCAGGACTAAATTAAGACTAATAAAAAGCTTTAATAACAATAACTCTTAGAGGCTTAACACTAAAGGCTTCTTAAAAAGCAGCAGAAGAAACAAGCTCTTAAAGAGGAGAGAGCTCGCGTACATTTAGCGGCGCGAGAACTGAAGGCGCAAGCAAAAGAGGCTAAGGCTGCTAAGCGAGCTAAAAAGCTACTCTAAAGCAGCAGCTTAAAAAGCAACTTAAACTTAAAGGTAATATACAATTGTTTAAAAAGGGTAATTAATAGAGCCTTAACCCTCGTACACTAAAAAAACAAGCTCTTAAGAGACCTAAGGCTACTATTATTAATTAAGAGCCTACTGGAGAGAGGGTGCCCTCACCTGCCAGAGCCACGCGCACCTATACTGTATAGCTCCCACAGCGTTATTGCAAGTAATTTATTTATTACGCAATAGTTTTATATGCTCCTACAAGTGCTATTGCAAAAAATCTAGTAATTTTACTATATATTTGGGCGTTGTATAGGTTTTAGAGTGTTGCCCTTGGTGGCGGCAAAAACGTGCATTTGGTGGGTCCGTGCATTTGGTGGTAAAATATGGTCAAGGTATGCGCCTCGCATGGGGGTATCTCAAAGAGCAAACTACGGCCTGTAATCGAGGACATCATACGGCTCCGTCTTGTAAGCTTCGCTCGAACTCTCGCTCACGCCCGTTTTGACGCTCAGCGTGCGGTGCACACGCGGCACTTTGTTTTGCGAATAGCTCGCGCGAGTCGGAATTCTGGAGCGGCGTCATGCCGTAGCCCTGCCCGTCTGTGTCTCTGTCTGGTGCGCCGTGCTCAATTTCCTTGGTCATGTCGTGTGAGAAGCTGTGGGAGCGTTTTGGGCGCGAGTTTGCGTGGTAGGTAGCGGTGCGTGTGGGATAGGTAGGATAGGATGCTGCGTCGTCTGAGAAGTAGCGCGGCATGATAAAGGTCATGAGACGTCTCATGGCGGGGACGCAAGCCGCGATGATAGCTATCGAGGGCTCGATGATGGACCAGATGACGCCGATGTTGTACGTGCGATCGATGGTGGGTGCGTAACGGAAGTAGTAGACAATCAGGCGGATGATGGAGGCGATGGTGGCTCTTTGTTGTGTTAGCGTGGCGAGTTGGAGGGTAGGGTGGGTGCCTTACATCCAGCCCATGCTCATAACAGCTACGACTGCAATCTTCGTTTTGCGCTTCATTTGAAGATTCCATACCATTGCGGTAGGATAGGCATGATGATAATGAGATCCATGAAAATGCTCAAAGCGCAGCTGGACAGCTGGACATGATGAATTGCAGCCTGTTGATGCATTTTCCGCACGGGGTGATGTTGCCGTTGGCGTCGACTTGGTCCATTTGTGGTTTTAGGTATGTGTACCGGATCGGGGTCACACTGGAAGATGTTCACGATAGTGGTTGAAATAAGATATCCTACGTTGACCCAGACTGCACACATTCGTTAGTCCAAGTCTTCGTGGCCTTGATTGAAAAGTGATACTTACAAGCAAAGTGTAACGCCCATTGAATATATGCCAGCATTGGCCATTGATTCGGAAAAGGAACATGATGATCGACGCGCGTATGCATCCCATCAGCGGGTGGTCGGGGGGCAACGATACAGTCAGTATTGCTTAAAACGAAAGGATACGACTGTACTCATAAAGGGGAGCCACCAGGTAGAACCATGCAACAGTTCATTCGAATTGCCAAATCATTCGAGCAGTTACAGAACCAGACCATGAGTTTTGCACATTATGTCACTTTAGTCGGTACGGAAAATAAGGACCTCGTACTGTACTGCGTAGACTATGTTGAGAAGGATTTACTTGCTGTTCATGTGTTAGTATATATACAATTTTCCATTCGATCTCTTCGCCTACCAGAACATTTGGACGGCAAAGCTCCATTTCAGCGCAACTACTTGTTGTTCGATGGTCTCCTTTGGTATATCCTTGTCACGGTAGCCAGTGTGGCTTAAAAGAATGTCTACCTCAGGTCAGCCGTGAGTTTCACATCGTTTGACTTTACACATACATTTATATAACGTGATTGTCTTACTGTGTGCTAGGTACTGGGTTTTAGTGCCTCCTGTTTTACTCCTCTCTGTGTATATGATGTGGATTCAACCTTAGTTAGAATCTTAACACGACGAAGATCTTCAATACTAAATATACTTAGACTATTACTCTATTACTCTATTAAAGTTATTTTTAATAAATCTCCTACTATCTCTTTACACTTTACTATTTATCTAGGTATTAATCTTATTATTAAAGTAATTACTATTTACTAAAAAGTATATACTAACGATTTATACTACTACTATTAAAATAGCTATTAAAGTAACTACGCTAAAGTTCTATTCTATTTAATAAATACTTATTTAGCGTAAAAGGTAAGTATGTGGCGTTAATTAAATCTACCTAGGGGTAGGACGACACAAAGGCTTTTATCTTAAATAACATAATAAAAAAAAAGTAGAGCCCCCTACTTAGTAATTAAAAAGAGCGTAAAAAAGGCAATTATAAAAAAAAGCGTATTTAAACTACTAAGTAAGCTTAGTAGTCTTAGCGTAGAGCTACTTTTATAAGCAAATTTTTTATAAAAAGACTACTTAGAACTTTAGTAGAGAAGGGATAAAATAGCTTTAGCGCCGCTATACTATAGTTATTCTTTTCTTCTTTTCTACTATTCTAATTATTGCAAATAATATAAGTTATATTAATAGGTATATACTATTTCTTATAAGTAGAATAAAGATAATATATACTAAATACACTATTACTTTATTACTATATTAAGGTTATCTTTAAATAAAATTCTTACTATCTCTCTATATATACCTCTACGTTTTGCTATCTACTTAAGTATTAACCCTAAATTATCTAATACTAATATACTTACTAATACTAAAAAGTATACGCTAAAGATTTATAATACTACTCTTAAGAGATAACTATATTAGAGTTCTATTTTATCTATTAGATACTTATTTAGTGTAAGGGGTAGTAGATATACTTAACTATTTATAAGGTAGTTTTAGTATACTAGTTAGGTTAGTAGCTTATCTAGTTTATAAAGAATTATAAGGTTAAATTTCTAGTTTAGTAGATATAATTACTTCTTATTAGTAACTAAATTTAAGAGGAGAGGTAAAAGGTAGAGGATAAGGTGTTTATTAATAAGCTCTCTAGTGTGGCGAGAGCGTTGCATAGATCCGCGAGATTCTCCTAGCCATTATAGCCGCGTTGGCTCATCTAAGCGAGCACACTACGTAAGCGGAAGGTAAGTATATACTTAACTATTTATATAAGGTAGTTTTAGTATACTATATTAGAAAACGTTTTAAGCAAGTATAAGCACTTAAGGCACTTAGGCTAGTAGCTTTAAGTACGCCTACGTATACCTACGCACTAAATATACCCTAAGCGCACTAGTAATAGTACTTTTTATTAGTATATATATATATATATATATATATAAGGTTATATTAAAGATTTTTATTATGTGAAGATTCTAACCAAGGTTAAGTCCGCACTATACATAGAGAGAAGTAAAATAAGAGGCACTAAAATTTATATAAGGTTATATAAGAATACACACCTATACTACTAGTATATCTAAGATATTTAAGGTAGCTAAAGTACTTTAAGTGCCTATACTACTTATAAAATACTAATGTAAGAATACTATAGAGGTTATTATAATATATATAAGATAACTAGTAGTTAGAATTTAAATATAAGATAGTAGTAATACCTATATAAGGTAGGTACGTAGGTGAGCTATATATATAGCCTTGCTTAGAATCTTGCTTAATACTACGCTAGTTCTAAAAGGGTAATATAATATAAGCGAGAAAGTCACACCTTACATAAGTAATACTACCTCTTCCTTTTTATAGTAGTGGCTTTAGTGCTACTAAGATTCTTCTAATTCGATAACTATTATACTCTATTATAATTTATTACGCTCTATTATAATTTATTACGCTTTATTATAAACTATTACGCTCTATTTTTAATTATTATAATTCTTATAGTAATTTAGTGTGTAAATTACTATAACTATTTACTTAAATTACTATAGATTTAATCTAATTTATTAACGTCTATTAGGGCTATATTATTAGTACTATTATTATTATACTATTATTATTAGTACTACTATTATTAGTACTGCTATTATTAGTAACGCTATTATTAGTACTATTATCGCATAGATTAGTACGCTTATCCTAACTAAGAGAATTACTACTAGGAGGGTTTCTAGAGGAACTACTATTTATCGCTAACTTAAGACCTATATCTATCTATCTTTAGATATCTAGGCAGGCGTCTATAGCTAGAATAGTAATAAGATATATAATAATATTCTAATATAAGATAAGCTTATTAAAGTTATATAGTATAGTAGGCTTCTTTAGATTTTTAGCGTAAAAACTAGTAATAATTTAAGATTAATTAAGTAAGTTATAGTAGGGCTTCTATATAGGCTCTATAAAACTATTCTATAAGACTTTATACTCTATAACGCTATAGTTAGGCGCGTAAGAATTTTTCTTTAACTTATTTAACTAGTAGATAAGTATAGTCTTTACCTTATACTCCTTATCTATCTACTTATCTAGCGGCATTATCCTTATTATGCGTCTAGCTATTAAGTAGTTACTTATTATATAGGTATAGTAGCTATAGGTAAAAATATTATATAATTAGCCTATTTTCTTAAGTAAGTTAAGCTTATAAGCTATATTATTAATAACTTATATAATATAAAAGAGTCTTCTATTTTTATAGTTAAGTAAAGAGCTAGGTCTCTTAGTCTCTTAAGATTGCGCGTATCTAATATTACCTTATTACTAACCTTATAATATAATACTAGTGCGCGTATTTTATATTAGTATACTTAGTCTACTTAGCTTATATCTATTATAAATTATTATATAGAAAGTTACGTAATTAGGTTAAGAAGTTTATAAAGTTATCGACGTATTAGTAATTTATATAGGTAGGTACTATAAGTAGGCGCTTACTAGTAGTAGTATTTCTACTTACTAACTTTAATATTATATAACTAGGTAGGCTTAGTACTATTACGTAGTAGATAACCTTTAGTAATAATAAAAGGTGCAACTTCTATTAACTCGCTAACTAATAAGTTAGCGACAAATTCCGCTATAGGTAGGTATAGAGCCTAGTTATCTTACTAGTAATTAATATATACTTATAGGTACTCCTTAAGCGCGTAGTATTAGTAACTTTAGTTTAACTATTAGTCTTAGAATACTAACTAGTAGATAGGCAGGGCTTTATACTTAAACACTTATAAAAATATTTTTAAAAGTGTCTATATACTATATGGGCAAGGGCACCTAAGAGGGTTAAGGTTTTAATATTATTGGATAGTAGCATTATATAGGGATTATATAATGCCTGTGCGCCGCAGCCTATACGCCGCAGAATCTTCTTCTTTCTATCTACACCCTCTTTTGAGATAAGTAATTAATACTAAGTTAGTTTTATTATATTATTTTCTTTTCTTATATAATTATCTTATACACCCTTTACACTTGCTAATATAAAGTATTAAATATTAATATCTATATAGCTAGCTATAGAGCCTAATTAACACTAATTATTAGTTAACTAACTCTTAACTATAAATTAGCAAGAGTAAAAATAGATTATATAAGTTATTATTAGCTATATAATTTATTTTATTATATTCTATTTTTTATATATAAGAGGGTAGTAGATTAAACCTTTATATAGAGTTAGTAAGTACCTATTACTACTATATAAAATTTAGAAAGCGATTGTATAAAACGTATAAAACCTATTCTTATTTATAGAAATAGTAGATTGACTCTTTTATTAAGTTAGTAAGTAGATATTACTATTATATATGATTTAAAAAGAGATAGTGTACTAAGCACACTACTAGTAACTATATAAATATATAGTTAAATAATAATAAACCTTAATAAAGCGTAACCTTCTATATAACTAACCTATTAAATAAACTAGTTATATAATAACTACCCCTACTACTGCTCTATATAAAGCCCCTACCTTTACTACCTCTACCTTTTAAGATAACACTAATATACCTAAATATACTAGACTATATAATAAGTATGCTAAAAGAATAGAAATATTAGAGATAACACTATATAAGGGAAATAAGACCTAAGTACTAGAAGGATAAGATTAATCTAGTAGATAATTTCTTTTTATTAGAATTAGAATTATATATAATATGCACTATTACTAATTATTATATATTATACTAAAAAGGGATAGCTTTTTTAGAATTATTCTAGAAAGACTTTAAAGAATAAGAAGAATACTATTTTTTAAAGTTAAACTATATATTTAGAAAAGAGCTTATTATAGTCCTAAAAGAAAAGGGCATTATACTAAAAATAGAATCTAAAGTTATAAGTGCTAGCAAACTATATAAAGTAGCCTAAGGTAATGTAAATATTACTTATATATTACTACCTTTACTAGCTTACTTAACTTATACGCAAATACTAAGGCTAATTTTAAAAATACCTAAGCTAGTTAGGCTATGTGTATAAATCTAAATAGAGTAAGCTGCTGCTACTACTATAGGCATCTATATAGCTATAGGTCCCTATATATATCTTAAGAGAACCTTTATATAAGTACTAAGAATAATTTTATTTATATAAGTAACTAAATAAACTACTACTCTTTATATATAGTATGTAACTACTATTCTACCTATTTGCCTACAATTATTAAACGCTATATAGAATAGAACTACTACTAGTTAAACGCGAATTATAGGCACTATACTAATCTATATATTTTGTTATGTTATTTGAGATGAAAGCCTTTGTCGTGCTACCCCTAGGTAGTTAATATAACGCCACATACTAATCTATATAGACTAAGCCTATACTATAATCTAATCTATATAAGCTTCTGCCTAAGTATAACCTACCTTCTCTTAGAAAATTCTAGCTAATAAGATAATCTAATTTTAAAAGGTATAGAATAAGGATAATAACTATACTAGAACTCTATATAATATTTTTAGTAAATAAGACTAGGATCTTTATAGATTTATATAGACGCCTAGATATTACTAAGGATTAATACCTAGATATCTTTTTAGATATCCTTACTAGCTATACAGCACAGTAATACCTTTATACTATTTGCCTTAGACAATTATAAAAGTGCTTATATAAAGCACTTAATAGTTACTTTAACACTACTATTAACTATAAATAAAAGTCTATATAAAGTCCTAGAGGTAATAATTAATAGGCTTACTCTTATATAGAAAGTATTAGGTGTAGACTTTACTAGAAAAATTTCTCTCTATACTACTATTATACAAGTATGCTATAGATACCCAGAGCTAGAGTAGGCTATATTTACCCCTAAGCCTACTTATAAAGCTCTATTTACTAATCTCTATGTGGCGTTAAACTAACTACCTAGGGGTAGCACGATAAAGGCTTTTATCTTAAATAACATAACAAAAAAAGCAGAGCCCCCTGCTTAGTAATTAAAAAGAGCGTGAAAAAGGTAATAATAAAAGAAAACTAATCTCTATATATTAATTTAAGTTGTAATTAATTACCAATCTAATTAGTATTTATAAGAGGCTAATATATACTACACTAATTGCAAATATAACTTTTCTATATAAAGAAAAAGATTACTAGGCCCTTATAAATAAGAATTTTATAGACAATTTATACTATTATTATTGCAATTTAGATTCTAAATTAAATAATATTTATATAAAACTAAAGAAGTATTTTATATACTATAAGGAAGGTTATTAGTCTTCTAACTATTTACGTAATAAGCGTACTTATGTAATAAGGCAGTATATTATCTTCTATAAAGAGTATAATAATAAAACGCCTTTATATAAAACTATTCAGTCCTATATTTAAGATATAGAAGGGTATAATAATAAGGAATCTACTTTGCACAAAGAAAAGAAGCAGAGAGTAAAAATAATAAAAATAGCAATAATTAAGTGTCCTATCTAACTACTACTACCTACATTTATCGCACAACTAGTAAACACATTTATGTATTATTAAATTATCTACCTAGGGGTAGAACGATAAAGGCTTTCATCTCAAATAATATAAAAAAAGCAGAGCCCTCTGCTTAGTAATTAAAAAGAGTGGTGAAAAAAACACATTTATAAGATAGAGCTAAAGAAGTATATAAAATAGTTTATTCTTAAAGATAAATACTATAAAAATATACTAAGGTAAACTATAAGATATAGGTATAGTAGTAAAAAATTTCTACTATTAGTAAAGTATAGCTAAAGACATATATATAAGAGAATTCCTATATAAAGATTAATTAGATACCTAGTAACACTAATATTAGTTTTAGAGGTTAGAACCTATAAAAATCTCTAGGAACTCTATAAATTATAAATCTAATAGGAATAGTTACCTACTATATTCTAGATACTCTAACACTATTCCTACTATATTGCTAGCAAATACTAATAAGCTAGATGCCTACTTTAATAATATTCTAGATATTATTATATAATAAAATAGCACAACTATACCTATTATACGCAAATAAGGATACCCTTTCTTTAATATTAGTAAGAAAAAAAACTATATCTTTCTTTACTAAATAAGAACTCTATTGCCTTTATTAACAATTTAAACATCCCTATATAAAAAGACTTTAGAAGATACTTACTAATACTAGCTATAATGTAAATACTACTATACTAAATAAAATTTAAAAGTTTTGCCACTACTATTAATTATATAAATAAGCCCTGCGTCGCTTTAAGTTTACTATTTAGGATAACACCTACTTTAACTATAAGATTATTATTAATATTATACATATTAGAACTAAAGACGCACTATATATTATAGATATAAATATATTATTTTAAGCTACAATCTTCTTAAAATTAATATTTCCATAATATACGTAGGAAGCCCTTTATAAATACTAGATTAATATTTACTAAAGTCTACCTAACTATATTATATATAACTTAGGTACAAACTTTATATTAAATAAGCTTAAGAACTATACAAAGATTATTAGTATAACCTATAGGCAAATACCTATAAAAGTATATTAGGTAATAGAAAAGATTAAGCGTTTATATGCTTTCTTTCTATAAAGCCTTTAATATTCTTAAGGCTAAACTAGAAGATTATATAAATATATAAAACATCCTCTAAATAGCTGTTAAAGCTATTAATAACACTATAGGCCTAAATAGCCGTATACTTACACTACTAGTCTTTAGCGTATATTCTAAGATTAGTATAGATTCTTTTCTATTATCTAATATTATTACACGTACAAATACTATACAAAAGGCGATAAAGATATTATAAAAGAAAAAGAACAAAACTAATATTAATTATACGCTAAATATCTATAATAGTCTATTAGTAACGTATAAAGTCCTTAAGCTCCTACTTAGATCTAAAGTTATAGTTTAGAAAGAAGAAGGTAAATAGATAGGCCTATATAAAATTAAGAGTATTAAGAATAAAGATATAATCTTTAACTTAGATAATAGTCTAGTAAAGTTTCGCTATATATAAGTTAACCCCTTTTTATTAACACCTTAAAACGCTTTTCTATGTATATAACAGTAGGAGGGATATCTGCTACTATTGTAATATTTTTATTAGAAACCCCTTAGTCGCAAAAAAAAAAAAAAACTATATATAAGTTAAGCTATACTATTATAAAAAAAATTACACTCTTCTACTATTATATAAAGTAAATAATATTGCCCCTATATAAAAGAATCCTCTAGAGAAGAGAAGGAGAGGCTGTCTAAAGAAGGATGCTATATTTCTTTCTTAGAAAAAGATAAGTAATTAGGAACTATCTCTAAAGATCTATATAGAAGGGTATAATTATAATACCTAAAACACCTTTTAAAGAGTTAGACTATATAAAAATAGACGCTCTTATTACTAATAACATATTTAAGATTCTTTTCTTTAACTTATTTAAGTATAAGGGTAGAATCTTTAACCTCTATCTTATATAAAAAGTTAAGGGCAAGACTACTTAACTATAAAAGAAATTCCACCTTATATTTACTAGCTACTCTAATAAGGAGAAGGATAAAATCCTTACCTAATTACCTACTATCTAAAGGATAAGCTAGCGCCTACTCCTTATATTAGAAATAAGCCTTTAGGCAATATATAGAATATATTTTAGACTATAAGATATTACCTAGGCCTATATTTAGTCTACTAATAAACTAAACCACACACTCTATACTAGACTACCTAAGGAACTACGCATAAACTTTCTATAAGATACAATCTTCTATATTATATAGCTACTCTATAGTATAGCTAAATTAGGTCTTCACTAATTTAAGACCTACTATAACTACTATAAAGAGAAACTTAGTATAAAGGCTTTATTATATAACCTATATTTACTTATTACTAATAAAGGAGAACACACCTTTAGGATTACTAGTCTTTAGATAGATAATATCCTTAGCATTATTAATAAGAACTTCGCATAAAAAGAAAAGAGAAGCTAAAGAAAAAGTAGCCTTCTATACAAAGGATAAGACTATCCTTACTAAAGACTAACCTATTAAGTTTAATAGTAGAAGAATTTAGCTTATATATAACACTATAGTTCTTATATAAAAAGGTTAAGCAAAGGGCCTTTGCATAATTACTTTTAAAGATAAAGATGCTACTTAGAGGTATATAGAGTAGTATATAAAAGGTGCCTATATTATATCTATATGCTAACTAGAAGCCGCATTTAATTTATATATTGCTACTTAGACTATGTTACCCTTATATAATAATATTAAGGTATTAAACGCACAAATCTATTAGCAGATTAATAATAATAAGCATAGTCTTACCTTTATACTATTAAATCTCTATTACGCAAAGCTGTTTATCTTTACTAATAGCTTATTTGCTAATAATAAGGACCTAAGATTATAGCTAAGATTTCTAATTGCTCTAGGCAATAAGTATTATATAGGTAATAGTAATAACTTTAATATTCTAGTAAATATTATATACTAGGATTTAACTAAGTGCAAAAGAATAATAAGAAGTATTCTTGCCAGCAAGCTATATAGTATAGTAGGAGGCTTTAATAATGCTATTACTATTAGCACAACTCTTTAAAAGATTATACGCACACTTAGTCTGCTGCTAATTTCTATAGTTATTTATATAGATTTAAAGTCTCTCTATAACTACCTTATATAACTAGGAACTATAAATAAGAAGCGTCTTATAATTAGTATTATATTACTTTGCAAATTATATAAGCACTATAAGATCTCTAAAATTAGATAAATTAATAGAAAGGATAACTCTACTAATACTTATATAAAAAAGACCCTAAACTAGGCTCTAGAGTCCTTAATCTCTAGCAACACCTTAACAATTACTATTAAAGTATTAGTAGATTGCCTTAAGCCTGCCTACACAAGCTCTTTCTAGCCTTTATATAGAACTATTTTTTATTATTTATTTATTCTTTTGCGTAATACATTTTTTTAATTCTTTATATATATATATATATATATATTTACTTCAAAATGCGCATTTTTCTATTTATTTTTTGCATAGAAAGAGAAGAGACATAATATATATTTATTTAGAAAAAAGTCTTTTTTATTTTAGTATTAGTAGACAATATTTAGTATTATCTACCCTATTACCCTAGCCCTATCCTATGCGATAATCGCACCTAGCACTATAGCTTTACTATATATAAGAACTGTATAATTCTACCTAAAAGCCTACTAGCGTGCGGCACTTAGTAAAGGGCCTAGGCCTAGTTATACTACTATTATAGTAGACGTATAAAGTGCCTCTAAGGTAACTACATAACTAGACTAATAGTGTAATAAAATATTCTTTACACTAAATAACTTTAGTAGTCTATAGATATAGGTCTATACTAGCTAAAAGAATAATATTAATATTATACAAAAGTATATACGCAATATTAAGTTTCTAAGCCTATTTTAAAGTTAGTATCTATATAAAAGTAAGCTTATAAGAAATAGGGGGGAAACTTATATTAATAAAGATATTTTAGAAGAATATATAGTTTGTATAGAAACTAGTAGGGAGGGTAATATATATTCTTTTATCTAAAAAATTTTATATAATAAGATTAAAGCTAAAAAAGCTAACTTAGTTACTAGCTAGTATAAGTGCTATTATCTATAGCAAGTTAGCACTATACAAAGACAAGATATTATATAATAAAAGGTATAGTTTAGCACTATATAGAATAGGGGATTAGCTTAACAAAGAAAAAAAAAAAAACAGCTAGGAAGAAAAAACACGTACAAAGAGATATTTAAAGTAAGAAAATAAAATAAAAAAGGATAAAAAAAGGAAAGCCTATCTTATATATCTTTCCCTTCTATTTAGAGTCTTAATTTCTACCCCTTACTAGTATTTATCTTCCCCTTATCTAATATTACATAATTACCTAATATCGCTGCCTAAATAAAAAAATATGTCTACCTATTATATAAGAAATAAACTAAGTAAAAGAACTTTATATAAATAATATATTATTACTATAATCTTATTATTAACTACGTAATCTTACCCTTCACTGCTATTAGCTAAACTACTACTCTACTACTAATAAGCCTAATTGCGCCTCTAATAAATAGTAACAAAGTATAATAAATAGTTACTTCATAAAATCTTTCTACTAACTAGAGTAGACTAGCTACAGTAGGAGGCGTATAGATAGGGAAATAATAAATAAATAAAGTAAATATTAGTAAGTAGATAGTCTGTGCAAAGGAAGGGAAAACTACTAATAGCAACCTTAAAATAAAAAGTTGCTAGTGTTTATATACTATATAGGCAAGGGCACCTAAAAGGGTTAAGGTTTTAATATTATTATATAGTAGTATTATATAGAAATTATATAATATCTATGCACTATAGCCTATACGTCACAAAATCTTCTCCTTTCTATCTACACCCTCTTTAGAGACAAGTAATTAATACTAAGTTAGTTCTATTATATTATTTTCTTTCCTTATACGATTATTCTTATTCTATATACTCTTTATACTTGCTAATATAGAGTATTATATATTAATATCTGTATAGCTAGCTATAGAGCCTATTTAACAAAAAGTATAATATAAACTATTAACTATAGTTACTAATAATATCCTCTAGAAAATTCTTCTTATACTAGATATATATAATAAAAGCTTCTATAACTACCTTAGCTATAATCTTAACTATAGAGATAAACTTCTTTTTTTTACTAAGCTAGTCTACAATAACTATAATAGCTATATAGACCTTACTATTATTATATTAAGGTTGCGAGCCAATAATAAAGTCTATTAATATTAATTTCTAATAATAGTCTAGAATTAGCAAATAGGTGCAATAAACTATATTTAGTATTATAGTATAGCTTGCTATAGTAATAGAATACGTAGGCGTACATATAGTAGGCAATAGTGTGCGTTATATATAGCTAGTAATACTAGCAACAAATATATTTATAAGTACTCTTATAACTAATATATCTAGTAGTAACACTATTATAAGCTTACTTAAATATATATATATATATAAATTTCTTTATTATTAGAGATATATAGTTAGTCCTTAATATATAGTAAGCCTTTACTTAGCTAATAGCTAGCAATCTTAATTCTAATTCTCTACTTAAGGAGCTTCTCTAACAAATATTAGGCCTTAGTTCTAATAGTAGTAATAATATTCTAGACTATCTTATTAGTAGCGTATACTATCTTAATATCCTTAAGTAGTTGCGCTATCTTCTTAGTCTCTATTAGGGTTATAGTAATAGAATTATTATTATTATTAGTAGTAGTAAGTTTAGCTATATAGTATAATATAGTTATAAGCTATATGCCAGAGTAATAACTCTTATCTAATAATGTGTAAATAGTAGCAATTATATAATATAACTTTTTACTTTTAAAAATCTCTAGGCGTAAAACTATCTATACTTAGTATTATTAGCGGGCATTATTATTACCTTTAGGTAAGTCGCCTAGACAGCGTATTAAGGTGTTAGGTTTTATACCTTGCTTACCTAGGAAATAACTAATATAGAAGTTAAATTTAGCTAGAAACTTTGCCTATTATACTTATTATTAGTTAAGCTGCTTGCTAGTTATAAAGTACTATAAGGCTAGGTAATTAGTAATAATATTAATAGAATTCTAGATATCTAATAGTTTAAATCTCTACTCCTTAAACGCGCGGACTATAGCTAAAAGCTCCTTATTATAGATTTTATAGTTGCACTTAGTAAGGTTTATTTTATATAATAGGTATATAATAGGCTATAATATATCTTAATTATCTTTCTATAATAAAATAGTAGTAGTAATAAAGTTAGACGCGTTAGTTTTTAACTAGGTTTTCTTATTTAAGTTAAAATAAATAAGTATAGGCGCTATTATAAAGGCTTACTTAAGCGTGTTTAACATAGTTGCGGCTAGAAATTCTAGCTTAATAGGCTAGTCTTTTAGTAGTGCGTTGCCCTTTATAAGATTAGCTAATAGGCGAGTAATCTAGCTAAATTTCTTAATAAACTATTAATAAAAGTTTGCAAAGCCTAGAAAGGTTTTATATATCTTTAAGTAACTATAGCAGTTGCTAGTTATAAACTGCCTATGGGTTTTTTTTTGCGACTAAGGGGTTTCTAATAAAAATATTACAATAATAGCAGATATTCCTCCTACTATTATATACATAGAAAAGCGTTTTAAGGTATTAATAAAAAGGAGTTAGCGCGTTACAAGCGAGTTAAGCGAGCTTAGCAGGGTTGGCGCGCCTAATAAACTGCCTATACCTTTTTAGGATCTATCTTAATACCTTTAGTTATTAGGATAATTCTAAGGTACTTAATCTTCTTAATCTTAAACTAATACTTATTAATATTTAAATATAAATCTACTTATTCTAACTTATTAATAATAGTCTATATATATCTAATATAGTTCTTCTTAGTCTTACTATACACTAGTATATATTATCTAGATATACTATATAGAAGAGACTATCTAATAACTACTATTAATAATACTATTATATAGAATACTAATAATAAAATTATTATTATTTATATATATTTTAATACTACCACTATATACTAGGGTACTAGATTATAGTGCCTTCTATTTTACTTCTTTCTCTATATATAGTGCGAACTTAACCTTAATTAGAATCTTTACATAATAAAGATCTTTAATACTATATAGAAGTTATTAAGGTGTTATTATAGCGTTTTGTTAATATAAGTCTAAAAAGTGCTAGGGGCGCTAATAAGGCTAAATAGTATAATAGTATATTTATATAGGCTATAGTAGGTTAGAAATACTATTTTTTTTATTACCCTCTTTAATATATATATTATTAATATCTATAAAATCTATCTATAATAGATATAAACTTAGTCTTATTTATTCGCGCTAATATATTTTTTAGTTATAATGGCGTATTATAATTACGCTTTATAATAGTGTTAATAGCGTTGTAATTAATATAGACGCATAATTTACTTTTTAGTTTTTTAATAATAAGAATAGATAATGCGTAATAAGACATACTTATTTATAAGAAACCCTTTATAGTTATTTTATTAATATATTTCTTAACTACTATTATTTCTAAATATGTAAGGCTATAGATATATAGTTATAGCGCTTTATTATTAACTAGGTTAATAGTATAATTAACGCTATGGCAGTAAGGGGCTAACTTGTTAGCCTCCTTTAGGTTAAAATACTAAGACTTATTATATAACTAAACCTAGTAGTAGCTACTTAAGTTTATTTATTATTTATAACTTATTAACTAACTTCTTTATAAACTTATTATAGTCTATTTAACTATAAGTAGTAAGACCTATAGTTGCGTAGAAAGTTTACGCATTATAGTTACTATTAGTAGAATTAGGTAGGCAACTAAGCTAGTCCTAATAATAAGATTCTAACTAAGTAATTAAGTCTAAATAGTGTATAGCTATAAGATAAGCTACCTTACCTATAATAATACTAATATTGTCCTATAGCGTAGATTGTAAGGAGCTAGCTAGCAATTTATTATAGTATACTATCTTAGGTAAGGCATTTTTAAGATAGTTAACTAGATAGTAGTAAGTGTTAAATATTATAAACTAGTTATATAATCCTAGTTATAGATTATAGTTTAATTTTTTTTGTAACTAAGGAATTTCTAATAAAAATATTACAATAATAGTAGATATCTCTTCTACTATATATATAGAAAAGCGTTTTAAGGTATTAATAAAAAGGGGTTATATTACCTATAAGTAGGTTATCCTTCTAGGAACTATCTATTATAATAATACTAGAGGACTAATATCTTATAAGACATAACCTATATACCGCTATAAATAAGATAGTAGCTATTCTTTATCTCCTACTATACCTATTATTAATAGGTAACCTATAGATAAGCGTTATTATTGCCATTAAATTAGTAACACTCTAGAGGAGGCATCTGTGCTCCTAATACGTAGAGTACTTAAGGACGCAAAGGGCCTACCTACTATGTTAGTTAATAGGCATTGTTATTAAACTATAGTTTAACAATCGCTACTATAGTATAAGAGCACTATAGGAGTTATTATAATATATATAAGATAACTAGTAGTTAGGATCTAAATATAAGATAGTAGTAATACCTATATAAGGTAGGTACGTAGGTAGGCTATATATATAGTCTTGCTTAGAATCTCGCTTAATATTACGCTAGTTATAAAAAAGAATAATATAATATAAGCGAGGGGATCGCATCTTAAATTAGTAACAACTATTTAATTAGCAAATAAAGCTTTTTAATTAGTTAAAATTTAAAAAAGCTTAGTAATTTACATAGTAAGCTGCTTAGTAAGCTTTTAAAAAAATAGATTTTTTTAAAAAGTATAAAGTTAACGTTTTTACTAGATAGTAATTACTAGTTAATATAATAGTATTAATTACTAGCGTATTATATAGAACTACTACCCAACTCTAAATTTAAAGGTTTATAGATTTAAAAATAAAAAAATTTAGTTTTATAATTATTTAAAAGAATTAAAATAGATAAAAATTAGTAGCTTAGCAAAGAACACTATTTTAAAAGTTTAAACTTTAATACCTTTTTAACTACTTTATTATTATTATAACTTTTTTAAAAAATTTATATAATATTTTGTTAGTACTATATTTTATATAATAATATTATATAATATATATAGTAACTAGTAAAATAAAAAGTTTTTCCTTAATTACTAATTAATTATAGAGTAAAAATTCACGATTTTTTGATTACTAAGCAGGGGGCTCTGCTTTTTTTGTCATGTTATTTAAAATGAAAGCCTTTGTTATACTACCCCTAGGTAGTTAATTTAACGCCATATAGAATAAAAATAGTATTTTTAAATTAAATAATAAAAGACTAGTATTATTCTCTCTATAAACTATTAAAAAATTAAAAATTATAGCTTTACTAGTAAAAAAGTTATAAAGCTTTAAAAAAATTACTTATTTAAACTATTTATATATATCTATGTGGCGTTAAATTAACTACTTAGAGATAGCACGATAAAGGCTTTCATCTTAAATAACATAATATAAAAAGTAGAGCCCCCTACTTAGTAATTAAAAAAACGTATAAAGGTAGTTATAATAATGCGGATATATATCTATATAAGTCTGCGTATATTTATATAGTTTTTTTTTGCGACTAAGGGATTTCTAATAAAATTATTATAATAATAGTAGTTATCCTTTCTATTATTGTTAACATAGAAAAGCGTTTTAAGGTAGTGTGTTAATAAAAAGGGGTTAGCTATATTTATATATATCTCTAAGCATTTTTATACTAGTAAATTGCTTATATAAAAATATATATAAATATATAAGTCTGCGTATATTTACACACTATATATATTTTTAAGTAGAAAAACTTTTCTAATATAGTTAGGTTAGTAACTTATCTAGTTTATAAGAAAACTATATAATAGTAGAAGAAATAACTACTATTATTATTATCTTTTTATTAGAAACCTATTAGTCGCCAAAAAAAACTATAAAAAACTAAACAATGGCCATGCTAAATTGTAACCTTAAGGTCTTATATAATATTTAAATATACTATGTGTGTAAGGATAGATAAAGATTTAATTTATATCTAGTCGCGAATTTTTATACTTTGTGTGTATAGGCAATTGTATTATATTATTATTATTAACTTTAGTACCTATAGACTATAGTACACTATAATTAACTATCTATTAGTATAAGGGGCCAATTTGCACATGCTAACAAATAGTTCCTAACTTATCTTACTACTTTACCTTTTTTTATATGTTTTTAGTCTACCTATAGCTTTTCCTTATAGTATTATACTATATACTAAAAGGTCTATAATATTTCTCTTCTAGATAAAAAACTATAAAGTTAAATTTCTAGTCTAGTAGATATAATTACTTCTTATTAGTAATAGAATTTAGTAGACATATAAAGAAAGAGTAATAAAATATTTATTAATAAGCTATAAAGTAGTAAAAGTGTTATATAGATTTATAAAATTCTTTTAACTATTATTACTATTAAGTTAGCTTATCTAGTGCGTAAGTATAAATAACTAATAATAGTAATAGTAATAAGCTAGGTATATTATTAAATATCTTTATTATATAAAAATTCTAACTAAGATTAAGTCTACACTATATATAGAGAGAGAAGTAAAATAGAAGGCAGTAAAACCTAGTATCTAGTATATAGTAGTAGTAACAAAATATATATAAAATCATAATAATTTTTTTTTAATTTTTTATAGTAGTATTATTAATAGTAGTTAATAAATAGTCTGCTATTTAGCATAGTTAGGTTAGTTGCTATTATAATTATTATTATTATTGCAGTAAAAAATATTGTTGAAGAAATTATTAATTACGTAACATAGTAGTCGGTTAAATAGCCGGCCTAGAATTACGTAACATTATAAATTAATCTCGAAGAAGAAGCTAGGTATAGTATATATAGTATAAGTAAACTTTATATTAGGGCTAAAAGCTTATAAAGTATAAGGTGTAAGTAAGTTTAAACTATTATTACGTTAGTGTATTTAAGGTTAGTCTTTAATTAGAATTAAGTATAGTATAAATGTATATAATAATCTTCTATCTTAATCTACTTTAGCCTTAAACTATAAAAAAGGGTTAAAAAGGCATTCAGTAAGCTGACCTTAAGTTTTATAATTTATAAAAGGTTAGGTTAACTATAAACTAATATAAATAAATAAATGAATAATACGGCAAAGATCTTTAGTTATCACTAGCATTAAGCATATAGGGGCTGTATTGGCCTCGACATACCACCCTTGCTTTATTGCCACCCTTTACCCATGCGATTGTCTTATTCCTTTCCCATTGTGGGTGTGAGGATTCTTATATTTTAAGCACTTGCAATCCTTAGGAGAGCATTCCTCCTTGATAAGCATTAAAGGGGAGATAGCTCCTATAATAATAATACTTGTGGCCAAGGCTTATTGTTGCAACGGAAGACTACAAGACACTTAGGATAGAATGATAACATTGCAATAGCTTAATAGTAATTTGGCTCACCGCGTTCCTCGCAACCTCTGCTGTTGCAAGCCCAATCCTCTTGTAAGCAGGTGTATTGTAGTTGATCTATAGTACCCTTGAAGGTGTAACCGCGGATCTTAAGAACCTATTCCTCTTGGAAATAGCTCTACTACACAACTCGTTAAGATGTAAAGTCTATTCAGGCGACCTTAACTGGCCGTCTGACGAAGAATGGGCGGAACTGGACTAGCTAGTCGACAACTGATTGCCTAATTGGCCAGATCCTTAAGCATCTGTATGCTATAATGGACCTCTTTATAACCCTTCGAAGTGTGGGGAATTGACTGCAAATTGGAATAGGTCCTCCGCTTATTTTATTGACCTAATTGATATGATGAGCCCGGTTGTATAGGGTATGACTTGTTTTCTGCTGAACGTTTTTGACTCGCACAATTGCACGAGAGGTGGCTTTCCTATGTATGTTATTAATGCTATGGAGCTAAAGCACGTTCAGCTTGGGGTAAACTTCGCACGTAATACTGGAGTGAGGCTTGTGGTAAAAAACACTGGTTATGATTTCCTGGGAAAGTCTGGCGGAAAAGATGTATTGAGTATCTGGACTTATTATTTCAAGAGTATAGATTACATCAAGAACTTCGTGGACTAGAAGTTAGGATATTCTGGCCCTGTATTTAAGACTGGCGTTGGTATACAAGCCTTTCAGATCTATAAGGCTGCGTATGAAAAGGGACGCGCGGTTGTTGGCGGCGAAGGCGAAACTATAGGCATCTTCAGCAGCTACATTTAAGGTGTCGGGCACTCACCTTTGACTTTACTGTATGTTACAACTTAAATCAGTAAAGCCAACAGTTACTAATATTACATAGTTATGGTACAGAAGCTAACCAAGTGCTCGCCAAGTGCTCGCCTTCAAAGTTGTCACCGCAGACGGCAGATTTGTTACAGCCAACTCGACCTCGAACATCGATTTGTTTTGGGCTATACGTGGTAATAAAGGTTTAATATTTAGTGTAGCAACTTCAGTAACCGTGAAAGCCCATCCCGACTACCCTACTACATTATCGCTTTTCTCTTTCTCCTCTAAAAAGGTTAGTAACAAGACTTTCTGGGCGGGCATTCGCTCTTATATCAACTACTTTATTCCTAATGCTAATACCAGTACCTATGCGTACTTTACACTTATTCCTAACATCTGGACTAAAATCTTTACTTTTAATATGTTGCCATTCTTCGCACCAAATAAGACGCTTAAGGAGACATAAGCATTGCCCCAACTCTGGTTCACCCGTCTAAACGAGCTTGGAATTAATTTTAACCCCAATATCACCCATTTTGACTCCTATTACGAAGCTTGGAAGAACTCCTTTCCTCTTAAAACCATTAGAAATATTAACACAACAACTAGCTCCCGCCTCTTTCCCTAGTCCAATTTTAAAATCGAAGAAAAACGCGACGAATTGCTCTAAAATCTACGTCTATCAAGCAAGAACAACTGTGTACAAGTGCACTTCAACATTAAAGCTATCAACCTGGCTAATACTAATAACGCTGTCAACTCTGCTTGGCGCCCAAATATTCTCTTCTCGCAGCAATCTGTGCGGTGGCACCCTAATAGGACTGCAGCAGAGACCTTAAAAGTCTGAGAAGACTTTTAGACTAGCAACATGCAGCGCTAGAGAGATATCAGCCCTAGTACTAAAAGCTACCTTACAGAAGCGGACTGTTTAGAGCCTAACTTTGGGCAGGCATTCTGGGGCGACAAGTACCTAAGGCTCCTTGAGCTGAAGACGAAGCTGGATCCCTACAACGTCTTCTTTGCTACCACAAATGTAGGTAGCGAAAGATAGAAAGTTGAAAGCATTAATAAATTGCCTAACAAGAACGGCAAACTGGGTTGCGTTGCCTAAATAATTACCACGGCTGGAAAGCATTCTTCCTCTTTTGGTCTATGTTTGTATTTACTTTAAAGGTCTTCTTAATGGCGAGAGCATTATGGCTGTTAGTTTAGATACCTAAGTTTTATCTAAATTATAACAATCCTAAGTTTCTTGCTTGTAAAGCCTATATATATGTGTGAAGGGTGTTACTGTATTATATGCCCTATTCAGCGATTCAAAACTTCTGACTAGGCCCGGTATTAGTACGTGCAACCTAAGCGCGTTTGGAAAGTGCGCTAATTTGCTTATTAGTGCAAATTGTAGCAGAGACAATGGGGGAACACAGATGAAGCTTCTATCACTTTTCTTCACCGCAGTGGCGTCGTATGAAGGCGAATTCACTTGTTTACACAACAGGAGCTTACTTGTTTGGTTACTCAATCTTGCACGGTACCTCATAAGTTATTTGGCCTCTAAAAAGACAGAAAAAGAGATGATGAAATAATAAGAGCGGATGTGACGAATCACCTCTTCACACCTGGGGCTGCAGGCCTGCGCCCCCCAATCAAGCGCGCTCAGCCCTAACCGGACGGTGTCCACCGCAGCCGCAGCCCCAATCATCGCTGCAGTGGCATCATCATGTGAGGGCCAATATAACAATACCCCACTCCGCGTTTATCATTACAGCTCAGCTGCCTGCGCCCCCTCGCAAAGATCGCTCAGCCTGACCGGACATCCTCCACCACAACCTTTTTTCCTCATGCCCTCTCAACTCCACATCTGAGTTTGAGACTCTCGTCGTTATAACTCTTCATATTCATCTCATCGGGCTAACCTATTATGGAGTCATGGTATGGCAGTGTGCCTGCCAACCAAACCTCGGGGTGGCTCCCCGAACCTACCTTTCGCGGAACGTATAGCATAATTTCTTCGTGCATCATCACCATGTCCTTGTGCATCTGGACTGCGATCCATCTCAATATCCCGGAACAGAGGAAGACCTGGTGGATTACACCCCAGCACCTGCGGAAAGCGAAGTGGCTACTGATTGGCCTATTCGCGCCTGAGCTTGTGAGTGAAAGTTCTGTAAGTCTACAGCAATCAATACTGATCACGGCAGATTGTTTGGGTGGCCTTTGAGCAGCGAAGAGAAGCATCCGAGCTCACGAGGAAAATGCGCAAAATCCTGGGTCAGCACAAAAGGCCTAATATCTTCAAGCGAATGTTTTGCAACTCCAACTTAGTCAATATGCTATGGAAAGAAAAGTAATCGGTATGTGGAGGTCTCTGCTTAAGTGATCATCTTAGGCTAAGAAAGTTTCTGACCCAACATAGAATTATGCTCGTTCCACCTGGACGAATACGCACTCCCATTATGTCTGCATGGGAGGCTTCGCCATCGACGTCACCGCGGATGACTCACGACTCTGGATATCCAAAATGTTTAGAAAATTTCCGCTAAACGTCGAGGGTTTCCTAAGGGTCGCTGAACACGCACCCGAATGTATACCCAATCTCACCATAGGCGAAATAAAGGATAAGAGCAAAGCTAGTGGACTGGCCAAATTCATAGTCTGCTTTCAGGCGACGCATTTCTGTATCCAATGCATTTTCCGCCTCGCACAAGGTCTATCAATAAGCTTGCTCGAGTTGAATACGTTCGCCCACGGGATCTGCGCCCTTCTCTCTTACGCCTTTTGGTGGGACAAACCTCTCGATATTGAAGAGCCTGGTTGTCTTCAATCAAAAGAGGTCTCGGCATTTCTGCTTTGGCGCAGCACAAGAAATTTGGACTTTTCACACGCTACTAGTCCTGACTTGACGAGTCGAATATTAGAATTAGACCCTCTGGACTCGGAACAACGACCCCACCCTTCATCGGATCACGGCTTCGTTAATAATGGCTTACAGGAGCAGTGGAAATCACTGACTGAGGGAGACATGTTTCGGGACTGCTTAGTGACCGAGGCGCATACCATGTCTTACTCCGAGGGGAAATTATGGGACGGGCCAAAGATGGAGAGGCGCATTATACTGGGTATGACGACTAACTTACAGAGGATGACATGGGGAAGGCCGAAGAAGGGCGGCACTGTACATGGTGTTGAACTAACACGCACCGAGACAGCTTGTTTGCAAAATGCCGTAAAAGAGCGTGGGTGAGTGAATCTCATCCGTTGGTTTAGAGGGGACCCACCACTGGTAGTTCGGGTTTCGAACTCGCCACATGACTACTCTTCAATCGCAGTTATTGTATCTTTATGCTCTGCGAGTTTAGGATATGGTTCTATACACGCCAGTGCTTGGGACG
Organism: Laburnicola sp. JP-R-44; assembly: GCA_009805535.1. NCBI lineage: Eukaryota > Fungi > Ascomycota > Dothideomycetes > Pleosporales > Didymosphaeriaceae > Laburnicola > Laburnicola sp. JP-R-44. The sequence goes on along the minus strand of SELF01000019.1, from coordinate 1,938,282 downwards.
CACCCTTTCCTACAACCACCCAACAATTGCTTTGGTGGATTTCTAGCATTGGCTTGGTTGTTTGTGGACCTGCCCTGATCCTTTGGGTTGCAATTCATGAAAAATTAGCCGAATGGGGAGACACAAAGCCACTGCGACCAATATTTGGAACGCAAGAATCTACCCGTCGGAATTATTGAATGATTGCGTACCATTTTATCTCGCTATGCTTTGGCATTGGTCTGCTCTTATTCTATGGCTTCTGTAGGATTTTTCTAGTTGTTGAGTGTTTCATGTCGATGGCTCATCTACCGGATTCTGTCTACCAAGTGCCGACTTGGGCATCGTATGTCCCACACATAGCCTAACGAGTTAGGAAAACTACAATTTATTCGTAAATAGTCAAAGATGAGCAGCATCCGAACATCAGTCCAAATACCAAAAACAATGCTATGTGGAGTCTACAAGAGACCGACCATTCGATCGACGAACGCTGATGTATGCTGCAAGTCAGCGTATATAGGATTAGCTAGTCATTCCTCCAATCAATCATATCAGTGCCCTAAACATAAACAGTGCCTGAGCTACCAATCTCGCTCCACATGCTCTACCTTGAGTCACTGTGCCTTTTCACCAAGCATACTGCGTTCCCTTAGCGTTATACCGTGAATAGAAAGGTGCGAGACATTAAATCAGATGGGTTTATAGTCGACTTAGCGGTTGACAAATCATGACTTAACAGGACACCCTCAGTTGAATCAACCGAAGTAAGCAAAAAAGGTCGCCCTGAATCAGCCGTCTTTCTCGGCATTGGAACGATTCTCTAGGTTTTCCCGAATTATAGACAGCCCAATCGCGCCCTTTTTTTACATTCTTTGGCTGTCGAACCTTGATTGTACTGTTAAGTCTCACAATCTGTGAAAGGTTGAGTTGATTATAAACGGATATGAATGAATGAATAAATAGAAAGCCAAAACAGGCGTAGTTTCTCCGCATCAGCTCCACCAGTGCTATTTCTGGTGTGAAACAATCCATGTGTACAAAGTTCGCTCCGTGTCTCTTACAGTAATATCCCTGGATCAGAAAAGTCGCTCCGCTCCTTCCACCAAGTCTCCAACAGCCCCGATGGTCTTGGGCGATATTGCACATTCCAGCCTCGACTTCATTTTCAACAAACCTAACCAAGGCCTATGATCGAAACGCACAGTGTACTTTGCAGAACACTGCGTGAACACGTACCCACAAGCCCAATTCCCAGACGTAACATCACAAGCCAAACCACCCATCAACCAAAACTGCAGCCTAATCCCCACCCCAAAAAGCCCCTCACCCAACCAACCCCGTCGCGCAAGCGTTCGCAGCACGGCCCAAATGCGAACCACACCCGTCTCCCAACCCCAATACGTCCCACGCTAAACCCAATCAGGGCCGAGGCCCAAGGCACCCACATTCTCACGTAGGGCTGAGAGAATTTTCGCGACGCGATGGTCAGACGGCAAGGCTGCTAGACGGATTGGGCCCGCATTAGTTTTGGAGGCGACGAATGGGCGGGCGCGGACAATGGTATGGCGAGGGAAAGAGGCAAACAGGGGGCTGGGCTGGGGGGAATGCTGGGTATATAAGAGGATGGATGGAACGGCGTTTTGCGGCGCTGGTGCCGAGAGATGCTGCGTAAGAGATGGGTGCGCGCACGAATGGGAAATATTATATCTTGTTTGTGAAATAGTTTGAAGTGCGAAATGTTTGTGGACGCCTTGGTATCTCTCTCGTTTCATCCGTCCAGCTCCTAATGTCCAAAATGCCCGTCGTATCAGAGTCTAATCTGCTACTGAAGCTAGAATCCAATACACGCTGCAACGCTTCAAAAGAGATATCATGAACGCTATCAATTTTCGTCAGAAACTCCGAAGATGCCATGACCATCAGTGGACCCCATACGGCCAACATTACCAAATAACAGCACGGGGAGTCGAATTGAAACAGATATTAGAAACGGGTACTCGATGGTGGTAAGAGAAGAAAAGTCGAAGAAGTGGGCCGTTGTGAAGCTGGAGTGTCGGAGCATGCGGGGAGCCAGCCGAGAGAAGATACGAGAACCATATCCGGACCTGGAGCACCTGAGGGGTGTGACATGGAAAGAGCCCTGGAGAGGCGGGGTTGTACCACCGGCAATGTTTCGGTGGCATTGTAGGTGAGCCCAGTCTCGCAAGCCCGCTTAACGTCGTCGCATAACACCAACGTGTTGTGATCTCTGTCTTCGCCCGTCCCTCTCATGGCGACCGTGGGTCACGGTGAAGTTAGACGGCACCCTCGTCAGGTTGTGGTTCCCTCCCTTCAGCTCCTTCAGGTCCTGGTCGTCGATCAACCGTCTTCGCCACAGATACTGGAACAGCTCGAAGTCCGGTCGGCTCCTTTTGAGAGTCTGGCCGTTCCAGGCGTGATCGTAAGCAATGTGATCCATCCTTAGCTCCCAAGCCGTCCACCCATTGTCGCTTGAGTCTCTGTAATCGCACAGCGGACACTGTATCGACGTGGGTGGCTCAAAGCCACGAAAATGACTCAGACAGTGCGTCTTCCACTCCTCCATATCGTCGGTAATATACGTGCAGCTCAGGAACCAGAACGCGCATTCATACACGGGGGCCCGGCATTGGTTCCGTGGCAGGACGAGCACGCCGTTTTCCTCCTCGAGCAGCTGGACACCGGAGAAGCGACTAGCCTGCCCCGTGCTAATGGACGTCTCGGTGGGCGTGGCCTCGGAGCAGTCGTAGAGAGAGGGCGGGTGCGTGGAAGCGTTGGACTGGTGGACGCATGCGGGCGCCATCGAGGAGCCGGCGCTGCGGACAGAACGCGAGTGCGAGTACGGAGGGCTGGACGCAGACGAAGGCGGCACCGGGCCGTCAAGAGGCGAAGAGAAGTGCACGAGCCGCGCGTGAATGTCGTCGTCGTTGGAGGCGCGCAGCCATTCGCCGAGCGGGTCCTGTGTGATGGTACTCTGGAGAATGCCCGCGAGCGACCGGGCGGGGCTAGGGTTGGAGTTCCTCACCGAGGACACTGGGGTGGCGCATGCCGGCATCAGCCTTGTGCTCTGGCGCTCTGGTTACCTCGTAGGGCCGCCGTACATATCGCAGGCAGCCGTCTACGGCGAATCAGAACGAGGGTACTTACTGGTGGACATGGCGATGTCGTCTGCGCGGGGAGCTGGGCCGGCGGGCGGCATGTCGATGTCGTTGTTTAGGATGAGTTAGCGCCCGTAAGGCGTGTGGTTCCGCTTCGACGTTTCAAAGCATGCCTTCACACGCGCCCGACGGAGACGACGCCCGTTCTTTATGTCCACCGCCTGAACGCCAACGGCATCCATCAGACACGGTGTAGTCCGGCTCTTCGCGCACTCCGCGCTTGCCGTTTGATGGCGCCGACCCACACCACCCAGCGACCCTAGCGCTGGATGACGCCGACTCGGGACGGGAGAGCTCCTACATAAACCTCCAATTCATCATTGCTCCCGCGCGCGCAGAGACAGATGTTCGGCCTCACCGACTCAGACGCGTGTTCATTGGACGTACGCGCGTGCTGTGTTCCCTGTCGATCGTGGTGCGGGGTGCACACCACGGCAGGCCAAGCCATCTGCGCGATCCTCCACGGTGCCGCCGACCGCTTTTATATACGAAGCTTGATGGTGTTCGTATAGACATCTATCGGTGTGTGAATTCTCAGGGTTGGCTTGTCCACGACGTCTAGGTCAGTGCACCGCTCTGGTGTCGTCAATGCTTGACGTATTTCCTGCCATGCACCCCTCTAAAGCGTCCTGTGTACCAATAGGCATGTATCGGCAGGGGAAGGCTTCCTGGGTTGATGTGAACACACGCATATGCCTTGTAGGGCGTCGATCGACCTGCAGCATTCAGCCGCAGTAAGCTGCCACGGAACGATTCTATTGATATCCCGATAGTGGACAGCAGACAACCAACCACCCAGATTGATGCGCTCGGAAGTATCTTATCGCATTGCAAATGCTCGTCTGTATCATGTACCACGACTTATCGACATTGCTAATAATTCTCGAGAAGCTGCGTTATGGTCCACGAAACAATTTACACATTGTACACAACGGCACGAGCCCGCTTACAAGCAGGCTTGCATTTATTCACGCTTTAACATCTCTTTGATCGCAAATTCGTTATATCTAGCATGCACAATGAAAACCATTCGCATATATCAACCTTCTTCGCACTCCAACCACACATATTCTACATCCATATTTAGATACCCCGTTAACAAGCAGCCACTAACAACCAATCTTCAAAATGACCTGGACCGAAATCCACCACGAATCCAAAAACAAGCGCGCCTTCGTCCGGCACAAAGGCAAGAAGCCCGCTGACACACCCACCCTATACAAGACCGACAACAGCACATACAAGATCTCAGACCCTCCAGGAGGGTCTGAGGCACACAAGGCTCCATCAAAGTCACTCTTGAAAGCGATAAACCTTACCCCTCGTCACGTAAGCAAGCGACGGAGTATGTTCGCACTCCTCAAGGTGAGTCTCAGTGGGCAGGGTCGCAGCACCTAGTGGTCGGAGATGCTGCAAAGCATGAGCATGGGCATGAGCGGGTGCACCCGTCGATTAGGGTTGTGCAAAGTCACGAGCGGGGGGATTCGCTGCGCGCGTCGTACGTTGATGCTTCGAGCCGGGTGCGCGAGTACGATAGGACGTTGAGTGCTCTTGAGGGGAGGGTGAAGCATACTAGCGTGTACAGTCATTAGGGAGAGATGCATTGATCGCCTCGCCTCGGTGTGTGTATAGATGCAATTTAACTTAGTCGAATATGGAACATTGTCCCTTCTTTGAGGCTTTGTGATAACCGTAGCTATAATCTATTGCAACAACTCTCTTTTCTCTTTCGTGACAAGATAAAACTAGATTTATAGAAGACAGTGCGTTTGCAACCATATCTGTAACTCGTCATGATACTTGAATGGATAGAGCGGAAGTGTTCTAGTATTGGTAGAAACTAAGAAGCTTGAATTTTGTATATATAATTCGCAGTTAATATGTTGTCTTCCATATCCCTCGTGCTACAACTACCTCAGCAGTAGATAAAGTACCTTCAGCTGCTACCTGAAACAATCAAGCCAACGTGCAATTCCCAGCTCCTCAAGTCAGATTTCGAGGTCCAGAATGAAGTCAAAGCAAGCCAAAGACACAGGGACAAAGCAACGAAACCACCATCCCAAAATAACACTGTGAACCCCATCGCCCTATCGCCCTTAGCGCGCTTGGGTCTGATCAGACTAATACTAAGACCTGATAGCTAACAATAGAGCATACAACTACATTTATAGTTTCGTTAATATAGCTAAAAGTAACTCCTTGTATAAAAAAGCTTATAGAGGTATTTCTAGCTTATAGGTAGCTTATAGGTGCTGTGTTAACTATAGGAGCATCTTGGCATCGGACACAAATTATTTTATGGGGGTGCCTCCCACACAGACCCGCCCCTCGCCCACTAACCAGCGCTAGCTACCCCTCACCCTTCGACACTACCCCACCTCGCCTTTTTTTTCCTACATATAGTTTTTATGGCAAAAATCGTCCATCAAGCTTCTCAAAAGAGATGACAATATCACCCTGCTCGGTATGTGCTTACCCACTCCTGCATAGCTTTACGTTTACTAATAATCTACTGGGTGTAGAGCGTGGGTATCACACACACCACAACTGCAGTGTGGAAGACGTCGTCTTAGTGCGTCGCTAGTAGTAGACACGGGTGCAAAGTGGAGACGAGAATGAAGGATGGCTGGCTATCTTGAAAATTCCTGGACTAGTAGGAAAAGCACACACTACGCTAGAAGGGCGCTGAGTAAGAAACCAACATCAACTCGAACGCACGAGAAACACTGCATGAATTTGTACATCTCATGGTTGGTAGAAGTTTGTACTGCATATCACAGAACCAGATCTTGCCAAATGAAGCCTTTTGCGTACACATGACTACCCAAACACCCCGCTCATATGTTACACCTCTATTGGGTATCAACACCCACTTTACCGGCAACCAGCGCAATCAACGCGGCGCCCACTCCAGATCCATCCTTGGCAATGCCAATTCTGATGCGCTTCTCGCCCTTCTCTCCTATGCCATCGATTTCCCGCAAGGCTGCGCGAATATGGTCTTCAAACTTTGGATAGAATTCGACGAGCGAGCCATCGACACCAATGTCGATGATGTCCTCTTCGGCGATTTCGGTGTCTCCTCTTGGAGGGTCGATGCCCTCTTTCTGCTCAGTGGTAGCAGTGCTCTTGGGCGAGTCCAGTCTGCCCGTCTCAATGACGATGCCGGCGATGGCAACGGCAGCAAGCCGGGCTGCACGGCGACCAACAGCGGCTGCGATAGCAATGACTGCCTCTGCGTCCTCTTCGCTCACAGCTGTGATACCATAATCTTTATCCAACGTTTGCCTTACCATCCTATAGCCAGGACTGGTGTCTCCGGCACAGACGCTGAGGAAGCTAGTATCAATGCCCCACTGCTTGTATATCGGCGAATCGTCGTAGATCTGTGTGGTGCTGTGTGGATATCGTTCTGTGCCGAGTTCTCGTCGCGGAATAACGGGAAGGAGGGGTCTTTGAGTAGCCCAACAATGGCTAGACGGAGGATTTCGCCCAAGAACATGCCAGATACGCGCTTTTCAAACATCTGAATACCGGGATTAACCGACTTCGCGTCGAGCTCCACGTCGTATGGTGTGTTGGGAAGCGTACGGAGGGAGTTATCGAAGGAACCCCACTCGGTGTTGACAATCATCTCGCCGGTCGACTTGTCGTACTCGCCCGCATCCTTGCTCTTTGTGAGCTTTGTGACTTTGTCGAGCTTCTCCACATATGCGCCGTTCGTCCCAGTGCCAAAGATACCACCCAACAGTGTGCCAGTCTTGCCAGGGGATGTGTACGATCGAGCCATAAGCGTTCCAACCGTGTCGTTCACCAAGGCCGCCACACGTACGGGCAGGCCGAGCGCGTCGATTTCGGTCTGAAGCAGAGCGCAGACATCTTTGCCCACGGCGTCAGCAATATCGAAACCCTTTGTCCAGCGCATGAGCAGCCCCTTGTTGATACCAATCTGGTTCACGGGGAACGAAAAGGTGAAGCCCAGGTTGAAGATCTCTTCTTCCTTGACAGTACCTCCGCTCTCCTTGCGCCGGGTGTGCCCCGTGTAGTGTTCCTCGTGGTGCGTCTTCAGAAACTCCTCGATTTGCTTGGCCAGAAACGAGAAGAGCTCCTTGGCCGTCTCAGCCACCATGAGCTCCTTGGGTATGGCGACCTTGCTCTGGGTGAGCGAGAAGGTGGTGTTGCCGTGCAGCTGGACAGAACACACGCGGAAGTTGGTGCCGCCCAGGTCGACGGCCATGTAGAGGCCCTGTCGCGCATTAGCCGTGCCATTGCCGGTGGACTGTGTGTATGTGTGGCAGCCGCACCTTCTCCGTTCCATTGGGCACCGCGGTGACGTAGGTGGGGATCTGGCTCAGCTCTGTGCCTTGCTGCTGCAAACCCTCGTCTGCACGCCGTCAGCGGCTGTCTGCTCGAGTGTACCTTCGAATACCCACCCATCTCCCGTATAAACTCCTTGACGGCCTTGTTGACGGCATTGCGCCCAAAGTCGAACTCGGCCGCGACGCGCTTTGCTTGCTCTGCCAACGCCATGCTGCGCTCGGTGTCCTTGTTGAAGGTGCCAGGGGATTCGACTCTCTGCGAGGGCTTCGGGCAGACGGGCGGCTGTTTATAGAGGACGGGCTCGAGTGGTGTGATGGCGGGTGACGGCTCCTTTGTGGTGAAGAGGCGCAGGAGCGCGTGCGGCAGGTGCGGGGCTCCCACCTGCAGGACCAGCACTAGCACGAGGAAGAGGCCGCCGAGGACGAGGTGGGCCGAGAGCGGGCTCTGTTGGCTGCGGGCTTCGGCTGGGTGGGCAGATGAGGGGCGTCGCATGCGCATGGGAGCTGTTGGTCGAAAAGCCAGGGACTGTGCAGCTCACATCCTTTTACACCCGTGACCCGTCTCAGCACGCCCGAAAGGTTTGACACCTAGCGCCACCAGAAAGGCAATTGAAACGAGGCTGAGGGAACATCTTGGCCAACCATGGAACGAACCATGTCTCCCCCCGCTGCCGAGACAACATACGTCGGCGGCTAACTTCCCCGGATTTGACCAATCTACCGGGGCATGCAGCTGTGCTTGCAACGCCCTCGTTCGCCAACTAATGCAACAAAGTTGTAAGCCCTTAGTAAAATAGTTAATTAAGTACTATTTATTTATAATGGCATTCTAATAGGTTATAGTAAATATAGCTAGTACTACTTATAATATTAAGTATAAAAGTTTCTTTAATATATATTTATATAACGTGGTTCACCAGCGAGTGACCCACACCAGTGAGCGCGCCACCTTTGCCAAGACCCCACCATCACCAACAATACCATCATAATACAACCACCTACCATGTCTTCTAAGCCATCTAATAAAGCTTAGTTACTTATTGCTATTAGAGCTATTAAATAAGACCTAAATCTTATAGAGCGAGCAGCAGTAGGGCTGTATAACGTTAATCGCAGAACGCTTAATTAAAGACGCAACAGAACAACTGCACGACGCGATAACCTACCTAAATTAAAGAATTTTACTTTCCTTAAGGAGCAGGCGCTTGTTAATTGTATAATTGAGCTAGACACGCGTGGATTCCCTCCTACAAAGCTTATAATCCGCACAATAGCTAATTTACTATGTTTATAGAGAGGAAAGCCACCTATTAGTATTAACTAGACAGATAGGTTTATTAAGCGCAGACGTGAAGTTAAAACGCGCGTTAGTCTTAGTTATATAACAACTAGAGGGCATAATAGGAAGATCCTAAGGTTATAAACGCGTGGTTTAAGCTTGTGGAGGGCATTAAAGTTAAGTATGGCATTACAGATAAGGACACACCTACAACTTTAATAAATTAGGCTTCCTAATAGGGGTTATAGGTTCTTAGCTTATAGTCACAGCATTAGAGAGGCGTGCGAAACCTAAATTAATATAGCTAGGCGACCGCTAGTGGATTATGGTAATCTAGGGTATCTGCGCTGCTGGATAGGCAATCCCTCCCTTTATTATCTACGCTGGCAAGCGTCACATCTCCACCTGGTACAAAGACGCGTCAATTCCTGGCGATTAGGTAATTGCTGTTAGTGAGAACGGCTGGACAAACAACAAGCTTAGTATTGCGTAGTTAAAACACTTTAACACGCATACAAAGGGACGCGCTAAAGGAACCTATTAGCTGCTAGTTATCAACAGCTATAAGAGCTATAACTTAATTAAGTTCTAGGATTACTATAAGGAACATAAGATTATTACTCTCTATATGCTGCTATATTTGTCACACCTACTGCAGCCGTTAGATGTGGGCTGTTTCTCCCCGCTAAAGAAGGCATATAGTGCTAAGATCTCGGGCTTAGCGTGTTAGCTAATAACCTATATTATAAAGATCGAGTTCCTCCTAGCCTTTAAAACTGCGTTTTTAAAGGTTTTCTCTGCAGAGATAATTAAGGGTGGTTTTCGCGGTGCTGCTGGGCTAGTCCTATTGAATCCAGAGGAGGTGTTGCAGCACCTTAACATCCGCATCCATCCGTACACCTAGTCTGCCTATTAAAGAGCCTACTACCTAGGAGTCTAAAACACCAAGTAACCTACGCGAATTTGAGGCGCAATCAACACTGGTTCGCAAGAGAATTAGAGATTACTTCAATTTATTACTAACTTTAACTATGCAGGTGCTTAAGAAGCTTAAAAAAGGCGCTCTAAGTGCAATGCATAGTTAGGTACTAGTGTTAGATGAAATTGCAGGCCTTCGCAAGACAATTAAGGAGACTACAAGGCGAAAATCGCGTAAAAGGAGGTATATCTAGCATCAGGGATCACTTACAGTAGCAGAGGGATCTTAGCTAGCCACTCCTAAGGACGCTGGTGGACAGAAGAAGGGTAAACAGTCGTTAGGTACTAGTCGCGCTGCAAACAGGGCTATTAACTCAACGGCGTTGTGGCATCTGCAGGCAACCTGGACACAATGCGCAAACCTGCTAGGGAGTTAAAGAGGAAGAATCTGAATTAGATGCATTAACTTAGTATATATTTTTAAGTAGTGTTGCGACGCAGTCTGATAATGAATGAAATGGTTTGGTGGGGTCTTGGCAAAGGTGGCGCGCTCACTGGTGTGGGTCACTCGCTGGTGAACCACGTTAACGTTAGTATTATTACAATTTCTTTTTGTTAACACTACCTTGAAACGCTTTTCTGTGTCAATAATAGTAGGCGGGATAACGGCTATTATTGTAATAATTTTATTAGAAACCCCTTAGAGTCGCAAAAAAAAAAACCATAGTATTATTATTACTAAAAAAGTTTTTATATTATTTAGTATATTAGGAAAAGTTTTAAGCGACTATAAGCACCTAGGGCACCTAAGCGACTCTAAGCACGCCTGCGCACGCCTACGCACTAAATACGCCCTAAGTATATTAGTAATAGTACTTTTCTCTTAGCGTATATATATATATATAATTGCGTAAGAATATACACTTATACTACTAGTGCACTTAGGATATTTAAGGTAGCTAGAATACTTTAGGTGTCTATACTACCTATGTGTGTGTTATTAAATTAACTACCTAGGGGTAGAATAATAAAGACTTTTATCTTAAATAATATAATAAAAAAGTAGTAGAGCCCCCTACTTAGTAATTAAAAAAAGAGCATACTACCTATAAAATACTAATTAATTAGTAAATAAAGCTCTTTAATTAGTTAAAATTTAAAAAAGCTTAGTAATCTAGTTAGTAAGCTACTTAGTAAGCTTTAAAGTAATTAAAAACTTTTTTAAAGTATAAAGTTAAAGTCTTTTACTAGATAGTAATTACTAGTTAATATAATAGTATTAATTACTAGCGTATTATAGAGAACTACTACCTAATCGTAAATTCTAGATATTATATATTTAAAAATAGAGAAAATATATAGTTTTATAATTATTTAAAAAAATAGATTAGATAAAAATTAGTAGCTTAGCAAAGAATACTATTTTAAAAAGTTTAAACTTTAATAACTTTTTAACTACTTTATCATTATTATAACCTTTTTAAAAAAATTTACAATATTTATTAGTACTATATTTTTATATTATGGTTTTTTTTGCGACTAAGAGGTTTCTAATAAAAATATTATAATAATAGTAGTTATTCCTCCTACTAATATATACACAGAAAAGCGTTTTAAGGTATTAGTAAAAAGGGATTAGCGCGTTATAAGCGAGCTATAATATTATATAATATATATAATAACTAGAAAAATAAAGAGCCTTTTTTATTAATTACTAACTAGTTACGTAATAAAAATAGTATTGTTATATTACATAATTAAAAACTAGTATTTTTACTATAAATCAATTAAAAAAATTAAAAATTATTGCTTAACTAGTAAAAAAGTTATAAAGCTTTAAAAAATTACTTATTTAGACTATTTATATATATCTATGTGTTGGCTTACTAAATACCTTTTTAACTTATCTTTTTAGTTTAAGGTTAAAGTAGGTTAAGATAGAAGATTATTATATACTACTATAGTCGGCTTGCTAAATATCTTTTTTAACCTTTTTTTTTAGTTTAAAGTTAAAGTAAATTAAGATAGAAGATTATATATACTATATACAGTATCTAATTCTAATTAAAAACTAATCTTCTTAAATACGCTAACATAATAATAGTTTAAACTTTAAACTTACTTGCACCTTCTAATACCTATAAGCTTCTAGCACTAACGTAAGGTTTACTTATACTATATATAGTCTCGACCTTAGTTAGAATCTTATATAATAAAGATTTTTAATACTATATATAGTCTACCTAGCTTATTACTATTATTATTATTAGTTATCTACGCTTGCGCGCTAGATAAGCTAACTAATAGTAATAATAACTAGGGAGAATCTTATAGATCTATCTATACAACGCTCTTACTACACTAGAGCTTATTAATAAAGACCTTATTATTCTTCTTTTATATTCCCTACTAGATTCTATTACTAATAAGAAGTAATTATATCTACTAAAGTAAAAATTTAACATTATAGTCCTTTGCAAACTAGATAAGCTACTAACTTAACTAGTATACTAGAACTATCTTATAGATAGTTAAGTATACCCCGCTCCTCGCGCTAGATAAGTATCTAGATAGAATAGAACTCTAGTGTAGTTACTTTAATAGCTGCTTTAATAATAGTAGTGTATATCTTTAGCGTGTACTTTTTAGTAATAGTAAGTACTTCTTTAGGAATAATATTAATGCCTAAAAAGAATAGCAGGGCGTAGAAAGATAGTAGGAGATTTATTAAGGACAACCTTAATATAGTAATAGAGTAATAGTATATCTAGTATATATTACTTTTATTTTACTACTAATAAGAAATATATCTATTAATATATTAACTTATATTATTTGTAATAATTTAGATAGTAATTTATAACTTAAGATAGTAGTTTATAACTTAGAATAGTAAAGAAGAGATAGCTTATAGTATAGCTGCGCTAAAGTCTTATCTCCTTTAAAGTTCTAAGTAGCCTTTTTATAAAGATTTTGCTTATAGGAGTAGCCCTATACTAAAACTACTAAGCTCGCTTAGTAGTTTAAACGCGCTTTTTGTATAATTATCTTTTTTACGCTCTTTTTAATTACTAAGTAGGGGGCTCTACTTTTTATATTATATTATTTAAGATAAAAGCCTTTATCGTGCTACTTCTAGATAGTTAATTTAACGCTATATATATACTACTATATATAGCACCTAAGTCTAATTAAAGACTAACTTTAAATATCTAGTAATATAATAATAGTTTAAACTTACTTATACCTCCTAATACCTATAAGCTTCTGGTCTTAATATAAGATTTACTTATAGCGTATATAGTACACCTAGCTTATTACTACTACTATATTATTAGTTATCTACACTCGCACGCTAGATAAGCCAACTTAATAGTAATAATAATAGCTAGAAGAATCTTACAGATCTATACAACGCTTTTATTATACTAGAGCTTATTATTAAATATCTTATTCTTTACCTTTTACTTTCCCTTTTAGATTTAGTTACTAATAAAAAGTAATTACTTCTACTAAAGTAGAAATTTAACTTTATAGTCCTTTATAAACTAAATAAGCTGCTAACCTAACTAGTATACTAGAACTACCTTATAGATAGTTAAGTATACCTACTCCTTACGCTAAAAGAGTATTTAATAAATAAAACGAAACTTTAGTATAGTTACCTTAATAATAGTAGCACAAAACTTTAGTATATATATTCTTTAGCGGCAGCGAGTACCTTAGCTTTAGGGATAATATTAATGCCTAGATAGATAGTAGAGCGTAGAGAAATAGTAATAGGAGAAGATTTATTAAGAATAACTTTAATATAGTAATAGAGCGATAGTGTATCTAGTATATATTACCCTTATTCTATTACTTATAAGAAACATACTTATTAATATATTAACTTATATTATTTACGATAATCTAGATAGTAGTTTGCAATAGTTAAGATAGTAGAGAATAGATAGATAACTTATAGCGTGGCTGCGCTAAAGCCTTTATCTCTCCTCTAAAGTTTTAACTATGGCCTTTTCTTATAAATTAACTTTATATATAGAAGCTATGCGCGCTAAGACTACTAAGCTTACTTAGTAGTTTAAATACGCTTTTTTTATAATTATCTATTTTACGCTCTTTCTTTAATTACTAAGTAGGGGACTCTACTTTTTTTATTATATTATTTGAGATAAATATTACGGATCGCCACCTATTGGCCCATCGGATCTCCGGTCGGCTCGACATTAATCTAACCTAGTTGGCCTAACGTTAATCCGACCCTACGCGCTAGTCCTAATTAGGTAGTACTAGCGCGCCCTTAGGGCCGCTACTATATAGGTAGTATGCGACATCTAGTATCCTTATTATAGCAATTTAACCTATTTAATAATTAAGCCTAATTACTTTCTTATATTATACTAGATTTATAAAAATATGCTTATAATAGAGTGGAAGCTATAATAGGCTTTTAATTAACTTATAACTTATAATAATATATATTATACTCTTATAGTAAAAGGAACTATACCTATAATAGTATATAGCTAGGCTTAATAACTCTAAACTATTAGTTAAACCTTGTAACACTATTAGTACTACTAATAAGATAGCAAATTATAGAAATATCCCTAGCAGGTGGCGCATAAGCGGGCCTGCTATTCTAACTAATAAGAGCGCGACCTAATAGTTTAGAACTGTCCTATAGACCCCTACGCCTTATATTATAAAATATTTAAATAAGAAGAACTTAAATATACTTAGTGTAGGTAGCGTAAGTAGCGCTAATAAGTATATTACCTTAGATAGCTAGCCTATAAAAATCTCTATTAGTAGTATAGTAAAGTACCCTAAACTAATAATAGATTGGCTGTTGTGTAGATATAATATTATAGTTCTAGTAGGAAATCTATTTTTATTATTATAGAGTAGCCTACTAAAAATACACAGCTGCAACTTTTATATAATCAGAATACTAACGCACTACTACTTTATTTTAAAGTCTTTTACTTACTTACTAAAGGCACTATGCTAGAATAGAAGATAGTAGTAGATATTTATAATAGTAAGTTATTGCAAAAAGCTATATCTATTTATAAATAGCTAAAGTCGCTTTTTAGCTATTTTATAGGGCACGCTAATAGCACTACTAAGTTATAAAATAAGGTTTACTAAGAATATTAGTAAAAGACTAAGTTAGAAGATTACTATAACTATACTATAGAGTTAGTAGAATATGTATAACTTTTTTTATTAAAAGTAAAGCGCAACCTATAAGTTAAATATTATTATTTAGCCTAGTATAAAAACCTAGGTAATAGAGGCGCTTGCTTATATTAACTAGTTAAAGGAGCTTAAAGAACTATACTGTGCCTATGCAAAGAAATAAGAGTAGAAAGTTGCGGATTTAGAAGATTAGCTAAAGGCGGTAATGTTTACTCTACCTAACGTACTATTATATATATAATAAAATCTAAACGCTAAAGATCTTAAGATTATTTAATAGCGCTACGCTTAAATATATACTATATTATAAGTAGGTACTCTAGGCACTCTATAACTTATAATACCTACTATAAATACTAGCTATGCCGCTTATACTAATACGCCTAGTGGCTAGTTAACGTTTATATTAATAGGTATTAGTTAGGCTTTTGGCTATTATCTTTATAAGCCTAATAAGTTTAAAGGCTTAGATAACTATAAGAATTATAAACTATAGAAGAGTTTAGAGGGGCGTATTATAGTGAGTATAGGCGTAAGGTCGTCTAAGTATAGCAGAAGTCTAGATAGTAAATCTACGACGCTGTGGTGGGGGACCATAAGCGAGGATTTTAGTCTAGAAATAAGCGAAAACTTAGACTCCTTAGCAAGTTTAAATCTCGCCCTCTCCCCCTCTAGTTTTTAAATACTAAAAAACTAATCTTTGTAAATAAGAAGAAAAGTAGCCTAAAAAAGCTAGTATCTCTAATAATTAAGAAATTTCTAACTATTTGA
Source organism: Laburnicola sp. JP-R-44 (assembly GCA_009805535.1). Taxonomy (NCBI): domain Eukaryota; kingdom Fungi; phylum Ascomycota; class Dothideomycetes; order Pleosporales; family Didymosphaeriaceae; genus Laburnicola; species Laburnicola sp. JP-R-44. The sequence goes on along the minus strand of SELF01000019.1, from coordinate 1,922,629 downwards.
GCTAGTCTTAACTAAGTTACTAGATTAAACTTATAGAACGGGAAAGCTATTAGCAAGTACCTCTAATAATTAAGAAATCTTTAACTAGTTACTAGTCTTAATAAAGTTATTAAGATTTAAACTCATAGGACGAGAAAGTTAATTAAGGCATATTACTATCTTCTAATTTAGGAAAAACTTTATATAAAAAATTTTAGTTTACACTTTAGATAGATAATAGGCCACTAGTGTTAGTTTTTCCTTAACCCCCTTTAAAGGACTTTTTTTACTAGGAGAAAGTGCCTCTTATCTACCTATATGATTTTCCTATGGCTGTATTTACTTTATAGAAAATTTAGAAGTAATAGAAACGTTAATAATTATATAAACTTTAATAAGCCTAGTGCCTTTTAGTCTACTAAAAGACATTTTTAATATATTTAACTATAGCTATATAGTAGTAGATCCTATAGATAAGGCGTACATAGCTATATAGAGTAACTAGTTAAAAATTAGAGCCTGTAAAAGCTTTAAAGAATAGCTATTCTAATTTAAGATTGCAACTATACCTATTAACATTCCTAATTAGTAGAAAATTATTACTACTATCTAACTTTTAAAACTATTATAGTTAAAGGCTAATAAGTAATAGTTAAACTTAGACTTATAGTTATTATTATTATTAAAAAGATACGTTATTAGGCTATAATCTTAAAGCTGCAGGGCTCTGCGTAGTAGTAGGGCAATAATAATAATAATTAAGACAGTTATAGTAGGGAAGGCGATTATAGTAAAAGTAATAATACTAGTAGTAATATTCTTAGTTATACTAACACCTAGATTAAGTTACTAATAGACAAAGGACGCTATATTAAATATGGCAAAAAAGGCTACTATTATAAGAATAAGAATACTTTGTGTAAGAGCAAACTATAGTAACTAGCTAATAAGATTAAGGCCCTTATTAACGCAGGTCTCGCTGCAGTTAATATCTAACCTTTATCGCTAGCTCCTACTATATTAACTAAAGTTGACCTATTAAAAAACTAGATATCCCTATTAAAAGTTATTAGTAGAGATTTTAAGAGTTATTACTAAAACTTTTACGTAAGATTAAAGAGCTAGAGCTATAGCTAACTTAATAGTTATTATAGCCCTAGTAGATTGTTAAACTTTATATAAACTTACTTAATAAGGACACACTACTAATATATAGGGCATAATTTATTTTTTAAGTGTTAGCTCTAGACTACTAATAAAGGTAGAATTACTATTAATAGTCTTAGATAGATTTAGGCGTAATAAATATATATATAAGTAAAGGCTATATCGCTTATTATAAACTCGATATAGTCTTGCTTAAGAAGTCTGTTTGTCTATATCTTAGTAATAGTATTATAAATAAGTACTTATAAAGGCAGCAGTGTTGCCTATATACTATAGAAACCACTTCTCTAAGAAGTTAGTATATATTATTAATATATTAGAATATAATATTATTTTTAGTATGTTATAGTTAAGTGCCTACAACCTAAATATTAATTAGAAAGACAAGACTATAACCTTTAATAAGCCCTATTATATAAGTAACTACTATATAAAAGGGCTCTTAGTCATTATTACTAGTAAGAGTTATTAATAATAGTTGTCTAAACTAAGAACGCCGCACCCTACATATACTAGAATTAATATTAAAGTTGTCTCTAGATACACCACTTTACTTATAGCCCTTAAAGCTAACTACTACACTACCTAGCTATATCCTAAATATATATAGTAATTTAAGAAGCTTAGTAAGGTTAATAACAAAAGTAAGTTAGATAACACTACTAATATTAAGGCTATATTTACGCAGCTGTTTTATATTAATTTTATAGCTTTAACTTAAGAAGACTTTAATAAGTTTTATTAGAAAATAAATTAACCTAATAAGACAAAGAAGAAGATACTAAAGTTACTACCTATCTGGCTTTAGAATAAGTAGGGGGCTTTTATATAGTGTCAAAAGACTAGCTTCTATCTTATTAGCCTAGGGTAGACTATAAGATTAACTTAGAACCTAGGGCAAAGCACCCTACCGTCGAGCTATATAGTATAAGCAAAAAGAAGGCTCTAGTAGTAAAGGCATACATTAATAAAAAGTTAGTATAGGTAAGGTGTAACACAGCACCTTAGATTTTATAGCTTTAGTACTAGTTATTAAAAAGCCTAATAGAGGCCTACGTATCTATATTAACTACTATTAGCTAAACGCTACTATAGTAAAAAATAAAAACGCGCTACCTAACATCTATAAGACGCTCTCTTAACTATCTAGGGTGTAGTAGTTTAGTATCCTTATATTATTATAGCCTTTTATAAAGTGTGTATTAAAAATAAAGATAAATATAAAACCGCCTTTATAATATAATATAGGTTATTTAAATACCTTATTATGCCTTTTAAATTGTGTAACGCACTAGCGACTTTCTAGTCTTATATTAATAAGACGCTATAAAAATACCTAGATAAATTTTGTTTAGTATATATTAATAATGTCCTAGTCTTTAGTAAGATATTAGTTAAATATAAAAACTATATCTGTAGAGTCTATTAACACTTAAAAAAGGCTAGACTATATCTTAATATTAATAAGTGCAAGTTCGCGGTTAAGAAGGTTAAATACCTAAAACTTATCCTTACTATTAACAGTATTAAAATAGATCCCACTAAGATCTGCGTTATAACTAAATAGCAGCTCCTTACTAATATATATAAGGTATAGTTTGTTCCTAAAATTTGCAAACTTTTATAGGCAATTTATTATTAGCTACTTAAGCTTAGTAAGGGCGCTAATAAACCTAACCTATAAAGAGGCTTCTATAAAGTTTCTTCTTAACCTATAAGACCCTACCGCTAAAGCCTTTAAGCAGCTTAAGAATGCGTTTATAATAGCCCTAATTCTAGCATATTTTAATCTAGACCTAGAGATATAGGTTAAGATAAACACGTTAGACTTTATTATTACTATAATCTTATCTTAGATATATAAGGGCGTTCTACATTCTATCGTCTTTATATCTATAAAAAATAACTACTAGTAGAGTGCAACTATGCAATTATTAATAAGAAAAACTTCTTATAATTATTAAGGCTTTTAAAAACTAGCAACCTAAACTGTCTAATAGATCGCTTATTAATAATATTAGACTATAACGCACTAGAGTAATTTATAACTATAAAATAATTAAACTATTATTCGGCTTACTAAGCAGGATTTCTCTTTAAGTTTAACTTTAAATTACTTACTAGCTAAGTAAGTAGGGTAAAACGCCTAATTCTCTTACCTATTATCTAGGTAACTTGCCACGCAATATACTAAATAATTATCTTTAACACTAAGTGTAAATAATTCTTACGTCTAACTGTGTTAAACCTACCCTACTAGCAGTTAGTTATATTTAAACCTATCTTAAAGATAGTTATACTACTTATAAAGCGTTTTACTAAAGAAACGTTACACACGCTACTTACTTTATATAAATACTAGTAGAAATAAAGAAGTTAGTAGTTATCCTTACTATAAGATTATACTATCTTAGTAAGAAGGGACCTATTAAAGACAAAATAGTTAACAACAGCTCTTTAGAAAGTTATAAGGCCACTTTACTAAAATAGGCAAAGTTACTAAGTAAGTATCCCTCTACATAAAGTTATATTAGTATAATAAACTAGTTAAAATAGGTAACTACTAAGAATTCTATCTTATAATAAACTATTACGGTAAAGTAATAGGGTATATAATATCTCCTAGCAATAGTAATATATAACTATAATATTAAGGTAAAATTATAAGACCAGAATATTACTAATAGTTTAGTGTTTTTTTAAAAATAAATTTTTATCCCCTTTAATAATATTCTTTATATGGATATTATATATATAGTTATGTTATTATAAACCCCTAGAGGTAGAATACGTAGGGAAAAAAGGAACGTACTATAAGGTTAGCTAGCACTATTACTAGCCTAGTATAATAAATATAGTTACTTATTATGCACGTAATTATATTACCTACTACTACTTAAAGCTATTTAAGAAATAGAAGTAAAAACTTCTTTGCCTACTACTAGTACTACTAAAGCGTTTCTAGAAAGATATCTCTATTAATTTTATTACTTTATTACTAAATTATACACGCAGCGAAGTTACCTATTATTATACTATAGTAGTAGTTAACTACCTATCTAAGTAATATAAGTATATTGCGCTTTTATTACTAGATATTAAGATTATTATTAGAGTCTTTACTAAGTATATATAGCGCAAAGAGGGGTTTCCTAACACTATTATTTCTAACTATAGCGCCTAGTTCACGTTCTACTTTTAAAAGAAACGCTATAGATAGGTAGATACACAACCCGCGCTTATAATAGCTTTTTATCTAGAGGGTAATAGGCAAATAGAAATTATAAATACTATCCTAAAGGCGTATTTACGTTATTACATTAATTACACGCAGAATAACTAAATTAACTAGTTACCTATTACACAACTTACTATAAATTATAAAGAAAAATATATTTACTAGAGTTGCGCTATTACTTATAACTAAGGGCTACTTTCTATAATAAGGCTTTAAACCTATTACCCTAGTTATAGTAATAGACTATTATAAGAAGTTATATTATAAGAACTTCTAGTAAATAATTTATTATATTAAAGATATTATACGCTTTAAAAATGAAAATCTAGTCTGGGCCTAATTAAAATTTTTTTTACGCGAATAAGGGTTAATAACCTATATTAATATATACTATTAGGAATATAGTTTATTTAAACACGCGTAATATTCTATCTCTTTATTCTAACAAATGTCTAGATATTAAAAATTTAGGACTATTTTTTATTGCAAAGATCTTTCGCAACTATATATACTAGTTAAAGCTTTCTATAAGTTACTATAACGTATACCTATAGTTTTACGCCTGGCTATTATATAACGCCCCTAATACTATCTAGCTTCCTAATAAGGAAGGCATAGTCGCGATAAACGCGCCTATTACCCTACTAGTAGGGTTATAAGACTACTATGTTAACTCTATAGTTAATAGCAAAGTTAACTATATTACTATAAGAATTCTTTAATAGGCAATAAAAAGCTACTTATATATAGAATTAGGTATAAAAACTCTCCTAAGTAGAAGACTAACTCTAAGTAGCAGCCCTATATAGATATATTAGGTTGCAAAAAGGTATTAAAGTATATTACAAAAATAATAATATAAGAAACCTAGCCTATATACCCTATATAAAGATCTAGCGTTATATAAGGATCTTATAGTTATCTATCTCTAGAATAATAGAGTTAGAGACCCTAAGCTTCTAGCCCTTACATACGCATATACATAAAATTAAGGGTACCTCTTTAATATAATATTATACTATAAGACTGCTAGAATAGGCATATAGAGCGCCTGCTAACTAGCTATTTTAGACAACCTTTTTAGGTAATAGGCCTCTCTCTAGGCTACACCTAAGAAAACGCCTAGGTTATCTTATTAGATATAACTACTATAACACATAGTAGTAAAGCGCTTTACTTTACTAGCTTATATACTAAAGAAGGTTATCTACTAGTTATTTTACTTATTATAATATTTCTAAATAGTCTTAAGTAGTTCTAAATAGTCTATTATAGTTTATAATAAAATATAATAGTTTATAATATTTATTAAGCTATACAATTAGCGTCTCTCTAGTATATTTTTTCTTAGTTTGCCTTACTAAAGCTAAGGCTTTTAAAGGGGGGGGGGGTAATATTAGGAATTGCTACCTATTAGCCTATTAGACCTCTAGTCAGCCCAACGTTAATCCAACCCAGTTAGCCTAATATTAATCTGGTCCCACGCGCTAGTTCTAAGTAGGTAGTACTAGCGCGCCATTAGGGCCGCTACTATACAGGTAGTATATAGCACCTAGTATCCTTATTATAGCAATTTAACCTGTTTAATAATTAAGCCCAATTGCTTCCTTACAATAAAAGCCTTTATTATTCTACTTCTAGGTAGTTAATTTAATAATATATATATCTATATAAGTTTATATATATAGCATTAATTTATCTTTCTAGAGGTAGGAAAGCAAAGGCTTTTATCTTAAAATAATATAATAAAATAAGCAGAGCCCCCTACTTAGTAAATAAAAAGAGCGTTAAAAGGGTAATATAAAAAAAAGCGCGTTTAAACTACTAAGTAAGCTTAGTAGTCTTAGCGTAAGACTTCTATAAGTAAAATTTTTATAAAAAGGCTATAGTTAGAAGTTTAGAAAAGAGATAAAACTTTAGCGCGGTAACACTATAAGCTATTCTTTTTTCACTATTCTGATTATTATTAATCTATTATCTAGATTATTACAAATAATATAAGTTAATATTTACTATATTAATAGATATATACTATTTCTTATAAGTAAAATAAAGATAATATATACTAGATATACTATTACTCTATTACTATACTAAGGTTATTCTTAATAAATCTCCTACTATCTCTTTACGCGCCCTACTATTTATCTAGATATTAATTATTTCTAAAAAAGTACTTCTTATTACTAAAAAGTATATACTAAAGATTTTGTTATTTGAGATAAAAGCCTTTGTCGTGCTATCCCTAGGTAGTTAATTTAACGCCACATACTAAACATTTATACTACTACTATTAAAGTAGCTATTAAAGTAACTACGCTAGAGTTCTATTCTATTTATAAGCTTTTTTAGCGTAATAGATAAGTATACTTAACTATTTATAAGGCTATCCTTATATACTAGCTAGACTAGTAGCTAGTATAGTTTATAGGTTTTTTTTTAGCGACTAAGAGGTTTCTAATAAAAATATTATAATAATAGTAAATATTCCTTCTACTATTATATATACAGAAAAGCGTTTTAAGGTAGTGTTAATAAAAAGAGTTAGCGCGTTATAAGCTCGCTAAGCAATCTAGTTTATAAAGAATAGTAAGACTCTATTTCTACTCTAGTAGATATAATTACTCCTTATTAGTAATAGAATTATTTAGTAAGAAATATAAAAGAAGAAATAATTAGGTATTTATTAATAAGCTATATTTAGTAGTAAGAGTGTTATATAGATCTATAAGATTCTTCTAATTATTATTACTATTAAGTTAGCTTATTTAGCGCGCAAGTATAAATAAACTAATAATAGTAATAGTAATAAGCTAGGTGCGCTATATACAGCGTAAGTAAATCTTATATTAAGACTAGAAGCTTATAGGTATTAGGGGGTGCAAGTAAGTTTAAACTATTATTGCGTTATTAAGGTATTTAAGGTTAGTCTTTAATTAGAATTAGGTGCTATATATAGTAGTATATAATAATTATCTATCTTAATCTACTTTAACTTAAACTAAAAAAAATCAAAAAGGTATTTAGTAAGCTAATATAAGTTATTTATATTAATATATTTTAAGTATTTTATACTAGTAAATTACTTATATAAAATTATGTATAAATGCGTAAGTCTACGCATATCTACGCACTATATACATAGTTAGGTCGTATTATTTATTTAGTGTTAATTATCCTTTTTAATCCCCTTTTTTTAATTTAAGCCTGCGTAGGTTAGGATAGAAAGGCCGCTCTAGTCTAGCGCCCTAAAAAAATAGTCTACTAAGTCTTTACTAGTATAATAATAGTTTATAAAGATAGTTTATAAACTGCGTATTTGCTCCTTATTATCTATAAGCGCTCTAATAGCTATTAAACTTACTTAAAGCGTGCATAGAAAACTAACTTACTTTATTATTACTATTAGTAGCAATTACGCTATATTTATACGCTGCTATATAGTATACTTATATAACACGCTTACTACCTAATACTATAACTATAAGAATCTAATATATCTACGTAACACTCTTCTTTCCTAGTAACTTATTAATAAACACCTTCTTTTACCCCTTAATCTTGCCTTTTATTATTATTATTCTAACCTATAGTAATATAATAAACTGTAGTAGGAACCCTATATATTTATTATAGTACCTATAGTTACTAATCTATTACTAGCCTAACTAGTATACTAAAACTATCTTATATAGAATAAGATATACTATCTACTTTAACCTATTAATAATTTTCTAGATAGAGTAGTATTCTAGTGTGGGCCTAGTAACTTTAAGTAGACAAATTAGAGCGTACTTTTAGGCGGCATTAAAGGCAACTTTAGCATTAGGGCTTAGAAAGATAGTAGAATATAGGATAATAGTAAATTCCTTATTAAGTTTAACCTTAATATAAAGATAGAGTATTAGTGTACCTATAGTATATAAGCTTCTACCTAGTATATATTACTTATAAGTAGCACAAACCTACTAATATAATAGCTATTACTTCTAGTAATATCTTTAGAAATAATAGTAAAGAAGGAAGATAATAGTTATAATAAGTATTTTCTTATTATTTTTCTTTCACTCTAAACTATAGTATAGCTATATAGCTTTACCTATAGTTTTTTATATAGATTTTTTTAGTTAGAGTGGGCGCGCTAAGCTCGCTTAGCGAGCTTAGGCTAACGCACTAACTTCTTTTTATTAACACCTTAAAACGCTTTTCTATATATATAATAGCAAAAGGGATATCTACTATTATTATAATATTCTTATTAGAAACCTCTTAGTCGCAAAAAAACACCATACGCATAGTTAAGTAGAAAAACTTTTCTAATATAATTGCTAACTTTAGCTATGTAAATTTAATTTAAGTAAAAAAAATTATATATAATAGTATACCTAACTCTTTTTATTAATACCTTAAAACGCTTTTATATGTCTATAACGGAGAAGAAGAAATAACTACTATTATTATAATATTTTTATTAGAAACTTCTTAGTCGCTAAAAAAAAACTATAATAGTATTAGTATTTATAATTTAGTTTTAAAAGTAAAGTAGTAAACGCTTATATATTAGTATAAGTATTATTATATACTATATATATATTAAGTAAATATCTTATTATAGCTTAGTTAGAATAGAAAAATAAAATTATATAAAAACTACTACTAAATAGTTTTTTTTTTAAAAAAAAAACTAGATACTTATACTTATATTTTTTAATAATATATATAGCGTTAATTTATCGACTTAGAGGTAGAACGACAAAGGCTTTTATCTTAAATAATAATATAATAAAAAAAGCAGAGCCCCCTGCTTAGTAATTAAAAAAGGCGTAATTAATAATATGTAAAATAAAAAGATAACTAATAAGTAAAGTAGTTTAAAATAAATAAAATTTAAAAAAGCTAAAGTTATAAAAATTACTTAGCTAATAGTAACCTATAGTTAACATAAGTTGTAAGTTAGTGGTTATAGCCACAGCCTCGGGCGATTGTTTGAGCGTTCGCATCCCCATTGCATGTCATTCATCTGGCGCTTATGCTTGAACCAACACTTGCTTTCAAGAATGCTCGTGAAGATGTCGTCACCACATTGGCTCGTACAACATGCTTCACTACGACCTAGAATAGCGCATGGAAATAAATCGAGACAATCTGGAATCAAGTGCTTTTCGCTACCAAGTACAACGCGCGTCGCGTTACTATGGATTTTCCACCCGAGTGTCACTCGCTCGCTACAAGGTAGCGCATCCACAATTCTCATCCACGGTTGTGATAATACTGCCTCAATATCCGCGACGGCTTTGTTCTCTTTGAAGACTTCAGGGACATTGGAAACTCTCCGCGATCTTATCCTTGGGCTTGGATGCGTGTTCTGGAGCTTGGGACTTTGTTCCAGAAGATGAAGCTCCTCAGGGGAACTTTTCCAAGGATAAATACCGAAATCGGGAGTTGAATGGAAGCGATGCAAGTTGATCCTCGAATGCCTGTGTCTTTGGCCATGGTACAGACACACGTTGACTCCAAAACGTTTCGAGCGATTGAGCTGAGGGATCATGAATCTTAGATGATGCGTTGGGCCAGTAAGACAAGCTACCACCACCTCTTTTTCATCTTCGTAGCTGTGGACGCTGATCATGAAGGCCGCTGGGCGAAGGGGCCGAAAAAGGCGATGTAAATATTGATTTCATCGTAATGTACTCAAGAGAGATCTATAAGGGCATAATTGAGGCGAGATCGAAAGATTCTTGTTCCAGGAGCCCAAGATGATACTAGAGCGTCGTGGCCTCTAGCTGTCCTGGTTGCTCATGTAAACACACGGTCATCTGGGGTCAAGCTTTGGTCTGTGGTTGTCTGAAGGGCAGACACAGCTGATGGGCCTTCATCAGTACTCCTGTTTGATAGTTCGGTGTGGTTATTCGTATATCGCTCAGTTTTCTTGCTCTGCCGTTTGGACCCAACAGGGAAACGCTTCTTGTAACCACAGAGTGTACATTGAATTACCAGCACATCTGCCCATGGCTTCTTGCCTCCTTTGCTATCGTTTTCCAGTCTCTGTATAGCTGTACGTCCCGAGATGAGAACTGTGTCGCAGGTTTTGCACAGCGTGCGCTTCAGCTCGGAAGAGAGTCTCATTTGGCTTTTTCGTGAGACAGTGTGCAGATCAGACCCCAGCTGAAGGGCAAGACCAGAGCGTGCGTCAGGCAAATGCTGGCTCTGTGGAGAACCTTGCGTAGATGTAGCTGACAGACGAGGATCGGAGCCAGTGCCAGCTCGCAAAGTCAGGTAGGTGGCTGCTTGATACAAGAAAGTCGTCCGGGCATGCAGATGCCTATTTGGGATGCCCTTCGCCTTGGGTGGTTTGTCTTTGGCCATGTCGCCCGTGTTGGTTTTCGTTCGCAGCGCGGCCGCTTCATCAAACACCTGCGGGCCCGCGGGCAGGGCTAAATCACGTGATCATGCAAAGCACGGACCTAAAGTAGATTAGCGGGACTTGGCAAAGCGCAGGCCAGCTTTTCCGCACCGTCGTCGCGCTTGCGCCCTCTTACTTCTACCACCCTCCGCCCCATACTCGCCCGACCCACTCCGAGTCGCATTCGAGGCTCAACTTCTAGCAACCTTCTTCTGTGCCTCGCGCACACTCTCTCACCTTAGATTTTGCTTTTACTGCAGTGCGCCTCGTTGGAAATCATCTAACGACGCATTCAGGCAACCCATAGTCTACTGTCCACCCCACCTCCACACCACATAACCGTATCTCCATCTCCAGCACGTCATGTCTCATGAAGAGGATCTCATCGACTACTCCGACGAGGAGATTCAGCCCACCGAGACGCCTGCCAACGGCACCGTAGGCGCGACCAAGGGCGGCCTTGCTGCGGGCGACGCCGCCGGCGACAAGAAGGGCAGCTACGTCGGCATCCACTCGACGGGTTTCTCCGACTTCCTTCTCAAGGACGAGCTCGTTAGAGCGATTACGGACTGTGGCTTCGAACATCCTTCCGAGGGTTAGTCTAATCATTCTCCCCTCAGCTGAAGCGTCCGTCCATCTCCGCAACGAAGCGAAACTCTTTCCGACGGTATATCAATCACGAGCGCAAGCAATTTGGCGGATGGATTGGCCCAGACTCCTTGTCGTACTTCAGCCTTTGCAAAGAAAGCGACGAAGCCCATAGCTGGTGCGTCGGCTTCTTCCGGCACAAGCGCTGTTGTTCCTGATTGCCCCGTCTTGGATGATGCAAGAGGTCGCGTGAATGGGTCATATCATATGGAGAAGGGCCTCGCTACTACACTGAAGGACAAGAGTCAAGAGAAGGTTTTGGCCGTCTTTTGGGGCGGCTTGCGCTTGTGTGATGGACGGACGCTTCTCTATCGCTACGTTGCGACTACTTTAAGATACCGTTCTGACATGTCATTCTTCCATATAGTCCAACAAATCACGATTCCGCAGGCCATCCTAGGAAACGACGTCCTCTGCCAGGCCAAGTCCGGTCTCGGAAAAACCGCCCGTTTTCGTGTTGGCCACCCTCCAGCAGCTGGATGAGAAGCCCGAGGATGGCGTTGCAACCATCCTGGTCATGTGCCACACTCGCGAGTTGGCATACCAGATCAAGAACGAGTACAACCGGTTTGCCAAGTTCCTACCCGATGTGAGGGTCTCCGTCTTCTATGGCGGAACCCCCATCCAGCGGGACATTGAGATTCTCGCGAACAAGGAGACCCACCCCCACACATCATCGTAGGCACTCCCGGCCGTATCAACGCCCTCGTCCGTGACAAGAAGCTGCGACTTGCCAACCTGAAGCACTTCGTACTCGATGAGTGTGACAAGATGTTGGACCAGAACGGTCAGTAATCCCTCCAAACCATTTGCAGCGCCACCTAATATCATCGGCAGACATGCGCAACGATGTCCAGACCATCTTCCGAGCTACCCCCTCCCACAAGCAAGTCATGATGTTCTCGGCCACGCTCTCAAAGGACATCCGTTTGACCTGCAAGAAGTTCATGCAGGGCCCTCTTGAGATCTATGTGGACGACGAGAAGAAGCTCACATTGCACGGTCTTCAGCAGTACGTACTACATCAAGCTGGACGAGCGTGAGAAGAACCGCAAGCTCAATGATCTGTTGGACACCCTCGAATTCAAACCAGGTCATCATCTTTGTGCGGTCTACCCTGCGCTGCACCGAGCTCGACAAGCTCCTGCAGGAGTGCAACTTCCCTAGCACGGCGGTGCATTCCGGAATTGGTCAAGAAGAGCGGTATGTTTTGTGGGCTTGTTGTCGTGTGGCTCTACTAACGAACGACCAGTATCAAGCGCTACAAGGAATTCAAGGATTTCCAGACGCGCATCTGCGTTTCAACTGATATCTTCGGGCGTGGTATTGATGTTGAGCGCATCAACGTCGCCATCAACTACGACATGCCTGATAAGGCTGATTCGTACCTCCATCGTGTCGGTCGTGCCGGTCGTTTCGGAACCAAGGGTCTGAGTATTTCCTTCGTTAGTAACCAGGACGACGAGGCTGTGCTCAAGTCGATCGAGGAGCGTTTCGAAGTTGAACTTCCGTAAGTCTGGATGCTGCTCATCCTTCTGTGACGATGCTAATACGCACATAGTGAGTTCCCCGCCGAGGGTGAGGGTGTTGATTCTTCAACGTACATGGACAACTAAGCAGCTGTCCTCTCGACGTCTTCTCTACAATTTGATCGGTGTTTTGTTATTGGGTTTCATTGAACATGAATCTGACAGATCTTTGCTGAGAATTCAGCTCGGGCGTCGGAGGTATCACAGCTTCGAGCGGCTCGTTTATGGTAGTCGACAAAGAGTGGATTGGACTGGTTAAGATCGTTCTCACCGCTCTCGCGGCGGAGAAAACCTCACATGTACACAGACCACTCATCCAATTAGGGCGTTGCCTTTTGGCCTTCCTTTTGAAGGTCCCTTTTCTCCAAGCGATGCAACATCGTCTGCCTTGAAATACTGCTCGTGCCCTGTCCATTATAGATGTGAAACCCGTGATATGGCTCAGGTAGAGCCTTGCTATTCGACACCGATGCTTTTGTCCGAAATTCGAGCCATGGTAGAAACTTGAAAAGCCGCCGATTTAGCCCTTGTCTTCGCGTGCGCAAAAAGTGCCGACTTGACGGATTAACGAAGCATCGATATGACGGGTCGGTGGGAGCCAAGATGGAAATCTCGCTTCTGCATCTCAGATGGCTGCATGTGCCATGTATGCATACATTGTGGATGGGCGGGTACGTACTACATATGTAGTACATAGTACATAACGGTACGTGCCTTCGGTAGCACCCATGGTATAGGTAGGTAGGTATGCAAGCGCAGCGTACTGTACGAGATTGGGGAGTGATGATGGCAATCCAGTTCAAGATTCAGGCAGGCATCGCCGCATCGCATCAGGGCGCGCGACAATCCGGTGAGTCTGAGCGTCTGGCCCAGCCAGACGCAGATACGGATCAGCGAGGAGGAGTGAGGAGGATGGGATTAGGGATTGGGCGCTGCGAGCTGGCGGGGGCTTACGAGCGCGTGTTAAGGGGGTATATCACGGGCATCATATGGGCGTGGTGTTATGAATGGATCGAGGGGCGATTTTATCCGGATGGACGAGTAGATGAGGTGTTGGTTGCGTGTATGGTTAGGTGAGTACTGTGGCGGGCGGTGGCGAGGAAGTGCTAAGTTAGTAGATGGTTACTGAGTTCCGTATTGAGAGGGGATGGGGCGTTGTTTGTTTGTTAGTTTTGCGATGGTGGAGTGGAGGTTGATGTGTGCTACCTAGTTCTACGCGATGATTTACCATGCGTCGTGTGCTCGCGCACTCGGCTGCCAGACATGTGCCGAACGACTCGTCCGTCAGCGGGCTGTCGGGTGTCCGAGAGTACGCGACTGCTAGGAACGGGCAAGGCGTGTGCAGGGAATGCGACAACTGACAAGGAGGGCGCTCGCTTGGGTCCGGATAGGGCTGGGGTCGAGAGCGTTAAACGAACGAGAAATATCAGGCCTTCTGGTTTCCGATTCGTTGTTTATTTTTTAAATATTGAGGTTATCTTTCGATGCCTGACGATCCTCGGGGACGGACGAAGGCCCCTTTTGGGTGCATATCGACATCTCGTACCTAAAGGTAGGCGCCCCACGGCACAGGGTGAGTTGTCGCATCGTGGAGAATGAGTGGAACGGCATACTGTGTCATGATAAGTCGAGCAAGAACGTCTGCTCTCAAGTTTTTCAAGGTATTTTGGAGCGGTAATATGTTGTACCTGGCCTCACGGTGAGTTGCTGTGATAAGGCGGCCCATAGTCTTGCCTACCCCACGCTCGTGGCTACGTATCCGCTCGTACCCAACGTTCGGCCGATATGAGTTTTGAACCACGTGCAAACGGATCGCAACTGTGTGTTTGTCATCTCCACGCGGTTGTGGCGGCAAGGATTCCTTGAAGAATTTCCACAACGGCAGGATCTGACTGTACTTTAGTTATATAAGCAAGGAAGTTTCACCGGCCACCTGGGCAAGATTCTATTCACCCCCTCGGAGCTCGAGCACCCAGGTACTTATTACGATTCACGAGACCTATTGCGCGCGAATTGGGGGGAAGCTGAAGCATGGCAAATGTGAAATGCGATCTTGGGATGCTCCGAGCGTCCAAGCTCACCAAACTGCTTTCGCGTCGTCGATCACGTAGCGTCGCTTCGGTGAGGCTTCAACTTGCTTGGGCAGTGACACGGACATTCGGAAAGTAAACGGAGGGTCGGTGTGGCCAACATGCAGACTGCAACGGTCTTGCTTTATACGACGAATATCTGTGCATTTTGTGGAAAAGGCGCGATTAGCAGTACAAAGGGGGATGACGACGCGCGCTTATTAGCAAGGAGCGCTCTTGACTCGGAGCCGCTGTCAAGTGTCAGTGAAAGAGCTAGGCAGCACCTCCCAATCGGAAGGAGTGGCAGCCGGGCGTAAGCGACTGCCAGCAAACACATGGTGCCATGCTTGTCTGATAAGTTTGGGAGTTCGACATGGGTGTGAGAAGTTGCATATTGTTAGGCGACGGTGCTCCTTGGCTCGAGAGGGGTTCGTGCATACGCTGAAACGGCCGTGTGCGCGATGCATGGTAGTGCGCCTGTGTTTTTGAAGATTCTGACATGGGAGCGTGGGTGGCTTGGCAAGCTTTCCTCGCTGGGACAGATGGCAAATGCAGTTAGTTGAGCGCCTCCATCGCCTTCTCTGAAATGGCAATCACCACGAGCGCGGACAGTGGCGCGGGCCATTGGGCTCTATTGATTTCCTCGGAGCGCGGGAGCGGTGCGTCCTGGGAACTAACTGTCGTGCTCTATTACCTTCTACCTTGCAGACTGAGAAACGAAACGGACCCGACGTTTGGCAAAGCAGAGCCTTCCGCCCGGCGCTGTTCCGGTGCTTGTCCGCCATGTCTACTTCGAACGCCAGGCGGCTCCGGACCCGGGGCAGGCTGGTAAAAGGGGTTCGGGACAAGAGGCCGGCGAGACCAGGCTGGGCCGAGCATGCGAAGCTGCGCCGTGGGACAATCATAATAACATTCGGGATGGGAGGGTGGAAAGCGCATCGAGAGATCGGCCGTCAGCGGCGTCAGGGCTGCGCGCAACGGTGCAGGAGCGGACATTGCAGCGCGCACGGGGCGCCAACGATGATGAATTGGCGTCGAGCGGTAACGACCCGCCAGCATTCACGGCCTTGGCGGGCCCACGCATGGCTTCCATGGCGGCATGGCCCACGTCGACGGCAGCACCTGGACTTTTGGCGCTGCAAGACTCCAGTGCAGACGCGGTATGTAGGCAGGATCTACGTGCCACGCAGCTTCTGGTCGTGGTCGTCCCGTCCAGACGCACCCCGAGCGAGCCTCATCGGAGACGGGGTGGCAGCGAGGGCGCAGCGCGCAGCACGCAGCAGGGCGCACCCGTCTGGCTCTGCACATGGATGTACAGCAGTGAATGAATACGTGCGGTGCACAAGCAGATGACGCAGCGGCCGTTGGACGGCGGCGGTGGCGCGCCCCAACGGGATAGATTCCTGCGACGATCAAGGCAGAACAGGCCAGGCTAGCGTGCGCCCGGCAGGGTCGAGCAAGCTTTAGAATGAATAAAGATAGCGCAGCGACGCTCGCTCGCGCTGCCCTCCACCGCCGCCCTCCGCATGCTGCCCCCCCCGTCGCCGCTCGCCTTGTCTCCTCTCGCTCGCTCATCTCTAATACCCGCGCTCTGCACTGCCCGGACAGTTGCTGGCTGCCCATTCCGCTCGCTACCTGTTTGTGCCGGCTGTGCCTGCCTGCCCCAGAGCCGCCGCGCCTCGCAGTCGTAGTCGCCGTCTGTCCCACCGCAGCCGTTTCCTGGACCGAAACACAACTCCGGCCTTTCCCGTCCATCCCACGTCCACGTCCACGTCCACGCCCCTCACGCCCCTCTCGCCCCTCTCGCCCCTCTCGCCCGGTTCCCTCTTTACCGACTGCACATGACGCTCCAGTGAGCTCTGCCCGCCCGCCGCCACCACACGCTCGTTCCCGCTGCTATCTTAATCCGTAATACGCCGTCTCGTCGCCGAGCCTCCGCGCTCGCTGCACTGCGGCACCGCCAACCGTGGCCTCGTCCTCGCCGCACACCCTCCACTCGCCGACGCGATACTGAACAGCGCCCACCATGGCTCCCGCGGTCCCGCGACTGCGAATTCTGTCAGGTGCGTCAGATCCTGCTCATACACGTGCATTGGCGCCATCTGCCCTCATGCACCCGTCCGGCTTGTGACGCTTCTCTCTCCCCACGCCTTCACCATATACTCAGCACCAAATCTGCGATTACTGCTAACACGTCACAGTTGGCGGCAATGCCGTCTCTGCATTCCTCTCATGGCGCTTGCAGGCGACGAATGCTTGCGATGTTACCCTTGTGTGGAAGTCGGGCTTCGAGAGCGTTGCCCAGTACGGCATCTCTTTCAAGTAAGCAGCCCAACACCGTTGCCAAAATACACTGCTAACGATTGGCATCAGATCTGCACTGTACGGCAACGAGCGCTTCAAGCCATATTCAGGTAGGCTCGAGCCGCCGTCAGCATATCGAGGACGACGCTAACAGGTCGCAGTTGTGCGAACACCCGAAGATGCTGCACATTCTTCTAAACAGCCATTCGATTACGTCCTTCTCTGCGTCAAAGCCCTCCCCGATGTATATGATATCGCAAACATCATCGAATCTGTCGTGTCGCCGCAGCATACATGCATCCTCATGAACACAACACACAGTCTCGGAGTCGAGTCCTATCTGGAGCAGCGGTTTCCGACCAACGTAGTACTGTCCCTCGTATCGGGAGCGGAGATATCGCAAATCGGCGCGAGTGAGTTCGAGCACAAGGGCGCGACCGGCATCTGGGTCGGCGCCGCCAACTCGAACCCGTCCATTCCGCCGCAGATTCAGGCAGACATGGCCGAAGCGCTTGCCATGACGCTCAGTTCGGGTCAAGTTGACTGCAAGGTGTCATCGAATATTCGCCAGCAGCAATATGAGCGCATGATAGGGTATCTTGCACACCGGACCCCTTTTGACTCGTTGACACTTCGCTAACTACGCTTCACAGTGCCATCGCCTTCCACCCTACCAGTGTACTGTTCGAGACCCCGAATCACTCGGAGCTGCTGGAAAAGGTCGGCGTGCGCCCGCTTGTCACCGGCATTATAGACGAATTACTTGCGCTTGCCAAAGCACAGGGCTGCACATTCCCTCCAGGCTATCGAGAAACCACAATGGACCAGATGACGCAAACAACCACTAATAGCACCATGTGGCTAGACTTCGAGGCCAAGCGACCTATGGAGATTGAGACTTACCTAGGCTCGCCCTTGAAGCTTGCGCAAGACGTCAATGTTCCCATTCCTCGCATCGAGACTCTGTACGCCACCCTCCATCACATTAACATTGTGAACCGTAGCAGACCCGCTGCAGCTCCCACTTCTTCTCCTCCTACAAATGGCGATCAGCGCATGCCTCCTCCCCCTAGGCTCGCCTCGGCACCCTTACCACGAGGGGGCCCCCCGCCGATGATGAACGGTAATGGCATGATGAAGGGGGGATCACGTCCTGGGAGTCGAGCACCGTCGATGAATGGGGCAATGCCAATGATGCGCAGAGGTCCTCCACCAGGGCCCGTCAATGGCTATCCGCCTAGACAAATGAATGGAATGCCGAACGGCCAGCGACGACCCTCTTTCGAAGGCAATGACTTGGAAGAATTCAGTCACTTGATGCTCTACGACAACATGGTTGATGATGGTGCCGCCGGCGTGGCCGGCCCTGGGTACGAGAACGGAGCTGCCTCATCTAATGATCTGGCTCTCCGTGAGAGAGAGCTCATGCTCCGACAGAAGGAGCTTCAATTGAGGGAGCAAGAGCTGAATATGCGTCGTGGTCCGCGTCGTGGTCCGCCACCTGGGCCACCTCCGCCTCCGTCACACATGGGCGGATTTGACGAAGATGACGACGAGGACGATTACTTTGATCCCATGGCATCCCGCGGTCCCGGCCCCATGATCGATCCTGATAATTTCGACATGATGAGTATAACGTCGAAGCGAAACCGAAAGATTCCCAGTGCTAGCCAGATTCGCAAGAACCCTGAATTGGGCGCGGCGCCTCCTAACGGCCGTATGAGAAACCCGTTTAATCGTGCTGGTCAGAATAAGAATCGAACCAGTGCCCGGATGATGGCTGATGTTCCCGGCCTGCACGATTCAATCATGAACAATCCGCTCATGGGGTACTCATCTAATCGGTACGGCGATGTCGATAGAGGCGCGATGCAAAGCGCATCCCGAACCAACTCACTGACTACAGCCCGGCTCGACGAGCTCCAACAAGGTGGCAGTTACGGCGCCTACCCTCCGATGAGCCGTCGAACCAGCCAATCCCCCGGTAATCCGCTCAGTCCCGCCCCGAGGCCAATGGGGCGCCCCTCTCCTCCGAATGGCTATGCCCCCAATAGCATGCCACCCAGCGGTCGTCCGTCTCCGCCAGGCATGAGGCAGCCGGTACCACGGCATCCTCCCGGTCATGGCAACGCAGTGGCGCCGCAGCAAGTCGAACAACACGTTGGGGTGAGCCTGTTTCCTCCGAAATCCCGTACTCAAGTTCGCAGTCTGACTGGAAGTGCTTCTGCTAGCGCGGGCAGTGGTAGTACACAACTAGATTCGGAAAACTCTGCACATAGCAGTCAGAGTAGCCTAGGACCCCGTCCTCCTCTCGGTGTGCGGTAAACGAGAGATGTTTCATCTCGCATCGGCCTGAGTCGACTTGGAGTATGTTGGGAGTTTGCATCACCACTGTTTTCGATTCGATTCGGCGATACATTCACAAAGTCATCTGCTGGTTTGAAAGCTGGCGGTGCTACCACCGACATATCATGCTCGGGTTCCTATCATGCTGTTGACGGCTATCATCCTTTCGGAGTTGGCTCTTCTGCCCGCTTCTTTTCTACTACGAATACGCACCGGACTTCCTTACAGCGCGGCGGCCGGTTATTGGGTCGAGTCTCTATCACTGCCAGGGGCTGTTTGGGCGCCGCTGACGGGTACTTAATGACGAATATTAGAGTTGGGTTCAGGGAGGATATCTTGCACGTACACGAGCTGACCTTAGCGCAAGGTCTTTCCTTCGAGTTCTTTGTTTTGTGCTTTTATCGTACATATTGTAGACGCTTCCAACGGCGACGTCTTTCAGAGACTGGGCGCCCGCTAATCACTTTTTGCATGGGCTGCGCGGTGGGGTTCGGGGGGTTTTGTCTTCCTCCACAAGGAAGTTTTTAGATACATGCACATGGATTCCTCTCTTTTTTTGGGCTCCTGGGCATGCGTACCTGTCTGTCTGTCTGGTGCTCCGGTCGGTTACATCATTGGAGTGTGGTGGAAGCTGATGAACTGGAACTGTGTACTATTTATTGATGTGGTGAAAAAAATGTGTAGGTGGGGAGAGCAAGAGCGGAGGGATGAAAGGGACGACGAGGTACGGAGATTCGTTGAGTAAGCATATATAGCGGGTGGTGACAAAAAGAAACATTCTCTTCTCGCAATAATGGGGGTTAGCAACTGTGTGAGTCGTTCAAATCTATCTGTACTGAGACTTTTACGCCACTATGCCATGTCCCTCGTGGCTGGTGTCTGGTGACGCTCTGCGCTAGCAGTTGACGTGTGCTGGCTGATAAGCGTATCGCGCCACCTCGCCTGCCTTTGGCTGTTCCTCCCTCCACCGCCCGCAGTCGACAAACCTTCTTGCGGTATGCTGCGTGCAGACTTACCTTTTTACACATCGTCCACTCCGAGTAATAAGTCACATCATGCGCGATGCAGAGGAACATGACCAGCTTCTTCTGCCAGACCGAAACGACGAGGTTGCCATCGCCTTTGGCCCCAACGACAAAGACGATCCGCGGAACTGGTCATGGTCACGCAAATGGCTCATGGTAGCTGCCATCATCCCCATAGATCTCAGCGTCAGCTGGGGGGCCTCCGGCTTTTCGCCCGCGGCGTCAGACTTTGCCAAAGACATGCATGTGTCACACCAGGTCGCAACGCTTGGCCTAAGCATGTACGTCCTGGGGCTCGCGTTCGGACCCATGAGCCTCGCACCTCTTTCCGAATACTACGGAAGGCGGCCGGTGTATCTTATCTCGTACGGCATCTTCTTGCTGCTGCTATTAGGCACTACGTTCGTGGAAAGTCTGGGTGGCTTCCTGGTGCTGCGTCTCTTTTCTGGCTACTTCTCAGCGGTGACAATCAGCAACTTTGGCGGGACCATAGCGGACTTGTTTCATCACCATGATACCGGCCCTGCTATGAGCTGGTTTCTTTGGGCTGCGACGGGCGGATCACCGACTGGTTTCGTGCTTTTCTCGTTTATAGCAAATGGCAGGTCATGGCACAGCGTGTTCCGCATCATGTTCTTCATCTGCTTCTCCTTCTGGGCTATCCTCGCTGTGGCGCTATACGCGCTTGGTGAGACTAGGCACAGCGTCTTGCTGGCACGAAGAGCAAGGGTGGCCCGCAGGGCAACCGGCAACGAGAACGTTGACGTGCCGGACGAGTTGAAGCAGCGCAGTCCGAAGCAACTTTTCGGCACAGTACTCATACGGCCATTCCGCTTCCTCGCCTCAGAAGCTATAGTACAGTTCGGGGCACTGTACAATGGATACCTCTATGGTATGTCCTTTTTGTTCAATGGCGCCTTCCACATCATCTTCGGCCCTGGCGGGTTTGGATTTGGTATGATCGGCATCGGTCTTTCATTCCTAGGAATTGTATGCGGCATCACAGTGGGCCTAGTCACCAACATCTACCAAGAACGACATTATCAACGTCAGGTAGCTCTCGCTGGCCACCACGATGTTGCCGAGGCTCGCGTTTGGCTAGCGAAATCGGCTGCTGTTGTACTCCCCGTCTCACTCCTCATATTCGCTTTTACAGCCGATCCTGCTATTACTCCATTGCTCTCCATCTTGGCTTCCGCTCTCTGGGGATGGTCGTTCTACACACTCATCTTGATGACGCTCACATACACGGAAGACGCTTATAAGACGTACTCCGCTTCTGCATTGGCGGGTATCGGCTTAGTACGCAACATAGCTGGGGCTTCTTTTCCGTTGCTTGGCAGGAAGCTTTTGGTCAATATGGGAACTAAGAACGCCTGCCTTATTCTAGCGGCGATATCTTTGGTGATGGTCCCCATCCCTTTTGTCCTGGCGAACTACGGAGAAGCATTGCGGCGACGGAGTCCTTGGGCTACGGCGCACGAGGATGAAGACGACGACAGCGCAGACAACTGACACGACACGCAACCCTTATTTCCGAAACATGCGATCGCGCAGACTATTCGGTGGCTCACTTATTATGGTCATTTGGCTATACGGAAGCTCCCGATCGGGAAATACCTGCCGCAGAGGAGCACCCTCCGACCTTGGAGCTGTTTGAAGCCTACGGGATCTACGTTGACACCAGGCTGCCAATGAAAAGTTATCTTTACCTGGTATTTCGGTTTACATTCCCTCGAAGCGTCCACTCAGATGTTGCTCCATAGCCGCTCGATTCGCATCTCATACCCCAATGGGGCTCCTCCACAGATCCCGGTATGCAGCCCGGACAGTCAACCCGTCCGTCTCGTATGGGGTCATCTCTCTGCAGCTCGCCACAAATATAGATCTCTTCTTGGACGATTAGATCAAAGACGCTGCACACGGCAACACAATATTTACTCTCCGGACTAGATCCGCTATCTGCTCGAAAATGACGGTGGTTGCACAATATAGTTGACAAGGGGTTTATCTTGCTGTGCCATAGTCGAGTCTAAATGCCCAAGAAAATTTCGCATACGGGTTTAAGCAGCGGAGGTTCACTCGTGAATCTCTGAGATGAAAGAATGAAGCCTGGGCAACATGGAGCATCACTTGACAGGACGGACTCGTTTGCAGCAAGCAATTCGTGGGCGAAATCCCTACGCGAACGCGTGACTGTGCCGAAATTGTGGGGCAACGTGGGTCCACGTGCGTGAGTCATAGATGATGGATATTGTGAAGAGGCTGACTGTCCCCAGAGTGTACGGAAGAATGAGTCACTCGGCATAGGCGCATATACTACATAAATTTATAAAGCTACATACAAAAGTCAGACCTGAACACCAAAAACCATCCCCGCACTAGCCTCGTAAAAAATAAAAACACAACTCCATACCGCCTAAACCCGTTCCCAGTCTCCCCTGGAGTCGCAGATCGCAGAAAGATGGAACCCAACTCTATGGTGATCAAGCTAGCTTGTGAGATACTCGATGTTCGAAATCTCTAGGTCTAACGGAGACTGGATCCCTAGCTGATTGCTGCAATGTGGCTGATTTTCGTCTTTGGACCAATCAGGTGGCTGACACAGCTCATTCACACCAAGCGTGCATTGCGGATCAACGATATTCCACATCTCGACGCCGTCCTTACACGTCACAGCCCAGTTCATAGAGTTGGCTGCTGACAGGGGCAGTTTGTTGCTGTCGCTTGCGATTAAATCGTTGCACTCTTCATTCGCTACCCAATCGTACTCAGCCGGGATGCCGCCGCCGTTGGAGGGATTTTCAGCTGCGCTTTGTCCAACGTTGAGCATGTTCCATGCGTCGTAGCTGATATCGTGGGCACCCCCCGACATGTCAATGTGGAGAAGTGTAACGGTTCTCCCGTTGGCGGTTACGTTGACGCAGTACCGGTTGCACTCTGGCAGGTAGGGCCAGTAGGCGACGCGGTTGATGTTGATCTTGCAGCCGAGCACACCGATGGAGGAGCTGTAATATGAATGGGGAGTAATTGAAATCGACCCTCTTCGAGGCATTGCAACGTCGGTGGAAGGGCTGGTGGGCGCAGGAGCTCTGGACGAGAGATCAACAGACGAAGAAATGCCGGAGATTACCGCCAGGGGTGTTGCGATGGTGTTTACGATGAGCCACAGGCCTCCTGCGATTATTGTGTGCAGCATGGTGGAGTGTTGCATGAGGTGGTGGAGTGGCTGTTCGTGATCGGAGGATACTGTGCTTCAAGAGCTGGGAAAGTGGAACACTGATTTGGTATGTAACTAAATCCGATATTGAGGATAGATCAAGGACTGAATTGTGGTATTGCAGAATAATGGTTTACAAAGTGAGGATGTTGCAGAGAAGTGATTTGTAAAGTGAGGACGTTTTTACTAGTAGGTAGTAAAGTTGACTCTTTCGGCTTGGCCCACGACAAATAGCAACTGTCTAACCAAAAGGGAAATGTGACTCTTCATAGTTCTCAAGAACATTGTTGTTGTTGAACGTTCATCAGGAGTCAACGTGGATTGGCATCTAGTCACGTCTAGGCCTGTGCGAAGAATGATAAGAGTCTGATAATCTGATAATGCAGCCTGCCTCACATACAGTAGTAGTCAGTGTCTGCAGCATATACCTACCGTCAAAAAGAAAAATATACTACCCCGAAGGCTGACTGCAGATGCGAATTCCGTCCTCACATTTGATTGGAAGCTTCGTCTATTCACAAACAAAACGCCCCGTCACACGACTACGCACTGATAAAAACCCAACGAGGCCACGCCATCTTACCACCACAGCTCCGCCCCCACAAACCTCCACTATAAAACCTTCCTACAAGCAAACTTCTATTCTTCACCACTATCCTACCTACCATCCTACCTACTAGCAACCACAACCTACTCCTTCACACCACAAACCCCACTCCCCACCATGCCCTTCCAAATCCACCCCATCACCCTCGCCGACATCCCCACCTGCACCGCCCTCCGCACCTCTACCCTCGGCTCCTGCGTCATCGGCCGCGCCCCCGCCTACCCAGGCTTCGTCTCCTCGCAAGAAACCTCGGCCCACGCCGACCTCGCCTCCAACCCGCACATCCACCACCTCAAAGCCGTCGACAGCGCCAACGCGGACGCCATCGTCGCGTACGCAAAGTGGGAAGTGTATGCGTACGGGCGACTCGATGGTGCTAGGTTGAGGAACTGGAGGTAAGAGTTTGAGATCGCTAGAGAGAGGGGGTACGTGCCGGAGGATGAGTTTGCGGAGCTCAGGAGGGGGGCGGCGGAGTATTTTGCGAGGAGGAATTGGGGGTTGGTGGGGGTGCCGTATTTGCGTATGTTGGGGCAATATTTTTTTGTGTTTTTTGTGTTTTGGTGGCTTCCGTTAAACACAGTTTCATGCTCGTTGGATCGTCTACCCTTCTTACTTCCACATCTGTTCGTATCGTCGCGCTGACATAAAACACATGCAGTTCTGGCGCTCCTCGTGACGGCGCCGCAGTACAGACGGCGCGGCGCGGGTAGCCTGCTTGTTCGCTGGGGCATCGATCTGGCAAGGCAGTTGGGGCTGCCGTGTTTTGTGCAGGCTTCGGCGGAGGGGAGGTTGTTGTATTTGAGGCATGGGTTTGAGGATGTGCAGATGGTGGTGTTTGAGTTGGGGAGGTTTGGGTTGGAGGATGAGACCATGACGAGTATGCGAAGGGGGGTGGATAAGGATGGTGAGGGGGGTGGATGAAATGGATCATAAGAGAGCTGACGGGAAGGATGGTGAGAGCGTGGTTAGGAAGGATGTTGAGAGGGTTAGTGGGAAAGATGATGCGAGGGTATATGGCGAGGGGCTGGATAGTGTAGCATGATAATAGATAGGCATATATAGGTTTGATAGGTATGCTTGTGCTAAACAACGTAAAGGATCACGAACGATAGTGTACCATGGGTAGTCTCGAGATTCGATCCAGCATTAGGTTGGAATTGTAGCGAGAGGTGATGCCGATTCAATGCTCATATATACAACCGCGATACTAGGCAAGACGTTTACTACTTTAATTTGTGCCCACTGAGTCGTCTATAGTTATCCCTAGTTCGACGAATAACTACAACGTAAATCTCGCCGCATGAAATAATGCCAAATGGCATTTTCTTACTCTGCTAAAATTCTAACGATTTAGGGTATGTTGAGCAAAAAGGTGACTAGGATATGCACTTCACTCGTAGCCGTATCTCAGCAAAACAGTCCCTAGAAAATTCCCTTACACACATAATAAAATTCAGCCCTTTCTCCACTAGAATAAAACTGTTAAACACGCGAACTCTTCTTTAAATATAACGCAAACCACTCTAATCCCAATATTTAAAAGAGCACGGAGCACATGGGGGGTTAAATATTAGCCCAGTCCAGAGCACCATTAACTGACATGCAATAAGCAAACCCCCTTTTAACTACTTATGGTTTATTCTCTTCCCACCCTTAGTAAGACAATAAGGGGTTAGTACTAATTAATGTAAACAAAAAAATTATTAAAAACATAATAGTAAAAAAGTGGAGTTTAACTACTTCTATCTAATCTATAATTCTTAATTATATTCTATAATACCGTAAACACGTCTTATAACCGCTTAAATATATATAATAAGCAAAAATATATACACGTATATATTCCTTTTAAAATAAGAAAAGGTATATTATATAATTAGCATTATGTTATTTTTTTACAACTAAGGAGTTTCTAATAAAAATATTATAATAATAGTAGTTATTTCTTCTATATTATAGATATATAATTTCACGCTTTTTTTTTAATTACTAAGTAGGGGCTCTGCTTTTTTATTATGCTATTTAAGATAAAAGTCTTTATTATGCTACCTCTAGGTAGTTAATTTAACGCTATATAGATATATAAAAGTATTTTAAAATATTAATAAAAAGTAGGCTAGTAAATAGGTTTAGAGTACTTAGCTTAGGTATAGAGTTAGGTTAGAGTCGCGCATAGATCCTAGGTATAGGTTAGGTTAGGGTCGCATAGACTCTAGGTATAGGTTAGGTTAAATTATATAGACCCTAGGTATAGATTAGATTAGATCGCATAGACTTCTAGATATAAGTTAGGTTAGAGTACCTATTAGAGTTATGTAACTTATATTATATAAAATTAATAGTAATAAGATTAGTAACTTTAGTTACTCTCTAAAAGTATATAAAAAAGAAATTTAAATAAAAGTAAAATTAATACTATTTTGCTATTAATATATATATTTATTATATCTTATAATTTACTAATACTATAGTAGCGCTAAAGTCTTAACTACTTTTTATAGTAGCTACTCCTAGTAGGAAGAAGTTAGTAGCTTACTATCTAAAATCTTAGAACCTTATATAGTTTTAATAGTCTCCTTATTAGCTAGTAGCTTATATAAATTATTCCTCTTATCTAATAGCACTATGTTTCTTAAATTATTCTTCTCTATATTAAGATCTAATAACTTTATAGATTGCTTATTAGCTATTATAAACTTAACTATTATAATCTTTTAAATTGTTTAAGCAGCAAGATTATACTTTTAATTTCTAATTATATATCTCTACTAGTATTAAAGACGCGCTTAATACCTATCTATAATATCTATACTACTAGAATATTCTTTATAACCTATGTAAGTTAGGAGTAAAATATTTAATAAACTTTTTACTACACTAATATATTAAACCTATTACTTTTTTTAATTATAGGAGTACTTAGATATATTTCTTTTTTTATTTAAGTTAGGCCTAAGTTATAATTAATATCTAACGTAGCTAAAACTTTAGCTAAAGGTAGAGAGGCTATTAGACTATAAACTAGATAGCAAAGAAGGCTTTAAAAACTATTTACTAGCTTGTAACTATTTTAAGTTAGTATTTAAGACTAGAGTAGGGTCTCTAGCTATTAGACTATTATAGTAATTATAATACTTTAGAAACTATTAGTAGTATATATACTTATCCTAGGTCTTCTATATTTTATTCTATATAACTATTAGTATGTGGCGTTAAACTAACTATTAAGGGGTAGTATAATAAAGAGTTTTATCTTATATAACATAACAAAAAAAGCAGAGCCCCCTGCTTAGTAATTAAAAAAAAAGCGTGAAAAGGTAGTTACAAAAATGCGCGTTCGAACGGCTAAGCAAGCTTGGCGATCGTAACTATTAGTATATAACTATAATAAATAGCTATAATTATAATATTTTATACGCTATAAGCTTTTATAAAAAATCTAATATTATTATATAGTTAAATAAGAAACTCTTCTTTCTACCTATTCTTAAGTAATACTTGCGTAACTTCTCTTATTTTATGTTAGCTATAGCCTATATAGCTTCTAGCTATCTAGTATTATTTAACTCTTTAATAAGCTTATTATTTATTTTATCTAGGAAATTAAAAAGCTAGTTATATATAAGCTAGATATATAGAACCTAAAATTTCTAGTTCTTATTTAAGAAGCTTATAGCCTCCTTAAACTTTTAAAATATAGAGGTAATTAACTTAAGATATAACTATTTTAGGGCTAATAGTTTTAAAGTTTCTTAAGGTCTTTAAAGTCTGCCTCTATAGTGTTACTATAAGTAGAAGTGTTTAATCTACTAGTTATTTTTATTATAATCTCTTTCTCTTGCTATATATTAATATTTGCCTAAAGCTTTAGTGCGCGCTTATATATATTATATATAGAGTTCGCCCCGCGCTAAGATCGCAAAGCTCGCTTAGCAGTTTAAACGTGCATTTTTATAACTACCTTTTTACGCTTTTTTTAATTACTAAGCAGGAGGCTCTGCTTTTTTGGTTATGTTATTTGAGATAAAAGCCTTTGTCGTGCTACCTCTAGGTAGTTAATTTAACGCCACATATATAGAGTTCTATCTTATTTAGATATCTTAAATTAAATAAATAATTACTTCTTTAGTAGTGTACTGCTTTGTATTATAAGAAATTACTTAAATTACTATAGTAACTAGTTAATTACAATATAAATAGTATAAAGCTACGCTCTAGTTAGTCTATAATAACTTTCTATAATAACTTTCTATAATAACTTTCTATAATAACTTTCTATAATAACTTTCTATAATAACTTTCTATAATAACTTTCTATAATAACTTTCTATAATAACTTTTTATAATAATAGCTAACGTACCCTGCAAAGAGAATTTAGAATAGATATCTACGCCTAAGTTTTATTTATATATTGCTACTTTAGCGTCTATTTAGAGTTAGGATTAAAAAGCGCTAATAACTTAAAGTAATAGATAATATCTTAAACTATAAGGTTAACAATATAAGTAAAATATAGAATTATGTTCTCTTTTAGTTCTAGGCAATATTCTCCTTTAATGGTTTATACTAGACGCTCTAAGCTAGAATACTATTATTACTAGTATTATTTATATATAATTACTAGGAGCTTCTGCGCAGTTTCTATATCCTTAAGAATCTATAGTACCTCTAATACTATTAATACTCTCTAGTATAGCTGCCATATATTAGTATAAAGTTAAGTAGCTTCTTTTTAAGCTACTAAGAATTATTAATATAGTAACTATTAATAGCTAGAAGGCTAAGGTAATTAGCTACAGACTACGCGTTAAGCAAGATAGAGAGTTTAGTTGCCCTACTAATATTGCTAAGGATAGCTGCCTTAGTAGTGTTAAATTTATTTAGAAATATCTAGCAGAATTTATATTACCTAGTTATTACAGTATTAGGCCTAAGAAAATAGAGAAAGTATTAAAAGAATAGTTACTTTACTATTTAAAAGAACTGGTTATTATTAATTACTACCTATATAAGTTTAGTTTTAAATGCCTATAGAAAGTATATAGGGTATAAAATAGCTATCTACTTTTTTTTATACTAAGAAGTAAAAGTCCTTTTATAAATAGGCTTATCCTACTATATATATACTTAGGATCTTATATAGTTAATAAAGTGCTTAGTACTAATTAGCTAGGTACTAGTAGAGTTAACGCTTAGATATTATAGTATATAGCTATAGTTAAGATAGAAATATATATAGATAACTAGAGGAGTACTCTATACCCTTTTAAAATATAGTCTAGATAGATACTACCTATAGAAAAGTAAGAGTTCTAGTATAAGTTATAGGTTTATTTATTTTTAGTCTATTAAGTATTAAACTACTACGCGTTCTATATAGCAAATATATTTTTTTCTATCTCTAACTCTTAAAAGTCTAAAGGACGACGTTAGATAAGACAAATTATTCTACTTTCTAACCTATTAGCCTATAGGGCTAGAATTCTATATCTAAGAAAAGCATTTAGTAGTAGAGCAACTAGTTTTATTAATATAGGACTGTATATTAAATTCTAGGGTAGATATGGTACTTAATATAGCACATATGGATATTAGTATAATAAAAAGACATAATAACTAGTTAAATAGTTATTTAAGAAAATAGAAAATAATAGTTTAGAAAAGGATAAAACAAACTAAATTCTATAAAATTAACTATAGTAGTGTTTAACTAATATTAAGATTAGCTAGAAATAGTATATAGCGCATAGCGTATACATAATAATATAGTTTTAGTTTTAATAATATAGTTAGTTTTAGATCTAGACTAGTATAGCCTTTATTACAAAGTTAGTTTTAGGTAGTAATTAGCTTATTACTATACTACTATAGGCGGCATCCTTAGTAACTAGTATATATAATTATTAGCTATAATAATTAGCTATAGCAAAACTATAACTCTAGCTTATCTTATCCTATACGCTAACTATTATCTAAAACCCCCTTAGTATCTAAGCCCCCCTTATTATCTAAAACCTTTTTATTATCTAAAAATCCCCTTAGCACCTAAGCCTTTCTTATTATCTAAACCCCTTTTAGTACCTAAGCCCCTAAAGTCTAAGAACCCCTTAAAGTCTATATCCTTATTTATAATATTAGAGTTGTAGTGTATCTATCTAGTAGCTTTTAGAAGTAAGCTTTAAGCTTCTTTTTATTATTCTTAATTTTCTCTTCATACTCTTTATTATTATTTTTCCTTAATATACGCCTTATTATTACTATTAAGTATACTATTTTTACTATAGTTAATAAGGTTAGTAAAAGGACTAGGCTTATAGTAAGTAATTAATATATTAGTAAAGATATATAATAAATAAGTGTAATAAAATTATAACTATTTCTTATTAGTAACTATTACTAACTCCTTAGTAATTAGACCTATATTGCCTATGCTATTATAGAAGTCCTTTTACTTTTTCTTATTAGCCTTAAGCTTTTTTAGGCCTACCTTATATATATTACGTAAGAGCTTCTTATATATACTACTATAACTAAAGATTTATTTATCTACGCAACTCTATAGTAGAGAAGGGTCTTTTCTCTTATTAGTAGTAATTTTACACTTAGCTAGGGCTACTTAGTAGGCCCTTAGATTAACTTTATTCTTAATCTTATTTTACTTCTTATATATAGCTATTAGTTTTGCCTCTAACTAGTTACCTACTTCTTATTAGTTAACTAATATATAATAATAGAATATAATAATATACTACTTTTTAAATTGTTAAAGTAGGACTATATAAGCTCTTCTTTTTTTTACGCAAGCTATTAATACTTTTACACTTTAGAGAGTAGTTAGTAGTTTTTTATTATTATAAAGCTTTTTTTAAGCTAATTATACAGCTTAATTAGCTAATTTAGTAAAGTTTAGTGCCTTTTTTTTATTATAAAGTGCATTATAAGACCTCTATATAATAGTATAGGCGCTATTACTAAGTGCACCTTTAAATAGCACTTTATAGTTAGTAAGATAATTATTTTAAAAGCTACTTTATTTGCAATATAAAAAAATAGTGCTAATCTTTTTATTACTAGATATAAAGTCTTCTCTATATTAGTATATAGTATAATAAAAGACTGTAATTACTAGGTACCTTAGTAAGACCCTCCTACTTATTATACTTAAAATTTACTAGTATCTATAGACTGCTGCTTAAAAGGTCCTCTAGGACGTTAGAAGACTCTTTCTTAATAGACGCTATAGTATAGGGTGTAATAATAGTATATAATAACTATAGTTAATATTATAAAAATAATAAAAATATTATTATTATTATAAAAAGCAGCTATAGAGGCCTATGCGCATAAGTAAGGCGCTAATAATACTAGCGTGTTTTTTTTACTTACTTTGCTGTCTACTTAGCTACTTTACCTTACTACCCTTCGAGCTACTTTTTTAATACTCTATAGCCGTAACTACTATATAATCTTAATTTCTAAAATAATAGTATGTACTAGGCTAGCTAGATACTCTAAACTAGTTAC
This sequence comes from Laburnicola sp. JP-R-44, assembly GCA_009805535.1. Lineage (NCBI taxonomy): Eukaryota > Fungi > Ascomycota > Dothideomycetes > Pleosporales > Didymosphaeriaceae > Laburnicola > Laburnicola sp. JP-R-44. The sequence goes on along the minus strand of SELF01000019.1, from coordinate 1,890,569 downwards.
TAGTAAATTTTAAATAAAAAAAGCTGCTAGCTACTAAGGCTGCGCAAAAGGCGCCTTTTGCAAAACACTGCCTACTACGCTAAAAAGAAAGCACTACTAGAAGCTAAGTAGTATATTATTATTATAGCTATTTATTATATATATATTCTAATAATATATAGCTATTACACTTAGGGAAATTAAAAAGTATTAAAAGAGCATTAAGTCTCTTATTACGAAAATACTATTCTAATACCTTATTAAGGAAATAGAGCGCAAGATAATAATAAGAAAGATCTGCGCTTCTAGTTTACTACGCTAGCTGCTCTTTAAGAGGTAATAGAGAGGCTCTTTTAGTTAGAATATTTAAAGGTATTTTTATACTACTCTACTCCTACTATAAAATAACTACTAATACCTCTAAGTACTAATATTAACACTATTTATATAAAATAGATTACTATATAGGCTAAGGATATATATAGCTAGCAAATAGGTACTATAAGAAGTATATAGATACTAGGTAAATAGTAAAGCGCTTAGTTAGGTTTAATATATATATTTAACACTAAAGCTATACTTATACTGTAATAAGTAAATATAATAATTACTACTATAATAATAAGAGTATTCTTTATAGTAATTTACTATAAAAATTATATATAGCTAATAAAAAATATAATTAGTTAGACCTAATATAATCTAGTCTGTGCAACCCTAACTTAACCTATAGCTTATATAACCCTAATCTAACCTATACCTATTACTAGCGCAAAATCTATAGGTAGAGGTTAGGTTAGGGTTAGGGTCTTATGTAAGGTAACCTAACCCTAACCTAATCTATACCTATTTGCCAGCCTATTTTTACGTCTAAAGAAGCTAAAGATTCTAAAGGTTTAAAGTTTAAATTTTCTAGTTTTTTATATAAGTCTTTTTCTTCTCCTTTTTCCTCTTTTTCTTTATATAATTATTAATCAAACCTATTTCCTCTCTAGGAAAGTAATCCTTATTATAAATATTAAGCATATTTAGAAAATAGAAATCCTCCTTTATAAAGCATTCTTTATTATTATAAAAGTTCTCTTTACTAAAAAGAACTTCTTTAGAGTTATTATAATTTCTTTAGGTGTAATAAAAAACTTAGATAAAAAGCCTTTTATGTGTTGTTAAATGAACTACCTAGGGAGAAACGAAAACGACAAAGGCTTCCATCTTAAATAACATAATAAAAAAAGCAGAGCCTCCTACTTAGTAATTAAAAAGAGCGTATAAAAGGTGATATAATTACAAAATAAGCGCGTTCGAACTGCTAAGCAAGCTTGGCGGTCTTACCGCTAAGCTTTTTATAAGATCTATAATATATTAGTATAAAGTATAAATAGTTATAAAAGTTACTTACTATAGTCTTTAGAAAGAATACTTATATAGATAATATAAGTATTAAGACTTTTAAATATAATATAAAGTTCTAAGTCTTTATTATTATCTTTTATAATAAATAAATACTCTAGATCTATTTTATTATTTCTTAATAGACCTATTAATAGTTAGTAATAAAGTTTAAGGAGAAGAAGAAAAATATAGACTTATCTAAAGTAGAATTATATCTAGTATTATTATAATACTTAAGTGTTTTTAAATAATAAATAATACTTAGAGCATTAAGATACTCTATTATAATAGAGGTATTTTTAGTATTTAAGATCTTCTAGTTATTAATTATAGCCTTATAAGTAGAGTCTAACTTAGTAGACTTTACTATACAGTAGGGTGATAAAAAAATAAAAAAATAATGATTTTTTTCACTCTTTTTAAAATCTTATAACTTTTTTTTAGATAATTATTAAAATTTTAATTTTTAATATACTAGAGACAAGATTACCGAGTTTTAGATAATTAATAAAGATTCTACTTAGTAATTATAAACTGGGTACATATATAGACTTAAAAATGGAGATTTTTAAATCTCTATTTTAAAACCCCCATAACTTGTTTTTAGACGTATAGAATTCTATAATTTTATATATATAGGAGCTATAGGCTATGTTAGTACTATGTTAAATTTTTACTATAGGTTACTTCTTTAATTTTTTTTTATATAAGATTTTTTTTTCTCTAATTTTAGACTAAATGGTTAAAATTATATTACTTTTTAAAATTGTTAAAACTCTACTTATATTAAAGCTATACTATTTTTTTAAATATTTAAAATTAATAAAGTTCTCTATTTTCTATTTTAAATTCTATATTTGCTTAGTAAGTAATATTTTTATTAAAAAATTCTTTAAGAAAAGTCTATTTAAAATACTAGAAAATTACTTTTTTTTTTTAGTTATACTTAGTAATATTATTATTAAGCTAAGCCTAAATAGAAGTAGTATAGATTACGTAAGCTACGTTTCGAACTTATATTTTATCTAATTAAGTAAAATTTTAATATTCTAAAAATAGTATTAATGCCAAGACTACAGTATTATATAAGTAATTACTAATTTAAAATTAGAAAAAGAAATTTTGTTAAGAAAAAACTTAAACACCTATTTTCTCGTCTTAGCAATAATGAATCTAAATTTCTCCTAGCTTAAATATAACGTTAACCTTCTTTTAAAAGCTAATTACTATTTTTGCTATTTTACTACTTTAAATAAATCTACTATAATACTATATAACGTTTAAAGGTAAATAATAATAATTCTAATTTATAAAACCCTAATAAAAAAATACTAAAGAAAATACTGAAAAGAGAAAAAAGAGTCATTAATAGAAATTTAATTAAAAGCCCTATAAAGGTTAATAAAAGATTAATAGTAGAGAATAATTTAGGGGCTATAATAAAACTCTATAAAGATCTTTAAAAGAGGAGGATTATAAAATAATAATTTCTAAGAAAATGGCTATTTTAAATAAAGAAAAAGCTAGAAATAGGCTATTATTTGCTAAAGAGATAGATAAAAAAATTCTAGAAAATTATATTCTAGAATGAATTATATTCTTAGACGAATGTGCTATTTAAAGAGGCCATAAAGCTAGAGTAGAATACTCTAGAATAAAAAGAAATTAAAAAGGTAGATTTTAAAATTAGGATAATACCCGCTTAAATAGTAAGTTTTTTAAATTTATTATATTAAAAAAGGCTACACCTTTATTCTTATAATTCTATCTTATTTTTTGTCATTACATTTTTCGCGCTCTTTTTGATTACTAAGCAGGGGGCTCTGCTTTTTTGTCATATTAATTAAGATAAAAGCCTTTGTCGTGCTACCTCTAAGTAGTTATTTTAACGCCACATGATTCTATAATTTAAAGTTTAAAATTTACTAGTTAGTTATCTAGTAATTAAAAAGTGTTTAATTTAGAGTTTTAAAAAGTTATCTTTAACACTGCCTAATTACTAGAAAACTAACTAGTAAATTTAAATTTTAAATTATAGAATTTTTAAGTATGTATTATACTATATAACTATAATTTTTACTTATATTCATATATTATTTATAGGTCGCGATATAACAATTTAAGTATGGGAGTCAATTTGGATAGGGGGGAGATCTGAATTATATTTTATAAAAGACTCCCCCCTATCTTAAAATTCTGACGGACGAAAGACCTAAATATACTAATAGGGACTTTATTAAAAAGATATTAGTCCCTATAGTTAAAAAGTATTATAAACCTGATTAGTTTTTATTTATTTTAATGAGTTATTTTTTTTTTCTTTTTTTTTTTTTACTTTTCTTTAATTATTATTATGTTATTTCTATTATTAATTAATTAATAGGCTGGAAGTTTTAACAAGATAACGTCCCTACTCATAAAACGGATAACGTTTTAGAGTGGTTTGAAAAAAATAAAATTAATCTTTTTCCTCACCCCCCCTATAGTCCAGATTTAAATCCTATTGAAAACGTTTGGAGTCTATTAAAATATAGACTTTCTAAGCGTAAAATAGGTAGTCTAGGGGTAGGGGCTAGCCAAGAAAGTTATAATACTTTTAAGAAGGCTATTAAAGAGGAATGGGAATTAAGTTCACAAAAGGATATAGATAATTGTATATTATCTATACCTAATCGTTATAAGGCTATTATAGAAGCTAGGGGGCGGGTATACTAAGTACTAGTAATTTAATATTTACTGGTTTATAATTTCTTTCATTTAATAACGTGGGAATCCTAAGTAAAAGGTAAAAAAAAAGAGATTTTAATTAATTAATAATATATATAGAAACTATAGCTATTACACTATAAACATATCTATAGCTAGGTTATTTAAAAAATAATCTTATAATGAAATTATAAGTTATAGGATTACGTAGTATAAAAGTTATAGGACCTTAAACTAAATTAAAAATTAAAATTTAATAATTAATTAAAAATACATGTAATATTGTACTTTTTTTAATCTTAAAATTAAGATTCAGCTTCTAGCTATAAACTAATACTATATCTAGGATTAATTAGATTGTTATATTATAATACTATAGCTAAAAATAGAAAACCTAAATAATCTAAAATAAACAATAGTTTTAGGAAATAACCTATACTTATAATTTGTATATATATAGATCTTTTATATACCTAAACTATACTATAGTATATAAAAATTTAATACAGCAATAAAAATTTATTCACATTTCTAAAGAGATCTTAGAAATTCCCTATGTTTAAAGCTAAAAAACCTTTTAATGCTAATTAGTTAGCATTATATAAGTAGACTTTATTATAGCTACTAATGTTTTCTATTATATATAAAAATCCTATAATTTCTTTATTACTAAATAGGTAAGTTATTACATTTTAAAAAAGGTATAAAAGAATTATTCTTTTTTTTGTTACCTCACTGTAGTGTAGTACTATTATTAATAGTAGTACTAATAAAATAAGGCTTAGATAGGATAGGCATTTTAATAAAGACTTTATAATAATAGTAGTAATAGTAGTAGTAGTAATAGTAGTAATAGTAATAGTAGTAGTTATAATAAATAAAGTAGTTATGAACTTTAAAGTTAAGAAAAGAATAAAAGAAGAAAAAGTTCTTATAACGTGTTTACAAGCGAGTTTACGAATATAAGCGAGCTACGAATACAAGCGAGCTACGAATACAAGCGAGCTACGAATACAAGCGAGCTACGAACTCTACTAAGTCTCTAAGCCTTTCGCAGCATATAAATTTACAACGCATTAATATTCTATTAATATAATAGCTATTCTAAATTAAGTAGTATCTATAGAAGCCTTCTTACACGTGCGCGAGTTGTGCCTAGGCTCCCTATAGCGCCTGCAGCGCGCAGAAGCCTGCCGGCTCGCATCTAACTGCGCCTTTGCCTTGCCGTATTTCTCCCTCTAGTTACTGCTTAATAGCCTTTTAAGCAATAATATCCTCTCCCTCTGCCTTTAATAGAGTGCCTTACTTTTAGATCCGCTTCTTTTTATACTATTTACGCGTTATATAGCTGCCTTATTTACCCTTTATAGAGTAGCTATCTCCTCGCATATAAGCACTATTAAATGCGCTATTCTCTTAGCGCCTTTTGTAAGCTAATTAAGCAACTAGATAACTAAGGTAGGAGAGAATCCTAATGCCTTCGAATCCGCTTACAAACTAGAGTTAACTAAGCGCCTAGCTCGCGTGCGTTGCTTAGTATTGCAGACTCCTATAGGGCCTCTAGTAGGGCTACTAGCGCTAGCGCTAGCGATAGTGTACGAAGCTTAATATTAAGCTTTAAGAGCACTGCCTCTAGATTGTATAGGACTAGCCTAGAGCCTTAAAAGCTTGCGCAGATATTCTCCTTTATAATTAACTAGTTGTAGGCGGCGCAAAAGGCTAGTAGAAACTTAAGCTTAGTAATATAGTTAATATAGTTGCGTATTAGGCCCTTAATCTAGCGCCTATACGCTCGCTTTAATAGCGAGAAGCAGCCCACGTTAAGTGGCTATAGGAGGTATAACAAATATAGTGGTATATATAGGGTATAGATCTTATTCTTCTTATAAATTTTCTAGAATTTACGTAAGTTATAGCTCTTATAGCTGTTAAGTATTAGGAGCTAACGCGCGCCTACTCTACGCTCTACTATATACTTAATAAAGTGCTATAGCTAGGCAACACTAAGCTTATTTATAGTTTACCTATTATTGCTAAGACTAATAGTCTAGTTACCTAGTATATTATCGCCCTTATACTAGGCCAAAAGGTAGTACTTGCCAGCAAAGATAATAAAGGGTGGAATTGTCTACCTAGCAGCGTTAATTCTATAGATTGTCGTTACCCACTTACAATTGCCTAGCTGGATTACTTTTAGCTAACTATATCTCTCTAAGCCTATAACAACTAGCTAGGAGGATATCTTGCCTATTAGAAAGCTAGTCTCGTTAAAGTTAAAGGTGTCCTTATTGCAGATACCATAGGTAGCCTTTATACGTGCTACTAGCTTAAACTAGGCCTATATAGCTATTAGGTCCTCGCAGAGGGCTCGCTATTAATTATAGGCTTAATTAAATTGTGCTGTAAGGCTGTCTATTCGCTTAACAAAGTTTCTAGGCTACTACTAGCCAATATAGCCTGCGCTACGCTTAGTAAGTAGCTTATTCGCTATATCTTATACAGCACCTAGAGTAGACGCAAAGCCTCGCGAATCTAGATTAAGTATATGCTTAATAATAACCTCCTCTTCTAGCTTAGTAAGCTTCTTTAATATAGGCTCACAATTACGTTGCATAGTAGTTCCAGTGCATTAGCTACGAAGCGTGCTTTTAGGAACGTTAAACGTCGCTGCAGCGCGATTAACGCTCTAGATCTAATTCTTCTAATTAATAGCTAAGATAGCTAGGGAAACATCTACTTTATTATAGGGCAATTAAATAAGTGTTAGTTAAGCTATTATAGTTAATAGGCAACGCATTATAGAAAGTTAGTAGGGTTTATAGCTTGATTATATTCGCAGCTTACTTATAAACACGTTAGATATACTACTTATTCTAGAATATTCTAAGCTTATAAATCTAAACTTCTATTACTAATATAAAAGCTTCTAGAGTATACTAAAATAGATTATAAATATAGTATATTAATAATATAGATTAGTAGTTAAGAAAGTTTAAGAAGTTTCTTAGAGTTACTACTTAGTACTAGATAATAATATTAGTAATTATAAGCTTATTACTAATAGAACTTTCTAGAACCCCATTTTAGAAATTTGTTATTACTAATATAGATTAGTAATTAAGAAAGTTCTAGAAGTTTCTTAATATTTCTACTTAGTTCTAGAAGATTCTATTAGTAATTATAAGTCTATTACTAAGAATTAGTAATATCTAATTACTAATAGAAGTCTCGAGAATACTATAGACTATTCTAAAAACTTTATATTATTAATATAGATTAGTAATATAAGAAGAAGAAGAATATATAAAGAGTACTTTTCTCTATAAGGGCGGTACACGGTCTTACAGGGCAAGCCTCTTAGGAATAGCTAGTATAGTTAAAAGAGATAACTAAATTAAAACTTTACTAAGATAGGGAATATAAGAAAGGGACCTAAGGGGCCCTTACTTATATAGTAGGTAGTGTAAAGTATAGGCCTACACTAACTATACGCTAATACTAACTAGGAAAGGCGCTATTAGGGTGTAAAAAGAAAGGTAATAGTAAATAACTAGTAGGAAGATAGGTACAAACTATTATATAACCCCTATTTTAAGGCCTAAAATTAAATAATAAAGTATATAAAAATAGGGGTGTTTTAGCAGATTTTTAATATAACTAGCACTATTATAAGGCTAAAGAGGGCTAGAGTAGGGATAATAGGCCTCTATAGTTTTTATAGTAGCTTTAGATTTTAATTTAGGTACTATTTAGTAAATATATTAAGTAAAGTAGTTAGGGATAAATTAGTACTACTAAATTAGAAACTATATCTTAGTGTAGCGTTAGCGTTTTACTAATAGAGTGTATTCTTAGCTCTAACAATATATAAAAATATAGTTAGTTAAAAAATTTCTAGTTAGTTTATTGCGCGCTAGCGCAATTATATTATATAAGATTTTCTAGTACTATAGAAAAGTGTTTTAAAAAAATATATTAACCTAACTATATAGTTTTTAATTAGGACAAGACAGCTTTTAAAGCTATAGGGGCTATTAGTAGTAGAAGAAATATCTAGAGATAAAGAGACTATTAGGGGGTAAAGGTACTAAAAAGTAATAAATATCTAGTTACGCGCGTAAGCCTAAAGGCGTATAGGTATTAAAAAGTAATAAGTATCTAGCTAAGCACACCTATTATAGCGCTTTAACCCTATCTTTAAACCGTGGTATAGCAATATAGCCTTACCTATAGTTTTGTATATGGATTTTTTTTTAGTTAGAGTAGGCGCGCTAAGCCCGCTAAGCTCGCTTATAACGCGCTAACTTCTTCTTTTTATTAATATCTTAAAACGCTTTTCTATGTATACAATAGTAGAAGGGATATTTGCTATTATGATAATATTTTTATTAAAAACCCCTTAGTCGCTAAAAAAAAACTATAAAAAAGCGCACTTAAACTACTAAGCAAGCTTAATAGTTTTAGCGCGAAGCTTCTATATATAAAGTTTTTACAAAAAGGCTATAGTTAGAACTTTAGAAGAAGAAATAAAACTTTAGCGCAGCAATACTATAAGCTATATTCTTTCTTTGCTATTTTAATTATTATAAACCTACTATCTAGATTATTACAAATAGTATAAGTTAATATTAACTATATTAATAGGTAAGTACTATTTCTTATAAGTAGAATAAGAGTAATACGTACTAAATATACTATTACTCTATTACTATATTAAAGTTATTCTTAATAAAATTTCCTACTATCTATCTACAACCCTACTATCTATCTACTATTATAGCTCTATTAGAGTTCTATTTTGTCTATAAAATACTTATCTAGTATAAGGGATAGGTATACTTAACTATTTATAAGGCTATTCTTATATACTAGTTAGGCTAGTAGCTAGTCTAGTTTATAAAGAATAATAGTTCTATATTTCTACTCTAGTAGACGCAATTACTTCTTATTAGTACTAGAATTCTCTAGTAGGAGATATAAAAGAAAAATAATAAGATCTTTATTAATAAGCTCTAGTATAGTAAGAGTGTTATATATAGATTTTATAAGATCCTTTTAGCTATTAATACTATTAAGTTAGCTTATTTAAATAAGTACGCTATATAGTAGCGTAAGCGTAGATTACTAATAATAGTAGTAGTAATAAGCTAGGTGTGCTATATACGCTATAAGTAAATCTTATATAAGTTAGAAGCTTATAAGGTATAGGTAAAGTATAAGTAAGTTTAAAGTTTAAACTATTATTATATTATTAGATATTTAAGATTAGTTTTTAATTAGAATTAGGTACTATATATAGTATATAATAACCTTTTATCTTAATCTACTTTAACTTTAAACTATAAAAAAGGTTAAAAAATATTTAGTAAGCCGACTATACTAATAATATATTCTAAAAACTTAGTTTCTATTATAGTAAATTTGTAATTCTTAAAAGTTAGCTTAGAGATTAGTTTTTTTAAGCAAAGTAGGGCCTTGTAATTATATTCTTTGTATTGTAGAAGATTCTTAAAAAAGATAAGAATATTATTAATATAACGTGTTTTATAAGCGAGCAGCCCATATAAGTAAGCGGCCCACCCTACTAACTTTGCGCACCTCTATAGGCGTATATCTTAACCACGTTAAGAGATAATTTAGAGATATTAATAAAATAAAATAAGTAGTATCTAAAGTATCTTTTTTGTATGTATGTGAGTTGTGCCTAGTCTCTCTATATCTCTCTATACCTCTTATAGCGTGCTAGAGCCTAGTAGCTAAGGCCTAATTACTTTTTATCTTAACGCTGTTTATATTCTATTTATTAGTTAGCCTCCTTTTAAGCGAGTATATTCTCTTCCTCTTTCTTTAATAAGGTCTCTTACTTCTATATCTACTTCTTTTTACGCTGCCTACGCTTTGTTGCTGTCTTATTAGCTCTCTTAAGACTAGTAATCTAATTGCGAATTAGCTTGGCTAAGAGTATATTATTACTTTAGCCTCTCTTTTTAAGCTAGTTAATCGCCTTAATAATTAAGGCTAGTAATAAGCTTTTGTGCTATTAAACGCGATTATGTATTAATATTAATTAAGCCTTAAGCTTATATACGTTACTTAGTGTTTAAGCCTCCTAGAGGGCCTTTAGTAGAGTGGCTAGTAAAGGCGTATACAGCTGCATATCTAGCTTTAATAGGATAACCTTAGGCTAAAAGAGAAATAAGGCCTGCGCCTTAAAAAGCTAAGTAGATATTAGCTGCTGTAAATAATTGCTTAAAGGCTGCCTTAAAGGCTAGTAGAAATTCGAGCTTTGTGATGTGGTTAATGTGGTGTGGTAGTAGATTAGAGCCTTAATCTCACAGTTGTACGCGCGCTTTAATGGCGAGAAGTAGCTAATATTAAGTGGTTAGAGTAGGTAAGATAAGTGAGGCGGCATGCAGAGCGTGTAGATATTGTTCTTTTAACTTAGTAGAGCTCTTGAAACTTAAGAGACTAGTGGCTCTTATGGCTGTTAAGGATGAGTAGCTAATGCGCGCTAACTATATATGCTTAATAAAGTGCTTTAACTACTTAACTCTAAGCTTGTTAGTTGTCTAGCTATTGTTGCTAACAGCGATGGCCTAGTTGCGCGGGATATCCTCCTTGTACTAGGCAGATAGGTGGTGCTGGCTATAGTAACGACGATAAAAGGCAGGATAGTCTAGCTAGTAGTGTTAATTTCCTAGATTACTGTCACCTACTCGCGATTGCCTGGCTGGATAGCCTTTAGACGGCCTCTCCTCTCTAACTCTATTATAATAAGCTAAGTCGTAATCTTGCCTATTATAAAGCTAGCCTTGTTAAAGTTGTAGACGTTCTTATTACAGATACTATACTTGGTCTTTGTCTACTTAATAAGCTCGAACTAGCTTCTAATTAATATAGGATCCTTATATAGAGCTCTTTGCCTATTATAGGCTTAGTTAAAACGCGTTGTAAGAGAGTCTATACGCTTAACAAAGTTGCGCGGCTAGTAGACGCTAACCTAACCTTTACCACGCGCAGCTAGTAGCTTATTCGCTATATTACGTACAGCTACGTATGTAGGCGCAAGTCCGCGTTAATCTAGATCGAGTATATAGCTAATAATTACCTCCTCTTCTAGCTTAGTAAGCTTCTTTGAGTTAGGCTAGTAATTACGTTAGGTAGCCTTGCTAGCACGTTGGCATTAAAGCGTTGTTTAGAGGACTTTAAATGTCTACGCAGCACCTCTTATAGACTAAATTTAGTTTTAATTAATAGCTAAGATTGCAAGGTGTATATTAGTATTAGAAGAGGCTAGTTAGGCTTAATTTAGGGGAGCTATAGTAGGTAGAAGTTTACTCGTTGCAGAAAGTTAGTAGGGTGGGCCGCTTACTTATATGGGCCGCTCGCTTATAAAACACATTATATAGTATAGTTTTTATTATAATTACCTTTTTTACGCTCTTTTTAATTACTAAGCAGGGGGCTCTACTTTTTTGTTATGTTATTTGAGATAAAAGCCTCTATCGTCCTACCCCTAGATAGATTTAATTAACGCCACACTTATAGTATAGAAGTTATCTAGATAATTATTTATAACGCTATTAATAAACTATTAAAAGGTAGTAGGACTATTATAGAGACTAAAGGGTAAGATTCTATACTTATAATTTTTATATTAGGGTTAAAAAGTAGTTAGCGCTTTAGTCTCTAAGGTAAGCTAAATTTAGTAGAATACTTAGCAAAAATTAAGCTTAGTAAAGAGTCTTGCTCTAGAGAGGCGTATAAGTATCTTCTTAGTAAGTAAGATTACTATAATATCCTTTTTAGTAATAGTATTAAGCTAGTAGTAATTAATATAAAAGTGCTAATCTCTATCTAGTTTTTTAGCAAATAATACTAGTAAAGCAAAGCTAGCGTTACTAGGGATAATAAACCTACACTTAATACAGTTATTAATATAGGCTTTAAAGAGTTTAAGGTGCTCTAATAAAATACTATATAAAAGTAAGACTCCTTTTATTAAATACTTTAAAACGCTTTTCTATGTTAATAATAGCAGGAGGGATAACTACTATTATTATAATATTTTTATTAGAAACCTCTTAGTCGCAAAATAAACCATATAAAAGTAAGGTAGTAAGCGTAGACAGGTTTTTAGTAAGGTTAATATAGTAATTAATGCCCTTTTAGTAAGGTAGGAGGGCGTTAGAATCTAATTTAAAAAAATAGGCAGGCTTTACCCTAGCGTATCTTTATTAGGGGAGCGCTTATTCTATCTTAGTAAGTAGGTTAGCTTAGGACTTATTTTCTAGGCTGTGTATCTTACTCTTATGGTCCTTAATAAGTTTAGCTAGTTTATAGGGGCTAGTATAACTAATAATTATATTAGACTTATAGCTGCTATTTAAAGCAAAGACTACGGCGCTTACTATATTAATATTAAAGTTAGTAGTGTATAATTATTCTTATATTAGCGCCTAAATAAGTTCTAGAAGGTTAGCTAAAATTCCGTAGGTTTAGTAGGTCTACTAAATATATTTTCTTATATATATCTTTTATAAGTTCATCGTTTCTATTAGTAATTTAGTAGGGTAGAAGAAAGCTAACCTAGGTTATTCTAGCTAAAGTAGTTTTAATTTAATAGTTAACTTCTACAAAAGCTATCTAATATATAAATTAGCTTCTCTAGTAGAATTATAGTCTCTAGGTCTAGGGCTAGGGGTAATACCTAGATCCTATTGCATAATTCCTAGGGGCTAGTCCTACTAGTGGCTTTCTTAGGAAGTAGGGATAAAGTAACTAATAGGCAATTTATTATCTAATAGTTCTTTATTTAAAGAAGGCAGCTCTTCAGTCTTTACGCTACTATCTTTATTAAAGTTGTCCTTATAGCTTAGTTTCTAGTAAGCCTTTAAGTACGTTCTAATAACTAAGATAGTAGGACTAGAAAGCTAGATAGAGATTTTCTTAGAAATGCTTTAGTTAGCTTTTAATAAGTAAGTCTTTTAGTAGGTATAGTTTTACTTTTTAAGTAGGCTATTCTATTAGGTAGTATTATTTTAGTAGAAAGGGTTAGGTAGGAGAAAAGTCTATAGTAGGACAAGATTGCTAGCAAAGGTTAAATACTTATTATCTTTCTAATAAAGGCGGTAGTTCTAAGTATTAACTAGGCAGTTAGCTTGCTTAAAAATTTCCTACTAATAATAAGATTATAGTTCCCTATTTTATAGGAAATAAACTATATAGTAATACTATAATTATTAATATTAAGCTAGGCTATAAAATAGGTGTCTACTTTTGCGCTTCTTTTCTCTGCAAAGTTCTTAAGAGAAATTAGTATCTTTAGGTAAAGAGTTTAGCTTTAAGTTACTTTAATACTACCTTTATATACCTTAAACAAAGCACTAGTGTCTATTAAGAAGTTAAAAGTTAACTCTTAAAATATAATTTGCACTAGTATAACTAGCTAGAGGCCTCTAAATAGCTTAGGAACCCTTATAATCTTACTACCTATAAGTAGCAATTTTAGTTTAGTATCTGCGTTTTATAATTAATATTATAGCTTATCTAGATTAATTAGTTTAGTAACCTCTATATAAGCTACTAGGTTGAAGTAGTTTAGTAGCTTATATTTAAAGCCTTATTATCTAATAAATTACCTGCCTCTAAATTAGAGTAGTAGGTAATACTAAGTTTATTTAAATTAAGATTTTTGCTACCTATATATTTACTTATATAGCTATCTTTTAGAAATAGTTATAGTAGCTTAAATATTTATTCTCTATCTTACTATACTAAAAATAAGCGTTGTGCTTAATATACTATATTCTATTATAGTTATAAAGACGTAAGAAGAAAATAGTAGGTCTAAAATAGAGTGCTTATTTTTTAGTTACTATATATAAGGGCTTTAATCTAGAAAGTAATACCTTAGAAGGGGTCTATATACGCGCCTAAAATAAGTTTATTATATTATTATCTTAAAAATTACAGCTAGCTATAGCTATCTAGCGTTTAATTTTTAAGTAGTTAATATTAGGATCTTTTATCTCTTTCGAGAGTATTAACTTAAGACTCCTAGTTAACCTAAGCTATAATTTACTCTTCTAGGTCTTTACGTCTAGTTTACCCTTTCTAGCTAGACTCTTAAAAGCCTATAGAAATATTTAGGTGTCTATTTATTAAAGAGGAAAAGCTTATAAAACTATTTATATGCCTATTAGGAAGTAAAAGAATTATAGTAAGTCTTTTTTAGAAATTTAAAAAATAGCTTAGGTTTAAAATCTTCTTTAAAGGCCTAAGTTACTTAACACTAATTTTATATAGCCTTTTAAAGCGCGCCTTTAAGGCAGCTAAGTATAGCTTTTATAAAATTATCTTAATTTTCTATATAGTTATTACTTTAGTAGTAGTTTATATTAACTTAGATTTTATTATATGTATCTTCTAGCTAATTTTTAATATTAGGGCTAGATTAACCTTTTTATAATACTTACTAATATTAGGTAGCTTTATAGAGCGTCCTAGCTTAAATACACTAAAAGAGATAATAGAAGTGTATCTACCCTAGAATATATTTATCTAATTACTATTAGTAAGCTTAGTTTATATATATCTAGGAACTAGAGAGTAGTAAAGAGTTTTGTTTAGTTATAGAGTAGGTACTATAAGCTAGAGTAGATATTAGGGCGCTTACTATGGCGCTTACTAAGGTGCTAGATAGGGTACACGTTAGGGCGCAACTAGGTAGAATAAGCTTTACTTAGCTATATAAGAGTAGCGTAAACTATATAGTAAATTAGGCGTTCCTATGCTAGGGGCTTTAAAGGGGACTTAAATATAGTACTATAGATTAGAATTATTTTTAATAGAAGGGAGAGCTTTATTAGGAGTAAATAAGTCTTCTTTAATAGCTGCGTTATTAGTACTATTAGACTAGAATTAGAATTTTTTATTATTATATATATTATAGTACAAAGTATTTATACCTTAAGTATAGTAAAAGCTTATTTAGATATATTAGTGCGCTTATATAAAGCCTAAATAATATCTCTTTATTTAGAGTTATTTTTAAACTTTATAATAGCCCTAGCTACTAATTCTAGTAACTCCTCTAAAAGTAGGCCTTAAGAAAAGCGATATTAAGCCTAAAGCTAATAGGTAGTAAGTAATTATTTTATTTCTAGACTATGCTAAATTAATAAGTCTAGTTTAAGCTTTTCTAAAAATATACTATACTTTTTAATAGCTTTAAGTTTAGCTTTGCCTTAGTGTATAAGCTACTTAAAGTCTATTATAAAAAACTTATTACTTAGCTTATCTACTTTAAGCATAGCAACATATTTATTATACTCTATACTATTATAAGAAATTTTATAGGGGTAGACCTTTCTTAATAGCTTAATAATACTCTTCTTTTTTATAAGACTAGGGACAAAGCAACTAGTTATTTTAGAAGTAGCTATAGGCTAATTTTTATGCCTAATAGATAATAGATTGCTAATAGAGTTAAGTAGAGAAATCCTATTATAAATATTATATAAACTATTATTAGTAGAGTGTATACAAACATCCCCTACTATATTGTCTATTATAGAGTTATTATTATATTAAGAAGACTTAGGAAACGCTCTAGGGGCTAAAGGGGTCTTCTAGATAGAATAGTAGTAGCTAGCCATAGTGTAGGTAGTAGTAGGATTGCAGAAAGAGTGTAGTAAATAAACCTAGAGTAGTAAGTCTTATATAGCGTACGAGCTAGCGTATAGTCTAAGCTAAAAAAAAGATTAGGTAAAAGATAAAGTATAAAATAAAATATATAAAACTTTAACTTTTACGTTATCTTTATAGCCTAGCTCTAATTTCCTTAGCTTTATGCCTTATACCCTTGCTATAATAGCGCTAAAAGGTAGTTATTAGGCAAGTTAGCTCTATAGTGTATAGCGTAGTAGTTGCTATTTATTAATTATTAATTATTATTTGTTTTTAGAATATTAGGACTTCTAGGGCGGCCTCTCTTAATAGACCTTAGCGTAGTATTAAAGATCTTCGTCGTGTTAAGATTCTAACCAAGGTCGAATTCCTTAGCGTAGTATAATAACTATCTAGCACAACTAGTAACTAATAAAGTTCCTACCCTTGTACGTTAAGTAGAGGAGGGACTTAGAAGTAGCCTTTTTTAATAGACTTTAGGGTAGTAAAACATAAACTTTCTAGCACTAAAAATCCTTTTTAGTAACTAATAAAGTTTTTACCCTTATATAATAAGTACAGAAGAGACTTAGAAGCAGCCTCTCTTAATAGACCTTAGGGCAGTAAATTATAAACTCTCTAGCGCTAAGAATTCTTTTTAGTAAGTATTAAAGTTCCTACCCTTATATAATAAGTAGAGGAGGAACTTAGAAAGAAATAGCCTTTTTTAATAGACTTTAGGGTAGTAAAATATAAACTTTCTAGCGCTAGGAATTCTTTTTAGTAACTAACAAAGTAAAACTTCTACTAATTTAACTACCTATAGGCAGTATTTTAATAAAGGAGTAGATATTATATTGCTATCTATAGCTAAAGAAAATATTAATCTTAGTATACTATAAGGGTAGTACACAGCCTTATAGGGTAAGCCTTTTAGAGATAGCTAGTATAGTTAAAAGAGATAACTAAAATAAGACTATACTAAGATAGGGGATAAGGAAGGAACCTAGACGGCCCTTACTTATATAGTAGGCGGTATAAGGCATAGGCCTACACTAACTATATACTAATACTAACTAGGAAAGGCGCCTTCTATAAAGTAAAAGGCGCTATTAGGGTGTAAAAGGAAAGGTAATAGTAAATAACTAGTAGGAAGGCAGGCACAAACTATTACACTCTTCCTTTACTTATCTATCTATTATAAGTTACTTTTTATTTCTTCTAGGTAATAGTTATAAACTGCCTCTACTTATTTAGTTTTAAGTGGCCCTACTATATTTAATTACTACGTTTTTTTATTACATTACTAGCGCCTATATAATATTATATAACGTTACGTTATATTATATACGCACTAAGCCCTAGGACCTAAAGCGCGTTAAAGTTTTACTAATATTTCTTCTCTAGTTTTTAAGATAAAAAACTTATCATAATAATAACACCCTAACTTGCTTACCTACTACGTTACTAGATAATAGACTCTACCTTTCCTTACTATCTTACTAGATAATAGATAACCTACTATATACACGCATACTCTACTACTACTATCGCTATTGTAATATATAATAAATCGCGCGCGCTTCCTACTCCTAAGATTAAATAGCACCTTAATACTTTACTAGTCTTACTCTACCTATTACCTATAGATATTCTGTAATATAAGCATATACCTATATATGCCCTACGCCTCTAATAACTACTTATTATATATTTCTTTATTTTAGCAAAACCTTAGGTATTTTAGGTTATACTTAATCTTTCCTTTATTACTCTTACTTTATTACTCTTAGATCTAATTAAATCTTGCCTCTTATTTTCTATAAGCGCTCTAATAATAATAATTACTAGTATAGCTAAGCACTAGATAGCTAAACTAGTAGAGATAGAGCTATAAGTTAAAATCTATAGTCTTTAGAGCACCTAGGTATTACTAAATACTATAATAAGACAAACTAGCTATAGTAATCTATTTGCTATATAACTTATACTATGCTACTATACATTCTATAAGGATAAAAGGCGTCTAACCTTTATAATACCTATTCTATACATATCTATTATTAGCGTCTAGGTTATACTCCTTATTAGTATATATCTTATTATTATTATTGTCTAGCTTATTATATATATATAGGCGCGTAACTATCTGCCCTATAAAAAGCACGTTATTAGGTTAAGGGATAGCCATACTAGATTATAACCTTAAGGTCTTACGCGATAATAAATAAATGTATTATATAGTGAATAAATAAACACTTAATATATCTAGTTACACATTTTTGTACTTTATACCCAGGCAGTTATATTATTATTATTATTATTATTAACTTTAGTACTATAGCCTATAGACTATAGTATAGCTCGTAATTAACTCTATAAGGGGCTGGCTGATTTGCACATACTCTGTCTCTAAATAGTTGCTAAACTAGTCTTATTACTTTACCTTAATTTATAGCATTTTTTAGCACACCTATAGCTTTCTCTTATAGCGTTATACTGTGTACAGAACGTGCGCAAAGTATTCTTTATAATAGTTACTTTTTATAATACTTTTATATCTTTTACTTTATATATTCAAAGCGTTATAATACTACTACTTATATTTAAACTCTCTACTACTATAACTATTTTATAAGCTAGTTTTAATAAGGTATATTTTTAAAGTTATTCTTTAGCTTTTACTTTATAAGTTATTCTTTATAAGTTACTTTTTATAAGTTATACTTTATAACTTACTTTACATAGTTATACTTTAAAAGTTACTTTTTTATCGCATTGTTTATTTAGTGTTAATTACCTTTTTTAATACATTTTTTTAATTTGAGCCTGCGTAGGTTAGGATAGAAAGGCCGCTCTAGTACAGCACCTAAAATATAGTCTACTCCTAGTCTCTACTAACATAATAGTAGTTACTGTGCACTTGCCTTCTAATTATTTATAAGCACTCTAATATCTATTAAAAGTTACTTAAAGTGTATATAAAAAACTAACTCTTACTCTATTATTATTAGTAGTAGTAGTAATTGCGCTATAATTATGTGCTTCTATATAGCACACTTATATAATACGCTTACTATCTAATATTATAACTATAAGAATAAAGCGCATTTATACAACAATCTTCTCTTTTAGTAACTTATTAATAAATACCTTTATCTTGTTTTTACTATCTTTAATTCTATCCTTATTTATCTTCTTTCAAATATATAGTAATTTAAGGTATTATAGATATATAGAGTGGCAAATAGGTATAGATTAAATTGGGGTTAAGAAGTTTCCTTACGTAAGACCCTAACCTTAACCTAACCTCTACCTATAGATTTTGCGCTAGTAATAGGTATAGGTTAGATTAGGGTTATATAGGCTATAGGTTAGGTTAGAGTTACATAAACTAGATTATATTAAGTCTAACTAATTATATTTTTTATTAGCTATATACAATTTTTATAATAAATAACTATAATAAATATTCTTACTATTATAGTAGTAATTATTATATTTACTTATTATAGTAAAAGTATAGCTTTAGTGTTAAACATATATATTAAACCTAACTAAAAGCGCCTAGCTATTTTAAATCTAACTAAGCGCTTTACTATTTACCTAGTATCTATATACTTCTTATAGTACCTATTTGCTAGCTATATATCCTTAGCCTATATAGTAATCTATTTTATATATAAATAGTGTTAATATTAGTACTTAGAGGTATTAGTAGTTATTTTATAGTAGGAGTAGAGTAGTATAAAGAAAATACCTTTAAATATTCTAACTAAAAGAGCCTCTATTACCTCTTAAAGAGCAGCTAGCGTAGTAAACTAGAAGCGCAGATCTTTCTTATTATTATCTTGCGCTATTTTTCCTTAATAAGGTATTAGAATAGTATTTTCGTAATAAGAGACTTAATGCTCTTTTAATACTTTTTAATTTCCCTAAGTGTAATAGCTATATATTATTAGAATATATATATAATAAATAGCTATAATAATAATATATATACTACTTAGCTTCTAGTAGTGCTTTCTTTTTAGCGTAGTAGGCAGTGTTTTGCAAAAGGCGCCTTTTGCGCAGCCTTAGTAGCTAGCAGCTTTTTTTTATTTAAAATTTACTAGTAACTAGTTTAGAGTATCTAGCTAGCCTAGTACATACTATTATTTTAGAAATTAAGATTATATAGTAGTTACGGCTATAGAGTATTAAAAAAGTAGCTCGAAGGGTAGTAAGGTAAAGTAGTAGCTAAGTAGACAGCAAAGTAAGTAAAAAAAACACGCTAGTATTATTAGCGCCTTACTTATGCGCATAGGCCTCTATAGCTGCTTTTTATAATAATAATATATTTTTATTATTTTTATAATATTAACTATAGTTATTATATACTATTATTACACCCTATACTATAGCGTCTATTAAGAAAGAGTCTTCTAACGTCCTAGAGGACCTTTTAAGCAGCAGTCTATAGATACTAGTAAATTTTAAGTATAATAAGTAGGAGGGTCTTACTAAGGTACCTAGTAATTACAGTCTTTTATTATACTATATACTAATATAGAGAAGACTTTATATCTAGTAATAAAAAGATTAGCACTATTTTTTTATATTGCAAATAAAGTAGCTTTTAAAATAATTATCTTACTAACTATAAAGTGCTATTTAAAGGTGCACTTAGTAATAGCGCCTATACTATTATATAGAGGTCTTATAATGCACTTTATAATAAAAAAAAGGCACTAAACTTTACTAAATTAGCTAATTAAGCTGTATAATATTAGCTTAAAAAAAGCTTTATAATAAAAAAACTACTAACTAACTACTCTCTAAAGTGTAAAAGTATTAATAGCTTGCGTAAAAAAAAGAAGAGCTTATATAGTCCTACTTTAACAATTTAAAAAGTAGTATATTATTATATTCTATTATTATATATTAGTTAACTAATAAGAAGTAGGTAACTAGTTAGAGGCAAAACTAATAGCTATATATAAGAAGTAAAATAAGATTAAGAATAAAGTTAATCTAAGGGCCTACTAAGTAGCCCTAGCTAAGTGTAAAATTACTACTAATAAGAGAAAAGACCCTTCTCTACTATAGAGTTGCGTAGATAAATAAATCTTTAGTTATAGTAGTATATATAAGAAGCTCTTACGTAATATATATAAGGTAGGCCTAAAAAAGCTTAAGGCTAATAAGAAAAAGTAAAAGGACTTCTATAATAGCATAGGCAATATAGGTCTAATTACTAAGGAGTTAGTATAGTTACTAATAAGAAATAGTTATAATTTTATTACACTTATTTATTATATATCTTTACTAATAATTATTAATTACTATAAGCCTAGTCCTTTTACTAACCTTATTAACTATAGTAAAAATAGTATACTTAATAGTAATAAGGCGTATATTAAGGAAAATAATAATAAAGAGTATGAAGAGAAAATTAAGAATAATAAAAAGAAGCTTAAAGCTTACTTCTAAAAGCTACTAGATAGATACAACTCTAATATTATAAATAAGGATATAGACTTTAAGGGGTTCTTAGACTTTAGGGGCTTAGGTACTAAAAGGGGTTTAGATAATAAGAAAGGCTTAGGTGCTAAGGGGATTTTAGATAATAAAAAGGTTTTAGATAATAAGGGGGGCTTAGATACTAAGGGGGTTTTAGATAATAGTTAGCGTATAGGATAAGATAAGCTAGAGTTATAGTTTTGCTATAGCTAATTATTATAGCTAATAATTATATACTAGTTACTAAGGATGCCGCCTATAGTAGTATAGTAATAAGCTAATTACTACCTAAAACTAACTTTGTAATAAAGGGCTATATACTAGTCTAGATCTAAAACTAACTTATTATTAGTATACTATGCGCGCTATATACTATTTCTAGCTAATCTTAATATTAGTTAAACACTACTATAGTTAATTTTATAGAATTTAGTTTGTTTTATCCTTTTCTAAACTATTATTTTCTTAAATAACTATTTAACTAGTTATTATGTCTTTTTATTATACTAATATCCATATGTGCTATATTAAGTACCATATCTACCCTAGAATTTAATATACAGTCCTATATTAATAAACTAGTTGCTCTACTACTAAATGCTTTTCTTAGATATAGAATTCTAGCCCTATAGGCTAATAGGTTAGAAAGTAGAATAATTTGTCTTATCTAACGTCGTCCTTTAGACTTTTAAGAGTTAGAGATAGAAAAAAATATTTGCTATATAGAACGCGTAGTAGTTTAATACTTAATAGACTAAAAATAAATAAACCTATAACTTATACTAGAACTCTCTTACTTTTCTATAGGTAGTATCTAGACTATATTTTAAAAGGGTATAGAGTACTCCTCTAGTTATCTATATATATTCTATCTTAACTATAGCTATATACTATAATATCTAAGCGTTAACTCTACTAGTACCTAGCTAATTAGTACTAAGCACTTTATTAACTATATAAGATCCTAAGTATATATATAGTAGGATAAGCCTATTTATAAAAGGACTTTTACTTCTTAGTATAAAAAAAAGTAGATAGCTATTTTATACCCTATATACTTTCTATAGGCATTTAAAACTAAACTTATATAGGTAGTAATTAATAATAACCAGTTCTTTTAAATAGTAAAGTAACTATTCTTTTAATACTTTCTCTATTTTCTTAGGCCTAATACTGTAATAACTAGGTAATATAAATTCTGCTAGATATTTCTAAATAAATTTAACACTACTAAGGCAGCTATCCTTAGCAATATTAGTAGGGCAACTAAACTCTCTATCTTGCTTAACGCGTAGTCTGTAGCTAATTACCTTAGCCTTCTAGCTATTAATAGTTACTATATTAATAATGCTTAGTAGCTTAAAAAGAAGCTACTTAACTTTATACTAATATATGGCAGCTATACTAGAGTATTAATAGTATTAGAGGTACTATAGATTCTTAAGGATATAGAAACTACTGCGCAGAAGCTCCTAGTAATTATATATAATAATACTAGTAATAATAGTATTCTAGCTTAGAGCGTCTAGTATAAACCATTAAAGGAGAATATTGCCTAGAACTAAAAAGAGAACATAATTCTATATTTTACTTATATTGTTAACCTTATAGTTTAAGATATTATCTATTACTTTAAGTTATTAGCGCTTTTTAATCCTAACTCTAAATAGACGCTAAAGTAGCAATATATAAATAAAACTTAGGCGTAGATATCTATTCTAAATTCTCTTTGCAGGGTACGTTAGCTATTATTATAAAAAGTTATTATAGAAAGTTATTATAGAAAGTTATTATAGAAAGTTATTATAGAAAGTTATTATAGAAAGTTATATAGAAAGTTATTATAAACTAACTTGCGTATAGCTCTATACTATTTGCATTATAATTAACTAGTTACTCTAGTAATTTAAGTAATTTCTTATAATATAGAGCAACACACTACTAAAGAAGTGATTGTTTATAATTTAAAATCTTTAATTATAATACAACTCTACGTATAATATATTTAAGCGCGCACTAAAGCTTTAGGTAAATATTAATATGTAGCTAGAGAAGAAGATTATAATAAAGATAACTAGAAGATTAAACGCTTTTGCTTATAGTAATAGTATAGAGGCAGACTTTAAAAACTTTAAGAAACTTTAACTATTAGCTCTAGAAATAGTTATATTATAAGATAATTACCTTTATACTCTAAAAGTTTAAGGAGGCCACAAACTTCCTAAGTAAACACTAGAAACCTTAGGTTCTATATATCTAGCTTATTATATATAACTAGCTCTTTAACTTCCTAAATAAGATAAATAGTAAGCTTATTAAAGAGTTAAATAATATTAAATAGCTAGAAGCTATATAGGCTATAGCTAAAATAGAATAAGAGAAGTTGCGTAAGTATTACTTAAGAATAGGTAGAAAAAAAGATTTCTTATTTAACTGTATAATAATAATAGATTCTTTATTAAATCTTACAATGTATATAGTGTGTTATAATTATAGCTATTTATTATAATTATATACTAATAGTTATATAAAATAAGATATAGAAGACCTAGAATAAGTATATATACTACTAATAGTTTCTAGAGCATCTTAATTACTATAATAGCCTAATAGCTAGAGACTGTACTTTAGTCTTAAATACTAACCTAAAATAGTTGCAAGATAGTAAATAGTTTTAAAAGCCTTCTTTACTACCTAGTTTATAGTCTAGTAGCCTCTCTACCTCTAGCTAAAGTTTAGCTACGCTAGATATTAATTACAACCTAGGCCTAACTTAGAGATAGAAGGAGAAATATACCGAAGTACTCCTATAGTTTAAAAAGGGTAATAAGTTTAATATACTAGCGTGGTAGAAAGTTTACTAAATATCTTACCTCTAACTTATATAGGTTATGTGGCGTTAAAGTAACTACCTAGGGGTGACACGACAAAGGCTTTTATCTTAAATAACATGATAGAAAAAGCAGAGCGCCCTACTTAGTAATTAAAAAGAGCGTAAAAAAGGTAATTATAAAAAAAGAATATAGATTATAAAGAATCTTTTAGTAGTATAAATTTTATAAATAGGTATTAAGCACGTCTTTAATACTAGTAGAAATATAATTAGAAATTAAAGATATAATCTTATTGCTTAAATAATTTAAAAGATTATAATAGTTAAGTTTACAATAACTAATAAGCAATTTATAAAGTTATTAACTTCTCCTATAGAGAAGAATAATTTAGAGAACACAGCGCTATTAAATAAGAAAGGATAATTTATATAAGCTACTAGCTAATAAAAAGACTATTAAAACTATATAAGATTCTAAGGTTTTGGATAGCAAGCTACTAATTTCTTTTTACTATAGAGGCAGCTACTATAAAAGTAGTTAAGGCCTTAGCGCTACTATAGCCTTAGTAATAATAAGATATAATAAATATATATATTAATAGTAAAATAGCGTTAATTTTACTTTTACTTACTTAACTTAAATTTTTTTCTTATATACCTTTAGAGAGTAACTAAAGTTACTAATCTTATTACTATTAATTTTATATAATATAAGTTACGCAATCTTAATAGGTACCCTAACTTAACCTATACCTAGGAGTCTATACAACCTAACCTAACCTATACCTAGAGTCTATGCAACCTAACCTAACCTATACCTAGAGTCTATGCAATCCTAACCTAACCTATACCTAGGGTCTATATGCCGACCCCTAACCTAACCCTATACCTAAGCTAAATATCCCGAACCTATTTACTAGCCTATAGGTATAGTAAGAAGTCTTTATATCTATTACTACACCTATAGTTACTAATCTATTATTAGTTTAACTAGTATACTAGAACCGCCTTATATAGGATAAGGTATACCTACTTTCTATTAATAATCTTATAAATAAAGTAATACTCTAATGTAGATTTAGTAATTTTAAGTAAAACAGATTATTAAAGCGTACTTTCAGGCGACGTTAATAGTAGCATTAGTATTAGGGCCTAGAAAGATAGTAGAAAATAGAATAATAGTAATAGTAATAGAAGTCTCTTTAAAATTAACTTTAATATAGAAATAGAATATTAGTAAACCTATAATGTGTATAAGCTCCTATTTAGTATATATTTTATAAGTAGCACAAACCTACTAATATAATAGCTATTACTTCTAGTAATCTTTAGAAATAATAGTAGAGAGAGATAATAGTTATAGTATTATACTAGTTGCGACGCCAGCACTATCTTATACCTTTCTTCTCCCTACTCTAAACTATATTATAGCGATATAGCCTTATTATATTTTATATATAGATTTTTTTTTTGCTTAGAGTGCGTGCGCTAAGCCTATTAAGCTTGATTAGCTTACTTATAGCACGCTAACCTCTTTTTATTAATATCTTAAAACGCTTTTCTTTATATATATAATAGTAGGAGAAGTAACTACTATAATTATAATATTTTTATTAGAAACCCCTTAGTTATAAAAAAAAAACCCTAAGTTACTTTTTAAAGTTATACTTTCTAAGTTACTTTTTTATACTTTATAAGTTATACTTTATAAGTTACTTTTTATATAGCGTTAAATTAACTACCTAGGAATAGTCACGACAAAGGCTTTTATCTTAAATAATATAACAAAAAAAGCAGAGCCTCCTACTTAGGTTACTTTTTATAAGTTATACTTTATAACTAGGTCGGCTTACTAAATATTTTTTAAACCTTTTTTTTAGTTTAAGGTTAAAGTAAATTAAGATAAAAGGTTATATATACTACTATGTACTATACCTAATTCTAATTAAAGACTAACCTTAAACACCTTAATAACTCTACTCCCTATAAGCTCCTAATCTATATAAGGTTTACTTATAGCGTATATAGTATATCTAGCTTATTACTACTACTATTATTAGTTATCTGCGCTTATGTGCTAGATAAGCTAACTTAATAGTAATAATAGTAATAATAGTTAAGAGGATCTTATAAATCTATATAACGCTCTTACTATTATATAGCTTATTAATAAACACTTTATTATTCTTCTTTTATACCTTTAACTAAATAATTCTATTATTACTAATAAGGAGTAATTACTTTTACTAGAGTAGGAATTTAACCTTATAGTTCTTTATAAACTAGATAAGCTGCTAACCTAACTAGTATACTAGGACTGCCGTATAGATAGTTAAGTATACCTACTCCTTAAGCTAAATAAGTATCTAATAAATAAAATAGAACTCTAGCGTAGTTATATTAAGAGCTGCTTTAATAATAATAGTATAAATCTTTAGTATATACTTTTTAGTAATAGTAAGTACTTTTTAAGAAATAATATTAATACCTAAATAGATAGTAGGCTATAGAGAGATAGTAGGAATTTTGTTAAAAAATAACCTTAATATAGTAATAGAGCAATAGTGTATTTAGTATATATTATCCTTATTCTACTTATTAAGTAGTATATACCTATTAATATATTAACTTATATTAGTTACGATAATTAGAATAGTAGTTTATAACTTAGAATAGTAAAGAAGAGATAGCTTATAGTGTAGCTACGCTAAAGTTATATCTTTTCTAAAGTTTTAAGTAGCCTCTTTATAAAAAATTTACTTATAGGAGTCTTGCGCTAAGACTACTAAGCTTACTTAGTAGTTTAAATACGGTTTTTTTTTATTATTACCTTTTTTTACGCCTTTTTTAATTACTAAGCAGGGGGCTCTCTAACTTTTTTATTATGTTGTTTAAGATAAAAGCCTTTGTTATCCTACACCTAGACAGATAAAATAACGTCATATACTTTATAACTTACTTTTAATAAGTTATAACGTACTTTGCACTCGAGTCGATCATTCCATCGAGTTGATCACTTTGCCAAGACCCCACCAAAACGTACTATTAGCAATAGTACAACGCGATGCCTTAACTACACAACAAACCACTAGCGTTAAAAGAAGCGCGTATATAGCTTACAATCTAGGCTATTAAATAAGACGCGACACTCTCTTAGCGACGCGCTATAGCCCTCTATAACGTCTCTTAAAGTACACTTAGCAACTAACGCGCTAGAAAGATGTTTAGACGTAACTGCGCACCTAATAAAATAAGACTTACTATAAGAGAGGAGCAGGTAATTGTGCAGCATATATACTCGACCTAGACGCGCGAGGATTTCCGCCCCGGCTTAATGCTATAAAAGATATGGCCGATTCTTTACTGGCTGCACGCCACTACAAGCCAGTTGGCTAGAGGTGGCCTTATGACTTTGTTAAGCGCCAGCCAAAGCTTTAAGTTAAGTTTAATTGAAAGTACGACTACAAGAGAGCCCTTTAGGAGGATCCTGAGGTGATATAAGGCTGGTTCCAGCTTGTGGAGAATATAAAGGCCAAGTATGGTATCCTAAATAAGGACACCTACAATTTTGACGAGTCTGGCTTTATGATAGGCATAATATCGACTGGAGCGGTAGTTACAGGCTCTGAGCGTCGAGGACGGCTAAAGCAGGTGCAGTAGGGCAATAGGGAGTGGACAACAGTTATCCAAGGCATCAACGCAATAGGGGTGGTGGATCCCACCCTTCATTATCTTCGGGGGCAAGCACCACCTCTCCGCCTGGTATAAGGAGAAAGGATCTACCTCATAATTAGGTTATTGCAGTCTCTAGGAACGGCTAGACAACAAATGAGCTTAGTCTGCAATGGCTAAAGCACTTTAATAAGCATACAAAGAGGCGTACTACTAGTAGAGCACGTTTGCTTATTATCGATGGCCACGAAAGTCACAACTCGCTCAAATTCTAGGATTATTACTGCAAAAGGAGTAATATTATTACTCTCTATATGCCTCCACATTCGTTGCACCTCTTGCAGCCCACTTAACGTGGGTTGTTTTGCGCTGTTAAAGAAGGCGTATAGGCGCCAAGCCAAGAATCTAATGCGCAACCACATCACGCACATCACCAAAATCAAGTTCCTACCTTGCTTTATTGCTGCTTTTAAGGCTTCAATTACTGAAAGTAATATCAAAGGAGGCTTTCGAGGTGCTGGCCTAGTGCCCCACGACCCAGAAGTTGTGATATCGCAGCTTAACGTCCGCCTGCGTACGCCTCCACTTTGTACTATTCGCGATAGTACATGGGAGTCGCAAACTCCGCGAAATAGTACAGAACTTGGGTCGCAATCGACGCTGGTTAAGCAGAGGATTTAAAGGCATGTAGATAGTTCCCCAACTTATATAGTTAAGGCGGTGGAAAAGCTCGTCAAAGGCGCTAAGCTAATAGGGCATTCTTTAGTGTTGATAACTAAACGTAACACTAAACACTAAACTTCAAGCTGCTAATAAGGCCGCTACGCGACGTAAATCGCATAAAAGAAAGCGAGTACAGTGTAAAGGAGTCCTCACAGCTAAAGAGGGCCAGCGGCTGGCCACTCTAAAGGAGTTTAGGGCGCGCAGTAATAGGCAAAAGGCGAAGAAGAGGGTGCGCGCTGATAGAGGCGAATCTGCTTAACGGCGCTATAGACGCTGCGGCAAGCCTAGGCATAACAAAACAACCTGTAGGCAGGCAGCCTGTAGAAGTAGATTCTGAATAGATTGGCCTATTTGGACTATCGAAAATAGTTCGTGTTGACTCTGTACTATCGTGAATAGTACAGAACTTGGTGGGGTCTTGGCAAAGTGATCGACTCGATGGAATAATCGACTCGAGTACAAAGTACGTTACTTTATAAGTTATCTTTTTATAGCTATTCTTTATAAGTTTAGCTTTAAAACTAATTTACTTTAGTTTATATAATTTAATAACTTATTTATTTTTATATAATAATTAATAAAAATATTAGTAAAAAAAGTTTCTATTTATCCTCCTACGCATTTTTGTAACCACCTTTCACGCTTTTTTTGATTACTAAGCAGGGGGCTCTACTTTATTTTGTCATATTATTTAAGATAAAAGCCTTTATTATACTACCTCTAGGTAGTTAATTTAACGCCAAATTAATTCTTCTAATTTTACTTTATCTTCTTTAGAAGATAGTAATAAATTATTTAAAAATAGACTATTTACTAGAGAGTTATTACCTATTAAAAAAGAAGATAATAAAAGATTTTTAAATAATTATAATAATTATGTTTATAATACTAAATCTAGTTAATCTATTAATACTAGTAATTTAAAAGAATACTATAAAAAGAAACATTCTAGATTATTATTAAATAATAGTATAGAAAATAGTAGAGAAAGTAGGTTTTCTACTAAAATATCTACTAGGACTAATCTTTTAAGAAAAAGACCTAGTTTTATAATACTTAGTAGCAAAGACTATGGAATATTTTTATTACACTTTATAATTAGTAATAACTTACCTTTTAGTTTAGTAGAAAGTAATAGTTTTACTAATTTATTATAATATTTAAAAGGTAATTTACCTACTATTAGTAGATATAATCTTAAAAGAGAATTTAGATATAGTTTATTTTATTTTTTTACAACTAAGAGGTTTCTAATAAAAATTATTACAATATTAATATAAAGCAATTATTCCTCCTACTAATATTAACACAGAAAAGCGTTTTAAGATAGTGTTAATAAAAAGGGGTTAGTATATTATAAGTAAGCTAAGTAGACTTAGCAGGTTTAGTGCGCCTACTCTAACTAAAAAAAAATCTATATACAAAACTATACATAAGGCTATCTTGCTATATTATAGTTTAGAGTAACTTTTTTTATTGTCTTTTTTACGCTCTTTTTAATTACTAAGCAGAAGGCTCTACTTTTTTTTATTATATTATTTAAGATAAAAGCCTTTATTATACTACTTCTAGGTAGTTAATTTAATGCCACATAGTTAAGAGTAAAGAAGGTATAAAATAGCGCTAGCGCTATAACGCTGCAACTATTATCTCCTCTACTATTATCCCTAAAGATTGCTAGTAATAATTATTATATTAGTAGGTTCGTGCTATTATAAGATACATACTAGGTGGGAGCCTACACACTATAGGTACACTAACGCTCTATCTTCGCATTAAGGTTAACCTTAATAAGAAATCTACTATTATCCTATTTTCTACTATCTTTCTAAGCCCTAATACTAAAGTTGTCTTTAACGCCGCCTAAAAGTACGCTCTAATCTATTTGCTTAAAGTTACTAGATCTACACTAAAATACTACTACTCTAAATCTAAAAGATTATTAATAGGTTAAAGTAAAAAGTATACCTTACCCTATATAAGGTAGTTCTAGTGTACTAGATAGGCTAGTAATAGATTAGTAACTATAGGCGCTATAATAGATATATAGGGTTCCTACTATACTTTATTATATTACTATTAGGTTAGAGTAGCAATAATAAAGGGCAAGGTTAAGGGGTAAGAGAAGGTATTTATTAATAAGTTACTAGAGGAGAAGAGTATTACGTAAATGCGTTAGATTCTTATAGTTATTATAGTATTAAATAGTAAGCTAGTAAGCGCGTTTATATAAGTGTGCTACGTAGTAGTGTGTATATATATAGTATAATCGCTAATAATAGTAATAATAAAGCTTAGTTTTTCTATTCTATATACGCTTTAAGTAAATTTAGTAGGTGTTAGAGCGCTTATAAATATTAGAGAGCGAGTGCGCAGTTTATAAACTATCCTTATAAACTATTATTGCGTTAGCAAAGACTAGAAGTAGACTATATTTTTAGGCGCTAGACTAGAGCGGCCTTTCTATCCCAACCTACGCAGGCTCAAATTAAAAAAATATATTAGAAAAGATAATTAATACTAATAAACAATGCAACTAGAATTTAGATATACTATACAAAGAGAAAGCTAAGGATATTAAACTTTTATTAAATAATAATAATAGTAGATTTTCTATTACGTTAGACGAATGGAATTCTAGTAATAATATAGACTTTTTAGCTATTACTATAGAGTAGGGTAATACAAAACAAGTGTGTAGAATAAAGATACCTTCTTAAAAGTTATATAACTTAGTAGGTTTTAATACTATATAGATAAAAAATATACCGTTTTAAAGAGAAGGTTTAGAAAATCTAGTATAGAAGGTTCGTAAGAGCTTAGTAATCAGCGCTAACTAGAAGTATCTTAGTAAAGTTGAGAGAATTTTTTCTTAAAACTTTTAATCCTATATAACTTTTTTTTCTACATAGATAAAATTCTTTAACTTATATATATTATAGTGTAGTCTATAGGGACGATAAAACGTAATTTCTCTATTATAGGTTTATTCATAGAAATAATAATTATAAGGAAAAAGATAAAAATTAATTAAAACTAAAAAAATAGATAGAACTAGTAAATAATATATTACTAGTACTTAGTATACCATCCTTTTTAGCCTCTATAATGTTATTATAACGCTTTAGGCAAAGATAGTATACAATTATCTATAGCCTTCTATGGAATTAAATCCCACTCCTCTTACATAGCTCTTTTAAAGGCTTCTACACTAGATTTACTAGTGCTAAAGCCTAAAGAAGCTCTATTTCTTTTCCTAGACTATCTTTTAATAGACTCTAAACGTTTTCTATAGGATTTAAGTCTAGTGAATAGGGTGGATGCCCAAAAACAAAGACTTTATTCCTAGATAACTACCTTTTCACCTGTAGAGTTCCGTAGATCTTTAAATTATCCTATTAAAATTTCTAGTCTAGTTATAATTAGGATAAAGAATAAGATTATACAAACATATATATATATATATATGTATGTATTATATATATTAAAAAGAAAAAAGAAAAAAGAAGAAAAAAGAGGTACTTTACTTACCCTCTTTTAAAAAGAGGTTTTAATATAAGATTTAAAACACTCCTATATATATCTAGTGTTATTAAAGGTCCTAGTTTTAATAGGGTCCCTTAAAAACACTAGTTTTAGAACGTCCTCCTATCCAAATACAGCCCTAGAGTAAGATAGAAATATCTCGCGCTTTTAGTGAATTAGTACTAGCTTAAAAAAAAGATATAAAAAAGGTATATTAGCCTAGTTATAGAGAAAAAGGGGCTCTATAATTTTAGAATTTAGAAAAATTTAAGAACCTACTAGTCGTTCGGTTTTTGCGCTGTTTAGGTCCAATTTTCGATTTTCCCCTTTTTCCCCTTTTTCTTATATATTCTTGCCTATTACTATGCTATGCCCCCTTTAGATATTAGACTTGTTAGAAAATATTGACTTTGCTAAAGTTAATATTTTCTAGCTCTTTAACTATCTCTTTAGCCTAGAATTCTCTTCTTTTAGCTCTTTCTTTAGTTAAATAGGCCTTTTTTAGAGGCATTAAAAGAATAGTCTTTCTCCTTTTAAAACGCTCTGTAACGTCCTCTTAGTAAAGCCAAAACTATTCTCTTCTACTAGCCTCTTATTTGTCTTCTTAGGGCTTTTAGTTAAATCCCTATTAATAACTCTTTTCTTCCTAGAAGTAACCTTAGTTACTCTCCTCTGTTTTACCCCTTTTAATAAGTTATTATCTCTCTCTGTTTTTTTATTAATACGTCTAATAGTAGTTTTAATAGATCGTAGAGGCTTATTAAGGGTAGTAGCAATAGTAAACTTAGAGGTATTTGCTTTTTTAAGTAAAGAAACTTAACTTTTAAGTTTTGACAATTTTAGCTCCATTTGAGAAAATACGAAAGAGACAATTTACTAGACAAAAGATATTATATTATACTATAGTCTTAGTAATAAATCACGTAATTTAATTAACTTTTAAAATTACGTGATTTTTTAACCTGAAATAATTTCTTAATTAAGTTATATAAGTACTCCACTCTCCAAAAGTTTGCTTACATAATCTACACTAGGGCTAAAATAGTTAGTAAAATAATAGCCCAGTAGCATACTAAATAAAAAAGTTATAATGCCTTAAAAATTGACTTTTTAGAAACACTAAGTTTAGAGATAGATATCTTATGGACCCTGCTCAGTAGGCATGTACCTAGTACCTAATTTCAATCTCCTATATTTCCTCTTTAAAACGGTATACTTTTTATATTTACGTAGTATTAAAACTCACTTAGTTATACAACTTTTAAAAAGGTATCTATTTTACTACGCACTTTTTTTGTGTTACCCTACTGTATGTACATTATTATAATAATAATTTTAAACTAGAAAACTTTTTATTAGGATTAAAGACTTAAATAGTATTAAGGCCTATACTAGCCCTATTTTATATAATTTTTTAAATACTATTTTAAAAGAGTATAAATAATAAAAAAAAATATCTATTACTAGAGATAATACCTTTCCTATTAATAGCTTAGTAGATATAATAAGTTATAATTATAAAAGATAATTAAATATAGATATAAATAATACTCAATATGTAGCACATATTTTAATTATAACTAGTAATACCTTTTTATCTTTATACTTTTTTTTACTTCTATTAATACTAAAAAATTTATTAATACTATAATTAATTTAAGCAATAGAAATTCTAATTTAGAAGGTTTCTATACAACTATTAATATGTTGCCTAATACTATAAGAAGTATTAATGCTATTAGATATAATTACTTTATAAAAACTTTAACTTTATAAAATAGTAAAAGAGAGAAATCATAGTAAATATAGTATGGAAATTTTAATTTAAGATAATAGTACTAGGTGGCTTTCTACGTATAATATGCTTAATAGATTTATTAATTTTAGAGAAGAATATATATATTATTAAAGAAACTAAGTAAATCTACTAATTTTAATAAGAAAAGTATTAATATAGATGCTTATTTTATTAGTAACAAAGAATAGAATTATTTAATTCTTATTAGAGATATTTTAGAAACCTTTAGAAGGCCTACCATAAAAACTACAAGCTAGTAATTATTCTAATATATTTTATACTATATATTAAATAGGCTCTACAGCTAGCTATATAGATATTAATATCTAATACTTTGTATTTACAAGTGTGGAGAGTATATAGACTAATTATATAAGAAAAGAAAATAATATAAAAAAACTAACTTAGTAACAATTACCTATCTCTAGAGAGGGTGCAAATAGAAAGGAGAAGATTCTATAGCGTATAGGCTACAGCGCACAGGCATTACATAATTCCTATATAATACTATTATATAGTAATATTAAAACCTTAACACTTTTAGGTGCTCTTACCTAAATAGTGTATAAACACTAGCAACTTTTTATTTTTAAGGTTACTATTAGTAGTTCTTCCTTCCTCTACACAAACTATCTACTTACTAATATTTATTCTATCTATTTATTATTCTCCTATCTATATATCTCCTACTCTAGCTAGTATACTCTAGTTAATAGGAAGATTCTATTAAGTAACTATTTGTTATACTTTGCTGCTATTTGTCGGAGGCGTAATTAGGCTTATTAGTAGTAGAGTAGTAGTCTGGCTAATAGTAGTTAAGGGTAAGATTGCGCAGTTAATAACAAGATTATAGCAATAATATATTATTTGTAAAGAGTTTTTTTTTTGCTTAGTTTATTCCTTATATAATAAGTAGACCTATTTATCTTATCTATTTAGGCAGCAATATTAGGCAATTATGTAATATTAGATAAGGGGAAGAAAAACGCTAATAAGGGGTAGAAATTAAGGCTCTAGATAGAAGGGAGAGGCATATAAGGTAGGCTTTCCTTTCTTTATTCTTCTCTCTCTTATCTTCTTCTACTTTAAACATCTCTCTCTATACGTATCCCTTCTTTCTAGCTCTTTTCTTTTTTTATTAAGCTAATCCCTATCCCCCTATTTTATATAGTGCTAAACTATATCCCTTATTATATAATATCTTATTTCTATATAATTAACTTAGTGTAGATAATAGCGCTTATACTAGTAGGTCTTAACTAGCTAGGCCTCCCTAGCTTTAATACTACTATAGTAGCTCTTCTAGGCAGAAGAATACGCATTACCCTCCTAACTAGTTTCTAGGCAAACTATATATTTATCTAGGGCATCTCTATTAATATAAGTTTCTCTATTATTTACTTTTTATATAGATACTAACTATATAGAAAATAGGCTAAGAAGTTCCGTATTATATATCTATCTTTATATAATATTAATATTATTCTTATAGCTAGTATAAACCTATATCTATAAGTTACTAAGCTTATTTAGTGTAAGGGCTACTTTCGCGCGCTCCTTATCTAGTCGCGTAGTATCCTTAGAGGCACTATATACACTTACTACTATAGTAGTAACTCTTGCCCTAGACCCTTTACTAAGTGTTATATAGTTCTTATATATAGTAGAGCTATAGTGCTAGATATAATTATTGCATAGAATAGAGCTAAATAGTAGAATAGACACTTCTAGATATTATCTATAAGTACTAGAATAAAAACTCCTCTCTAAATAAATATATACTATATCTCTTCTTTTTCTATGCAAATAATAGATAGGATAATACGCATTTTTTTAAGTAATATGTGTGTATAAAAAGCATTAAATAAATAATATATTATATAAAAGAATAGATAAATAATAAAGAAATAGTGCTATAAAAAGGCTAGAAAGAGCTTATATAGGCAGGCTTAAGGTAATCTACTAATGCTTTAATAGTAATTGTTAAGGTATTACTAGAGATTAAGGACTCTAAAGCCTAGTTTAGGGCCTTCTTTATATAGGCATTAGTAGGGTTATCCTTCCTATTAATCTATCTAATCTTAGAAAATCTTATAGTGCTTATATAATTTATAGAGTGACATAATATTAATTATAAAACACTTCTTATTTATAGTTTCTAGTTATATAAGATAGTTATAGAGAGACTTTAAATTAATATAGATAACTATAAAAATTAGTAGCAGACTAAGCGTGTATACAATCCTTTAGAGAATTATACTAATAGTAATAGTATTATTAAAGCCTTCTACTATACTATATAGCTCGCTAGCAAGAATGCACCTTATTACTCTCTTATACTTAGTTAAATTCTAGTGTACAATATTTGCCAGAATATTAAAGTTATTGCTATTACCTATATATAATACTTATTACCTAAAGCGATTAGAAATTCTAGCTATAAGCTTAGGTTCTTGTTATTAGCAAATAAGCTATTAGTAAAGATAAACAGCTTTATATAATAGAGATATAATAGTATAAAGGTAAGAATACACTTACTATTATTAATCTACTATTAGATTTATATATTTAATATCTTAATATCTTTGTATAAGGGTAATATAGTCTAAAGCGATAATAAACAAATTAAATACAGCTTCTAGTCAGCATATAAATGCAATGTAGGCGCCTCTTACACGCTACTCTATATATTTCTACGTAACATCCTTATCTTCTAAGTTAATTATATAAAGGCCCTTTGCTTAGCCTTTCTATATAAGAGAACTATAGTATTATACACAAGCCGAATTCTTCTACTATTAAACTTAATAGGTTAGTTCTTAGTAAGAATAGTCTTATCCTTTGTATAGAAGGCTACTTTCTTTAACTTTTCTTCTTCTCTTTATATAAAGTTCTTATTAATAATGCTAAGAGTATTATCTGTCTAAAGGCTAGTAATTCTAAAGGTGTGCTCTCCTTTATTAGTAATAAGCAGATATAGATTATACAATAAAGTCTTTATACTAAGTCTCTTTTTATAGTAGTTATAGTAGATCTTAAACTAATAAAGACCTAATTTAGCTACACTATAGAGTAGTTATATAATATAAAAGATTGTGTCTTATAAAAAATTTATACATAGTTCCTTAGGTAGTCTAGTATAGAGCGTGTAGTTTAGTTTATTAGTAGACTAAATATAGGCCTAGGTAATATTTCGCAGTTTAAAATATGTTCTATATATTGTCTAAAGGCTTACTCTCTAATGCAAGAAGTAGGCGCTAGCTTATTCTTTAAATAGTAGGTAATTAGGTAAGAATTTTATGCTTTTTCTTATTAGAGTGGCTAGTAAACATAAGGCGAAACTTCTTATATAGTTAAGTAGTCTTGCCCTGAACTTCTTATACAATGCGGAGGTTAAAGATTCTACCCTTATCCTTAAATAGGTTAAGGAGAAGAATCTTAAATATACTATTAGCAATTAGAGCGTTTATCTCTATATAGTCTAACTCTTTAAAAGGTGCTCTAGGTGTTATAATTATACCTTCTACACAGAGCTTTAGAAATAGTTCCTAATTGCTTATCTCCTTTTAGGAAAAAAAATATAGTATCCTTCCTTAGGCAGCCTCTCCTCCTCTTCTCTAGAGAATCTCTTTATATAGGGGCAGTATTATCTACTTTATATAATAGTAGAAAAGTATAATCTTCTTTATAATAGTATAGCTTAACTTATATATAGTAAAACTTTACTAGACTGTTTTCTAGATTAAGAATTATATCTCTATTCTTAATGCCCTTAATTTTTATATAGGCCTGTCTATCTACCTTTCTCTCTTTAGACCATAACCTTAGATTTAAGTAGGAGCTTAAAGACTTTGTACGCTACTAATAGACTATTATAGATATTTAGCGCATAAATAATATTAGTCTTATCTCTTTTCTTTTATAATATCTTTATTGCCTTTTATATAGTATTTGTACGTATAATAATATTAGGCAATAAAGAAAAATCTATATTAATTCTAGGATATGCGCCAAAGACTAGCAGTGTGGGTATAAGGCTATCTAGGCCTATAGTTTTATTAATAGCTTTAATAGCTATTTAGAGAATGTCCTCCTTATTTTATATAATTTTCTAGTTTAGCCTTAAGAATATTAAAGACTTTATAAAAAGGTGCGTGCGCAAACGCTTAACCTTCTCTATTACCAAATATACTTCTATAGGCATTTGCCTATAGGTTACGCTAATAACTTTTACGCAGTTTCTAAACTTATCTAATATAAAGTTTGTACCTAGGTTATATATAATATAGTTAGGTAGATCTTAGTAGATATTAATTTAGTATCTATAGAGGGCTTCTTACGCATCTTATGCAAACATTAATTTTAAAGAAAATTATAGCTTAAAATAATATATCTATATTCATAATATATAGTGCGTCTCTAGTTCTAATACGTATAATATTAATAATAATCTTATAGTTAAAGTAGGTGTTATCCTTAATAGTAAACTTAAAGTAACGTAGGGCTTATTTGTGCAATTAATAGTGGTGGCAAAACTTCTAAATTTTATTTAGTATAGTGGCATTTACTTTATAGCTAGTATTAGTAAGTATTTTCTAAAGTCTTTCTATATAAAAGTATCTAAATTGTTAATAAAGACAACAAAGTTCTTATTTAGTAAAAAAAAGACATGGTTTTTTTCCTTACTAATATTAAAGAAAGAGTGTCCCTATTTATATATAATAGGTATAGTTATGCCGTCCTTTTATATAATAATATCTAGAATATTATTAAAGTAGGCACCTAGCTTATTAGCATCTACTAGTAATAGTAAGAATAGTGTTAGAGTGTCTAGAACATAGTAGGTAACTATTCCTATTAGATTTATAATTTATACAGTTTCTAGAGGTTCTTATAAGTTCTAATCTTTAAAGCTAATACTAGTGTTGCTAGATGTCTAATTAATCTTTATATAGGGGTTCTTTTATACGTATGCCTCTAGCTATACTTTACTAATAGTAAAAATCCTTACTATATCTATATTTTATAGTTTACCTTAGTATATTATATAGCATTAATCTTTAAGGATAAACTATTCTATATACTCCTCTAGCTTTGTCTTATAGATATATTCGCTAGTTGTGCGGTAAAGATAGGTAGTAGTAGTTAGGTAGGACACTTAATTATTACTATTCTTATTATCTTTACTCTACTCCTCTTCTTTGTGCAAAGTAGGTTTCTTATTATTATACCCTTTTATATTCTAAATATAGAACTAAATAGTTTTATATAAAGGCGTTTTATTATTATGCTTTTTATAGAAGGTAATATACTATCTTATTACGCAGGTACACTTATTGCGCGGATAATTAGAAGACTAACAACCTTCCTCATAGTATATAAAATACTTTTTTAATCTTAATAAGATCTAAATCGCGATAATAATAGTATAAATTGTCCGCAAAATCCTTATCTATAAGGGGCTAGTAGTCTGTCTCTTTATATAAAAAAGTTATATTTGCAATTAGTGTAGTATATATTAACCTCTTATAGGTACTAATTAGATTAGCAATTAATTATAATTTGGATTAACGTATAAAGATTAGTAAATAGAGCTTTATAGATAGGCTTAGGGGTAAATATAGCCTACTCTAGTTCTAAGTGTCTATAGTATATTTATTTAAGAGTAGTATAGAGAGAAATGTTTCTAGTAAAGTCTACACCTAATACTTTCTATATAAGAGTAAGCCTATTAATTATTACATCTAGGACTTTATATAGACTTTTATTAGAGTTTTTTTTTTGCGCTAGTATTATATAAAAGTTATTATAGTCTAGTCTATCTAATACTAGTTATAGTTAATAGTAGTGTTAAAGTAACTATTAAGTGCTTTATATAAGCACTTTTATAATTGTCTAAGGCAAATAGTATAAAGGTAATACTATGCCGCATAGCTAGTAAGGATATCTAGAAAGATATCTAGGTATTAATCCTTAGTATTATCTAGGCGTCTGCATATATTTTATAAAGATCCTAGTCTTATCTACTAAAATATTATATAGAGCTCTAGTATAGTTATTATCCTTATTCTATGCCTTTTAAAATTAGATTATCTTGTTAGCTAAAATTCTCTAAGAAGGTAGGTTATGCTTAGGCGGAAGTTTGTATAGATTAGATTATAGCATAGACTTAGTCTATATAGATTAGTATAGTGCCTATAATTTATATTTAACTAGTAGTAGTTCTATTCTATACAGTATTTAATAATCGTAAGTAGGTAGGCAAAATAGTACTTAGGTAATATGTGCAAAGAGTAGTAGGTTATTTAGTTATTTGTATAAATAAGATTGTCCTTAGTATTTATATAAAGGTTTTCTTAAGATGTCTATAGAGACCTATAGCTATATAGGTGCCTATAGTAGCAGCAGCTTACTCTATTTAGGTTTGTACAACAGCCTAACTAGCTTAGGTATCTTTAAGATTAGCCTTAGTATTTGTATATAAGGAGTTAAGCAGGCTAGTAAAAGTAGTAATATATAAGTAATATCTATATTACCTTAGGCTACTTTGTATATAGTTTACTAGTACTTATAGCTCTAGTATCTATTCTTAGTATAATGCCCTTTTCTTCTAGGACTACAATAAGCTCTCTTCTAAACGCATAGTTTAACTTTAAAAAATAGTGTTCTTTCTATTCTTTAAAGTCTTTCTAGAATAATTCTAAGAAAGCTATCTCATTTTAGTATAATAAATAATAATTAGCAATAGTACATACTACGTATAATTATATTTCTAATCGAGAGAGAGATTATCTACTAAGCTAATCTTATTCTTCTAGTACTTAGGTCTTACTCCCTTGCGCAGTGTTGCCTCTAATATTCCTATTCCTTTAGTATACTTATTATATAGTCTAGTATATTTAGGCATATTAGTGTTATCTTATAAGGTAGAGGTGGTAAAGGTAGAGGCTTTATATAAAGTAGTAGTAGGGGTAGTTATTATATAACTAGTTTGTTTAATAGGTTAATTATATAAAGAGTCGCACTTTATTAGGGTTTATTATTGTCTAACTATATATTTATATAGTTACTAGTAGTGTGCTTAGTGCACTATCTTCTCTCTTAAATCTTATATAGTAGTAATATCTACTTACTAACTTAATAAAAGAGTTAATCTACTATCCCTATAGATAAGGATAGGTTTTATACGTCTTATACAATTACTTTCTTTATTTTATATAGTAGCAATAGTTACTTACTAACTTTATAAAGGTTTAATTTGCTATTTTCTTTCGTATAAAGAATAGAGTATAATAAAAATAAATTATATAGCTAATAATAACTTATATAATCCATTTTCACTCTTGCTAATATACAGTTAAGGATTAGTTAACTACTTATTAGTGTTAAATAGGCTCTATAGCTAGCTATATAGACATTAATATCTAATACTCTATATTTATAAGTGTAGAGAGTATATAGAATAATTATATAAGAAAAGAAAATAATATAATAGAATTAACTTAGTAGTAATTACTACTTGTCTCTAGAGAGGGTGTAAATAAAAAGAAGAAGATTCTGCAGCGTATTAGGCCACGGCGCATAGGCATTACATAATCCCCACATAATGCTATTATGTGGCAATATTAAAACCTTAACACCCTTAGGTGCCCTTATCTATATAGTGTATAAACACTATATCTTATATATAAGTAGGGGGCTCTGCTTTTTTTATTATGTTATTTAAGATAAAAGCATTTAATGTCCTATCTCTAGGTAGATAAATTAACGCCACATACCTTATATAACTAAAGTTATACAAACTTTAGAACGTTATACTCTTAGTAATATAGAATAATTTAATTCTTTTTTAGCTATAGCTATTTAGAAGCTTATAATAAACTATTATATATTAATTAAAAGATTTATATTTATCTATAGTATTAAATCTCTAGTTTAAATTAGAAGTTCTTAAAGAAAGGCATTTAAATTGTCCTTATACTATAATAAAAGAAATAGAAAAGTATAATTATAAAGTTTATTATAAATATAAGAATAAATATTTAAGAGATTTTTAGAAATTAGAGATTCTACTATAATAATAATAATAAGTAATAATATAATAATAATAATAATAATAATAATAATAATAATAATAATAATAATAATAATAATAATAATAATATAATAATATAATAATAATAATAATAATAATAATAATAATAATAATAATAATAATAATAATATAATAATAATAATAATAATAATAATAATATAATAATAATAATAATAATAATAATAAGTAATAATAATCATTTTATTACTAGTGATAATAACCTTTTTATTACTAGTAATAAAATATTAATAATTCTAATAAAGAAGAAATAGAAATATATACTTAGAAGAGAAAAGAGTTACTAATAAAATTATAAATAAATTATTATAAAGGTAATAATAATAGGTTTCCTATTATTTATAATATAGCTAAAGACTATTTAGCTATACCTTCTATTTCTATATCTAGTATAACTATATTTAGTAAAGTAGATAATATAGTCACTAAAAAAATAGATTATTACCTAATACTATGAAGCAATTAATTAGTTTAAAGGCTTGAAATGTTATAAAAGACAAAGAAGAATTAATAAATAATAATAAATATAGTTTTTAATAAAGATAAAGAATTAAGCAGTAATAATTTAGAAAATATAGAATTAGAAAACTATAGTAGCTCTACGTCTATTAG
Source organism: Laburnicola sp. JP-R-44 (assembly GCA_009805535.1). Classification (NCBI taxonomy): domain Eukaryota; kingdom Fungi; phylum Ascomycota; class Dothideomycetes; order Pleosporales; family Didymosphaeriaceae; genus Laburnicola; species Laburnicola sp. JP-R-44. The sequence continues at coordinate 1,848,044 of SELF01000019.1, read as the reverse complement.
TACTTCTTCTACTAATAAAGAATAAACAATTTAATAACTATATTATAGTATAAACTTATATATACTAAATAATAATTTAAGTCTAATTTTTACTATTAGAATACTTAATTATATGCTATTATAGAGTAATACTATCTAGTTACTTTATTTATTATTATATTACTTTATTTATTTATTTATTTATTTTCCAATAGTTAGTTTTCTTTAGATAGTAGCTTAATAGATTTTTTTTCTTTTAATACTTTCTTAGTTAAGATTATTATAAAATACATAGTATTATACTTCTTTGCTAATATCTTTTTATATAATATTAATAGGTATTTTTTAAAGTCTACTTATTAGACTACTATATATACTATATATTTAGTACTCTTCTAGGCAAGAGTTATAAACTGCCTCTACTTATTTAGTTTTTAAGTAGCCCTACTGCGTTTAATTACTGTGTTTTTTTATTATATTACTAGCGCCCATATAATATTATGTGCGCGCTAAGTCTAGAGCGCGTTAAAGTTTTTCTAACGCCTCCTCTAGCTTCTAAGACAACCTACAACAACAACACCCCGCCCGCCCGCCTGCTCGCCGCGTTACTAGATAATTAACTCCTACCTCCTACTTTTTACTGGCGCTATAATCTTAAGGTCTTATATAATAATATACTCTATGTGTAAGGGTAAATAAACACTTAATCCAGTTATAGATTTTTATACTTTATACGCAGGCTATACTATAGTCTTATCTTTAACTTTAACTTTAGTATCTATAGACTAGTAGTATACTGTAAGTAACTACCTTATTAGTATAAGAAGCTAATTTACACGTGCTAATAAATAGTCTCTAGCCTAACCTATCTTACTACTTTATCTTTTTTTAATACGTTCTTAGTACACCTATAGCTTTCCCTTATAGTGTTGTACTATATACTAAAAAGTCTATAATATTTTTCTTTCTAATATATTTAGTATACTATTTTTAAAATTATATATATATTTATATTATAAGTTTATATTCTATACTCTAATATATCTATTTTATACTTTATACTTTATACTTTATACTTTATACTTTATACTTATATACTTTATACTTTATACTTTATACTTTATACTTTATACTTTATATACCTATATATTTCTATATTTCTATATCTCTATACCTATATACCTATATATTTATATACTAATATATTTATATAATTATATACCTATAGAACTATAAAACTATAATAATAATTTTTTTAATTTTTACTTAATATTATATATAACTTACTAAGTAGAAGGCTTTGCTTTTTTATTATATTATTTAAGATAAAAGCCTTCATTATTCTACCCCTAGGTAGTTAATTTAATAGTATCTATATAACTTAGTTTTTAATTATAAGAAAGAGAAATATTGTAGACCATTTAGTATACGGTAAATTTTAAATATATAGAGCTTAGTATTAGTTTTAAAAATAAATTTTATTAATACTAGTACTATATAGTATATAATATACTATTAAGGTTTTTATATTTATTATTATTATACATTATATATATATATATATATATTATTTATCTTTTAAACTTACTAGCTTTAAAGCTAAATTATAAGCTAACTATAATAGTTACTACTAAAGTTCTAATATATATAAAATTTATAGTTTTTTTCTCTAGATTATAAAAATATAATTTTTATTAAAATCTCTTATTTTACTTATAAGTAAGGTGACTATTACTTAGTTTACTTATAAGCGACGCTTTATCGCTTATAAGTAAACTAAGCAACGCTCTAAGTAATTGCTTAGTTTCCCCTATTACTGCCTCTAGGCACCTATATAAAAGCACACGTGTCTATTATATATAAATAGATACTAGCAAACTATATAGCTAAAAGCTAAAAGTTTTGTTAATAAAATCTTATTCTTATTACTAGCTAGACTAGGTAAGTATATTAGCGAAGCGAAGAATAAATGTTACTACTAGCTAGTAATAGGAACGTTACTTATTTACTTATTTACTAAGCCTACTTACTAAGGCCTTTTTACTTTCTAATTTATAGAATTATTAATAACTAAAATTCTAATAATATAGGTCTAGATATATTAATAAAAATTTTAAGCGTGCGTGTGCACTTATATAGTATCTAGGTAGCTCTATATACACCTATACACTAAAAGCGCTCTAAGCGTATCTATATAATACTACTTTTTTTTAGCGTACGTATATATAAGGTTAGATAAGAAATACGTACTTATACTATTAGTATACCTAGAGTACCTATATTAAAAAACATTTTAAGCGCGTATATATACCTATAGTACTTAGGCGGCTCTATATATACCTATATATACTAAAAGCGCTCTAAGCGCATTTATAATACTACTTTTTTTTAGTGTGCGTATACGTAAGGTTGCGTAAAAATACGCACCTATACTACTAGTATATCTAGAGCATCTAGAGTATCTATACAATTAAAATAATACTAATTAGTTAGTAAGTAAAGCTCTCTTTAATTAGCTAGAATTTAAAAAAAACTTAGTAAGCTACTTAGTAAACTGCTTAGTAAGCTTTTAAAAAAAGATTTCTTAAAGTATAAAGTTAAAGTCTCTTACTAGATAGTAATTACTAGTTAATAAAATAGTACTAATTACTAGTATATTATATAAAATTTCTACCTAACCCTAAATTCTAGATTTTATAGGTTTAAAAATAGAAAAAATATAGTTTTATAATTATTTAAAAGAATTAGATTAGGCGAAAATTAGTGGCTTAGTAAAAAACACACTATTTTAAAAAGTATAAACTTTAGTAACTTTTTAACTAATATACTTTACACTCGAGTCGATTATTCTATTAAGTTAATTACTTTGCTAAGATTTTACTAAAACGTACTATTAGCAATAGTATAACACGATGCCTTAACTATATAATAAACTACTAGCATTAAAAGAAGCGCGTATATAGCTTATAATTTAGGCTATTAAATAAGACGCAACACTCTTTTAGCGACGCTCTATAGCCCTCTATAACGTCTTTTAAAGTACACTTAGCAACTAACGCGCTAGAAAGATATTTAGACGCGCGACTACGCACTTAATAAAATAAGACTTACTATAAGAGAGAAGTAGGTAATTGTGTAGCATATACTTAACCTAGACGCGCGAGAATTTTTACTCTAGCTTAATACTATAAAAGATATGGGCCGATTCTTTACTAGCTGCATGCTACTATAAGCTAATTGGCTAGAGATAGCCTTATAACTTTATTAAGCGCTAGCCAAAGCTTTAAGTTAAGTTTAATTAAAAGTACGACTATAAGAGAGCTCTCTAGAAGAATTCTAAGGTAATATAAGGCTAGTTTCGGCTTATAAAGAATATAAAGGCTAAGTATAGTATTTTAGATAAGGACACATATAAATTTAATAAGTCTGGCTTTATAATAGGTATAATATTAACTAGAGTAGTAGTTATAGGCTCTAAGCGTTAAGAACAGCCAAAGTAGGTGCAGCAGGGCAATAGGAAGTAGATAGTTATCCAAGGCATTAACGCGCAATGGGGTAGTGGATTCTACCCTTTATTATTTTTAGAGGTAAGCACTACCTCTCTGTCTAGTATAAGGAGAAGGATCTACCTTATAATTAGGTTATTATAGTCTCTAAGAATGGCTAGACAATAAATAAGCTTAGTCTATAATGGCTAAAGCACTTTAATAAGTATATAAAGAGGTGTACTACTAGTAGAGTATGTTTACTTATTATTAATAGCTATAAAAGTTATAACTCGCTTAAATTTTAAAAATTACTATAAAAAGAGTAATATTATTACTTTCTATATATCTCCACATTTGTCGCACCTCTTATAGCCACTTAATATAGGTTGTTTTACGTTGTTAAAAAAGGCGTATAGGCGCTAAGCCAAGAATCTAATACATAACCATATTACGCACATCACGAAAATTAAGTTTCTACCTTACTTTATTACTGCTTTTAAGGCTTTAATTACTAAAAGTAATATTAAAGAAGACTTTTAAGGTGCTAGCCTAGTGCCCCCACAACCTAGAAGTTGTAATATCGCAGCTTAACGTTTGCCTACGTACCGCCTCTACTTTATACTATTTATAATAGTATATAGAAAGTCATAAACTTTATAAAATAGTATAGAACTTAGGTCGCAATTAACGCTAGTTAAGTAGAGAATTTAAAGGCATATAGATAGTTCCCTAACTTATATAGTTAAGGCGGTAAAAAAGCTTATTAAAGGCACTAAGCTAATAGGGTATTCTTTAGTGTTAATAACTAAACATAACACTAAACTTTAAGCTACTAATAAGGCCGCCACGCGACGTAAATTATATAAAAGAAAGCGAGTATAGCGTAAAGAAGTTCTTATAGCTAAAGAGGGCCAGCGGCTAGCCACTCTAAAGAAGTTTAGGGCGCGCAGTAATAGGTAAAAGGCAAAGAAGAGGGTGCGCACTAATAGAGGCGAATCTGCTTAATGGCGCTATAGACGCTACGGCAAGTCTAGGCATAACAAAATAACTTATAGGCAGCCTATAAAAGTAGATTTAAAATAGATTAGCCTATTTAGACTATTAAAAATAGTTTATATTAACTCTATACTATTATAAATAATATAGAACTTAGTAAGGTCTTAGTAAAGTAATTAACTTAATAGAATAATTAACTCGAGTGTAAAGCATATTACTTTATTTTTATTAAAACTTTTTTAAAATTTTATATGCTATATTATTAGCACTATATATTTATATAATAATATTACGTAATATATATAATAACTAGTAAAATAAAGATTTTTTTATTAATTACTAACTAATTGTATAATAGAAATAGCATTTTTAAATTAAATAATTAAAGACTAGTATTTTCTCTATAAATCTATTAAAAAATTAAAATTGTAGCTCTACTAGTAAAAAATTTTAAAGCTTTAAAAAATTACTTAATTAGACTATTTATATATATTTATATAAGTCTACGCATACTTATATATCTCTAAGTATTTTTATACTAGTAAATTGCCTATGTAAAAATGCGTATAGATGCGCACATCTGCGTATAGTTAAGTAGCCTCTTTAGAAAAAACTTTTCTAATGTAATAGCTATAAAAATATTAAAAAAGTATTAAAAAATATTAAGAAATAGCTAAGATATAAATTATTTATAAAAGTTATAAGTAATTACTCTTACTTATAAGTAATTACTTATTTTTAAATTTTTTTTAAAATATCTTTTTTATTTTTATTTTTATTTTTTAGATTTTATTATATAGTTTAAGCTTACAGCTATAAAAAGTATATTATAATATATATTAACTTTTATAAATAGCTAGTAAAAAGTAATAATGTGAGTGATTTGCTTGGCAAAAGAGCGAATGAGTAACGCCCCCATCACTGCTGCCAGCTGGCGTCGGTCGCTTGGTCCATCAGTCAAGCCTTGACTCTTGTCTTGGATGCTTCTGTGATGGTCATGATGGGTGCCCGGGTGAATACCTAGATGGGTAAAAGGGCGCACAGTTCCGTCTGGGACAAGCTGACTGATGTCAAATGATGCGAGCAAGGCCTGCGATAGCCACGCCTTCAAACTTGGACGTATCATCGCTGTTCAGAGACCTCGCCACGAGACGTAGTACGATCAAGACAACGCTGAGAAAGACAAGTTATGCATGGTATTGCAGCAAATGGGGGATATCACATAAAACCCAACCGAGAGAAGACCTCGTATCAAAACCCCAGCCAACATGCCGAAGCAAAACCATGTACTCAGAAGCCACAAGACAACGCCAGAATGCCGCCATGCAGACCAGCATAACAAATGACCCACCCTGAGCCCTAAGCGCTGTTCAGCCCGAGAGAAAAACGCCGTACCCAATGCCGCTATAACTGTTGCTTCAAGGAGAAGCTGTAAACGCCGAGAATTGTATCGTAAAAATCATGCGCGACGTCGGAAATTCCGCTCGTATATATCATCGTAACGCTCTCGAAAGCCATCGATCCCACCATTTACGCACACCCAGAATGCTCTCCTTGCCGTCGTTGTGTCCGTCCTGGCCTGCAGGGTCGCCTAATATCGCCGAGAAAAACCAGAAAAAGGCGGCCGTCCAAGCGGCTATCGCAACGCCAATGGCGATGAAGGGTGATAATAGATGGACAACCACCAGCATTGGTGCGCTGTGATGCGTCGAGTCTGAGAAGGAATATATCAGGTGAAGTTGCAGGTTTAGCGGCGGCGCGAGGAAGGTGGTAAGCTGCGTGGAGAGCGTGGGCCGCGAGGAGAAGAAGAGGCGGAAGGGCTGGAGGAGCGATATGAGCAGTGCGACCATAGTCCACAGCATGATCAGGAAGGAGAGCAGTGCGCAGGGCCCAGAAAGGTAGAGCTGCATTCGGTCAGTACGGCGTCCGTTGTTCAGTAGATAGTCATGGTCCTACCAAAAGCTGCACAGGCTTGTCCTCTGGGCCCTTCTCGTAGTATTCGCCTGCGTCGTAGACAACGGCCGTCGTGTGCCGGATGGACGCCGAGGCATGGGTAGGTGGCGGCGAGCGGTGCGGAGAGCCGCCGGCTTTCTCTGGGTCGATGTGGGCGAGCGGGGGGTACGGCACCGCATCGATCGTGTCCCGTGAACGCTGGACGTCGTCGCTTGAGCGATGGCGTCGCGCAGAAGCGAGGCTGCTGGCTGGACTGGGCGGTGTCTGTGCCGGGAGGTTGGGCGAGAACGGGTGCGAAATGACGGAATCGTGCGCGTGGCTCCTCCTGCTGCTGCCCTTGCTGCCGCGCGCTGCTGTCCGGGGCGCATACTCGTCCTTGTCGTTGTACGCATACCCAACGTCGACGGGCGCTCTGGGGTAAGGAGGCAGAGGGCCGCTGTGGTGATGAGGCGCAGCGGCGGCGGGCGCCGGTGGAAGTTGAGGTTCCATGGCCGTCTGCGATTGGCTAGGCTCCTCGGAGCATCAATGGCGACTGCAGGGTCGTATAGTGGGCGGATGCAGACGAGCAGTCGGTCATGATATAGCTCAGACAAGAGTCTGTCCCCTCAGGAGAGGCAAGACAAACGGTTACATACAGTCGACTCTCAAGACCTTGGGGGAGGGTCTTGGGCTTGGCCCTATACACCAGCTCCAGGGCCAAGGGCTCGGCGAGGTACTGGGCAAAAGGCATATGGTTGCGGACTCCAATCACGGCCACCGCGGTATGACTGTGGTCGCGGACGTGCCCTCGCCCACAAGCCGGAAAGCACGGCAGGAGGGCGTCCGGCGTGTTGGACATGAAGCTCCTCTGCTCGTCCGCCCTCTTGGCTGCGCCAAGCGCCGACAGACAGCCAGCCTGAGCCAGGCCTCTCCCTCTCCGCTCCCATTATTACCGTGGGCTACAGGCACGACTGCCTCTGCGCCGCTGCGCCGTCGTGCACCCTGTGTGACGGCAGCCGCCCGCATTGTCCGCTGCGCAGAGCCCAGCGCCCAGCGCCCGAGCTCGCCGCGCCCCGGCAGCGCAAGAGACACGGCGGTGGTGCAACGTGAAGGTCGCTGGAGCGTCTCGGCGCCGCCATGTCGTCGGTGCTGGTGCCAGTCGAAACCGGGTCCAAGGCTGCTCGGCTGAGTGGCGTCACGTGAAGCCCAGGTCCCAAGCGGGCGCTGAAACGCGGAATAACCTGTCCACTGGAAATAGGCCGGTGGTGAATCGTGATGAGGACGGATGGGAACCCGCTGTTCCGTTCACTGACCGTCGTCGTGCAGTCACCAGCAGGCCGTGTTTCCATGGCGTCGCTGCCAACGCTCCAGGTGCGTGCTGCGCTCGGCGCCGTGGGCTCCGCTGCTCGGTCTTGGTAAGTCCTTGGGACCACTGCTCCATGAGTAATGCTGAGTCCTTGTTGGCGCCGTGGAACCTTCGGCACTTCGTTCGCACCGGCGGGGCGGTCTCCGGGGATGCCTAGGTAGGCAACACCGTGAAGCTATGGCAGGCCGCCATTTGATGTGGTGGACGTGGTTGTGCTGCTGCACTGCCCAAGTAGGCGGTGGAAGTCGCTCCTGCCACATCGCGGAAAAACGTTGTCGCTATTACAGAAGGAGCGTTCGGACGCATGGAAGGCACCGAGTCCACAGATAGAAGACCTTGCGATAGTATCATTAGCTACTGATGAGGAAACAAAACAGACTTTTCCATGTTCCAATCTCCAAGTAGGCGCTATCAAAAAGTTATCACAGCTCAGCCCCGCTAGACTGCCTCCAACTCCGCGCTATCAAGAATATATCACAGTCAACCCCCCGTGCCCCCTAAAAGACCCTCCTGTGTGATCTATCGCAAACTCATACACAACGCCCGTGAAGATACTTCAACAAGCGTAAAGACCAAACAAACACATATACCACCCTATGATGCGCAAATCAAGTCTCCGGCACATCAGCATCCAGTCCCGTCTTGTGCGCATTCACCCTAATCTCATCCCTTGTGACCTGCGAAATCGGATCCTCCATCGCATCTCTGGCCGCAATGATCTCGCCCGCCAGCTTCCTGCCAACATCGCACCGCGCGTGGATACTGCCTAGATAATCCGTAGGCCGCCTGCCCGCAGCAACAGCGGCTTCGATGTCCTCTAGTAGCGTGAGGCTCATGTTACGGAACCGGATCGACTTGAGCGTGGTGAGCTTCTCCACCACCTGGGAGATTGCAGGGTGAGAGTTGGTTACGCTTCATAGGGTCGGGGTAACTTGCTTGTTCGACCGATTCCGTGATCATGGTAGCTTGCGTGATGGGTGGCCAGTACCCGTACGACCGCAGATAGCGGACCAAGTCACCGTGTTGGCAATGCGTGCAGCTAGTGCGCTCACTGGCAAGTGAAGCGGTGACTTCGGGATTCGACGATTTCGGCAGGTCTGCCTCACAGATGTCCGTCATCACCATGGTGTCGACGAGACGGTAGACGATGTCGAAAATCTTGGTGAGTGTCTTGATGCGCGTGTGTCGAATGGTCGCTGATTACCCGTCAGCAGCAGAGACGTGATTGGTGCCATGGAATCAAGATATGCGAGCACTTACCAATAGTGTCACCTGGGAAATAACCAGTCAGGAGGCTAGCACTACCCGGCATGGGAACGTATAACGACCCTCTTGTATTAACGCAGCAATTCTGCGTCAGATGCCTCGCCAGCTCAACATAGTGCCGCTCGAGGCCAAACTGATACGCAATGAACAGCCACTGCTCGTAGTTCGGGCTCAATAGCTTAGCCTGATGCGAGTAGATCCAGCGTCCTATGAACGGCGACACTTGCACGTTCATGTCGTAGCTTTGGCCATATCCGCGCCATAGCGAGAGAAGCTGAGCAAAGGTAAGACTTTTCGATACTTTTCCCACGTGCCAGGCGTGCGACAGCCACATGAGGACCAGCATCATATCAGGGTCATCGTCTGGGAGTCGTAGTCTTCGTGTTCTAAGCACGAGCCGCTGGCGTGTTGTTCCTGTGAGGCGTGTTTTCCATTTGCGCTTGCTGCCTGCGATGGGTTCTTTCCATTGGGGACTGAAGTGCTCCACTGTGTCGGCCTGCACGACAATCTCGCGTGTTCCGTCACCGCGACCGACTTCGAGGATGAGTTCGCCTTTGGGGTGGATGAAGGTTTTGCGCTCTGCTGCGAGTCTGACATCCGGCACCGATTTCTGGTCTACTTCCTTTTCCGCCTGTTCCGGTTCCGCGCTACGGCCGAATCCCTGGGCGAGGGTCCTGACTCTTCTGTGTTGCTGTTAGCAAGAACAATAGTCAAAAGCAGACCTAAGGAGGAACGTGTAGAAGTCCGAGTAACCCGAGACCGTCCTGCCGCTACGTATTCTTTTGTGCTTTTTGAACGAAGGACTGAAGCGCCTTAAAAGAGACAGTAAGAGAATAATAGCTGGGAACGACAACAGAAGCATACGACAAAATATGATAAGGTAAACTGACCTTCACTAGGAAGTGCAGGCTGCGGTGGTGTCAAAGGGCGGACCCCATCGTACCGCCCACACGAACAGCCTGCATTTTGCGGAATTGTAGCTCCTGGGCTTGATCCTGGGCCTGAGCCTGCTGTGCTTGCGTTTTTCGCTGCATATGTGCGCGTCGTTCGAAATTTTTCGAGAGTGTACGAAGCATCATCACATATGGAAGATGGCGGCAAAGAAATCGCCCAAGGCTGTAGCTATAACCACTAACTTACAACTTGCGTTAACTATAAGTTACTATTAGCTAAATAGTTTTTATAATTTTAGCTTTTTTAAATCTTACTTATTTTAAGCTATTATACTTATTAGTTACTTTTTTATTTTATATATTACTAAAAAATATAAGTATAAGTACTTAGTTCTTAAAAAAAATAAAAGAACTATTTAGCAGTATTTGTTTATATAACTTTACTTTTTTTATTTTAATTAAACTATGTGTTTATTAGAAAACGTTTTAAGTAAGTATAAGCACCTAGAGTACCTAAGTGGCTCTAAGCACATCTGCGCACGCCTGCGCACTAAATACGCTTAGAGTACACTAGTAATACTACTTTTTTCTTAGTATGCATATGCGTAAGGTTGTATAAAGATGCGCACCTATGCCGCTAGTGCACCTAGGGCATCTAGGGCACCTAGGGCATATAGGGCACCTATTGCTATTAAAATAATACTAATTAATTAGCAAATTAAGCTTTTTAATTAGCTAGAATTTAAAAAAAGCTTAGTAAGCTACTTAGTAAGCTTTAAAAAAGATTTTTTAAAGTATAAAGTTAAAGTCTCTTACTAGATAGTAATTACTAGTTAATATAATAGTACTAGTTACTAGCATATTATTAAATATCTTTATTATATAGAGATTCTAACTAAGATTAAGTTTACACTATATATAAAAAAGAAGTAAAATAAAAGGTACTAAAATCTAGTACTTAGTATATAGTAGTAGTAATAAAAATATATATATATAGCGTTAAATTAACTACCTAGAGGTAGCACGATAAAGGCTTTTATCTTAATAATATGATAAAAAAAGTAGAGTCCCCTGCTTAAATAAAATATATATAAAAAAATAATAATTTTATTATTAACTTTCTTTATAGTAGTATTATTAATAGCAGTTAATACTAGCGTATTATATAGAACTTCTACCTAACTCTAAATTCTAGATTTTATAGGTTTAAAAATAGAAAAAAAATTAGTTTTATAATTATTTAAAAAGAATTAGATTAGATTAGGCAAAAATTAGTGGCTTAGTAAAGAATACTATTTAAAAAGTTTAAACTTTAATAACTTTTTAACTACTTTATTATTATTATTATTATAAACTTTTTAAAAATTTATATAATAATTTATTAGTATTATATTATTATATAATAATATTACGTTATATATATAATAACTATCGGCTTGTTAAATACTTTTTTTAACTTTTTTTTAGTTTAAGGTTAAAGTAAATTAAGATAAAAAGTTATTATATACTACTATATACCGTACCTAATTTTAATTAAAGACTAACCTTAAATATCTTAATAATTTCACACTCTATAAGCTTCTAACCTATATAAGATTTACTTATAGTGTATATAGTACACTTAGCTTATTACTACTACTACTATTAATTATTTACGCTTACGCTGCTACGCGGCGTACTTGCTTAGATAAGCTAACTTAATAGTAATAATAGTAATAATAGCTAAAATAATCTTATAGATTTATACAACACTTTTATTACACTAGAGCTTAATAATAAATATCTTATTTTTTACCTTTTGCCTTTTCTTTTAGATTTAGTTACTAATAAGAAGTAATTATATCTACTAGAGTAGAAATTTAACCTTATAGTTCTTTATAAACTAGATAAACTACTAACCTAACTAGTATACTAGAACTACCTTATAAATAGTTAAGTATACCTACCTCTTACGCTAGATAAGTATTTAATAAATAGAATAGAACTCTAGTGTAGTTATTATCTAGGTAATAGTTATGCAAAACTCTAGCGTATATACTTTTTAGCGTTAGTAAGTACTTTAGCGTTAGTAAGGCCGCTATTAATATCTAGATAGATAGTAGAGTAAGGAGATATAGTAATAATAGAAGATTTATTAAAGACAACCTTAATATAGTAATAAAGTAATAGTGTATCTACTATATATTACTCTTATTTTACTACTATAAGTATAGTAGTATATACCTATTAATATATTAACTTATATTATTTGTAATAATTAGGATAGTAATTTATAACTTAGAATAGTAGAGGAAAAATAGCTTATAGCGTAGCTATGCCAAAGTTATATTTTCTCTAAAGTTTCTAAATAGTCTCTTTATAAAAATTTTGCTTATAGGAGCCTTGCGCTAAAACTACTAAGCTCGCTTAGTAGTTTAAATGCGCTTTTTTTATACCTTTTTACGTCTTTTTTAATTACTAAGCAGGGGACTCTGCTTTTTTTATTATATTATTTAAGATAAAAGCCTTTATTATTCTACCCCTAGATAGATAAATTAACGCCACATATAATAACTAGTAAAATAAAGAGTTTTTTATTATTTACTAACTAATTACGTAATAAAAATAATATTTTTAAATTAAATAGTTAAAGACTAGTATTTTTCTCTATAAATGTATTAAAAAATTAAAATTATAGCTTTACTAGTAAAAAAGTAATAAAGCTTTAGAAAAATTATTTATTTAGACTATTTGTGTATATCTACGCAAGTCTACGCATATCTATACATCTCTAAGCATTTTTATGCTAGTAAATTGCTTATGTAAAAATGCGCACAAATGTGTAAGTCTGCCCACGTCTGCGTATAATTTGTATAGTTAAGTAGAAAAACTTTCCTAATGTTATTAAATTATCTACCTAGGGGTAGAACGACAAAGGCTTTTATCCCAAATAATATAATAAAAAAAGTAGAGCCTTCTACTTAAATTAAACTATAGTAAACTATTTACCTAATATATATAATAGAGAATATTATTTATATTAATATATAAGCGCTTGCTACTTTAATTTTTAAAATTAAATTATAAATACTAATAGTACTATATATAACTCTTTTTCTATATTTAAATTAAATTTACTTAGCTAAAGCTACTAGTAGTAATTACTAAATAATTTAAAAACCTTTTTAGTAATAATAATACTATATAAATATATATTAAAAGAATTTCTATACCTAGTATTATAAATAGTATTACCTATACCTACTATAACTTATTAGAACGCTATTATAAATAAATCGTAGTTAATTAACTATTTTGCTAAGGGCTTACAACTTTGTTGCATTAGTGGTCTAGGGCGAGGGACAGTGCGCCAGCACTTCTATGTGCCGCGACAAAAGTCCGGTTCTTCGGTAACAGATGACTGGACGAGGAACGGGGGCGGGGCCTTGCCGGCCAGATTTCATATGTTGGGAGAGGATAGGCTTACCATGGTTATGGAAAGATGGGATAGAACTCGCCGAAGACCACTCAACTGTTCATAGATGGTACTCAGAAGCTGCGTAGATCAGTGTATCGCTCATGCAGTGAACCGGCATCGACGTAGGTGCTGGTTTGTATGCGAGCATGCTATGTGCCAGTCACCTCTCCATTCAGAATGATGGTGGACAAATGCGGCTCTGGTGAGCCCAATGGCGGCAATAGTAAATGTATGCATCATACCGAGAGGGTTGGTTCTCAAGACATGGCACGAAACAAGCAGAACTGCGGTTGCCACGGAGAAGCGAGACCTACTAACACCGAAGAATTCTCTGTGCTATGGGCAGTGATGCTATGTTCCATTCAGTTATTAACATGAGATAATCGATTACTTAATCAAGCGCCGGATGCTATGCAAAGTTCCATGGGTATCTGTAACCTCCAATGCAAGTCGTGAGTCGTGTCGTCGTGTGCTTATGCGGATCAACTAACAAGGCCAAAGCCTCTGCAATCGCTATCCAACCGATCTGCATATAGCAACTTGAACGCCGTGTATGCAAAATGTCTTCCGACAAAGTCGAGCATCTGTCACCACTCGTGTAACATCTCACCCACCCTATCCAAGGCCTCAGCGACTGCAAACCAAAATCCGTTCCTAGGCGGTACTATGGTCTTGATATTGCTCGGTTTCTGGACGTGCTCTTCCTCTTCTTGCTTCAGCTGAGCTGTTTTGAGCTTCAGTTCGCGTCGCAGATCGTCAATAATTTCGAGCTGAATAGAATTCAGCTGCTTCACTTCTTCCATACGCATTGCCATATCTTGCATGTACGTCTTTACGCCTTCAATGAATCTTTCGACCCCCAAAATGTACCCTTGGCTCATAGCCAGATCTTCTGCATCCTGGTGAGGGTGGTTCGCAACCTTGTCATTTACGATTCCTAATCCAGTCGCATCTGAAGGCTGCTCCAGCTCGGAAAATAGATGGTCATCAGTTTGCTTGGACTGCGCTTCGGGCGCAGAGAGAAACTGGGCCATCTCCTCAAACCTGGACACGAGGTACTCCATCTGCTCATCGGTAGGCTCGCGCGTCTGGATCAAGTTCTCTAGTTGCGACACGCAAGCAGACAGCGCGTGCTGCATAGGCGACGAGCGCGCGTCTGAGTCCGAATCCCATGGCATGGAGGGAGGAGGCGACAGTGGTCGGAAGACGTGTGACTTTGTGGTGCGCACCGACTCGGGGGTGTATGGGTATTGGGGCAGGCCATTGTCTTGCAGTATCTGAGAAGCCCAAGGAGTCTTGACGGGCGTATAGGGATCCATGGCATATGGACGGGTGTCCAGTGCGGGCGCATCTGTCAGGCCCGATAGACTCGGCGAGGGATACGAATCCAGCCGGCGGAAATATCCAGGCGTGCTTTCGTCATCGGAACCCTCAAGCGTGTTCTCGCGGTGAATGGGACCTGTGGCCCTTGAGACGGGTTTGGGTCGGGATGTCGGTTCGGTGGACTTGGAAGGGAGACGAGGCGACGGATGGCATGGCACGCTCCTCGACGCCGGGCGGCGGTGTCGAGCTGCGTGCAAAGGCGTCCGGGAAGCAGCCCGAGTCCATCTCAGGCGGTGTCCACGGGCGGCCGCCGGAAACGGGGAGGGAGACGGAGCGCATGGCGCCGGTGAGCTTGGTCGAGGTCGACATGGCCGTCGCGATGCGGTGCGGCTGGCGCTACAAAACCTGACGCTGCACGGTCCTACAGCGGCATCGCCCGACGCAGACTCGAGGAGGACCAGTCTGACCAAAGGCAGAGGTTGGAGTCGTGCAAGGGCGGGACGGGCGCGATATGCGCAGTGCGTGTCTAGCGCACACACCAGTATGTATCCAGTGTGGCGGCGTGAAGCGAGAGCCAGCAAGAGTGGTGAGGAGGACTGAACATCGCGGGGCTGGCCGCTGGGAGCTTAGAAGCCGCCCCGCCTGAGGCCGAAACACCAGCGCGCTCCGATTGGCCCCGGCGTCGTACTGCTTGCTGAAGTTCTGGCTTCAGCTTCAATATTCCCACCGTGCCTCCCCTTCGACAAGTCTAGCAGATACGACTCGCTTGCATCCACTCGCCTGTCGGAAGAGCCATGCCGCAGGTGCGCCATCCCCCGCAGCCATGGACGATGCGAGGCCACCAGACTGACCGCATGACCTGCTAGTTCGCCGTGCAGCCGTCGCTCGACACGGTGCGCGAGATCCTCGCTGCTGCCACCAAGTCGCCCAACCCGCCGAACCTCGTCCCCGTCTTCTCCTCGATATCCGCCGAGTTCCTCACCCCGGGCCTGGTCTATCTGAAAATCGCTGAACAGTGAGTCGTGACTCACCCCGCGCACACATGCCAGAGACGCACAGAAGAGGACGGCGTTGATACGGCCCAGGGCAAATTCAAAGCTATCGTTCCTCTTTGAAAGCGCGGCCACTACAGAGACAATTGGGCGATATAGCTTTGTCGGTGCAGGTGGGTGCATGACCCATGAGCGGCGGGACGGCTGCGGTTAACAGGCTCGCAGACCCGCGCAAAGTCCTCAAAACAGGCCGCGGCCATGGCGAAGAGGCCGACCCGCTCCCTATCCTCGAGAAGGAGCTCGCGAAGAGCAGAGTGGCCACTGTCCCTTCGATACAGCTACCTCCGATGACAGGAGGAGCAGTTGGCTATGTTGGCTACGACTGCGTACGATACTTTGAGCCCAAGACGAAGCGAGACGACATGAAGGATGTTCTGGGTGTGCCGGAGAGTTTGTTCATGCTGTTCGACACTATAGTCGCGCTGGACCACTTTGCCCAGGTTGTCAAAGTCATCACCTACGTCAAGGTGCCTGACAGCCTTGAGCATCTCGACGAGGCATACGACGAGGCAAAGGAGACGCTGAGAAGATACACGGCAATCCTGAAGAAGCACGGTATTCCCGAGCCCGAGCAGCAACCGATCAAGCAGGGCCAGCAGTACACGTCAAACATTGGGCAGGACGGATACGAAGGCCATGTGAAGCGATTGAAGGAGCACATCAGCGTGGGCGACATTATCCAGGCTGTCCCGTCACAGCGTTTTGCCCGACCGACCAGTCTGCATCCCTTCAACATCTACCGACACCTGCGAAACGTGAACCCGTCACCATATCTCTTCTACGTCGACTGCGAAGAGTTCCAGATCGTGGGCGCAAGTCCAGAGCTGTTAGTCAAGGAAGAACTTGGCAGGATCATAACGCACCCCATTGCAGGCACAGTCAAGCGCGGCAAGACGATGCAGCAAGATGCGGCTCTAGCAGAGGAGCTTTCCAACTCAATCAAGGACCGGGCCGAGCACGTACGTTTCCCGCTCACACTGCAGGAAGAACATTGGCGGAGCTGGTGCTAACTTTGCCATGGCAGGTCATGTTGGTTGATCTCGCGCGGAATGACGTAAATCGCGTGTGCGACCCGCTCACCACACGTGTCGACAAATTGATGGTGGTGCAGAAGGTACGTGTTTGACGGAACATGGACATCGATATCGATGAATCGGCGCGTGGCCAAGGTCCTGATTGCAGTAGTTCTCCCATGTGCAGCACCTGGTCTCTGAGGTCTCCGGGGGGGTGTTGCGGCCGGGCAAGTCGCGTTTCGACGCGTTCCGCTCCATATTCCCTGCAGGTACGTCATTTGCATGGCATGGAAGGCTGGCCTAAGCGTGAACACTAGGTACGGTGAGCGGGGCGCCAAAAGTTCGCGCTATGGAGTTGATAGCCGAGCTCGAGAAAGAAAAGCGCGGCGTGTATGCAGGCGCGGTCGGATACTTTGGCTACGGCAGCGTCGACGGCGACAAAGAAATGGAGGGTGCCATGGACGTGAGTGCCCTTCACTGCACGCGTCTAGGCGATTGAGTGCTGACGGATCTGCGCAGACGTGCATTGCGCTGCGGACGATGGTGGTCAAGGAGGGCATCGCCTATCTGCAGGCCGGGGTATGTTCCTGGAAGCGTGGAAATCTTGCTTTTGGGGGATTCGCTAACCTGCCACACCAGGGCGGGATCGTCTTCGACTCAGACCCGTACGACGAGTGGATAGAGACGCTAAACAAATTAGGTGCGCCCTCAGGCCCGAGCCGGTTTGTGTACGGGTTGTGCCCTGTATGATACTGACGAGCCATGCCAGGTGCAAACATGCAATGCATTACCACAGCTGAACAAAAGCATCTAGACGAGCAGACCGAGGCCAACGAGGAAGCGGCAGCGGCGTCGAGTGCAGCCACTCGGGAGACGCACATTTCCCTTGCGGCGTAGCGGTGCCATGGGCAATGCGTTGTCTGGGGCCACGGGTAGGCGGGACAGGTGGTTGGCATGGAAGCGGTCATCGAGATTGGCACGACACAGTCGTTGGCGCCCAGAGCCTTAGTTTCGAGGCTGGCCTCTGTGAATGGCAGGCTGGGGGAAAGCTGCACGCGAAGGCTTGGAGCTGGGCGAGCGGTTCGACATAAGCTAGACGTCACATAGCAAGCACAAGGCTTGGTTGCAATCTCCCCACGCCAGTGAGCAGACTGGCATTCTGCAGTCGTGTGCCGCCAGGCCGAGAGGCTCCACGAGAGACGTGAAGTTGCAGTGCTCGGGGCTGGGCGATGGCGGCCTTGTGTTTGCGGCAGCGTCACGTTGAGGCCATGCTGCCGTCCGCCACCTGCATCATCCCGAGGTCACGGCGTGGAGAATCGCGCCAAAGCTTGTTCCGTGCCGCACCCGTTGCAGTGTGCTCCACTCAGCACTGGCCAGCCACTTGAGCCTTCCGCTTTGCCATCGCCGCTTCCAAGGCACCAGCCACGTCCAAATTGCCTGTTTTGGCCGCTACCACCACGCACCCCGTAAATATCTCCTGCTCCTCGTCCGACTGCTCTCCCTCGCCCATCATCCTCATTAGCCTTCAGCACCTCCACGCTAGCAGCTCCTCGCTCCCAGCTTACCCTCGCTCCTCTACCTGGTATCCTATCTGCTACTAGTTCACTATCTACCTACCCTTCGACAAGATGATGAAACTACTCCTCCTCCTCGTTGCCGCCGGCGCTGCCTTCGCCCAGGACATGGACAGCCTGCCCACCTGCGGTGTACGTCTTCCTCCTTGCTCCATTAGCCATCTCGATGCTGACTGTGCATAGCAAACCTGCATCAAAAACATGATCGACATTGCCCAAAATGACTTCGGCTGCTCTGAGGGTGACACTGTTTGCTACTGCACAAACCAGGACTTCGGCTATGGAGTTCGCGACTGCGCCCGAGAGGCGTGCGGCAACGCCCAGGATGCCGCCCAGGTCATTGTGTATGGAGACAACTACTGTTCATGTAAGCTTTCCACATCTGCATCATGGTAGCATTTTCTGATTGTCTTCCAGCTATCCAGGAGTCAGCAAGTGGTTCGTCAGCTTCTGCCATCGCTACGGGCGCTGGCAGTGTCTTGTCGTCCGCTGCCGCGACCTTGACCAACTCCGAGGGTAGCATCATCGCAGGGCCTACTGCTTCAGGCGCCGAGAGCACTTTCGCCACCATCACGAGCGCTGCTTCTTCTGCTGCGTCCAGCGTCGTTTCTTCGATTGAGTCTGAGGCCAGCGAGCTGACAGAGTCTCTCGTCTCTTCCGTTGAATCTGCCGTCTCGTCCGCTCTGTAAGTACCATGTGCCCGTGCCACATCTTGGACTTATTTTTAATGAATGCCATAGCTCTTCCTTCGCTTCAAGCGTCTCAGAGGCTACCGACTCTGCTGGCAACACCATCTCAAGTGCGACCGACTCCGCCGGTTCTGCTATCTCTTCTGCTACCGAAACAGCCGGCTCCGCTAATACGGACGCCACTGACACTGACGGTGCTGCTCCCCGCATGACTGGCCTACCCGTCGCCGGTGCCGTCGGTCTCGCCGCCTGGTTGTTGCTATAAACGCCATCTACCTGACAAACCGAAGCCCTTATTCGGCGGTCTAATGAATAATGTTTGGTCGATGAGGGCGGCAGAGGTGGGCTTTGGCTTGTTAGCAATGGCTGGGTTGGCATTGGATCGTCTACACTCTTCGTGCACCCGTTTCAGGCCCCCGACAATTTTCTCTTCTCTGTTTACAATTGACGCTTACGGCGGCACGACAGTCACGACCCGTAAAGCCATGTACAGCACCGTTTGGCATGGTGTGACTTTTTGAATGCGCATGGTTGCGGCGCTTTGATACCCCCTATCCGCGGGAATATGAGATTGCCCTTGGGGTGCGTAGGTAGTACACAATATACTAATATCCTTAATTACAACTGCTGTGTTGAGAGCTGTGTTGTGATGTTCACTCATCTTCGCGATCCGCGTCGTTGTTCCTGGTCATGGCTAACAGGCCCAGGCGTCGTGACTCTGGACTTGAAAGATTGCCATCCGCGTGGTAGCCTGTGGGTTTCGCAGCAAAATGTGGTGACCCTATCCTATCGTCGAGCAACCGGGTGGCACGACAGTCACTGTCAGCTTGTACCGAGAGTCAAAGCATGCTACCGGACACAATTCGCAATGCGACTATTGTGATGAAGTGGTGTGCTGATGGCGAAGTCGAACAAGTGAGGTCGACTTTACGTTTTGCTTATCAGCTCGGCGGCTCTGTTGCTGACACGAGTTGCCATTTTTAGCTTGAAGCCTTGGTCCTCACACGTGATATCTCACGCGCTACATGTACTCGCGGAGCGTAGCGCAAACGCCTGGTCCAGGTATCACGTGCTAAGTCTAGCCTTGTATGTCTAATTAGAGAGTGTAGATATTAGTAGAGAATAGATTAGACAAATCAGCGATAGGTGGCAAATCCATGTGACTCCCGGACTACCTAGGTACCTGGGCGCTTGAGTAGGATTCTTCAACATTTAAACATTGAGGAGGAGGCTGTGTATATGATAAGGGTTAGTAGTGAGCGGTCTTTGGGAAAGGGGGAGAGTTGGATGTGCTGACAGCACTTGCTTGAGCCCTGGACCTCCAGGGCTGTGAGGTGACCTACTGCTACCTTACCTAGATAGGTAATCGACCTGTCAGACGCCGTTTTGGGATGGGACGGCACCACCACGGCACTTCAAGGCAGCAGGCAAGCAAGTAAGTAAGTAAGCAAATAGACAAACAAACAAGCAAGCAGACGTTTCCTCGCCACCTTAGAAGATCCACGGGATGACACGCATGACAGTCTACGGTGTGACTCAATCAATCTGGTTCTAAGGCTGGCTCGCGCTCGTGCGCGCGCATATTGATCTGGGTGTCGCGCACTTGCAGGATGTTGTTGACGCAGGAGGGTACGACGGGGCGGAGTGGAGTGGGGAGTAGAGGATCGACAGCGGACGGACGCTGGGGTGGGGACGAGGTAGGTAGGTAGATGGGCATGTTTTATGTTGGATTTGGTTGTTAGGTTGGGTCGGGTCAGGTCCTGGGCTTGGTTCGTGGCGGGCGATAAGATTGCTTCACAGCTTGTGCGAGGAGGAGCGGTGGGATGCGGAGCTAAGGGGTGGAGATGGAGATGGAGCTGCTGCCTGCGCGGAGTGGGGGATTGGGGGCCTCGACGGGCATGCGGTATCGTGGACGTCGTGCGGTCTTGCGAGTTTCAACAGGGGACACGGGTCGAGGAGTAGGCGGCAGGACACGTACTTTTGAAGATGGTCTTTGATGGGGTTATATCATGGAACGCTGCTGGTATAATCAGGTCAAGACTCGATGCCATTTCGATTGCATAGTATAGAGTCTACAGTGGAAGAAATCATGTCGATACAAAAAGCCAACCCTCCCAGGCGCTCAGCAACTCTATGCCACAGCCGCAATATCTAAAACTCCATTCGCAGCAAACTTCCTCCCTGCGTCCACTCCGCCGACAATCTTAGCCAGCTTGTGGGTTTTCCTTCTTCTCTCCTCGGCCCCAACCCCACTGATGACTTCTTCTAGAGCCAGTCCAAGACTGATGCCTTCTACGTCTGGCGAGAACGGTCAATGTTGAGTGAGACCCAAGACAGGTTCGGCCAAGGAAGAATAAGTAAGTTTGAACCGTGTGTTTTCTAGGGCCGGCAACAAGCTTTTACATGCACAGCCGCTGATATGAATGACAATGACCGGGATACCGCTGATCAAATTACACATCCATACTTCTAGTGCTTGCAACTGCACCGCCGCGCTGCGTCTAATGCTGGGAGTAGCCTAGAGTAGCCTACTGTGCGATACGTGGAAACACATATAAAGGCAAAAATCGAAGGCGATCCCGAAGCGCACGGTAGCCTGGCGGATTTCTTATTGGTTCGCAACCTTGTGCGAATTAGGACATGGAAATGACAAGATCTGATCCCTTTTCGTCGAAACACTCAGCCACAACTACGGTCAACCTCCCAGCTCGGGTGCGTAGCGTAATATCATTGCTTTCGTGCGAATAATCAAAATTTGTATGAGAGAAAGTCCTGCCTGCACGAAGCTATGTACCGGGGCCGGGAGGGCGACTGTACAATTAGTTGGCCAGCCAGCAGCATTACATGCTCTTTTTGCAAACAAACACAGACCATTCTATCCTGGCAACAAAATTCATCGTGAAGATATCGATGCCACAGACGTGGATGGAAAACCGATATTCGGGAACGCAGCGATGGGGTCGGATATGAGCATTCTGCTCGAGGATGGCCTCGAAGAATTGCCTATTGCCCCCTCCCGTCCCGTCAGAATTACCCTCTGGTTGTCGGCTTGCTTGCCCACTTCAACCACTTGACTCGCAATTTAACTGAATTCGGATGTCCTCGTAGCTGATATTTCTGCTAGGGCGAGTTGCGGGAATCGGGATGTCTCTGACATGTGAGGTTAGTGCGTTGTTTCTCTCACCATTCAGTTAGATCTATGAGCACCACGATGTTTTCCTGACTTTGCCCAATAGTGGTCCTACCGTCGACGTGGTACCGGTCATGCATACCGTAAATTCTTGCACAGAATGGTTGTCGTAACCGCATTTGGAGGCCTTAGCGACCCAATGAGTACTCTCCTCCAACCTTCTGCCCCACTGTCAGCTAGAGTACTAAGTAAATCGATTAGGCTGCCCAATGCAATCACAGCAGCCATTACCAAACTCGGCTAGTTAGATAAAGGTCTATTACTAGATATGGACAGCCGGGTAGGACAAAAACTTGACATACCTGGCAGTTCGTAACGGGCCTGGCCCGAAACAGAAACCCCCAACAGACTGTTATGGACCGTTTGCCTCTTCGGGCGCCTGCAAAGTCTCACACCACACTGCCAGTCAAGTAACTAGTCGTCAAGACGAGAGCCACGCGAATGAAACCTACGGTGATAACCTCTGAATTGACCTCGTCATAACCCTTCCCTTGCTAGATAACGACTTTGCTACATCGAACAAGATGCATCTGGATCACGTCGCTGTGATTGCTTTGGCGCTCTTCGTCGTTTATGGGCTTGGACTATGGGTCATCTCTATCATCAAAGTACAGGCCTTCAAACGCCAGACGGGATGCAAGGCTGCTGCACAATGGGGACAGATCGACCCCGTACTAGGCCTCGATCAGTTTCGGACCTTCAAGCAGAAGGCTCTTGAGGGAAAGATACTCACGACCCTAACACAACGCTACATGACGACGCACCAGCACACTCTAACGCTACGGCTCATGGGGCAGCCCTTGATCATGACTTGTGAGCCTGAGAATGTTAAGGCTATTTTGGCGTTGAAATTTGACGACTTCAGTCTTGGAACAAGGGTGCGTGCCATGGGTCGTCTCCTTGGCTATGGTATCTTTACGACCGACGGCGCGCATTGGGAACATTCCAGGGCAAGTTTCGGCGGGGAATTTAACGTTCCTGTGGGTCAGGATAGGTGGCTGACAATGGAATAGGCACTTATCCGGCCCAGCTTCATCAGAGCTCAAGTAGCCGACTTGGAATGCATCGAGACACACGTGCAGCACCTCATCGAGAAATTGCCCGAGGAAGGCGAGATTGTTGACCTACAACGGTTGTTCTTTAACTTCACCATTGACAATTCCACCGAGTTCCTCCTAGGCCGCTCCGTCAACTGCCAGACCAACCCGGCCATGTCGTATTTCTCAGAATCCTGGGACCACGCCGAAGCGTGCCTGGTCGAACGAGTGCGCCTGGGCAAGCTCGTAGGGCTCGTTGACGGCTTGAAGAAGAACGCGGGCTTCGAAAAAGCCTGCGATACGGTGCACGCCTTCGTAGACAGCTACATCGCCGACATGCTGCAGGATGGTAAGACGAGCGCCGACGGCGTCAAGACGCGTCGGTACAACCTGCTCTCGGAGCTGTCATCGGTCTGCCGCGACCCGACCCAGCTCCGCAACGAGCTTCTGAACGTGCTCCTGGCCGCCCGGGATACAACGGCCGACCTGCTGAGCAGCATCTTTTACTTCCTGGCCCGGCATCCCGACGTCTGGGGTGCGCTGACGGCCGAGGTGGACCAGCTGGAGGGGCGCATGCCCGACTACGACACGCTGAAGGGCATGAAACTTCTGCGAAGCATCATCGACGAGAGTAAGGTACCACCTCTTTAAGCAAATATCCCGGGCCTCTTTTTCTAATCTGTTCTTTTTGACTTTCCCCAGCTCTACGCCTCCACTCTCCCGTACCCGTCAACATGCGCTTCGCTACGCGCCACACCACCATCCCGCGCGGAGGTGGTGCCGACGGCTGCGCACCCGTCTTTTTCGCCAAGGGCACCGCGGTGCACTACTCGATGTGGGCGATGCATCGGCTTCCCGACATGTACGGTGCCGATGCCGACGCTTTTCGACCGTCATGCTGGCTTGATGCCGCGCAGCCTCTGCGGCCGGGGTGGGCGTACCTGCCGTTCAATGGCGGTCCACGCGTGTGCCTGGGCCAACAGAGTGCCCTGATTGAAGCCAGCTACGTCGTGGTGCGCCTCGTCCAGCGCTTCGCGCGGATCGAAGCCCGCGGGGGTGATTTCTGCGAGAATGTGGCGTTAACGCTTAGCCATGGAAATGGGGTCAAGGTAGCGCTGTGGAGCAGGCTGTAGATCAGTACTGAGGTCTGGATCCGTGTTCTTTCGGGCCGACAGTCGTCGTTCGAAACTGCAAGGGATTTGCAGAAAGAGAGAAAATCTGGGAAAGAGCATGTTGCTCTGCAGCGATCGCTGAGGAGCAATCTAGTCTCAAACCTGATAAAGTGGGATGTAAGGTTGATGCAGGCGGCTTCTCCGAGCGGCCCTATGTATACTAGCGCTATGACGTAAGCGTGCACCACCCAGGAACGCCTCACATGCCGCCAACAAAGCCCCCGCATAATCTAGAAATAATTTGGACACTAAGATACCGTCACATGTGATAGAGGCTTATCGAACCAGTCAGGAGTGCATATTCAAGAAGCCACAAACAGCAACCTGAAGAGTTTAATTGATTCCTCATGCAATTAAGTGATCTCTTCACCTTCAAGTGAAGAGACCCGTACATTTCTGGACCCAATCTTTCTCAATTAGAGCGGTGCTCATAGATAATACTATATGGTAAGTAGCTACATGAAAATTAATGACCACCACCGCGACCACCACGCGAACCAAGCCCTGCTTGGATATCGTGTTTGATCACGTAATGCACACGCTATCGCGTAATGCACGTTTTCGGCAATTTCCGCCCATCCACAACTTGAAGCTGTACAGCTTGTATATATTGTAAAATTGTCGGATTTTCTAGAGTAATAATTAGAAGAGCTTATTTAACAAATATAGCCCTTCTATTAGCTACCTGTAGCGCTCTGGGAGGCGTATTTGACGTGTGCGCGTCGTGGGCGCGATCTTGGGCATCTCGGGCTCGTTAACTTTGACAGGCTGTAACTTAGGCTGTACAAGCTCAATATCCTTTGGATTTTTTGCTGGAGGCTTAAGGCTATGTTGATTACCATTTTGGGAAGCTTTGAGCTTATCGCGGAGTTTGTTTTTCAATTGTGTGGGCCTCTCGCTTTTCTTGAGCTTTAATAGCCTTCAGCTCGCGCTCGCGAGCGCGCTCTGCTTGAGCCTGAGCCTTTTTAAGGCGTTGCTGTTGCAAGAGGGCTTGCTTTTTAAGCTTGCTCTGCTCTCTGAGCTGGGACTGGATGTCCTTTTGAAGCTGTATCTCCTTCTCCTCCGCGTCTTTTTGTGCCTGCCAGTCGCGAGCCCTCTGGACCTTAGCTGGCGACCAGAAAATCGCGCCACCGTTGTAATCCTCCGGCGTCTCGAGCGCTAGGGCCTTACCCCGCTGGCGGCGCCTTGCGCTTGTTAACGAGGGTCTCTTTGAGCTGAGTATTTTTGTGCTTAAGGATCTGATTTTTTGCTGAAATTAAGTGGAGCGTACGCGAGAGTTTGGCAGCCTGAGACTCGTAAATATCTCTAACTTGACGTAATAAGCCCTCGATTTTACGCCAGTCGCTGGCGCTAAGAACTAACGTGCTGCTCTCGCTTAAGCTAGGGCGCTTAGGCTCGCGAGTTTCAAATCGCTTGAGGATCCCCTACTATGGCATCAGGCATAAGTAGTGTACATGGTCCGCGCACTGCAGGGGCACTGCCAAGATGATCACGCGATGACTCATAGCCTCTCTACTGACAAAAATACATCTAATTACCTATAGTTTTGTACCAAAACACGTGTACCTTTGTCGTCGCTGCCACCCTCGCGTCATCCTCTACCCACCCACACAATGTCAACACCATCAACTCCACCTCGCCATCGATACCTCTCGCGCGACGAGCGTCTACAGGTGCAGACCCTGCACCTAGCAGGTCATACACAGACTTTTATTGCCAACTTGTTGGGTTTCTCACGCAGACAAGTTGCCTACGCAATCGCTAGTAACCGCGTCACGCCGAAGAAACGCTCCGGTCGCCCTCGCAAGCTCACTGATGCCCAAGTTGATGAGCTTGAGGCCTATATCAAATCCTCGCGTACAGCCAGGCAGATTGAGCTATCAGGCTCTTGCAGAGGGACCTTTTGCGGAGTGGGAAGTCACACAATACGCTATACGGACTGCTCTACGCAGTAGAGGGTACACACGTCGAGTCGCCCGTGCAAAGCCTCCTCTTACTGAGAGAAATCGGCAGATTAGAGTCGCGTGGGCGGAGGAGCACCTCTGCTGGAGCTCTGAGCAATGGTGGAGCATCCTCTGGAGTGACGAAACCTGGGTCACTGGCGGCAGGCACAACAAAGTATGGGTTACTAGGAGACCTGGAGAGGAGCTTGATGATACCTGTATAGTTGAAAAGGTACGTAGGAAGGCTGGGTGGATGTTCTGGGGCTGCTTCTCAGGCTCTACAAAGGGTCCTTGCCTGTTCTCTGGAGAAGGAGTGGAAGAGTATTAATAAGGAGAGCTACTGTGAGCGCATTGTTCCCATCGTTGATGGCTGGTTACGTATGAATCCTACTTTAAAATTCATGCAGGATGGGGCGCCAGGGCACTCTGCTGCGTATACTCGCAATGAGCTTCTTGAGAGAGGCATCTCTCCCATCTACTGGCCACCCTACTCGCCAGACCTCAACCCAATTGAGGCTGTTTGGAACAAGATGAAGGACTATATACAGCTGAATTACCCTGACCAAGAAGGTGGGAGACAGCCTACGTATGACGCTCTACGACGGATTGTACGGGAAGCGTGGGACTCAATTACAGTACAGGATCTGAGGGGGCTCATCGACAGTATGCCGGCCAGGTGCCAGGCAGTCCTAGACGCCCAAGGCGGTCATACAATGTACTAGAAACTCTATCAATAACCGGCTTATTCTGACTGTTGCGCGGACCATGATCTAAGGGCACGATCCTAGTAGCCTCAAAGGCCTTAAGGACTGTTGCTGACGTTAGCGCGCGCTCCCAGGCGGCCCAGAATATCCTAAAAAAGTCCCTCTTTGTAATGCTGGAGAGAGGCCCTGGCAGGCGTCCATAAAGCTCGCGAGGCCGTTGCTGTACGCGCTCGCGAGAGGCCTGAAGACGCCCACATCCAGCGGCTGAAGCGTATGGGTGCTGTGAGGCGGAAATATTGCCAGCAGGATCTTATTAGCGTCGCAGAAATCGATAAAATCCTTTGTTACGTGAGATCTATGCCCATCAACGATCAAGAGGCGGTACGACGTCCTTGCCTTTGCTTTCGTCTCGCGGTTGAACACCTGTTTGAGCTAGCTGAGCCCGATATCGTTATTGGTCCATCCTGAGGGCGAGGAGGAGAAAAAAGCCTTGTGGATTTTAGGGTTGAAATCCTGGAGCTAGGTGTCTTGTACGTTGCCAGAGGCTGCCTAATAAATAAGGGCAGGTGTGAGGGTAGAGCCGTCGGCGCAAATATAGGCTATTGAAGTTATCCACTTGCAATTGCCGTCCTAGAGCATTGATTTGAACTTCCCACGCTTGTATTGCTTGCAAGAAAAGACGCGCTTTTAATTTAGAGAGAATTCTAATAAGAAATCCCTTCTTATCTATATTGTAAATATGGGTGTGCGTTAACGTTGTATTGCTTGATTTTTTTAGCTAATAGCTTAAAGTACAGCGCGTACTTAAAGGCCGAATTAGCTCTGCGGCGTGAGGCGTTGATGCTGGATGTCTATCGCGATATTAAGTCGAGTTTTGTGGCGCTTAATAAAGCGCGCGACGGCTAGCAAGTCCCAACGTATTTTCTAGCTATTTCTGACGCGAAGTTTCGTATCATATAGCTTGTAGGAGGTAGCCCTCGCGCTGAGAGGTCTTGAATATACTGTACGAGCGTTGCTTCCTGCGTAGCGTTAAGCATTTGTTGATTTTCGAGCTTACGCGCCATCGATAGGGTTTTACTACGCGCGCGCCGCGACAGAGTTGACTGGCTAACCCTAAATCTTTTGGCGATTTCTATATACGTAAAATGTTCTCCTGGTTTTAGCGATTTGATTGCCGCAAGAGCCTCGTCGATTGGAGCCATATTAGTGGAGTTATGGTGGGTTGAATATTTCGCGATTTTGGTGGGGCGCGTGCATTACGCGATAGCGTGCATTACCGAATTCGGCCACTCAACGCACAGTTTGAGGATAGCCACTACTATTACTTTTGAAGCTGCAGAGCTCTATATATATCGTAAAATCACTAGATTTTTTAGAGTAGCATTTGCAGAAGCTTAATAAATCGATTAGCAACAATAAACTACGTGTAATACCTCTGTAAGAGGCGTACTTTGCGAGTGCGCGTTAATAGGCCGGATGCCTCCACCACCCCCTTCAATAACTAATAGATCCTTAACATCAACCTCTAGGTCCTCAATAACATGAGCAGGAGGTGCAGGAGCCTTAAGGCTACGCGCCTTACCCTTTTTGGCCAATTATATATCAGTCCTAAGTTGCTTTTCAGCTGCGCGCGCAAGTAGATCTTCTTCGCGCTCTGCCGCCTTCCTCTACTGTTCTTGCAACCTAACCTCTTTTGCAGCTATCCTTTTCTGCGCCCTTTGCTTAAGTATAGCCTATTTCTCCTGCTTTTTTTGCTCCTTAGCTAGCTTATCGCGCTCCTTCTAGTGTTGTAGTTCTTCTACTTTAGCGTCTTTTTTAGCCTAGCGATTGCAGGCAGCCTTAACTTTTAATAGCAACTAGAAGACGGCGCCGCTAGCGTAATTCTTAGAGGGTTCAAGTAGTAATGCCTTGCCACGCTTATAGCGCTTCTTCTTATTAAAAAGGGCATCTCTAAGGCAATCATTTTTGTGCTGGACGAGCTGTTTCTAAGTCGCTATTGCGTGTATTGTGTGAGACAGCTGCGAGACGCGTTTATCATTAAGATCCTCAACTACCTGTCGTAGAAGTCCTTCAATTTTACGCCAATCGCTTGCAGAGAGTACTAACGACGTGCTATTGCTGCTTAATAGCCTCTTCTTAGGCTCTAGATTCTTAAATTTCTTTAATATAGCGTTGCTATTTAGCGGAGAGATGCTAGTAACTTTAAAGGCATTAATAATTGTTTTTCTTTAGCGAATGCAACTCTATATGCCTTATAGAAGAAGCGGAAGAAGTCGCGCTTAGTGATAGATGTGAGTCCTTGGCTGTTGTACATGAATTTGGAGAGCTTTTTTATATATGCAGCTAAAAGAGGCTTAAAAAGGCAGACATTTAGAGGCTGTAGCGTATAAGTTAAATGCGGCGGGTAGATAGCTAGGAGGATTCAATTTTAATTGCAGAAACTTGATAAACTCTATAGTAACGTGTGAGCTATGCCTATTAAGAATTAGGAGTCGATAGTCGCGCTTTGCCTTCTTCTTAGTCTCCTCTTAAAAGCACCTCTTAAGCCAGGCAATCCTAAGTTCGTTGTTTGTCTATCCAGATAGTAATAAGGCGAAAAAGGCCTAGTGCTCTTAAGGATTAAAATCTTGTAGCCATGTGTCCTAGATGTTGCTAGAAGCCGCCTAATATATTAGGGCAGGTTTAAGAGAGCTGCTGTCAGCGCATATACAAGCTATTGTCGTTATCTACTCTCTATTGCTGTCCTAAAGTACCTGCTTAACGCCTCCTTGCTCATATCGCTGTCAAGAGAACACGCGCTTTATTTTTAACACTACCCTAATTAAGAAGCCCTTCTTATCCATATTGTATATATTTGACAGTGCGATATTGTACTGCTTAATCTTATCGTCTAAAAGCTTGAAATAGAGGGCGTATTTGAAGGCTAAATTGGCTTTGTAGCGCTAGCTATCGATGCCAGATGTCTATCGCAATATAAGGTTAATTTAATGCCGCGCAATGTAGCAATTAACCCAGTAATTTCCTAGCTCTTAATGTGCTATTTCTCTAGCGAAATTTCGTATCATCTCTCTTGTAGGGGGTAGGCCTTGTACACACAGCTTATTAATGTACTATAGTAGCTGTTTTTTCCTGTGTATTGTTGAGGAGTCGCTTTTTTTCGGCCCGAGTTGCATAGGTGCCCTGAACCCCTCGATAGCGCTTCGAGAGCCGCGACCGCTCAACGCCGTACTCCCGAGCAACCTGGGATATATTAGGACGTTCTCCTAGCTCCAGGGATTTTAAAGCTTCAACAGCTGCGTCGATCGGGTCCATATTGGTGGAGTTATGAGGTGTTGAAAATATACGATTTTTAGTGTTAACTGTGCGTTGAGTGGGGTCTGTGCGTTGAGTGGCCAAATACGGTATTGCTTAGATGTTTGAATGGCCCGTGACGGCGCCGCTCGTGTCTCCTACCCTCGATGAGTTGGCGGACGCAAAGGAAAAGCGCCAAAGCCAAGAAGAAGTCAGCCGTCAAGCGCAGTGGAAAGTTTGCCGGCGAGTACATGGACAAGAGAGCTAGGGCAAGGTGGGCCGGGGAGAACCCCGATAGCAACATGGCCAATGCTGTAGGTAAAGAGAAATCCTCCTCTCGATATGCCGACCCGAACCACCCTGCTAGTAGTGTGGAGATCCCATTGCTTTGTTAACAGGAGGGTAAGTAGCGCCAGTGGGTTTTGCTTTTCCTCAACACAGACTGACCACCGACAGATTTATCGTGTTTGATCACGTACCGTATTCGGCCACTCAACGCACAGACCCCACTCAACGCACAGTTAACACTAAAAATCGTATATTTTCAACACCTCATAACTCCACCAATATGGACCCGATCGACGCAGCTGTTGAAGCTTTAAAATCCCTGGAGCTAGGAGAACGTCCTAATATATCCCAGGTTGCTCGGGAGTACGGCGTTGAGCGGTCGCGGCTCTCGAAGCGCTATCGAGGGGTTCAGGGCACCTATGCAACTCGGGCCAAAAAAAAGCGACTCCTCAACAATATATAGGAAAAACAGCTACTACAGTACATTGATAAGCTGTGTGTATAAGGCCTACCCCCTACAAGAGAGATAATACGAAATTTCGCTAGAGAAATAGCACATTAAGAGCTAGGAAATTACTAGGTTAATCGCTACATTGCGCGGCATTAAATTAACCTTATATCGCGATAGACATCTAGCATCGATAGCCAGCGCTACAAAGCCGATTCAGCCTTCAAATACCCTCTATATTTCAAGCTTTTAGACGATAAGATTAAGCAGTACAACATCGCACCGTCAAATATATACAATATGGATAAGAAGGGCTTCTTAATTAGGGTAGTGTTAAAAATGAAGCGCGTGTTCTCTTAACAGCGATATAAGCAAGGAGGCGTTAAGCAGGTACTCTAGGACAGCAATAGAGAGTAGATAACAACAATAGCTTGTATATGCGCTAACAGCAGCTCTCTTAAACCTGCCCTAATATATTAGGCGGCTTCTGGTAATATCTAGGACATATGGCTACAAGATTTTAATCCTTTAGAGCACTAGGCCTTTTTCGCCTTATCACTATCTAGATGGACAAACAACGAACTTGGGATTGCCTGGCTTAAGAGGTGCTTTTAAGAGGAGACTAAGAAGAAGGTAAAGCGCAACTATTAACTCCTAATTCTTAATAGGCATAGCTCACATATTACTATGGAGTTTATTAAGTTCTGTAAATTAAAATCGAATCCTCCTAGCTATCTACCCCGCCGCATTTAACTTATACGCTACAGCCTCTAAATGTCTGCCTTTTTAAGCCTCTTTTAGCTGCATATACAAAAGAGCTCTCCGAATTTATGTACAATAGCTAAGGACTCACATCTATCACTAAGCGCGACTTCTTCCGCTTCTTCTATAAGGCATATAGAGTTGCATTCGCCAAAGAAACAATTATTAATGCCTTTAAAGTTACTAGTATCTCTCCGCTAAATAGCAACGCTATATTAAGAAATTTAAGAATCTAGAGCCTAAGAGGCTATTAAGCAGCAATAGCACGTCGTCAGTACTCTTTGCAAGCGATTGGCGTAAAATTGAAGGACTTCTACGACAGGTAGTTGAGGATCTTAATGATAAACGCGTCTCGCAGCTATCTCACACAATACACGCAATAGCAACTTAGAAACAGCTTATCTAGCATAAAAACAATCGCCTTAGAGATGCCCTTTTTAATAAGAAGAAGCGCTATAAAGCATGGCAAGGTATTACTACTTAAACCCTCTAAGAATTACGCTAGTAGCGCTGTCTTCTAGTTGCTATTAAAAGTTAAGGCTGCCCGCAATCGCTAGGCTAAAAAGACGCTAAAGCAGAAGAACTACAACACTAGAAGGAGCGCGATAAGCTAGCTAAGGAGTAGAGAAAAAGTAGGAGAAATAGGCTATGCTTAAGCAGAGGGCGTAGAAAAGGATAGCTACAAAAGAGGTTAGGTTGCAAGAACAGTAGAGGAAGGCAGCAGAGCGCGAAGAAGATCTACTTGCGCGCGCAGCTAAAAAGCAACTTAGGACTAATATACAATTAGCCAAAAAGGGTAAGGCGCGTAGCCTTAAGGCTCCTGCACCTCCTGCTTATGTTATTAAGGACCTAGAGGAGGTTGATGTTAAGGATCTATTAGTTATTAAAGGGGTGGTGGAGGCATCCAGCCCATCAACGCGCACTCGCAAAGTACGCCTCTTACAGAGGTATTACACGTAGTTTATTGTTTGCTAATCGATTTATTAAGCTTCTGCAAATGCTACTCTAAAAAATCTAGTGATTTTACGATATATATAGAGCTCTGCAGCTTCAAAAGTAATAGTAGTGGCTATCCTCAAACTGTGCGTTGAGTGGGGTCTGTGCGTTGAGTGGCCGAATTCGGTACCAAGAAACGTCAAGCCTTGCCCAGGCACCCCACGTGGCGCCTTGGAAAATCTTAGCGCCAACGTGGTCTCATCTATTCGCAGCAACCCGTACGCAAGAACCTTCCAAGCTTCCAGGGCACGCACGAGAATCGACAACAAGGTGCTTTTTGAACGTCAAACGTCAGCCACCACCTGCTGGATCGCCGTGCTTACCCACGCGAACGCCCTGGAATCCTGCACAGCAACGCATCCAGCTACCAGGGGGCGCGAACTTATCAGACTGCATCAGGGAATTCGACGCAAGCAAACAAGGGCAGCAATACGTTGATCTGGACGCAACCCCATACAATCCCCCTTCCACCGACCAGAGTCCGCCATCACAAGCAGCAGCAACAACAGCGACAACAACAGGTACCACCAGAGTTGTCAACAATCAAGTCAATCAAATATGAAGCTCGTATTTGGCTTGTTTGGAGATTTTTTTGGTGTTGTACTTGACTTGATTGACTTGGTGGCCGAAACGGGCATATTTGATTGGTGATTTGACAAATACTTGCAGTTTTAATTACCCGATTAGGCAGGTATCGTGAGATCTTAGACGGGTGATTGTATTAGAGTTGGAGCAGAAAAGAGGCATGTAATAGCGTCCGTAGGCGTGTTTCGAAATTGCAGGCGTCCTAATATACCTATATATCGAGTTGTATACCAATCGTGGTCCCAAAAACTTTAAAAAAAAAAACACTAGTCGCCACCTAGTATACTGTAGAGGTTGCGTAACGCGGTTTTATATTAGTAAAGGATCACCTAGAGGTGCTGGGTGTACAGGAGCGGCGAAGCTCCTATATACAACTCACCGTCTAGCAGGAGCGAGCAAACTACACCAAGCTGGTGTTTCGTGATAGGGATAAGTAGCTTAATTAAGTATATATACAGCCGTAATCGCGTGATCCAGTTATAGTAACTATTGTGGGGTTGACGAGCTCGCCGGCCCTGGTGGTGAGGTGGTGAGGTGAGGAGCGGGCAACGAGCAGCGTCAACCAACGTCAACGACGCTCAGCAGCGTCAATTGCCATAGTTGTCAACAATCAAGCCAATCCAAGCTGAGGCGTTAGCTTGGATTGCTCGATTTTTGAGGGCGTCAGCTTGGATTGTTAGGGCTAACAAGCTGAGATCGTGAGCTTGATTGAGGCTTGATTGATAGGCTTGATAGCCTGTACTGGCGCTAGCCTTGGTGTTAAGTTTCGTTGTCCTAAGTCGCCAGCCCGCACAAAAGCTCTATATTGTCGTCGTCTGCTGCCTCCTCCTCCACCACCTCGTCGTCGCCTCCGAGGCCAGCTCTTTGCCACCGTCGTACGCACTGTATTGCCGCTAGAAGTTGAGGTCCTAGACGTCGTCGTCGCGGCTCTAAGAGGTCGCCCAGCTCACTGAACAGGCGCTCACACTCACACACAGCTTGACGCTGGGATAGAGAGTACGTCAAGCGCAAGCTTACTGAGGCTAGGGTAGCAATCGCGCATGCTCACCCAGTATTTGATAGGGTTATCTGCGTGTTCTGTGTACCTCTCTCGGCTGCCGGCTCGCTGCGCTTCCACCTCTTAAACTCGTCCTCGTCGGCGGTGAGGCTGCTGGCAGTACTAGGGTTGAGTATACTGTCGATCGCGTCGTCTATATCGCTTGGGATCACTGCCGACGGCCTTACCGCGCGCGGTGAGTTGTTGTACTGCGCCCAGAGCGCCTGAAAGCTGGCGTTACTAGCCTCGAGCCAGTTGGGCTTCTTAACCCACGCCTTATCGCAGTAGTACTTGTACATTGGATGGAGTATTGTAGCGGCGTAGTACGCGGGCGAGTCGTCTAGCTTAGAGTAGTAGTTATCGGCCTTTTGCCAAGCTGCGCGCAAGTTTGATTGCAATGTGATCCTCAGGCGACTCATCGTGCTCGTTGTAGTTAAACCGCCTCGTACGCGTTGACGCGCTGCTCGTAGTAGGTAAGCAGGTATTCGAATATTGGAATTATCTTAGCAATAGCCCCAAAGCTGCCGCTTTTTCCGCGCCCTTTGAGGCGCTTTGTAGCAGTCTTGAGCGGTTTCAAGATGTCCATATACTCTGTAATTACTGCCCAATCAGCACCTGTAAGACCATCTAATCGCATCCACGGCTGCGCAACTGGCAGCTTGTTGCCGCGACTTTGCGCAAACGTGTCCTCCCTTTGCACCCGCTGTATATGGTGAGTAGCGTAGGCGTTAACTGCAAACTGCAGCTTTATGGCACGCTCAAAGCATGAGTAGTACGAGTTCCACCGCGTAACGACGGGTTTAACGGGCTCGAGGATCTTGCGATCGTGTCGGCTGACGCGCTAGACGGCAGCTCAGTGTGGGCGAGGCGCTAGAAGTCCTCAAAGAGCTTATGCTGTTGCGGCGTTTTAATGTAGTTGATGATACTAAGCAGTACGCCAAGTGGGCCTACGCGCCTCCACTCCTCTATAAAGTCGTGCTCGTCGGTGAGCTCTTGTACGTCGTTGTCGAACGAGGCGGCGCTGCCCTTGCCCCAGAGGAGCGTCTGGCCGATAAGGTTGAGCGTGTGAGGTCCGCAGCGGAGGCGCCGATGGGTGGCATTAAAACCGCACTCTTGAGCTACTATTGCAATAGTACTATTGTTGTTAGTAGCGTTATTAAGCACAAAGTAACTAATTAACTACGACGTAATCTTAAAATCCTGCAGCGTTTTTATAACGACCTTGGCCATCCCTCTCGCCACTATAAGCGCCTGTTAGCTGGGGCAGCGCTATAGGCAAGTCCTGTAGGTCGCCTCTGCTGTCAACAAAGTGCGCAACGACGCCTAGAAAGCCACACTTGCCGCCCTTTGTCGTCCATCTATCAAAGCTAAGGTGTACTTTGCTGAGCGCCTGCGATAGTTGCAAGATAACGCGCGGCTTTAGGTGCTCGTACAAGCGCGCAACGTACTGGGAGACGCTTATATGAGACGTCTAAAGCGCTTGTTCTGCTAGTGGGTTGGCAGCTTTAAGGAGGCGTCGAAAAGCTGGTGTTTTAAACTCAGAGAGAGGGTGATTGTTCTTAACAAGCCAGCTAAACAGCTGCCAACTGGAAGCGCTAGGTATTAAAGCTAGCTAGCTCGTTAGCTATCTTCTGCGACACGCTATTGTTGCCGTCCTTAAGCAGGCGTTGTAGCTAGGTAGGTTTTGCAGCAATGGCCGACTTGCTGTGGCTATAGCCGCGCTTAGGCAGCTCTAAGTGTTACTGCGCTAACAACGTTAAGAGCGTTGTCTTATATATCCCTACGCCTGTATCTGTGTACTTATACTCGTAGTAGTGACAGCACACGAAGTATAGCTTACTTGGGTTCTTTAGCAGCGCAACGCGGTAGCCATAGCGATAGATCTAGCTCTTGCGCGACTTCTGCGACAAGAGCGGCTTCATATACTTGCGTAAACGCCCCCAATTAATTCCCTTAAAGTTATCCATAAGGCTCGCGTCCAGCGCCTCTTGCAAGGTCTTATTATCTGGGGCTGCTGCTAACAAGGCTGCTGTTACCCTCTCGCTGCCCTTAGTAGGCGCGACAATAGCGTCTTTAGGCCGCGACTCGCGTAGTTGCGACTTAAAAGTTAAAGCCTAGGACGCCTCTACGAGAGCTCTGCGAGGCGACAGACGACGCGACAGCAATGGCGATAGCTGACTATCAACGGGTATAGGCTAGCTAACAGTGCCGCGGGCGGTGGAGGATTTAACGCGTTTCTTCGGGCGAGTAAGGTCATCAGAGGCGCGTTTCTTAGGAGGCATGGCGGTGGCACCACGATAAGGGCAACAGGAGCAAAAAAAAAATAACGCGATATTAGGTTGTGATAAAAGGCACAAGTTTTGGTATTGTGTGTGTTGTCTATTGGAAGGCGCGTAAGAGCCTGTACGAGGCTTAGAGGCTACTAAGGCACTAACTACGCGCGATCACGTGAGAGGTATTAGTGGACCATCTACTCTTTTTTAACAGGTTGTTTAGGGGGCTGGTGGAGGGAGTATAGTGTTACAGAAGTTAGGATAATTACCTGCCTCCCCTAGTAAAAGCGCCCTACTAAAAATAGCAAAAGATATCGCGATCGCTCCTGCTGCAAAACAAGCAGCCTTACGCGCTACCTTAATTAAGCCCATCAAGCTACACAATTAAAGCTGACCCTCCTTAGCTTGGATTGCTAACAAATTAGTATAGGCGAGCTTGACTTAATGGGATTAATAGTTATCAAGCTATCAATCAAGCGCTTGCAAGCCGCTTAATTATTGACAAGTCTGTTAATTGCGAGATCGTAGCTCTGTATAGAGTTGAGTATTGCGTGCTGGGCAGCAGGAGGTGTATTGATTAATCTCGGCAGCGTTTGCGGAGCAGTACAGTTCGCGAGTTAGGCTCTTTTTAGTAGAGAAACGAGCTGTTAAGCGAAGTAGTTAACTATCGTCCTATTGCGCTGTTAGATATACTAACCCGCTTTAATTATTGTTGTTGCTATACTTAGTCTATTGCGCAAGCTTGTATAGCTGGTCTAGCTGCTTATCGCTGAGTTAAGACTCTATAACAGCTCTAGCAATTGCGGCGCCTGTACTCTTCTAGGTCTGTATACACTGCAACGCAGCAAGTAGTTGCGGACTAATTTTGCGATATTAAGGAGTAAGTAGATCGCTAAGCTCGCTAAATATACGCTTACACTCGCAACTCGCAACTACTAGTAGGTATTATTAATATATCGATCGCAAAGCGCGTAAGGTTAGGATATTTTAGTCGTAAAGCAATCCAATACTTTATTAAATTGCTGTTAGGGCTCTCAAACATAGTCTTCGTCCATTTTAGTTCAAAAGCTCGCCACCACTAGTACTCGTCAAAGCCCTTGTTGCTGTTAGATAATGGGTCCTCTATAATTGCCGTGATAGCGTTGTTAATAGCGTTGGACTTGCGCTCTCTTGGGCGACCCCTTGGGCTCCAAGATACCTAGTAACTGCCCCAAAGTTGCTAGAAGGACTTATTTGCGCGAGCAATCTAACTAGGCTTGTTACGCCAAGCGCGATCACAATATTGCTTGTAGTATGGGTGGAGGCAGCAAGCGGCGTAGTATACAGGCGACTCGTCGAGCTTTTAATAGTATCCATTGAGTTTTGCCTACGCTGCCTTCAAGTTGATCGCGAGGTGGTCTTCAGGAGCGCCAGTTGCCTCGTAATCGACGAGCTCGTACGGCTTGTAACGCTGCTTAAACTTCCTAAGTAAGTATTCAAAGACAGGCAATACTTTTATATATCGCTCTAAAACGGCCGCTTATACCGCAGCCCTTAAGCCGTTTTGTAGCTAACTTTAGCGGCTGGAGAACCTTAAGATAGTTGTTCACAACAGCCTAATTGTTTGCTGTAAGACCGCCCGATCTTATCCATGTAGGCGCGTCGGGCGTCTTATTTCTACGGGTTCTGGCGTGACTGTTAGCAGCAAGCTAATTGTCGATATAATACACAATATACGAGTTGAACGCCAGTTGCAACTTAATAGCACGCTTAAACGCTAAATAATACGAGTTCTAGCGCGTGATGATGGGCTTTACCGGCTTAAGTATATCCTCTGTTTCTTAGTGGGGAGCTCGCTGTTGGCGAGAACTTGAAAGTTCTTGAAAACGTCGTATTGCTGGGGGCGTTCTGATATAATTGATAACATCAAGAAGCGTACCTAATAGGCCTCGTTAACGCCAATCGCCTATGAACTGCTGCTCCTCGTCCTGTATTAATTAGTTAGCAATTGCAATACCGAGAGGACTAGGAGACTTATAATAATATTAGCGTCGTTGTTGTTAAACGCGTCCTTGTTTGAGCTGAAGATCACCGCCTGGCCTACAAGATTAATCGTATAAGCGCCGCAACGTAGGCGACGATAGCTAGCAATAAAGCCGTACTTGCTAGCGAGTTTCTTAATAGCCAAGTTGTTGTTGTACGCGCGTTATCGAGCATAAAGTATCCTAACTTTGCTGCGTTAACTCTAAACGCTTGCAGAGTTTTCTTAATACAATTAGCTATTCTGTCGCCCGTATGGGCGCCTGTAAGCTGCGGCAAGTCAATAGCGACGTCTTTAATAACTCCACAAGCTGTGGCGTAGTAAGCAACTACTCTAAAGAAGCCTTGTTTGCCGCCTTTAGTAGTCGTCCATCCATTAAAACTTATATGGATCTTGCTTATAGCCTCTCTAAGCTGCTTCACAACCTAGGGCTGCATATACCTATACAACCGCATTACAAACTGATTAACGCTGTTATGGCTTATCTATAACAACTTCTCCGCTTCTGGGTTTGCAAACTGTATTATCGCTCGAAACGCTAGGTCTTTAAACTGCCTTAATAATATATTATTGTTAACAAGCTAGCAAACAGCTGACAACCGAAATGCTTGTACGTCGAAGTTTCTAATCTCGTTGGCAATAACTTGACTAACCTGTACGCCAGCGCCCGTCAGCATTATGAGCGATCTCTGACCTGCTGGCAGCGTAATAGGCACCTTACCTAAAGCGGCAATACGGTGTTTCTTGAGCAGATAAGTTGTTGCCGAGCTTGTCGCCTGTGTCGTCTCCACTACGACGCCCAAATTAAGCCTCTTGTTTAGGTGGCAATCGCAGCATACAAAGAATATACGATCTAGGTTTAATTGTAGGGCGACGCAATAACCGTGATCGTATATCCAGCTTTTTGCGCTGAGATTGAGTCCGCAGCGGCCGTATGAAGCCTTTTAAACGACTCCAATCCACGCCTTCAAAGTTATCCACAAAGCGTGTATTGAAATTGTCGCTGTTGTCTTTGTCGGCCGCTGTTGGGGCCGCGGTGGCTACTTCTAAATCCTTAATAGGCGTAGCAATCGCAGTCTCTAATTGTGAGTCTTGCAACTGTGATTCAAAATCGTTGGCCTGGCTCGCGATCGTCAGAGCTTCACGCGATAAGCTGGGTTAAGTATCGTCAACAACTACCGGCTGGCTTTCGGTGCCCTTCGTAAGGAGTCTACGCTGTTTTAACGGGCGCGTGTTAGCGTTATTATTCGTAAGAGCGCGTCGTTTTACACTAGGACGCGCCATAACAGCGATACTAATACATAAAAGAGATAGGTTGCGAGTTATCAACGCGTTGTTGTAGTTAAAGAGATCGGACGGCAAGCGAACTAACTAAGAAACGAGGTTCTAATTGATTACTAATTGCACTACAACACTAAAAAACTATTACGAGATCGCTAGCCTAGCTAACTTAACGGCCTCACGCAAAACTCTAAATAAACTGCAATCAAGTCAATCAAATACAGCTATAAAACTTGACTTGTTTGCAGTTACAACAACGCCGTATTTGACTTGATTGATTTGAGACTTGGCGCCGACGACGATCTATATTTGCAAATATATTTGATTGTTGACAACTCTGGGTACCACCGAACCAGCGATCCCAGGCCAAAACTGCTGGCTATTCCTGCAGGTGCGTATACCTCGAACCTCGAACGTATCAAGGTAGTGTGTTGGATTTTATTGCCGAACTTTCTAGAGATGTATTGGAGGCTTTCACAGACACAGCAAGACATTCACCAGCCAAGGCGCAAGCCAGAGTTGCTATCAGTCAGTTCAGTCAGTCCAGAGAGCTCCGGACTGACTGAACTGACGTCGTGAGGTCACTGAACTGGACTGGACTGACTGCCAAGACTTTTCAATTGAGTTAAAACTGACTGACTAAACTAACGTCGCCGCCGCCTGCGGACTGACTAGACTAACTAAACTAAGTTACCTGACGTCAAACTGAGATAACTGCTCCTGTATTTTCGAGATTTCTTCCTCTAATAGTGTACGCGCTAACCCTAAAGCTGACGTAGTTGTTAGCTGTATACTAAGCCTCTTCTAGCTCTTTAAACTCTGCAAAGCTGAAATAAGCTCTGGCTTTTATATAGAGTCTCCGCGTGCCTAACATGTCGCTAAGCTTGCTAAAAGTCTGCTTATAGTCTGCCGCTGCCACTAGTATTGTTAGAACGTTAATAGCAAACTTTAAGAGTATAGGGAATTGCCTAGCAACTAACTCCTAGTATAGAAGCGGATTAAGAGACAGCTAATCCTTCTTAGCTAACGCTAGCTGCCGCTTCCAAATCTTATACTTATCCTCCGCAAGGCTTGCCTTTACCTACTATATATACTTTGCTCGATTAACAACTGTAGAAAAGCTAATTGCGACATTAAGAACCCTAGCTAGGACTTCTTATGCAGCGGCGTCACTATTTAAGCTAGAATAGCTGCGGCGTCCTTTCGCCCCTGCCACATACGCAGGAATGCCTAGTGGTTATTATTAAGCCAGCCGTCGCGATAGTGAACACTGTCACGGGCAGTAATATAGGTGTTAGGTACCTTCTAGAGCGCTGAGAGGTGGTTGCTTATAGTGCGGGTGTAGTATTGTAGCAGTGTAGTAGACAGGCGCGTTATTAAATTTTGCGTAGTACTTAGCAAGTTTACTGTGCGCAAGGTTAACGTTTATAACAAGATAATCTTTAGGCGCGTCCAGATCTTCGTAATTTACATCCTTAAGACAGTCTTTAAGAGCCTTAAGCTGGTTAAGAAGCTACTTAAATGTTACTAGAACTTCCTAAATAGCGCCATAGCGGCTGTGTTGTCCGCGGCCTTTAAGTAGCTGTGTAGCTTTGGCAAATAGCTCAAGGAGTCAAATATACTCTATTACTATCGCCTAGTCCTTGCCGCTTAGACCGCCTTCACGTATGTATAGTTGCGGCTGCGCAGCGGGCAGCTACTCGCGGTTTTTCTGGCGCTATAAGGGTGCTATTGCAGCCCTATGCTCCTTAAGTTTATACTTAATATAGCTATTAATAGGGCTGTGTAGCTTAGCTGCGCGCACAAACGTGCTAAAATAGCTATTCCAGCAGGTCTTGATAGGCTTAACAAGCTGCCGGATGTGAGGTGTAACACCTAGAGACTCTGCCTCCTCGCGCTATAGTCGCTCTAGTAGTTGTCAAGTTTAAGGCGTGCAGATAGACGCAATCATATCAAAGAGAGAACGCTAATAGGACCGTATTTGCGCCACTCATCTATGTACTTCTCCTCGTCCTTAAGGTGGGCGGCGTCATTCTCGTACGCGCTACGATCTTTGCCCCAAATTACTAATTGCGCGCCTAGGTTAAGTATATGGCAGCAGCACCGCAGCCGCCGCTCGCTTGCGATAAAGCTAAACTCCTCTGCTAAGGACTTAACTGCAGTATTATTATTACTTGCGTTGTTAAGCACAAAGTAACCAACACTTGTGTTGTTAACGCCAAATAGCCAAAGTATTGTTGTTGCTACAGCTGCAATATTATTGCCAGTGTGCGCTCCGTGTAGCTCAGGCAACCCAAGCAGGTGGTCAACTAGCTTGCCCTCGCTGTTGAGGTAATGTACGCAGAGGCCAGTAAAAGCATACTGCCCACCAGTTAAAGTACAGTTGTCAAATAACACGTGTATAAGCGACCGGGCTTCGCGAAGGTAGTTGGCAACAGCTGGTATGTATGTGTTGTACTCAGCAATAATATGATCGCGGAGCGTTTGGTGGCTACGCCAAAGGAGGGCTTCGGCTAGCGGACTCACGGCCGCAACCATGGCTCGAAACTGCGGCGTTTCTAGTACGCGAAGGCTCTAGTTGTCCGCGACTACCCAGTCCTTCAGCGCGTCCTGAAATCGAGAGATTGAAAAGCTGTGTTGCCATCTTATTTGCCACCTCTTGCAATACCTCTCTATCCCTTTAGACCTCATAATATGTACTTGGGACTTTGCAAGCGCGCCTATAATATTGCCCTCCTGGCTAGCAATTAGTATAGGGCATTGTTTACCTCCCACTTAGCAGTTTGCTGGCAGTTTTCGTATGCACGTGCCAAGAGGCGTTTTTAGCTGTTCTATATATAGTAAACTGCCGGAGGCGTGGTGTTTACCTCCGTCTGGCAGTTAGTGGCGTTAATCAGCGCACTCCGAACCTTAAAATTAATAGGCTCCTAATCTGGCACTGTTTTTGTCGCAATCCACCTCAAAAATGGCTAGAACCCGCAAGAGGACTTAAAAGGCCCAGGAATCTGATCTCTAGAAGACCCCTCCGCGTGGTAGTTCGCGCCCAGCACGCCTAGAGAGGCATCGTCTCCTCTTAAAAAGAGGCCTAGGACCACGAAGGGCAAGAAAGAGGCCTAGCCAATTAACCTACCCACTCCAGACGACGGTGTTGATGTGTCTAGAGGTAATGGTGGGCCTGCTGAACCTGCGGAACCTGCGGAGTATAGTGGTGACGACCCAGAAGATCCTATTCCCGTTGTTGATGACGAGGAAGATCTGTTGGTTATTACAGTACCTTCGCCACTCCTAGTTAGGCCTGCTGTCAACTCCGGAGCCACTCGGAAGGTGCCTGTGAACCTAGCCGATCCTATTCTACGCTCTTCCGCCACACCAAACTCTTTTGGCACGCCGGCTCCTTCTTTCAAGGTACGAGACTCTGCTACTCCAGCTCTAGGTGTAGCGCCAGGCGGCAAGCCGCCACGTGTGTGAAATGGACCGAGACAATAGAAGAGGTGTTGCTCCAGGCTCTTAAAGAGATCGTTAAACGTGGGAAAACGGCCAATAGCTTCAAAGCAGAGCACTAGAATAAAGGTAGCAGATAAGGTTCGCAGGGTATACACGGGCGGGGCGGCGGTGATTAGCAAGAGAACTGTAAATCAAAGTATAAGATATCAGACTTGTCAACAATCAAGCGGCTTGCAAGCGCTTGATTGATAGCTTGATAACTATCAATCCCATCAAGTCAAGCTCGCCTATACTAATTTGTTAGCAATCCAAGCTGAGGAGGGTCAGCTTGATTGTTTAGCTTGATGGGCTTAATTAAGGTAGCGCGTGAGGCTGCTCGTTTTGCAGCAGGAGCGATCGCGATATCTTTTGCTATTTTTAGCAGGGCGCTTTTACTAGGGGAGGCAGGTAATTATCCTAACTTCTGTAACACTATACTCCCTCCACCAGCCCCCTAAACAACCTGTTAAAAAGAGTAGATGGTCCACTAATACCTCTCACGTGATCGCGCGTAGTTAGTGCCTTAGTAGCCTCTAAGCCTCGTACAGGCTCTTACGCGCCTTCCGATAGACAACACACAATACTAAAACTTGTGCCTTTTATCACAACCTAATATCGCGTTCGTTTTTTTTTTTGCTCCTGTCGCCCTTATCGTGGTGCCACCGCCATGCCTCCTAAGAAACGCGCCTCTGATGACCTTACTCGCCCGAAGAAACGCGTTAAATCCTCCACCGCCCCGCGGCACTGTCAGCCAGCCTATACCCGTCGATAGTCAGCTATCGCCATCGCCGTCGCGTCTGTCGCCTCGCAGAGCTCTCGTAGAGGCGTCCCAGGCTTCAACTTTTAAGTCGCAACTACGCGAGTCGCGGCCTGAAGACGCTATTGTCGCGCCTACCAAGGGCAGCGAGAGGGTAACAGCAGCCTCGTTGGCAGCAGCCCCAGATAATGAGACCTTGCAAGAGGCGCTGGACGCGAGCCTTATGGACGACTTTGAGGGAATTGATTGGGGGCGTTTACGCAAGTATATGAAGCCGCTCTTGTCGCAGAAGTTGCGCAAGAGCTAGATCTATCGCTATG
The DNA here is from genome assembly GCA_009805535.1 of Laburnicola sp. JP-R-44. Taxonomy (NCBI): domain Eukaryota; kingdom Fungi; phylum Ascomycota; class Dothideomycetes; order Pleosporales; family Didymosphaeriaceae; genus Laburnicola; species Laburnicola sp. JP-R-44. Next base: position 1,803,430 of record SELF01000019.1, on the reverse strand, counting down.
GCTACCGCGTTGCGCTGCTGAAGAACCTGAGTAAGCTATACTTCGTGTGCTGTTACTGCTACGAGCATAAGTACACAGATACAGGCGTGGGGATATATGAGACAACGCTCTTAACGTTGTCGGCGCAGCGACACTTAGAGCTGCCTAAGCGCGGCTATGGCCACAGCAAGTCGGCCGTTGCTGCAAAACCTACCTGGCTACAACGCCTACTTAAGGACGGCAACAACAGCGTGTCGCAGAAGATGGCTAACGAGCTAGCCGGCTTTAATACCTAGCGCTTCCGGTTGGCAGCTGTTAGCTGGCTTGTTGAGAACAATCACCCTCTCTCTAAGTTTGAAACACCAGCTTTTCGACGCCTCCTTGAAGCTGCCAACCCACTAGCAGAACGAGCGCTTTGGACGTCTCATGTAAGCGTCTCCTAGTACGTTGCGCGCTTGTACGAGCACCTAAAGCCGCGCGTTATCTTGCAACTATCGCAGGCGCTCAGCAAAGTACACCTTAGCTTTGATAGATGGACGACAAAGGGCGGCAAGCGTAGCTTTCTAGGCGTCGTTGCGCACTTTGTCAACAGCAGAGGCAACCTACAGGACTTGCCTATAGCGCTGCCCCAGCTAACAGGCGCTCATAGTAGCGAGAGGATAGCCAAGGTCGTTATAAAAACGCTGCAGGATTTTAAGATTACGTCGCAGTCAATTAGTTACTTTGTGCTTAATAACGCTACTAACAACAATAGTACTATTGCAATAGTAGCTCAAGAGTGCGGTTTTAATGCCACCCATCGGCGCCTCCGCTGCGGACCTCACACGCTCAACCTTATCGGCCAGACGCTCCTCTGGGGCAAGGGCAGCGCCGCCTCGTTCGACAACGACGTACAAGAGCTCACCAACGAGCACGACTTTATAGAGGAGTGGAGGCGCGTAGGCCCACTTGGCGTACTGCTCAGTATCATCAACTACATCAAAACGCCGCAACAGCATAAGCTCTTTAAGGACTTCCAGCGCCTCGCCCACACTGAGCTGCCGTCTAGCGCGTCAGCCGACGATCGCAAGATCCTCGAGCCCGTTAAACCCGTCGTTACGCGGTAGAACTCGTACTACTTATACTTTGAGCGTGCCATAAAGCTGCAGTTTGCAGTCAACGCCTACGCTACTCACCATATACAGCGGGTGCAAAGGGAGGACACGTTTGCGCAAAGTCGCGGCAACAAGCTGCCAGTTGCGCAGCCATGGATGCGATTAGATAGTCTTACAGGTGCTGCTAATTAGGCAGTAATTACAGAGTACATAGACATCTTAAAACCGCTCAAGACTGCTACAAAGCGCCTCAAAGGGCGCGGAAAAAGCGGCAGCTTTGGGGCTATTGCTAAGATAATTCCCAATATTCGAATACCTGCTTACCTACTACGAGCAGCGCGTCAACGCGTACGAGGCGGTTAACTACAACGAGCACGATGAGTCGCCTGAGGATCACATTGCAATCAACTTGCGCGCAGCTTGGCAAAAGGCCGATAACTACTACTCTAAGCTAGACGACTCGCCCGCGTACTACGCCGCTACAATACTCCATCCAATGTACAAGTACTACTGCGATAAGGCGTGGGTTAAGAAGCCCAACTGGCTCGAGGCTAGTAACGCTAGCTTTTAGGCGCTCTGGGCGCAGTACAACAACTCACCGCGCGCGGTAAGGCCGTCGGCAGTGATCCCAAGCGAGCGATATAGACGACGCGATCGACAGTATACTCAACCCTAGTACTGCCAGCAGCCTCACCGCCGACGAGGACGAGTTTAAGAGGTGGAAGCGCAGCGAGCTGGCAGCCGAGAGAGGTACAGAACACGCAGATAACCCTATCAAATACTGGGTGAGCATGCGCGATTGCTACCCTAGCCTCAGTAAGCTTGCGCTTGACGTACTCTCTATCCCAGCGTCAAGCTGTGAGTGTGAGCGCCTGTTCAGTGAGCTGGGCGACCTCTTAGAGCCGCGACGACGACGTCTAGGACCTCAACTTCTAGCGGCAATACAGTGCGTACGACGGTGGCAAAGAGCTGGCCTTGGAGGCGCGACGACGAGGTGGTGGAGGAGGAGGTAGCAGACGACGACAATATAGAGCTTTTGTGCGGGCTGGCGACTTGGGACGACGACGAAACTTAACACTAAGGCTAGCGCCAGTACAGGCTATCAAGCCTATCAATCAAGCCTTAATTAAGCTCACGATCTCAGCTTGTTAGCCCTAACAATCCAAGCTGACGCCCTCAAAAATCGAGCAATCCAAGCTAACGCCTCAGCTTGGATTGGCTTGATTGTTGATGTTGACAACTATGTAAGATATTTCGAAAGTCCTGGAGTTTGTGGCAAGATCACCTGGGTTCTAGATTATCTGGATAGGAGGATAATAAGGAGGGCTTACCTTAATCAAGCAAGGAGGTTATAGATAGCTACTTTAGCGAGCATCCTAAGTTTAAGGCGTTTCGATTCGAACCCCCTCTAGGCTATAAATACCTCGTTAATATTATTAGAGATCGTGTTGCAACAGGCGAGTTTGCGATCAACGCGGAGGCAGAGGGTAGTGACAACTAGGCATCAGAGCTTCTATCTGATAACGTCGATAATAAAGAGGAGAGTGGGGGAAGCGAGGATAACGAGAGCCAGCCTTTAATTGAGCGTTCTTAATTGGTAGCCACATTACAATCGTCGTCGTCCGTTGTAGCTACTTCGTTGTTAACCTCTAATAGGTCTCTTACAGCCGCACAACACAGGAAGCTAGAGAAGAAGCGTTAGAAGGAGCAAGCCAAAGGTGGAATGCGTAAGCATATGGCAGAGAAGAAGGCTAAGAAGGGAGGGGAGGGTCGTGTGCGTGAAAAGGGTGAGAAGAAGTCCGATCTGTTAGCGCGATCTCTAAGTAAGTTTAATAGGCAATCGGCTAAGGTTCTAGAGGGTTTTGTAAAGAAGCTAGACGAGAATATAAAGAACCTAATCTAGCAGGCTGTTGAACTATTTAAGAGGCAGTTAGCTAGAGAGTTTGAGGCGGAGGTGTACTAGGTTATCTCTCTACTTTAAGATAAGGCGAAGGCAAGCGCCATGCTCGCGATAAAGCCGGAACGCCGAGCTAGATGGATCAAATATAAGCTAGGGCAATTGTTCTCCTAGAATGTCTCTAGCCTATAATCCGAGCGCCCGTCTATGTTCCTAATAGGATTCCCACATACATTCGGCCAATTCCGTGCGAAATTCGTTGTTAGTAAGCCTCAATCGCCACCCATCCTCCATTTCAGTGTCACCCTAGCATATTAACCCATCCGCCTCCGCCTCATTCGCCTCCGCAGCGACGTTGATACCCTACTAGCCGTTAAGCCAGTTATAAAGGGCTACACAAGCGTATACAATAAACACCTAAGTCCAAATGCTAAAGCCTAATTAGGCCCCCTAGAGGATCTTAAACTGTCTCTTTAACACGCCAAAGGCCCTCTCTACAGCCATCCTTAACAATAAATGCCGTAAGTTAAATAGCTCTTAAGGCGTTTTCGGATTCCTACTATTAACATCCCACTCGCTAATATGATAACGCGTTTTTTAATAGGAAATAAGCAGCAGCCTATCTATCGAAGAGTAGCCACCATCCGCTAGAAAATAGGTATTCGGAGCTGGGGCCTTAAATCCTTTAAAGTAGGTATTCTGGAAAACACGGGCATTATGTGCGGAGCCCTCCTATCCAGCAAGAACGAACTGGAAGTTGAGGTCGAAGTCCACACAGGCGAAAACATTCTGTAAGTAATAACCCTTCCTACACCGCTATGCTGACTTAACAGGAAACTTCTTGCCAGGCTTAATAGCGTTCCTACTAATAGAGATAGGTATATAGGTCCTATCCACAGCTCCGCGGCATTCGTTAAAGAACGGCGAGTAGGTTTTTGATGTTAAAATCCGCAAGGGTACCTCATCCTCTGGGGGCCGCACCCGCCACCTTAGGATAGAGGTTATTGCGCAGGATAGTAAGTACCTCGTAGAAAGCGCGATGTAGAGTCCTCGTGCTGTGTGCTGGAATTGTTCGCGCAGGTAGCGATACAACTAATCTTTGCTAACAACCGCTATAAAGATGCCCAGCTTCTCGTCAGCATCCACCTCCCCCGAAGCCGTTAATCCCTCGTCGATCAGCAGCTCTAGGAGGGCCTCAAATTGCTCCTTATGCAAGCCAGTAATGTTGTAGATCCTATCCCAGTGGCCTTCGCGCATAGCCTTTACCCACTCCGATCCACGGCCATATTCCATCCCATCCACACGCAGGCCGGTGGGCCTATAGAGCACCTCATCAAGAAACAATCGCATAGCGCGCGATCGAGATTGCCGCTGTAGGTCTACAGCGATCGCTGCTAGTATAATAGGGAGGGTTTCTGCGCAAACGAATACGTGGGGAGCTGCGAATGCGAGCTATGGGGTAATAAATACAGCAAGAGTATAGAGTGACGTTATAGCGATGTTTGGCAGCCTCTGCTGGCAGTTTTTTCTGCACCTCTGGGGCACCAGTAGAAACTGCCAGCAATTTTGCTGTTTTAGGCAGGTTGTTGTCCGTGCGAAGCCACTAAACGCCACCAATACGCCACCCTGGCAGAATTTTCTGCTGGATTGGCTCCGGAGGTAAACACTAGGCCGCCAGCAGCTTCTTAGAAACTGCCAGGGGCACGGGAGGTAAACACTAGACCCTCAGCAGCTTCTTAGAAACTGCTGGCAAACTGCTAAAGCGGGAGGTAAACACTGCCTAGGTCCATTAGGTCCCGTGTGAGTGTCCAGGCTTGTTGCTTAAGAGGTGTCGGCCGGCGTTTGTAGTGCTATCAGCCTCGTAGCAAGCCTCCTGCTTCCGTCGTCGTTAATGGCAGTAGTACCGGCAAAGCCAGTAGTTCTTCTTGTACTTGCGGTGCCAGACGGCCCAGCCGTGGCGGTAGATCCAGCTTTTTGGCCCACCGCGACTATTGCGCTCAACTTGGCGCCGCTCAAGGTACGGCACACGCCTAAAATCAAGCCCGTCGTAATTGTCGTCGTCGTCGCCGTCGTTAGGGAAGTCCGCCTGTACTGCCACAGGCTCATCAGCCTGTGCCTCGCCCGCAGTATCGCCAACAGTAGGCGCGTTCGATAGCGATAGTAGAGGAGGATTGCGCTTGTCGTATTCTACAAGGCGGCAAAGGTCTGAATTAGAGGAAGTAGACATAAAGTACATTAAACAGTATTATAGTAACAGTAGTATAGTGTTGTGTGTTTAGCAGACGCGACGCGACGCGACGCGAAAGGCTTACTAGGTGCGGCTAGCGTACCTTTACAAACTCTAATTGGCTTAATGCTATATATTTTAACTTATATAGGATTAGTGCCTATGTATCCAGGACTAGCGCGGCTTCGAAGCCGCACTAGATATAGCTATCACAACTGCAAATTTCTACTTCAAAAACAGCCAACGTTAGTCTAACATTAGTTAGTTCAGTCAGTCCGGAGGCCTCTAAACTGACTAGACTAACGTCCAGCGACCTCAAGAACTGACTGACTGAACTGAGTCTTGGCAGTCAGTTCAGTCAGTTCGAACTAAGTTACCTGACTGATAGCAAGTCTGCTCCGAGGACCACAACGACTGGCTCTAATGCTTTCTCACTACCTTCTATACAGAAGCCTTTGCCTGCTTTCAGAGGGAGTCTGCTCGGCAGCTCAACGCTACCAACTAGTTCTCATATCGGCAATCTCAAGCCTTCAGGGAGTATCGTTTTCGCTACTAAGCCATCCACCCCAGGGTTCAAGCCTACAGTGTCCGATGCCCCATCATTTTCCGGACCGAAGCCTGGATCTATCGCAGAAAGCCTATTCGGCAACTCAGCCTTATTGAACACCTCTTACATGGGGAAAACCAATACCTCTACGGCTGCTGCAAACGACCTATTCTCGCCCTTTCTGGGACGAAAGCTCTCAGCCACTACGGACCGACTATTCAGCAGCTCACCCGTGCCGATTGATCCACACATTGGGGATTTCAACTCTTACTCGGGCAGCAGAATGCTTGCTTTGTATCCACCTATAGAGCCGCCATGCAATACACCGCCGTTGTCTTTTGAAAAAGAACTGTCGGCCACTAAGGAACGGCTACTTGGTAGCCCAATAGTGCCGACCACGTCTCACACATGAGGACTGGTAAATCCTTATGGGATGGTCTACTCACCTGTGGTCCGTCTAAGACTGCATCGTATAGTGTATCTTCGTCGGCTTTTGAACAGAAGCTTGCGGCTGCTTGCGGCTGCTACGAAAGGGTTATCTGGAAGTGCTGCTCATTCGCCCAGTTCCAAAATTGCGGGTGATTTGTCTCGGGATACAGTTCCTGCGAAGACGGATCAATCCGAGACTGGGTCCGGCAATGTGGTGCAAGAGTCAAGTAGCACGACGAAACTTCACAAGAAAGCACTGGATGGAGCGCACACTGCCCAGACTAAGTCTAGAGATGAGCAAATCGTAGTCAAAAAGTCTGGAAGCAAGTTCGAGCAGCGAATACCCGGTGCCTTTCGATCACCCTCTCCGCCGCTTGTCTCTGAAAACGCCGCACTAGGACCTTCGATCACCGCCGAATATGCGGACCAGACTGATACAGTGCACCGAGTGAAGCAAGAGGCTTGGCACAGTGGCAGCGTCGCAGGCCAGTCTTCCACTTCAGCTTCAGCACCGACGCCGACTTCAGGTTCTGTTCCCCAATTTGGCAACACTCAATGCGCAGCGCCGTCTGATCTTTTTGGCCAGCCTTCTCAAGCCACGCCTCTATATGGTCTTTTCGGACAGCTTGCGACGACATCTTCAGCTAACGCAGTGCCGCCTTTCGGGTCTACTTTGACACCGTTTCCTACCAAAGGGAAGCCGCTCTCCGGTAACAATACAGTGCCGTCCTCTGGGAGTATATTTTACACCGCTTCCTACCAACGGGAAGCCGCTCTTCGGCAACATCACAGCGCCATCATCTGCCTCCCCAAAGCCAACACCAATCTTCGGAGGCAAGGCAACAACAACACCACCATCTCCCAAGCCGACGCTCCTTTTCGGCGGCAACGCAACAACAACATCTCCCAACCCACCGCCAACCCCAGTCTTCAGAGGCAACACAACACCACCCACCTTTCTTACCCCAACGCACCCCCAACCTTCCGCCCCATCCGCCCCTTCGCAATCTCCAACATCCCCCATGAGCGAACTCCACTACATAACCAACACGCTCCTCACACACGCCTACAAACCAAGCTGGCTCTGCAAGACCTGTTCCGCGGATCTCTTCTCGCACGGCGCTGCAGAGCGGAGCGTGCAGAGTGCAGATGTGCGATGTTTGCGCGGGTGTCGGGGCCGTGGACTCTTTGTGTGGGGTGTGTCGGGCGAAGATGAAGGCCATGCAAAGGGTGGTTGGGGAGTGAGTTTGAGGATGGTAGGAGTAGATAAAGAGGGCGGGGATGGGTTTGGATGGGAGCGGAGGAGCGGTTGATGCGGATATGGAAAGGGAAGAGTGTGTCTGGGAGTGAGTGGGGGTTGGGTTGGAGACTGGCTGGCGAATTGGGCAGTGGAGATTTCGTGGATTTGTCTGAATGGCGCTGGAGAGGTGGTGTGTGGAGGGGGCTATTGGTTTATGTTTTCGGATGAAATATCATTGTCAAGGCAATGGCGAGCCTTCTATTTGCCGCTTCACAAGGAATGATTATATGCTTTGGAAATCATGTTACTGAATTGTCACTCACGCACGACAGGGCACAGGCAAAAAAAAAAAAAAAAAAAAAAAAAAAAAAAAGAAGAAAAACGACATAGATGTTCCATGGGCCTTTTCGGCACTCCGTTTCCGAGGTATTGAAGATCTTCGTCGTGTGGAGATTCTAACCAAGGTCGAGTCCGCACCGTACACAAAGAGGAGTAAAACTGGAGGCACTATAATCTAGTACCTAGCACATAGTTGTAGTAACAAAATATACACAAAATAATAATAATTTTATTATTAATATTTTGCACAACAGCATCGTCTGTAGCAAAAAATGTTGTTGAAGAAATTATCGATTACGTAAACACGGTAGTCGGTCAAACAGCCGGCCCGGGATCACGTGACATCACGGATTGACCACCCGGGGGAGAATCGTTTCCGAGGTATATAAAAAATGTACAGCCACCCTCCCCATTCGCTATGCCCATCGACTGCGACCACAACCGCCCCTCTCAACCAAAAATACTCACCACTGAACCTTCTTATCCCAGCCAATAAACTCATCAATGACATCCTTATAATACTCCTAAACCCAACATTAGCATCTGTCATCACAGGGACAATTTTCAGAGAGAGAGAAAACTCACCTTCAAGTCCTCCACCTTAGGCACCTCATCGCTCTTACTATAAAGATCATACGGGTTAAACGCCTTAACAGCGTCCAACATCCTCTCATCCTTCTCGTTCATCATCCACCTATACGCGCCCTGGCTATGCCACGGATAAAAAGAATGATACCTAATCATGGCAAGACCCTCATCCGGAATCGTGCTCTGCGCCTTCATAATATGGTACAAGTACTCGTCGTGGCCCCAGCTCAGCATGACGTTGTCGAGCCCACACCCAGGCGTGTATATACCGTGCTCGGTGCCGTAAATGTCGTTGTCGTGGTCGGGATTCCCCCCGAAAGTGTCTGGGTAGATGATGCGGTTGTCGAAAGCGCAGCCGACGGGGAACGTGTCGCCGACGACGTCCCATTGTCCGCGGGCGCCGTAGAAGAAGAGGAGCTTGCCGAGGTCGTGGATCAGGCGACGACGAGCTGCATCCAGCGGGGCTTGCCGTCGCGGCGGATCGCTTCGGCACTCTGGAGCAAGTGCTCGATTTGACTCAGACTCGTGTCCGGGTCGCTCTCGTCGATGAGCGTGTTGAGTTTCTCCATGGCCTCCCAGACGGTCATTTCGGCGCGCGTCTTGCTGTAGAAGTCGTTGCGGGCTTTGAGGTTGTACGCTACCGTTTGCTTTTCGTGCTGCTCTTTGTAGAAGTTTTTGACGCGGTCGCAGGCGTCCTCGTATCGGCGGAATTGCGTCTTGTCCTTGTCGGCGTCGAATTGGGGTTGCTCGTAGAAGTCTTTTTCTTCTTGTGTGGCGGTGCCCGTTTTTGACTTTTAGGGCGGCCTTGAGCACGTTCACGTCGTCGATGGCATCTGAGGTGGCTTCAAGGGCAAGGCCATCACGGGTGTTGAAGGGCTCGGCTACGTTGGGCGTCTCGAGCTCGACGAGGCGCGCCGGGTGCCATTGTGAAAGTGGGTGATGGGATGGAATGTAGATGGGTATATCTCAAACGCGTGTAGAAAAGTACAAGTACGTTTGGCAGGATGAAAGAGAAGGATTTGTTTGAGACGGATGATAGCGAGACAGTGAGATGAGGGGCGTGATACTTATTCTTGATTATCCCCAGCTACAGCAAGCATTCTCCGCAGTGTCATTCAGACAGTCGGCCGGCCGATGCTTCCGCCACCCACACAACACGGAAAACGCTCAGCCTACCATCTCGACTGAGTTTTTGTTGTACTGCATCACCACATCCAGGGAGCCTGCAGGTGTAGTCCATGGCCAGCACCGAAGTTTTGGCTGTGAGGCAATTCTGCCCGCTCTCCAAACCGTACGCACTTGGTGGCAGGTTAGAAACGGCGGCCCAGCCTCTAGCTCTAGGTAGTGTGGCGAACCACACTTTAGTGGTTTGCTGGTTCGTGAGGTGTGGAGGAGGTTTTTGTGGTTTCCCACATGGCGCCGTTGGGGGGCGGAAATTTTCTCCTATTCCAGCCCAGGAAGGGAATTCTCGCCGCTCTCCCAAAACACGCACGCATCACGTGAGCGTCGGGGGGAAATGCCCCGAAAAGCTGGCCTAGAGCGTCGACGGCTTTTGCCTCCCTTTTGAGCCAAGTGCCGGCGCGCGTTTACCTTTCGCCGGCGCGCCTCGGACCGATGGTAGCCCGGCGGGGTAAGGCGATGGCGGGGGGCACCGGAAGAATTCATCTCATCAATCCCACGCCCAACAGACCAGAACAGCCGTGTTTAGAGGCCCTGGCCCGGATAAGGCAGAGAGGACCAAGCCACATAGCCGCAATGCGACGCAGCGGCCCAAAAGTCCCCACCCCACTACTACATATACTCCCCCCCGCGAGGCCCAGCCCGCAATGAATCCCGCTCTTGGAAACCTCATTCTCAAATTGTCTCCCACGGATATCCAAGACCCTACGCCCACCATGAACACTGCCATTCCGTTGAAACACCGGCGCCTCCATCCCTGCTTTAGGCCTGGGCACGTGGCAGTCTGCGCCGGGTGAGGTGAAGAAGGCCGTGGTGGTGTGTGCATGCCATTGAGGGCGGGTATAGGCATATTGACTGTGCGTACTGCTACCAGAATGAGGACGAGGTAGGCGAGGCGCTCCAGGACGTCATCTCGCGCGGTGTCGTGAAGAGGGAGGACCTCTTCATCACGAGCAAGCTGTGGTGCACCTTCCACACGAGGGCAGAAGAGGGCCTCCAGAAGAGCTTGGATATGCTGAAGACGCCGTACGTGGATCTATACCTGATGCACTGGCCCGTACCCATGAACCCCAACGGTAAGTCCCCCCATCTCTGACATCAAAACACCTCACGACTAACGCCCTCCCCAAGGAAACCACCCTCTCTTCCCCCAAGCTCGAGGACGGCTCCCGCGACATCGACAAAACCATCACCCACATCGACACATGGAAGAACCTCGAGAAACTGATCCAATCGCACCCCGACAAAGTCAAAGCCATCGGCGTCGCAAACTACTCGGTCAAATACCTCGAAAAGCTCCTCGCCCACGCAACCATCACCCCAGCCGCCAACCAAATCGAAAACCACCCCCTCCTCCCCCAGCAAGAAGTCGTCGACTTCTGCAAGCAAAAAGGCATCCACATCACCGCCTACAGCCCGCTCGGCAGCACCGGCTCCCCCCTCGCAAAGAACGAGGCCGTGAACGAAGTCGCCAAAAAGCACAACGTCAGCCCTGCTACCGTCCTCCTTAGTTACCACTGTAAGCCAAACACCGCACTCGCATACCAAAATGACCTCGCTAACACGCATACGCAGTGGCCCGCAACTCCTCCGTCCTAGCCAAGTCCGTGACCCCCTCGCGCATCGATGAAAACCGCAACCTTGTCTCCCTCGACGGATCCGACATGCAGACCCTCGAAGCCATCCACAAGAAAAACGGCGTCACCCGCTTCGTCTACCCGCCTTTTGGCGTCAACGCGGGCTTCCCGGACAAGCCTGATGGTATCGATCTCAGTGGCTGACTGCCTGGTCACAAGTTATAGGAGGCGGGCTGCGTGGTGGAGAGTTATACCCTTTATATAGATGTGCTGTGAGTCAGATAGGGAATGAAGCTGTGTGAAGGCGAATGCAAAACTATTGCCCACTGGACCAGGTCCAAGCCCGCTTGGCCGAAAAGTAACCCAACATACCACTGAAGATGCGTAGCGGGATTCAACTTTCAACTGTCCACTATATCCAAACCACAACAAGTTGTCCATCCCCAGCTAAAAGCTCAACCATATAGAACAAGAAAAGTCACAAAAAATCCAAATAACCCCAATAACCCCAATAACACTACCGCCCCATCCACCCCCCATCAACAGTAACCACCTCCCCACTAACATACGCACTCCCCGCCCCCGCCAACCACACCACCACGCCCTTAAAATCCTCAGGCGCACCCCACCGCCCCGCCGGAATCCTCTCAAGGATACTCTTCGCCCTCGCCTCGTCCTGCATCAGCGCCGTATTCATCTCTGTAGCTATATACCCCGGCGCCACAGCATTAACATTGATCCCTTTGCTCGCCCACTCATTACTCAACGCCTTCGTAAGCTGCGCCACGCCGCCCTTTGCCGCGGCGTACGCGGGCACGGTAAACCCTCCCTGGAACGAGAGAAGCGAGGCGATGTTAATGATGGAGCCGCGGCGGGAGGCGTGCGGGGGGAGGGAGGGCGGTTGGCTCAGCATGTGTGCGCCTACGTCGCGGCAGAGGGTGAAGACGGTGGTGAGGTTCACCTGGAGGACGGAGTGCCAGTCCGTGTCTGGGAACTGGTGGGCGGGGTGGCGCTTTTGGATGCCGGCGCAGTTGAGGAGGATGTGGATTTTGTGGCCGTCTTGGAGGATTTGCGGGACGAGGGTGGAGACGGAGGCCGGGGAGGAGAGGTCCGCCGTGTAGATTGTGGCTTTGCGGTTGAGGGAGAGGATCGCTTGTTGGGTGGTGAGGTTGGTGGTGTCGCGCTTGGGGGGCGTGTTCAGTTGAGCGTGGGAGTGCGTTTGCTGAGTACTTACTTGGACGAGGAGGATGTCTGCTCCGGCTTCTGCTAGGGCGATGGCCATGGCTTGTCCGATGCCTCTTGTGCCGCCTGTCACGAGGACTGTTTGGCCCTCTAGGGAGAACAGTTCCTGGACTTTGGCCATGTTATCTCGTCCTTGCGATACTTGTTCAGGATACTGCTCGAGATGTGTATTGAGTCGTTTCAGTCTGGCGCACAAACATCGGACGTTTTCCGGAAGCTTGAAAGATTATTGCTACGGTTATACGAACCGCAGGGATGTCTAGTAGCCGAGTGCAAGTCGTAGCGCGCGGCTGCCTGCGTCGGCATTTGAAACAGTGACGTGGTGTTGGTTTTCCGAGGTCGGAGAGGGTTTCGGCGTTTGAAATGCGGGACAGCAGATGCCGATGGAGGCATTTGTCTCCAGCATCCAGTGGTGGTCTCTAGGGACTTTTCGCCCGAGTCAGGCGCCATGACCCAATTATTCTTTTGTCGTCTTCCGAGGCATGCATTCGATGTTCCTTGTTCCCCACTGCCGTTGATCGCTAACGCTTCGTCTTTCTTGTAAACAACTTAACCACTTCCTAGCTTCGTGAACAAGATTTGCAAAATGGCCGCAGAAAAGCCGCCCGATGTGCAACAGCAACAGATACGCGCTTCTGTGCTGCACGGCGCCAAAGACCTGAGAATTGTGCGCTTGTCGTCCCTCGACAACCATCAGTTCTAACACCTCGCAGGAAGACCGCTCCCTGTTCCCTCCAGGCCCTTCAGAAGTCCAAGTCGCTGTTCGCTCCACTGGTCTCTGCGGCTCAGATCTGCACTACTACCGACATTACCGCAATGGCGATATCATTGTCCGCGAACCCATGTCCCTCGGGCACGAATCCGCAGGCGTAGTCACGGCCGTAGGCTCCGAAGTAGCCAAGTTCAAGGTTGGGGACAAAGTCGCGCTGGAAGTCGGGCAGCCATGCGAACAGTGCAATAGGTGCAAAGAGGGGAGGTATAATATCTGCAAAGAAATGAGGTTTAGGAGTAGCGCGAAATCATTTCCACACGCGCAGGGCACGCTTCAGGATAGAATCAACCACCCGGCGGCTTGGTGTCACAAGTGAGCAGAAGCCCAACCAAAAGTCGAAGCCGAGTGCTGATGAAACGTAGACTCCCAGACGATGTTTCGCTAGACCTCGGCGCGATTCTAGAACCATTAGGAGTCGGCATCCAAGCATTGAAACGGGCACAGCTTGCGGTCGGCTCAACAGTACTCATCTTCGGCGCAGGCGCGGTTGGGCTGTTGGTCGCTGCAATGGCAAAGATATCAGGCGCCGGCACCGTAGTGATAGCAGACATCGATGCCGGGCGAGTAAGTTTCGCAGTCGAGAATAATTTTGCCCACCGGAGCTTCACAGTGCCACTGAAGCGGGGCCAGACGATAGAAGAGAACCTCGAGATCGCAAAGGAGACAGCTGCGGAGATTGGCAAGATTGCAAAGGCGAGCGGCGGACTAGTGGGCGAAGTAGATGCTGTGTTTGAGTGCACGGGTGTACCTTCTTGCGTACAAGCATCGATATACGTAAGTCTGTCGAGATAGCTCGACGCCGACTATCGTCTGACAAAAGCAGGCAACGCGACCAGGAGGCAAAGTCCTGCTCATCGGAATGGGCACACCCGTTCAGACGCTTCCCATCTCTGCCGCAGCGCTCCGCGAAGTCGACATCATGGGCGTCTTCCGATACGCAAACACGTACCCGATCGGCGTCGAAGTCGTGTCGAAGAAGGGCCCTGGCTACCCTGACTTCTCGAAGCTTGTCACACATAGATACAAGGGTCTGGAGTCGGCGGAGGAAGCTTTCGAGATGGCTGGAAAGACGAAGGACGACAAGGGTAACTTGGTCATCAAGGTCGTGATTGAAATGGGAGATGGCGACAAGGCAAATCTGTGAGCGATGAAAGGCTGGCAGTTGAAGTTCGAAATTGGGCGTCGCAATGTATACCAGTCCTTTCGTTGCTTTGGTGGTTGCTGTTGATGCTCGCCTCGTGAATTCGTACCGGAACATTTCGAAGAGAGTGACGTAGAGCGGGGGTCATTTCAGGGTTCAACCCCACGTTCACGCACATTCACTCGGCTGCGGCTGCCGTGTCGGATGATGCATGTCCACTCCAGTGGTCCTCAGAGTGCAGAGTCCAGATCGAAGATGCTCAATTCTCCGTCTTTTGCTTCCCACCCGCGTTGCCGTACAACGTCTAGGGCACACCTCCATGTTCGAATGGGGAAACTTTCCTCGCCGAGAATTTTCGCTTGGTGCCGAACATGGCGCCGTCACGTCGCAACGCGTCCGTACGTCCATCCACGCCATCAATGGCCCTTTTCTGCATCTCAATTCAGTTGTTCCCGAACGCTAGCCCCGAGCATGCACACCATTGGCGCCGAATACTGGGGAAATGTCCGCGTCCTGTGCAGTTTACGTGCAGACGGAGACGGAGACAGACGCGTCCGCAAAACATCTGGAGCATTCACCCGCCTCAAGCGTGGTGGACCCTGGAGCTATGACCACCTTGTTTTGCGGGCGGTGTGCAGGCTGGACAGAGGATGAATAGATATTTCAGCGGCCCGGCTCCCAACCCAACATTCTACGAGCTCTGTTTTGATACCTTTCTCTCCCTCCCGTCTCGATTACCTCCAGCTCTCCCAATTGAGCTTCCTACACCTGTCACGACTACACAATGGCTCCCCAAATGCGCCGGCTCCAGGTCGCCGTCTCTGGCCTCGGCCGCATGGGTGCTCGCCATGCAAACCACTTCCTGCACCGCACGCCGCGCGCAGAGCTCGTCGCGGCCTTCACCCCCGACCCCAAGGAGCTTGCATGGGCCAAGGCACACCTCCAGCCCTGGGGCGTCAAGATCTACCAGGACTATGACCAGATGCTGAAGCACGAGGGCCTGGAAGCAGTATGCGTAGCAACCGTCACCACAGTGCACGCCGAGCAGACAATCAAAGCCATTGAAGCAGGCAAGCACGTCCTGTGCGAAAAGCCATTGAGCACAGATCTCGCCGTAGTACGTATTCCCCACTACCCTACACCATACATACATCCCCATCCCCAACATCCTCTCCACTCCAACAAAACGACCCCGCTTCGTCACGCCTCCAACAACCCCATTGACCCACCCCAGTGCCAAAAAGTCCTCTCCACCGCCCGCGCTCACCCCACCCAAAAAGTAATGTGCGGCTTCTCCCGCCGCTTCGACACATCCTACCTCTCCGCGCACACGGCCACCCTAACCGGCACCATCGGGCGCCCCACCATCCTCCGCTCCCAAACCTGCGACAAATACGACCCCTCGGGCTTCTTCGTCGCCTACGCCGAATTCAGCGGCGGCATCTTCGTAGACTGCAACATCCACGACATCGACCTCGCCCTCTGGTTCTTCAGCGCGGACCCCACCTCCGCCGACAAACCCACACAGCTCCCCCGCGTCAAAAGCGTCACAGCCGTCGGCGTCACCGCCCTCGAACCCGCCCTCGCCCAACACGGCGACGTAGACAACGGCGTCGCCATCATCGAATTCCACACGAACCAAATCGCCTACGTCTACTCGTCGCGCATGAACGCCCCCGGCCAGCACGACATGACGGAAATCATCGGCACGACGGGCAAACTCACCGTCAATGCGAACCCCACGCTTACCCTGACCGAGACGCATGGCGCCAACGGCATCAGCAGGGACATACCGCAGAACTACTACGAGAGGTTTGAGAATGCGTTTGTCGAGGAGGCGAGGGCGTTTACTGAGGCGGTGCTCGAGGATGGGCCTGTGCCCGTGGATTTGGAGAGTAGTGTTGAGGCGGTTAGGATTGGGGTGGCGTTGCAGGAGTCGTTGAGGAGCGGGAGGAAGATTTGGTTTGATAGGGAGGGGAATGAGGTCGAGGGAGAGGCGAGGGCCAAGTTGTAGTTCGGGTCAGCTGTGGTGCGGTGTGGAGCGTCGCAGCCTTTCATGAAATAGATGTTGTGGAAGCATGCATAGATGGATAGACTTGCAATTGCCATCTGATCATCTACAAGCGTTCTGTGATGGTCCTTTCTTGCAACGCGCATTCCTAGTCTGAGTCTGTTCTGTGATTAGATCCTTCATGGAGACATGTCAAAAGGTCGCGGAAGTCAAAAGAGGAAAACTTTTCGGTTTGCGTTGACCATCAAATCTATAACTATCATGACTTCGTTCCGCATGCAAAACATGTCAAGACATATCCCTCGTCGATCGAGGAGTCTCATCTAGTTTCATAAAAGCCATCATGCCCCCCAGTCCATGCCATGCCATGCCATGCTGTACTGTACTATGCCAGAACATGCTCGTGATCGTCTCCGTCTCTTATGTAGTCAAATGCCCACGCACACACTCTCGCCCCAATTACCGAACAGGCAGACTCTCCACGTTCTCAAACGCAAAGCTCGGCGACCCAGGCTCGGCACTCCCTGCGTACGGCGGCAACTCCTCCTTCTTCCCTCCCTCGCTGCCATCCTCATTGATCACAGTACCCGTCTTGCCACCTTCGTCAACCGCGATAATCTCGACAGCGACGCACTTCTGGATCGTCTGCTTCAGTCCTGGTATCATAGCGCGTAGTGTGACGAGCTCGTCAAAAGGAAGCTGGCGATTGAGGACGACATCGGCAGACTCGCCATTGTCAAGACGGCGCTTTAGGTTGTTGATGAACGGCATAGCTTTCTTCGATTCCGACTTGTCGACATTCTTGCTAATGGTTTTGATGTCGATATTAGGGTACTCGTTGCGCAAGAGGTCGAT
This sequence comes from Laburnicola sp. JP-R-44, assembly GCA_009805535.1. NCBI lineage: Eukaryota > Fungi > Ascomycota > Dothideomycetes > Pleosporales > Didymosphaeriaceae > Laburnicola > Laburnicola sp. JP-R-44. The sequence goes on along the minus strand of SELF01000019.1, from coordinate 1,786,313 downwards.
GTACTTTTTCTGCCACTCAGGCCAGGTCCTAGCTGAGAAGATCGTGATCTTCTTATCTTTCTTCGGGTCGAAGAGTGCGGCTTTGCCTTTGGCGAGACGTTTGACTGTTTGGCCTTCTGCGGAGGTGATGTTGGATTGCGTTGACCTGACAAACTCGCGCGCAGCGGTAAGGGCGGCATCTGTGCTCGGGACTTCAGGCCACAAGGCGTTCTGAACGGTGTCTGGCTTCTTTAGAACCTCTAACCATATATACTCGGCCCAATGAGGTGCGATTGGTGTCACAAGCAGCGCTTGGAGCTCAATGTAACGTTTCGCAAGGTCCTCGTGCATACCCAAACCAGCTGCTTTTGTCGCCTCACGGTAGAAGTCTCGAGCAGCGGTGAAGTCATAGTACCCAGATTTAAGGGCGGCCTTGTACATGGTAGCTTCGTAGTGCTTCTTTGTTTCGGCGACAAGGGTGTTCAATTCATTGTCGAACAGGTCGTCGAGGAGGAGTCGTGGGCTACCGGACTTTCGCTGAATCACATCGATATTCTTGATGCGTTCTTGGCTGGCCTGCTCGTAATTCCTGTCGGTCCCGGTTCCTACGATGATAGCGTCGCGGATCATTTCCTCGCACCATTTCCTGAGCTCATAGAGCTTTAGAATATTGGCATTAGCGACAGACTCCGCATAGTTGGCGTCTTCGATGCCGTCACCTGCGTCGGCGAGGGTAATGCGCGTAGCGTCCGCACCAAATTTCGCTACAGCACCTTCGATGGTCAAAAAGTTGCCTGTCGACTTGCTCATCTTTTCGCCGTTAAGCATGAGATGTCCGTTGACACGGAAAGAGCGAGGGCGGTTCTCTTTAGGGAATAGAGCTGCGTGGATGTAGAGGCTGAAGGTCAAATGGTTCTGGATCAGATCTTTGCCGGAGCCACGCATGTCGAGCGGATACCAATAGTCAAAGTGGCGTCTCAGTGTCTGTAGAGCCTCTTTGGGAATATCCGATTGGGGCAAGTCTGCTCGGTCGCGGCGCCCAAGTACGTAGTCCCAAACGTCGTCCGTCATTTGCTCAGGTTTGACTCCAAGGGGGCCGACCTCCTTGCCGAACATGTCCTTGTGGAGAAGGTGAGCGAAGCTGTAGTATGACATGTAAATCGTAGAATCGCTGAGAGACTCGACCATGACCGACTCATCCCAAGGTATTTTCGTTCCAAGACCGTATGAACGCGCGCAGGCCCAGTTAGCCAGCCACGCAACCACATGTACAAAAGCGTTCTTTGCCTCGGGGTAATAGAGCTCCATGTCATCGAGCTGCTGCAGCACCTGCTTAGCCCACTCGCCGTCTCCGCCATTTTCTGTGGTACCATAGTTCATGAACCACTGATCGAGCAAGGCTGCAGTGCATTCATCTCCCGAACGAGATATGACCTTGCCATCGGGTTCACCATAGGCAAATGCAAGACCTTGTTTGATGAGCTGTTTGCGGACGAGGTTCTTCGCGTTTTCGACTTTTTGGCCTTTGTATTCTCCGTAGATCATGGTACCCTTGTAGAAGCCTTCCTTGTATGCCGCCTCCTTTGCAATCTCGAGGTTCTTGGTGTCTTTGGGCGACTGAATCTTGAGCGACTCGACGAGATGTTTGGCTGTGAGATGTCCGTACGAGGGCGTAGAGATGATGGGGAGGATATCGTCGAAGCGAACCCATTCTTTCTGGATACCGTAGTATTCGGCCTTCTTTGCGAGGTCGAGAGACGTAATGTAGTCGTCGGGGGAGTCGGACGGTACGCAGGTCACGACAGCCGTACCTTTTGTATCCTTGACAGTCTCCATGGGCAGGATGCGGACACCGTCAGTGAGTATGGAGAAGGGAGCATTGACGAGAGTGCCGACGACGTCCTTGCCAGTAAGGGTCGCGACTTGAGGGAACTGACCCCATTCGGGAAATATACCTTGGTAGGCCATGTTGCGTGCGGCGCGTGGTGAGCAGACGAAGTACTCGGTTCCAACCTGGAAAACTCCATACTTTAGGGTCGGGCCGACAAAACATGATGTTTGACCGTACATGGTTTCGGGTCTCAGGGTAGCAGGAATGAAGAAGACGCTGGCGTCGGTGGGTAGCGTTCCCTCTAGCAACTTCTTGGCCGTCTCGGACCACTCTTTGACTTTCATTTTGAGCGCCGTGTATTCCTGAACGGTGACGCCCTCGCCGCTGGCACGGTCGTGGTCGAGGCAAGCCTGTCCGTCTTTGGGCGAGTAGACTGTGTACCGCTTGGCGAATATGATCTTTCCCAGGTCCTTCAGCTTACGCATCTGCCACTTGACGAAGCTATCGAAGTAGGCGTTTGCATCGGTCGTCGTGAACTGTCTCCGCCAGTCCATTCGTGCGCCAAAGGCAACGAGGTCCCTCTTAGCCAGCGGCGGGAAGTACATGATCCAGTGATACGGGTCGGCGAACTTGTGAATGTCCTCAATAGGTATGCCTTGGGCGAGCATGATCTGGAACTGGTATTTGGTCTTGATCGTCTTCGCGGCTTGCTTGCCTTTCTTGGCAGAGAATTTAGAGAGATCGGTCTTGGTTTCGGCTTGTGTGGGAGCTGGAGGAACTGCGGCGCTTGTGGGGCCTTGTTCGATGATGTCGTCGACAGGGCAGCGTTCGAAGTTTTGGCCGAATTGTTCGACTTCTCGGACGAGTTTGTCTGCGCAGGCTTTGATGGGCATGCCAGTCAGGTGGTAGCCCAGAGGGAACAGCGTGCGTTTGCCTTGCATGCGCGAGAATCCGGCAGCGAACTCGATCTTGGACACGGTGAAGCCGTGTCCAGCATGTAGGGTGCCGTTCATGTAGGGGAAGGCGAAGTTGCAGAGGAATTTGGGGTGTTTGTCGTGGAGCTGGTCAGGCGTAGTCGTGTCGAAGGGCTCCTCGTCTATGGAGGGCGCCTCTGGCTCGAAAACGTGTGTGTCGGCCCATTGCTGCTGGTATTTTTGCTGGAGAGGCGTTAGTGTCGCGATGCGGGGTGTGGGGTGCGGCCGGACGCGGTACAAACCTCCTCCTTGACCAGGGCGTCCCGCTTCTCTGTGTTCTCGAGCTTGAGCGTGTTTGCGCTGCTGTGTTCGGGGTTGAGGACGTCGAGCGTGGCTTGGATAGCGTTGTTGGGCATGCGAGGCGGGGCTGCTGCTACTGCTTCGGCCATTGTGGGGCGGGTCGGGTGCAAAGGAGGGGGTACAGGAGCGTGGGCGACGGGGGTGGACGAGCAGATGGGCAGCGGCGGCGGTAGTTGTCAATATGGGAGAACAGGCGTGTCGTCGTCGCCGCCGGAGGGAGCGTGGTTTTGCGGCTGCAGGCGGTGGGGGCGGCGGGGTGTCGGTGTTGGGCGGTGCCTGGGGGAGCGGGCCGTGCTCGGCGCCGGCGCGGGCCTGCAGGTGAAGGTTAGCCAACGTGAACTTCCAGTGTTGCTCTCACGACATCGACACGGCGACATCGACGCATCCTCGCATCCTCGCCCTCGCCCTCGCCCGCGCCCGCCACGATGCTGCACCTGCTCCGGCGGCTGCTCGGCCGCGCCCCAAAGTCGCACCTGCCGCCCTTCGACCTCGAGCGCAACCGCTTCCCCGCAAAGAAGCATTGGCCGCCCAACCTCCGCGAGCTCACCGAGCGGCAGCAGTTCCGCTTTGAGCGCAAGTTCAAGCGCCGCCTGCGCATCAAGTCCATCAAACCGCAGTGGCAGAAGTGGACCAAGATTGTGCAGTGGAACCTCATCGGCTTCATCGTCATCTGGGGCGTCTTCTTCCACGACTTCGCCGCCGATCCCATGAATCCGAGGCCGGGCGAGCAGCCGTTCCAGGGCTTGAGGGCGAAGATGAAGGGGCTGTTTGGGGGTGTATGGACACATACCGCAACTCCGTCTCCTCCTCCACCTCCTCCACCATCGTCCACACACTCTCGGGCGCCACAAACTCCGGCGGAGGGTGGCTCTGGTCGTAGTCAGCACATTGAACGGGGCTGAAGGGATACCGTGTATTGGTCAAGGATAGGCCCCTGATAGTATCATGATAGAAAGAGACAAGGAAAACATACCCTCCAGCTGACCCAGTCCGGCATTTGCCTTGGTGAAGACCCCCACTTATAATAATTAGCAGCTTGTACCGAGTCATCTCCACATGTAAAGGAGAAACCAGAAAATCCATACCCGGTTCATCGTCTCCAGCCCGTTGAGGTGCAAGTGGGCCGAGCCCCAGAGTCGTACGTAGTCGCTGCAGTCTGTCAGTACCATACTTCATCAATTAGGGCCAACCGCCACCAAGTCCTGGAGTCTTACTTGTGCGCGGTGCCCATCCACACCCGCACAGTGATGTGCGGGTTGTAGGGCTGCGCCACAACGCAGTGAGGCCCCTTGATGACCTCCACATCCGTCCATGCGACGGTGCCAGGCACACCGTCCTGGCCAGGGACCATCTGTCGGGCCGCGAACTTGTACACCCAGGTGTGCCTGGACGCATCGATCAGCTCCCGCATCGACTCCGCCTCCTCCACCGTGAGTTGATCCTCCCACTCCGTCGTGAACCGAATGTTCAGATGGGGGAATCTAGTCCTACATGGGTTAGCCCCCGCTTCATATGATAGTCCATCAGCCCAATATCTCTCCATCTTTTATCCAGAATAGACTTGACGCATGTCGCATGCTGTAAACAGCATGTCGGAAGGAAGTCGAGTATCCATAAAACGAACGCCGTTGACGGTATGACAGGTCGACGAGACTGCCATGAGATACCGTAGCCAGAGTAGACTTGACGCTTGTACCAGCGACGGCATGACTTTCGCGACGATGCTGAGCCGAAATAGAGCGAGCCATACTATCCTCTTCGCATATCATGATAGAAGAGAACATGTGTCCAACGAAGCAAGCGGATATGCGATACTGCTTCAGAAACGTCTTTTCGCCACACCTCGTCTCTGGCGAGCCTGACAGCGCACGTCTTCCTCCATGCATGTCCGAAGACACTGTCCATGTGTTGGGTAGCCAAAGTGAGCTCGCGCAGCCACATGTAGATTGGCTGGTTGCTACGCGAATGAAAGCGCTCTACCAAGGCGGACGGTATGTCGTTGAAGAAGACACAATGGCGAGCATCGATGGCAAAAGAGACGCCAGGCTAGACGTGGCACGTCGACATGAGAAAAGTGAGTTGTCGACGTGAGTGAGGCGCCTTGTTTACTTTCGCTCCAGTCTCGTCGATATTGCTGACTACCTCATGCTTGCCAGGGAACTCGAGCGGTGTTTTGGAGCGAGTCTTCGATTGACGAGCGACAGGGCTTTGGCGGTGAAGAGTACGCTTGAAGACATGTCGTCGGCGCGAGGTATCCCTCTTTGCTGAGTGTGTGGTGCCGTACTCAGCAGCGTGGCTTGAGGAGACGAGCACTGGCTGGCATATCGTCGAGTTCCTCGTTCCGCGATGCCAGTGTTTTTTCGCTTGTTTTCTGGCGTAGCGACTGAGACGCCGGATTCCCGTCCGTGGAATCGTATCGACGGAGTTGTTGGTCCGTCGGAGGTGTTGTCGTGTTCCACCCACCAGTCCTCGTTCTGATGGTCCCTGTCCGGGATGTCCACCCAGTCCTCGTTTGGGTGGCCCTGTCCGGGAAACCAACCCAAACCAACCAGCCATACAAAAAAGCAACGCCAAACGCTCCAAACAGTGCAGGGACTTGACATCACGCATAGAAACTTACCCGGTGGAGGAGGCAGGAGCAGCAGGAGCAGGAGCAGGAGCAGCAGCAGCAGCAGCGGGAGCGAGCGGCAGCGACATGGCGGCGACGGCGACGGCGAGCTGGTGGTGGCGGGGCGGTGGTGGTGGTGGAGTCGTCGTCTTCCTATCGCTACTCGATAGGAAGTGACGGAGTGAGGAGCAAAGGTCAAGCCTACGAGAAATTTTCTTATATCTAGGCCTACTCCGACACGCCGACGCTTTCTTTACTCGTCATTTCGGCCGTTTGCTGGTTGTCGGGACATTGAGTGAAAGGCCTGGCGCTTTAGGCAGGAACGACGTCAGTGGTTGTTGGAAAGGGGTGGGGTAGAGTGAAGGCAAGGTAACGTGAAGTAGTGGACGCCTGGGTAGTAGGACTGGATCGTTATCACGTCTAATTAAGGTAATGCGAAGTAGAACGACAGGGCTAGACGGATTATATAGAATGGTTATCATATCTGATTGAGGCGACGTGAAGAAGGGGATGTCCGGGCACCAAGGCGGCATAGATTATATTGAAAGGTCACAACGTCTGAATAGAGAGAATGCGAAGTAGTGGACGACAGGATTGGATGGCATGGCATGGCCATAACGTGTTCTTTGAGGTAATGTGAAGTAGTGGACGACAGGATTAGATGGATTGGCTGGCATGGCCATCGCCTCTCATTCGAGGCAATACGAAGTTGTAGACAACAGGACTGGACAGATTGGACAGTATGGCCGTAACGTATGAATAAAGACAACATGAAGCAGTGGCCGGCAGGATTGAACAGATTGGATGGGATGGCCATAACATCTGTCTGAATCCAGGCAACATGAAGGAGTGGGCAACATGCCTGAACAGATTGGAGGGCATCACCAAAACGGATAACATGAAGTAGTAGTTATCCGGGGGCAATAATACTGAACAGATTAAATGGCATGGCTATTAGGTCTCCAGCTAAATCGAGGTAACGTGCAGTAGTGGACGACAGGACTGAACAAATTAGACAGCATATCTAAAACGTACGAAACACGTTAGAATCTCCCACGACGACGGTCATTTAATGAACCAAGATACCCTTCACGGTAGTAGACACCCAGGCAACAAGACAAGACAGATTTCGATTGAAAGGTCATAACGTCTTAATTCCGTGTAGACATCTTGCGCGCCGACGTTCTCAGTGCAAGCATCCATCCGTACGTCTCCATGCAAAAACCAACCAAAACCACCAAAAACAAAAAACAAAAAAAATACAAAACACCCCATCCATATCGAATAAGGAAGACAACGTTTTATCCTACCCCCCACACCAGCCAGCAATGACCTTATCCGAGATCGCCAACCAGCACGCCATAATGTACAAGAAATTAGTTTAGGGCTAGTTCAAACTCGCCTGAGCTTGAGAGTGTATAAGAGGGGTGAATATGCGCCGAAGATGTGGGGCATGTACGCCACATGTAGGGACAAGCAATACGTAGGACCTGAACGAGACATGGGGAATAGCAAGTGCCATCGCCCTTTGTAAAGCAGGGCCCGCCAAGAGTGAAAATTGATCCAAGCATGTGGGCCTGGAAAACAGAAGAAACGCAACGCAACGCCACGCTATACAAGATCAAATGCTGCATCAAAGCGGGGATATCCCAACTAAAAATGGAAAGGCAAAACAGGAGGCTCAGTTGTTGTTCTTTACTCGCTTATTGCCTCCTATTCTCGGACTCGGCTTCACTTTTGCGACGCCGTTCGCTTCGCCGCCGCCATCATCAGCGTCTATTTTCGCTGTACTTCTCCGTCGCTTGTTGTTGATATTAGGAGATGTGTTGACGCTAGCAGTATTGGAGCTCTGACTTTGTTGATGAGCCATGGCATGTGAAGCGGGCGACGGCGTATGATTCTGCTGCATCAGGCTAGGCGAACTCATATGTCCATTAGGCAGAACCCCATTGTGCATGGCCGGTGACATGAAGTGGTTTTGTGGTAGCCCCGGTTGGCCCATGCTGGATGGTGTGCGAGCTCCCGGGGGCATTCCGGGCTGTGTTTGCTGCATCCCTTGATTCGCGGGCATGACGCCTTGCATTCGGACAGCATGTTGTTGTGCCATTGGGGTGGCAGAAGACATCTCTCGGTTCCAATTCTCCATTGCACTCGAAGGAGTATGATTTGGATGCTCCAGATGATGGGTGATCAAGCTGGTCATGTGATTCATCGTCTCGTAGATCTATTTCGGCTTAGTCACATTTCAACGATGGCTCATTTATTGCTCAAACCTACCTCAAGATAACTCAACAATCCAGGTGGCAAGCCCCAATCTGTGATGCCCGTGGTGGGAATCTTGGACTTTGCAAGTATCGGCTCCGGGGTTATTGGTGGGCCCTGTTGAGCCTGTTGAGCCTGTTGAGCCTGTTGAGCCTGTTGAGCTTGTTGACGCTGCTTTGAATTTGGCTTCTTAGTCATGCGAGGTGATGAATGCGGATTCTCTTGTTCAACCTCTTTCAAGCCTGACACCAGGATATCATACGGAACCATCTGTTGGTGTCCTTGCATCTCAAACACCAGCCACTCCATCTTATCACTGCCAGCCCAAAAAGCAGTGAGTTGACCATGACATATAACCTACGCAAGCATTAGCCAAGAAGCGAAATATGACGACAGGATACCCACCTGGCATTGGTTGCTATATGTGTAAATAAACTTCGCCCGGTCGCACGTCACTTTGGTATCGGTGCCGTGGCTCTGTTCTGTGGCACCGTCTATCGTAATCTGCAGGTTCTCGATGTCGGTATTGAACTGGGAAAGGAAATACCGCGGCAATGCCGCGTAGACGATTTCGAAGGTCTTCATTGTGTTATGCTGGTTGTTGTATGCACCATGGAGGAACGCTCCTGTATCAGTAAAGAACTTCTCTACAAACGTCTGCCACAACGCGAGCTGGTTAATTTGATCTGGTCGAGAAGACTAGTATAGTTAGGAAATTGGGCGCTTCTGTTCGGCTGGCATGAGACTCACATTAAATCGTCCGAGCTGATCGACGAAATTTAGCAATTTCAACGTTCCCTGACCTCCGGCAGAAGTCTGCCTGATCATAGCGTTAAGTCGCGTGGCATTGGCGGTTTGGGCTTGTGCTTGCGCATGTGCTTGTTGCTGGGCGTGTATGGCAGCTGGGTTAGCCTGCGCCTGTTGCATGCTTGTAGCCCGTGCCCGCTGCTGCATTTGTGCCTGGGTCGGTTGTTGTTGTGGCGGTTGCTGTTGTTGTAATTGTTGTTGTTGTTGCTGCTGCTGCTGCTGTTGCAGTTGTTGTTGTTGTTGTTGTTGTTGTTGTTGTTGCTGCTGCTGCTGCTGCTGTTGTTGCTGTTGCTGTTGCTGTTGTTGTTGTTGTTGCTGCTGCTGCTGCTGCTGCTGTTGTTGTTGTTGCTGCTGCTGCTGCTGTTGATGTTGTTGCTGCTGCTGTTGTTGCTGCTGCTGTAGTTGTTGCTGTTGATTGGGTTGTTGTGGCATGGTCGGAGTTTGGTTTGGTGCAGGAGTCTGCTGCCGAGGTTGAGGGGCTGACTGAGGGACCTGCTGTGGAGTCGGATGGGGAGCGGGAGATGCTTGTTGGCTCATCGCCGATGCAGGTCGTATTGGCCCTTGCTGTGGACCTTGCGTGGTCGACGGGCCGGCTTGGGAACCAGAGTGACTGTTATTGCTCTGCTGAGATTGAGCTTGCTGCATGGCTATGGCCTGTTGCTGCTGCATTTGGTGTTGCTGTGCATGCTGGGCTTGGGCGTGAGCTTGGGCAGCGGCTTGAGCCTGAGCGTGCTGGTTCATTTGTTGGGCGTGTTGGGCCATGGCCACCGTTTGTTGGGGGCTGGTTGTCGCGTGTTGCTGTTGTATCTGCTGGCGAAGATGCGCAGGCAGGTTGACGAAAGGCTGCCCCATGCCCTGGGCCTGTAACGTAGCCATGGCCTGCGGGTTCATGTTGGCCATCTGCTGCGGAAACCCCATTTGCTGCTGTTGTAGCATTTGTTGTTGTTGTTGTTGGTGTCTCATCATGGCCTGGCGCTGCGCCGCTTGTTGGTGTTGCACCACTAATGCCGGGTTGAGCTGTTGCGGATTCACTGCGGCTGTCAGTATTCAGGGTCCTCGGACATGAGGGATTTCATTGGACCACTTACTCATGCCTGGATGTTGCTGCTGCTGCTGTTGCTGTTGCTGCTGCTGCTGCTGGAACATGTGCGCCTGTTGGGGCTGGAGATGCGATAGTGCATGCGCATGCGCATTGGGATTGCCAGATTGCATGCCCAGAGGACCGGCTTGACTGACGGGACCGCCTGGACCGGACACTCCTTGGTGCATCATGTTCTGCGGCATGGGATGGCCGGGGCCAGGGGCGCCCATGATATGATTCTGCTGCATTTGCATGCCGGGTTGAGGGGGGAAAGGATTCTGCATCATCATAATGCGCCAGATGCTACCGTCGGGCTCTCGCAGTCTTCCAGATAAGTCCAAGAGGGCGGTCCGGGATTACGAGGCGCGAAAGTGCCGGGGACGGGCGGTGGCGAGATCAGGAGCGCAGCAATGGAGCCAGCGGGCGGCGGGTGTTCAGGATATACGCTATCGCGCACTACGCATGGAGCGCGGTGGTGTGCTGTGGGGTGTCGGGGAGAGCACGTCGGAGGGGCCTCGGAGTGGATTGGGCCGGTCTGCGGCAGTGAGAGAGAGAGAGAGGGAGAGAGACTGCGAAGGCCGAGGCAAGCGTCAAATCCGATGGTGGAGCCGGATGGTAGAGGAGGCGTCCCCCTGCAGGTATCGCGATTGGCGCGACGAAGGCTGCGCTGCCGTCGGCGGGCAGGTGCTGGAGATGAGAAGCGGCTGCGCAATTTGCAGCCGTCAACGTCGCGCAAGAGGGCGCACAGCTGCGAGCGGGAGGAGGAGTCAAGGCAGAGGCGTCGGGGCGACGGCTGGATGGGGTGGTGCCGTGTCGTCGCGCTTCAGTTCCTGCTGGCGGCGTAGGCAGCGGTGCGAGCAGAGGCAGCGAGGCGCAGTGCACTCTATCAGGCACGTCGAGGGCGGCACTGCATGGACGGGCGCGCGCGGGTTGCGGCCTCTCGTCAGGGCAGGGGTGCGCGGGCGTCGTGATGGCGGAGATGGAGTGAGCACTGAGAGATGGATGTGGACGGGCGCAATGCCCCCGGACGAGACGCCGATCGTGCCTTAGTAACCTTCGGCTCCTCACTAACGTCGTGCACACTGACTGGTGCCCAGCCACGTCCTCTATCGCGCTGCGCTCGACGCTTCCAAGGTTCCCACATGGGCAGCACTTGAACGCCGCCGCTGCACGCGATGCCCACGGCAGCCATGCCCACGGCTTGCACTGCACTGTCTACAGCCTGTGGGCGGCATCGTCGGCGCTGCGGGCCTGCTACGGCTTCTTCTTCGGCGTTGGGTCGCCCGCCGGCCCGGGGGGGCCCATCCGTCACGTGCGCGACTCGCTGACGCTAGCGGCCGCTGCAACTTTTCTACCGCCGAAACTTCAACGCTCTCTTCCACTCCGACACTCTCTTCTCATCAACCGCCCTCGCGTGCGCTGTTCTGCCCTGGTCCTGACGCAGCTGGCCATGGCTCGCCCACCCTCAGGTGAGTCCATCGCTCTCTTCAAATTCTCTGGAGTGATGATACCCCAACTTCTTCTTTTCCCAACCGAGACGACCTTGAAGAAATCTATGCTGTTCCGGGCGCCTCTCGCAGGGCGCCTGCTACTTGCCAGTACTTTCGCCTGACCTCCATTCTCGCTTCGAGCTTCTGCATTTGTTCGTGGGAACGTCGCTGACCGCCGAACAGGGTTTTTCTGTCGAAGAACATGTACGCCCTACCCGCGTAGACGCCGTTCCCACCCGTCACCGCTGCTACATTGTAGAATGTTGCCTTCCCTGGGGACATCTGTCGCAGGTGGATGAGATTTTGGTCTTGCGTATATCGCGCCTCTGTGGCCGATCGGCAGTCCTGACAGGTGTCTGGCTGTCGCACATCTGCGTGGGCGCTGAAGAGCGTTCCCTAAGCTGCTAACCACTCCAACTAGCTGGCTCTCCAGTAGCGTATACAAGGTCAGAACTTTGCTCTTTTTCTACGACTCTTCCTTTCATGATGAAAATCTTTCCACATTCGCAGTTTCCACGCTAGTCGTCGCTTGAACCCATCAAGGCGGCTGTGAGCGCATATCCTTCCTTGGATGTCTGACTCTACTACTCTGCATGCATTTCTCGCTGCTTCTCGTGTGGCTGGTGCTAACAGTGTGATTAGGCACAAGTACCTTGGTCACTGCGTGAAAAATTAAAAGGGCGGTAGGTTTGGACTCGAGCATCTGGGCGCGGCCTGCGGCGTGGACCAGGTAGCAGTCAATAGAAGAGGCATATATAGCTACAATATCATCATGTTGGAATGTACAGTGGCTGAGATGTGTATGTTATCGGTATTCTGATTCTGTTGCTGTGAGCTGAATCGACTGCGCATACACCACTCAAAGTGACGACCCATATTCCTGCACTGGGATCCACGCATTTGACGCATAACGAAAGCGTTGCCTTCCTAGGTGCTTTTCAAGCCGCAGGGTCACTAACTTATGAGAGACATGCATGCACCATGTGTCTTGTTGCTTCAGAGCGGCTTAGTCATGAGACCAGCTAGTGCAGCTTGTCCCGCAAAACGTCAGTGCGGTGAGCCGCCCACTTCGACGACAGCTCCCGACTACAGTGCCGCACATTGCGCCGCCCACGATCTCCCTCGCTACGGCGTCTCTCCTTCGCAGAGCGCTCCCATCTCTCACCAGCGTCGCCCTCTTCGACCGCCGTCATGGCTGACCTCGATCCCCGCATGATGAAGGTATCGCCGCGGATACGGTACAACACCATCGGCGGCGTGAACGGGCCGTTGGTCATTCTCGACAATGTGCGTAGCTCTGGAAGCTGGAACAGAGGGCGCGGAAGCTTATGGATGTGTTGGACAGGTCAAATTTCCCAAATACAACGAGATTGTCTCATTGACGCTGCCTGACGGCTCGGAGCGGTCAGGTCAGGTCTTGGAAGCTCGAGGTAAGGCGTAACAGAGCTCTGGATCTACCTATGCTGACATGGAGACTAGGAAATCGAGCAGTCGTGCAGGTAGCTATAACGCGCTTCTGGTGCAACGGTTATCTGATCCCTCCAGGTCTTCGAAGGCACGTCAGGCATTGATGTGAAGAAGGTACATACGTCACCGCATGCAAAAGGAACACACCTGACTGGCGCAGACGAAAGTCGAATTCACGGGCCATAGCTTGAAGCTTGGTGTGTCTGAGGACATGCTGGGTCGTATCTTCGACGGTTCAGGCAGAGCTATCGACAAAGGCCCCAAGGTGCTCGCCGAGGACTACCTCGACATTAACGGTAGTCCCATCAACCCATACTCCCGTGTAAGATGGCACATGGTCGCTTCTATGGACAGGAGCTGATTCGGAACAGGTCTACCCCGAAGAAATGATCTCCACTGGTATCTCCGCCATCGATACGATGAATTCCATCGCCCGTGGGCAGAAGATTCCCATCTTCTCCGCTTCCGGTCTGCCGCACAACGAGATCGCCGCCCAGATTTGCCGACAAGCCAGCCTAGTCGGAAAGCCCACCAAGGGCGTACACGATGGACACGAGGACAACTTTTCCATTGTCTTTGGTGCTATGGGTGTGAATTTGGAGACAAGTCGCTTCTTCACGCGTGACTTCGAGGAGAACGGCAGTATGGAACGCGTCACCCTGTTCCTAAACTTGGCCAATGACCCAACGTATGCATGCCGCCATCTGATGTTGACCCTCTGCTAATCTTTTGTAGGATTGAGCGTATCATTACTCCTCGTCTCGCTTTGACCACGGCCGAGTACTACGCATACCAGCTCGAAAAGCACGTCTTGGTCATTCTAACCGATTTATCCTCGTACTGCGATGCCCTCCGTGAAGTTTCCGCCGCCCGAGAAGAAGTACCCGGTCGTCGCGGTTACCCTGGTTACATGTACACGGATTTGTCCACCATTTACGAGCGAGCTGGGCGTGTTGAGGGACGAAATGGTTCCATCACTCAGATTCCCATCTTGACTATGCCCAACGATGGTATGGCTCCCGACCATGAACTAGTTTCGCACTGGCTAATAAGCTATAGATATCACCCATCCTATTCCCGATTTGACAGGATACATTACCGAAGGCCAGATATTCATCGACCGTCAGCTCGACAACAAGGGCATCTACCCACCCATCAACGTGCTCCCCTCGCTCTCTCGTCTCATGAAGTCCGCTATCGGTGAAGGCCGTACCCGGAAAGACCACGGCGACGTGTCTAATCAGCTGTACGCCAAGTACGCCATTGGCCGTGACGCTGCTGCCATGAAGGCTGTCGTTGGTGAGGAAGCACTGTCCTCGGAAGACAAGCTCTCGCTCGAGTTCCTGGATAAGTTCGAACGCACCTTCATCGCACAGTCCGCCTATGAATCGCGCACCATTCATGAATCTCTAGACCTCGCATGGTCGCTGCTCCGAATCTACCCCAAGGAGCTGCTCAACCGTATCCCAGCCAAGGTCCTGGACCAATTCTATGCTAGGAGTCGGGAACGGGAGGGCGAGAGGAAGAAGAAGGGGAGCAAGGATACGAAGGATAACTCTGGGGAGCAGCAACAGGACGGAGAGAATTTGATTGATGTCTAGGAGCGAGAGGGACAGGTCGGTGGCTGTTTCGGATAGAGCATGATGGCGATATTGGCTTGTGGATGCGTGTTCTGAGTGTATCGAGTATATAGCAACACTGATATGTTTGACTAAGATGTATGGATCTTGGTTGGGGGTCGTGAGCTGAGGAAGTTGTTTGTGTGTATGTTGCTTGGCTTGTGTGGACTGGAACGCTTTGTGTGTTTGAATGATGGGAGAGAGTCTTGCTGGTGCAGGATTTACTTTGTTTGCTTTATTTGACTTTGCGATTGGAGCATGGGAATGTGGAGATGTGGACTCTTGGGTTGGTGGATTGTAGTGGGGAAGTTGATATGGGAGACCCAAAACCAACTAAGCCGTGCGGGCAGCTCGAAGCCGGTGTAAAAATATGAAAGATAGAGGACATTGTAGGGCTGTTGAATTTAGCTAACGCACTGTCCGGTATTTATGGCATACACACGATGAAGCCTCCTTCAATAAGGCCCAACAAGGCGCGGGTTACAAAAAAATACTTGCGCCCGCTTAGGAAAGCTTGCATACTCGCGACAAGACTCCAAGAAACCCTAGTAAAATGTCAACCAAGCCCATGTCTAGATGCTAGGTCCTCATACATCTGGATTGCTACTGGCGGTTAGTGAAAGCCAATAGACACCCAACATAAAGAACTCACGGATCCAGTTGTCCGGACCGAGCTTCTTGCTGATCAGCTGAGAAGGAAGTTCAGCAGCAAGAAAAGAGCCAAGGACGATGGTCTGTCCGTAATTGTAGTCATTGGTGTCCATTCCAAGATCAGGCAGCAAGTTGTCGCTCAAGGCTTGAGTGATATTGCCACGGTCCAACTGCAATGCAAAGAGCATGAGGCAGACCCAGGTGCATAACCTCTTGTAGATCTAACTCATCTGTCAATTATTGACTCCCAAGGTCATAGCTGTCTATCTCACCTTCCTTACAACTTTCCGCTCTTCTTCAGGTTCCCAGTCGAAGTCAGGGTCGTACCGGTGAGAGCCCTCATAGCTTTCGATCAGTCTATACAGTCTGGCCTTTAGGCCATTGCTATCGAAAGCTGCACCTGACTGTATGCCAGTCTCACTGACGCTGGTGCTGCTTCCCATATCAGTTTTCGCAATGTCAGGTACCACCACTGTGGGTGGTGTTGACTCTAGCAGGGAATTTTTCATGTGGATTCAAAAACAGGGGACCTCTCTCGTGCCAGTTGACTTTGTATCATGCATCTGCCGAACTTATATACTCAAACGGCATTGTAACCGATTCATGGGCCGAAAGAAGGATCTTCCTATCTTGACAATCAGCTGTTAGGACACAGCCAAGAAGACGAGTATATGGCGTAACAGAGATAGGCTTGATTCTGCAAAACCAGCCACTAATGGTATGCTTGGAACTGATAAACCTAAATCAACGCATTATGCTCGTACTAGACTCGAGCAAATGTGTTGAAATAAAAAAGTACCTTTCCCCGGAACTACGCAAAAACCACAAACCATTATTATCGTCCTCACTCCTAGCATCGTCGCTGAAAAAGATAGCAAATATCAGGGTTCTGCCATCGCGGCATCCAAATTAGCCATGAGAAGACCACTCTTCATCAGAAACCCCACATCAGCCCTTATTGGCACATTCTCACTCTGACGTTTCGACTGCTTCGGTCCCTTATCCAAGGCTACCACCATGGCATCACAGTCTCCGCCAAACTCCTCCCGAAAGCGCAACTCACACCGCTCGCAAAGCCTCAAGCCGCAGCCTTCTATTTGGACATCTTCCTCGCCTTCCTCATTGATGAGGGGTGGCTGTTCCTTGCAGCATTTGAACTGGGCAAGCGTGAAGCACATGGAGCACCAGCGCTGCATTTGACGTTTCTTGGTGCGAGAACGAGGCTGGGCATCCATCAAGAGCTCTACGGCGTTGTTGAAGTCGTCATCGGTGAGGATATCATGCACGCGTTCCATGATGTGGTTTTCGCAGTAGATGATTTGGACTCTCTCCATGACGCAGGTTTGACACATCGTCGTGGCAGGCAGGTCTTCTCGGTGTCCAGCTGCAAACTCTGTGTAGCCCAGTCCGTTGTGCCATTTCAGGACATGGACTTTCTTCTCGAAATGCCCAACGAATGGGAAGGCAGGAATTTCGCAGAAGCTGCACCAGGTGGCTGCCCGTCTCTCAACTATCTCCAAAAGGATCGGATGAGCGAACGACGTCTTGATCTCGGTCAATACTCCCATGCGGCCGTCCGTATCCTCCATTTCTATCTCCGGGCTCTCTTCTCGGTCTGCCGCCGCACCTGCACCGGCCTCTTCCTCCTCGTTGGAACTCTGCCGATCGAGATCCGCGAGATCCTCTGCATCGAAAAAGTCGGAGCTAGGGACAGAAACCTCAGGCGCAATCTCCTCTATTCGCGTCCGCATAGGTTTGACTTCGGGCGCTCGGTCTTCCTCGACGTTATCCCTTCCTTTCTTCTTCCTGCCAGCCTTCTTCGGTTTCTCAGGTGGAGTCGCGTCGTAGAAATGACAACCGAGGCCCTTTTTCTTGCACTGCTTGCACGGTGGTTTGTCCGCCTTCTTAAGCGAGCACCTCTTGCCGTCCTCGCGACAATGCGTGCACGACGCCCACTTTCTATTCTCGCTGTGCAGGATCTTGTCGAGATCAATGCGGTTAGTCTTGTATTCCCTTGCTGGTCTGGGTTCGCACCCAAGCTTGTCTGCGTCGAGGCACTGGTCACACATAGCTTGCGGTTCGCCGTTTGCATTCTCAAACGAGCAAGGCTGGTCGAGGTGTTCGCAGTGTTGGCATCGGCCCGTAAGTCCCGGCATGATTGGGTGGCAGTCGAGGGTATCGTCCATGCAATCTGTGCATGGATAATGTCCGTCTGTTATCATGGAGCAATACTGGTTCCGCATGCGACATTCTGTGCAACCACGCGCAGTGGGATGTCCGGTGATGTCAGTCTTGTTGTCCAGCGGGTCTAGGATAGGAACTTGCGGCTCAACATCTGGCGTTGGGCAGCGGTAGAAGGCAGGCTCTTGCATTGCGGGCTCGTCTTCCGAGTCGATTATGGAATGGCCGTCAGGCCAGTGCTGATACCCATCCATGATGTTCACGACGTTACCAAACCCAACCTCCTGGAAACGAAGACGAACGATGCGCTTTGGAACTATCACTCTGTCCTCGGCCTTCTTTTTTCCCCGGCGCTTCTTCGAGGTCTGTTTTGCTTGCTTGGCCTGCTTCGTCCTGGAAGAATTTTGCTTTGCTTCTTCGGTGGGATCGTAATTGCCACTGTGGTCACCATCTATCCAGGTACTGATGCGAGCTTGCCTATTGATATTCTTCCGAAGACCGTATGACACTACCGGATCCTCGATCGCAGACGGAAACTCATGGTTGTCGTTTATGCCGCTCTGGTCCGAAAGAGCTGGAGAATGCCTTGTATCGTTGTTGGATAGACCCATCAAAGCTCCCAAGTCAATGCTTGGTTCCAATTGTCCTTGATCGACGTCGTGGTCTTCTTGTTGATCAAGATTCAGGCTTGACAGGCGCATACGAATACCATGTCCATGTGTCTGTAAACCTTGTGCCTCCTTGGCGGTATCATTGGGTTGTTGAGGGTCCCCAAACAGTGGATAGAGAGGGCGCGGCTTCTTGGCTCTTGGACTCGACTCTGCGGCATCCTCGCTACCCTCTTCACCCTCGTCGCCGAAGCGTCGAGGAGACTTCTTCCCCTTTTGCATCTTCCCATTCGTTATAATTTGTGTCAATGGTGGGTGGCTAGACACGTCTTCACATTCCTCATCTTCGCATAAACCTTTCCCGTAGTTTTGCAAGTCTTGCAATGCTTGTTGGTTTCCGTTGCCACGGCCGTTCATGTCCATGTTATCGCCCCCATGGGGGAAGTTAAACTCGAACAAAGTTGACGTTTGCATTGGTGCGGAAGACGAGGTTCGGCTGAAGTCAAGGTATTGGGCAGAGCGTGAATGGGCGAGGTAGCGATAGGACCTAGCACCTATCTTGATGTGGTGGTTGATCAACGTGAGCAATGAGGTGACATGGACGGTGTATATGACGAAGCTTGCGCAGGTAAGAGAACGCAGGCTCCGCCGCCCTAAGCCGTGCTCGGTTGGTAGTGGAGGAATATCTCGCGTTGGAAGGTGGTGTGCACTGTGCGCGGCGGCTTTTACATCAAGGGATACTAACCGAATGAAGCCGGTGGGCAGGCTAGAGAGCACAAAGGGTTGCAAGAGAGAGCAAACGGAATCTGGAGTGGGCTTTGTAATGGGTACAAAGATCTAAAGAGAAGAGGCGATAGTGAGAGATCCGAAAACAAGGAGGTGAGAGGGCTAGCGGGTTCAGTAGTCCAAAGCTCGTGCTGCAAGCATTTTCTACATGTCCAAACGGTTAGTTTTGCTGAGATGTGCTAAGCTACGGTCTTGGAAGAGAATTACGGTAAGCAGTTCTGATAATAGAGGAAGCAGAGATGTGTGTCAGGCTGTCAGCGATGCGCATATTAGTAAGCAGCACGGACCATGCCCTACCACAAAAGCGAAAATTTCGGCGACCAGTTCCTTTTGCCGCACACCTGCAGGCTGCAGCATCGCCACTCATGCCTCCCCAAAACGCCCGCCTCGCCCTATTGCAGGCAACGCGTCGGCTATGGCGCGACAGATGAAGCTGTTCTTGATTCGCCACGGCGAGACGGTTGACAACGTTGCTCAGCTATAGTACGCACGAACTGGCAACACCACCCACCCAGTCTCCAAGCTAATCCATGCAGTGCGGGCAGCAGAGACTCGGCGCTCACCAATCATGGCCACCAGCAAGCTACTCGTCTCGGCCAGCACTTCAAGAGACTGGGCCTCGCCTTCAGCCACCTCTTCTCCTCGCACCTCCAGCGCGCCGTGAAAACGGCCGGCTTGATTCGGGAAGCGCAGGCGGCGCCCGGCACCCAAGATGGATGCGCGCAACTCGTTCCAGATGTCGTGCAGCTACCAGTCCTCATGGAGCAGGACTTTGGCTTCTACGAAGGCAAACACTGGTACGAGCGCCCCGTCGATGGCAAGGCTTCGGGCAAAGAGCACCATCGCCAGGAACACAAAGATAGCGATGGCTTTGTGGACATTGAGTCTAGAGAGTCTCTCGCTCGGCGCGCTGATGCGTTCTTGGACAAACATCTTCTCCCGCTGTTGGAGAGTCCGGCGGAGCCAGAGAGTCTTGTGGTTGCGGTCGTCTCCCATGGCATCATGCTGTCTACACTGTGGAAGCGCCTGCTGTCGCGTCTGCCAGAAAGAAGCGTGTGTCTATCACCCGCGCTTGCATCCACAACACTGGTGTCGCTTGAGCATCTCGGAGCCTGGTCCAACACAGGCCACCTAGAGCTGCACTTGCTCCGCACTCCTCTGTCGGAGTCGAAGATACCTGCAACTGCAACGTCCGTTGCTACTGAGTCGCTCGATACCGAATCCACTGTGTCTCGACCTATTGCGCTCGAAACGTCGATCGAACCTGGCGCCACCCCAGCTGCAGGTAATGACGAGGTTGCTTCCTCCAAGGAATGCCCGAGTGGGTCGGCCCGGGACCCAATGACTGTCTCCGAACCTGGCGCTTCACAGCCCAAACTTGGTTCTGAGTGGACCATGGTCATTCATACGACCAATGGCAAAGATCACTTGAATGGCTTGAAGCGCACTGGCGGCGGTGTGGGAAGCTCCCGTCATGACGCTTCGCAGAAGAACATCGATAGCTTCTTCAAGCGAAGAAAGATTGACTGATGTGCTTGATGCGTCCCCTCGTGAGGCACACTTCTGTCCAATGGTAAGCTTATGACTTTCTTTGTTCCCCTCTGCTATGATGATAAAGCAATTATTCACAGACCTGTTCTGAATTTTATGTGGACGCATATTGATCCAACTGCTGTCTGATCATGCACATACACTCTACAACTTCCGTCGTTCATGCTGTCGACAAAGCTAATTGGGTTTCTAGAATAATATGTGAGCTGGCCAAGGTCGCGATGCGAATGCGGAAAAGCGAGCTGTTCCCTTGCTTTGATCTGTCGTTGGCGACTGGCATGGGCACAAATTGTCCTGCTTCGTACGCTTTTCCGAACATGGGGCCTGCCGTTGAAGACAGCTTCGAGTTGATCTCAGTGAATCTTCACATCGAAAATGGCGATATCCACCACGATTCTTCTACTCTTGCTGTTCAAGCGGCCCGACTCCAATTTTCCTAGGGAACATGATGACGAGCGCTTGCGGGCCTCAAGTTGTTCCGTTGTTCGCTGCTCTGATGTGATATTGGGAAATCCAACACGTAGCAAGGTGTACGCACACGCGCCCCAGTAGTGAATTAGGGTTACGCATGTTCGTCTGCACCCAATATATTTTATCACAAATAAACAACGCAACGCGAAGAGCTCTTCATGCAGTATCGGGGTATCATGATCATTATCGTATTCAACCATGCAAAAGCTCGAGGCCCGACTCTACGCGGAACCCCCGAGCGTGTATATTCTTGAGCTGTAGACCGGCATGCGCCGGGAAGGAAGCAGTATGAATGGGCTCATTCCCACCTGCTCATAATCATATATAAATCCTAAGCACCATCGGACTCTGCCCTCAAGGCTCAAGCCTTGACCTATTATCCAAGTTACAGTTTAGTGGACCAAAGGATGCTTACACATAATGTCCGAATGAAGAAAGCATTTGGCGGTCTGATCACGTTTAGCGCGTTGCGGTTTTGAGCAGTCCGGAGGCGTAATAAGTAGCTCGGAGATGGCCGTGGTACCTAGCCGAGGCTCTATTTTGCTTGCTTGCTTGCTTGTTGAGGTGTGGGGTGCAGAGATATATTTGCTGATGCTTTGTTGAGGTCATCTCCGATATCCAGATCTGCTGTCGTCAGGTGGTCCGACGACAGGTGTACGTTCTCGCAATGAAGCCAGGTACCGGTAGGCCTCCGTTGCACGCGAAGCTGGACCTACTAGGTTCCATGAGCACATACTCAGCCCACATCATGCATCATGTAAGCAGACATCGTCGCAGAGCCGCAGAGCCTCGCGAGTCCGAAGCCTTGCCAGCCCATGTCGACAATCGCCCGAACAAGGCTAGCGCCCTCCCATCTCGTGCTAGCGCCACGTCGCTCTCCATGCTCGGGTGGGCATCCCCGCGCTGTCGTGAAACCGAAGCTCGAATGTAAGCATCTGCAAGCACCGTGGAGCATGCTGATAATAGGCACAGTAGTGTGTCGATTGCTGCCGGGGCCGGACATTAGGTGAGTGGTGCTGACTGACGCGAGGTCGTCGGCCTGTCGGGAATGTACACGCTTGCAAGGCTGTGTTCGTAAGGCCCTTCCGGGAGTGCGGTTGCGCTTCTAGAACTTCGTTCTGGGGGTGGTAGAAGCATCTTGTGGTTTTTGAAGTGGTCTTTGGCAAAGTACGGGAGGGATACATATATTGGGATGACGGCTTGGGCTTTGTTGTTGCAAGGCTGCTGTAGGGCCACGGGTAACGATACATCGAGATATTAACACTTGCCTTTGTTGCAGCGTGTTCACATGCGCTCCGGACGTCCTCTCCCACTGACAGGCAATGGCATCATCGGCTGTCCTGTCAACACACATCGAGCAAGGCGCCGGACACTTGACCAGCGGTGCTTCCGCACCAGGCCTTGCGCGCAAACTTTGTGCCAATCAGACCGCTCAAAAACACGAGTCTGTTCTGAAACACTCCTCGGATGTTAGCGTACGGACTGGGAGTGCTTGGATGGCAGGGTGTAGCGTGGGATCATAGCCCCCATGCGGCGCATCACCGGGGTGTTGCCACGGTTCGGATGGTGCTAGAAGGAGGACATGCAAATCCGAAGGGTAGAATGACGAGTAAAAACTGCGGCAGAGGCCGAGCTATATGATTATGCGTCCGCCTGGTCTGGCCCTTCTTCGAATCGTTACTGTTTAATCGTCAGGCTGTGTCTTGGTTGAGAAGCTTCTTAATGGTAGTATGCCGCGATAACAAGACGTTGAGTATGAGTTCGAATTCGGGAGCACCAGTACCGCCACCAAAGGATGGCAAACCCGACAAGAGCGAAATCGTTGCACCTTCCGAGGTTGTGCACAGCTACAATGGGCCCGTTCAAGCGCCGGCAGAGCCTGTAGCTATTGCTTCACAGCCTCGAGCGAGCACATTGGTACCGGTACCAATACCAGCGCCGGCCCTAAAGCCTGTGGCATATTCCCCATTCCCAGCACCGAGAATCGAGACACCACCGCCCAGCACGCCCGTGGACCTACCGCCGCGAAATGGAACGCCCACGCCCCTCACACCCGCATTCGTACCAGCGCGAAATAGGACGCCGACACCAGAGCCGAGTGGTGCCGCGCAATTCATTACAAATCTATCCGAGAAACAACGAGCGCACTTGCAATTCGCAGTGCCCCCGAAAAGCGAACCCGACCGCTTTTCCCACTTCCTTGAAGAACCACGGAGGACACCGGTGCCCGATCGCTTCGCCTTCGAAGCGCTGGATTCAGAAGCGAGAAGTAAGAAAGAGCTCAATTCTAAGGTCCGAAGAGGCGACACAAAGAAGGACAGCAGGAGCCACATCTATATGGGGAGCAGCAGAAGCAGCAGAAGCAGCAGAAGCAGTAGCAAGAGCAGTAGAAGCATTGATAGTAGTCGGCATTTTCGGGGTGAGAGTGCTGCTGGTAGTAGTGGGAGAGCAACGCCGAGTAGTAGCTTCGAGAGTATGCTAAAGAGCAAGCCTCGCTTGAAGAAAGAGGTTCGACACTTCAAAGGAGTTGCACTCGAGGTAGATTGGAGGTTCTATGCAACGGGCGTATGCTTGGCTCTGGTTAATCTCGTAATGGCCTGGGATGCGACGGCGATATCCATCGCTCTACCAGTATGTTAAAGTTGTAGATCTCGGAAGTATAGATGCTAACGAGCAACAGACAATTGCGGTGGCTCTTAACGGCCCATCAGTCAACACCTTCTGGCTAGGCATCTCTTTCCTCGTGACTGCGACTGCGTTCATTCCTATGTTCTCAGCTTTCGCCGAGATTTTCGGCCGCAAAGCGATGCTGCTCACCGGACTGACTATCTTCATTATCGGATCGTTGGTGACAGCAATTTCTGGTGACATGGGCACTGCGATCTTTGGACGCTCTGTGCAAGGCATCGGCGCAGGGGGTGTTTTCGTACTTACTGATCTCATCATAACGGATCTCGTTTCTCCTCTGGATAAGCGCAGATGGTCCGCTGTCCTCGGTTTCGTGTAAGTTTCATTTCGACAGCCGCGCTTCAAGACTAATTGCGCGACAGATGGGCTGTTGGCGCACTGACAGGTCCGGCCGTTGGTGAAGCACTCGCTGAACTGAGTCAGTGGCGGTGGATATTTTGGATCAATCTGCCATTCTGCATCTCGTCCCTCTTAATACTTGCGTTCTTTGCAAAATTAAAAGCCACAAAATACGGCTCAACCCTCTACGAGCTGAAACAGATCGATTGGGTAGGATTCATTCTCATAACAAGCTCTCTCGTCTCCCTTCTCTTGGGCATTAGCTGGGTAAGTGCAACTTCCAGAAATTTCCTGCTGCGTCGATACCTGCGAAGTTTGGCGTAGTCTTCGGACGTCGCATGCGAGCACAGGCTGCACAGCTTAGCGAGACGTGAATATCCGGTTTCTGTGCGCTAACAACGACGAAACAGGGAGGTACATGGTCCACATGGTCCAGCGCGCGAACGCTCGTACCCCTTCAGTTCGGACTGGTCGGGATCGTTCTGTACTGTGTCTGGTCTTGGTTCATGCCATTTCAGTCGATGATTTCGATCGATGGGTTCATGGACCGCACGAGCCTCGGGATGTATTTCGGGACGATGGTCCAAGGCTTCATAATCGGTGCATTCGTCTTCTTCATGGTAAGTCCAGAGTCGACAGCGAAAGCATGTCCATGCTGTGTGCAGACGGTCGCTTACATCGAGACAGCCCCTCTATTTCGGGGTTTCCCAAGCCGGCGCGAAGAACGTACCCGCGGGAGTGCGTTGGCTCCCTTGGACTGTTCCCCTAGCAATTCTCATCCTCATCACATTCGTTGTGATCAGTAGATGGAACGCTTGGCTCTACTCAATCTGGCTCGGATGGTTCCTCGTAGTACTTGGCGTGGCGATGACGACCTTTTACTCGCGCACCTCTTCTGACGGGACATGGGTAGCCATTGCAATTGTTTCGGGCTCCGGTATAGGTGTTCTGTTTCCTAGTCTTCATACAGCGTCCGAGCTCATTGCATCTCGCGAACGGGACGAAGAAAGACAGCGGAAAGCGGTGACGAACTCTTCTTGGTTCCACTACCTCGGAAAGTCTTTCGGTGTCACCATCGCGACCAGCATCTTCCAGAACAGGATCTTTCAGCAACTGGACGCCAACGAGACGTACCACAACTTCGCGAGCGAGTACGCAAACAACTCGATCTCACTGCTCGTTCGAATCCGAGCAACGCCCGGTGGAGAAGGCTCCGCCAAAGTTCTGATCGAGGACATGTACATCCACTCGTTGAAGTCCGCCTGGATCGCAGTGGCAGTTTTGGCAGGTGTGGCGTTGCTAGTCAGCTGCTTCATGATGCCCAAAGCCCCAAAAACCCGAAAACGAAGCAGAGGTGAAGAACTTAGACGAAAGCTATATTGTTTAGGTGTAGGAGGGGCGACGTTCCAACCATGACAATAGACGGCAGGATAGACTAGAATTCCGGCATACAAACGGCGTCATTTCTTATCGGTGGTTATTTTGTCAGTAGCATTTTTGGGCGCGTCAGATATACCCTTCTTTCACGTTCCTTGCTAGAGTAAGATTTACTAGCAGTATTTTTTGCATGCTCTTCTCTTTCTAGAGAAAATGGCCTGGGTGACCAACCAAATTTCTAATTGGCATTCATTTGCCACTGCTATAAATCCATCGTTTGAATCGACTCTTGCTCTCGTGACTCTTGGACTCTTTCCAGTGAGCCTGATTGTTCCGGACTCCAGGATGGGGCGAGTATCTGGCAATGGAAAGATGGAACGTGAGTCCTTTCGCTGGTGACAACGCTGGAAAGTTGAGAGGCTCGTATAACGCTGATTGACAGACTCTTTCCGAACCTGTAAACGCCTTTGTGTCGTTGGCATGTGGTCCGGTCTGCGGATTGCGCCCGTACATGTATCTTGTCCAGCGGTACTGTCACGAGTCGGAATCGACGGAAGCTGAGCTTTTGACGCCTCTCGCTCCTCGGAACCCATGATATCCGGGTCGCAGTACTGGATTCACGACGCTGTGGCTGACCCTCATTCGTGCGCTGAGACCTGTTGCTCGCTTGGAGATGCGGTTGATGAGACACGGGAAAATGCAACAGTAACGATTAGGGCGTATTAGCTTCGTCCGGAAGTAGTCATGGTTCGTCGTGGTCAAGGGCTGAGCGATCTGATGTATGGGTTGCGTCAGGGCAGTGATGGGGGTGTTACTCATTCGCTCTTTTGCCAAGCAAATTACTCACATTATTACTTTTTACTAGCTATTTATAAAAGTTAATATATATTATAATACTTTATATAGCTATAAGCTTAAATTATATAATAAAATTTAGTCGGCTTGCCAAACACCTTTTTTGACCTTTTTATTTAGTTTAAGTTAAAGTAGATTAAAATAGAAGGTTCCCTCCTGGGCAGAAGTATAAACTGCCTCCACTTATCAGTTTTTAAGTAGCCTACTGCATTTAATTACTGCGTTTTTTTTATTACGTTACTAGCGCCTATATAATATAATATTATATAACGTTACGTGTAAGCGCTAAGTTCTAAAACTAGAGCGCGTTAAAGTTTTACTAATATTCTTCCCCTAGCTTTTAAAATAATAAACTTATAATAATAACACTCTAACTTACTTGCCTGTCTACTATCTTTACATTTTTATTAACTTTAGTACCTAGTATATCTTATAATTAACTATCTTATTAGCATAAGGAACCGATTTATATATACTTAATAGACGAATAGTGTCTCTAAATAGTTACTAAACTAGTCTTATTACTTTACTTAATTTACTACGTTTTTTAGTATACATACTACTTTTCCTTATAGTATTATACTATATACTAAGAGTACACGAAGTTATCTTAATTATAGATAGAAGGTTATTATATACTATTATATACGGCACCTAATTCTAATTAAAGACTAATATTAAACATCTTAATAAAAATATAATAATAGTTTAAACTTACTTACACATTCTAATACCTATAAGCTTTTAGTTTTAATATAAGGTTTACTTACGCTCTATATAGTATATATAGCTTATTACTACTACTATTATTAGTTATCTACGCTTGCGTGCTAAATAAGCTAACTTAATAGTAATAATAATTAAAAGTATCTTATAAATCTATATAACACTTTTACTACTATATAGCGTATTAATAAATATTTTATTATTCTCTTTTTATATTCTTTACTAGATAATTCTATTACTAATAAGAAGTAATTGCGTCTACTAAAGTAGAAATATAGTCTTACTATCCTTTATAAACTAGACTAGCTGCTAGCCTAACTAGTATATAAAAATAACCTTATAAATAGTTAAGTATACCTATCTATTATGCTAGATAAGCTTATAGATAGGATAGAACTAGACTAGCAAATAGGTATAGGTTAGGTTAGGGTTAGGATCTTATATAAGTAAGGTTAGGTTAGGGTTAGTATCTTATATAATTTAACCTAACCCTAACCTAACTCTAGATTATATAAGACTCTATTCTAACCTAACCCTAGGGTACCTATTTAGTCTGTAATAAATAGTTATTATAATTAATTAAAAATATATTTTAAATAATATTAAACTAAGTTAAATTAAGCTAGAGTCTTATATAATAAGGCTAAGGTTTTTATATAATTAGGTTAGGTATAGGTTAGATTAGATTTAGAGTCTTATATAATTAACCTAATCTAACCTAAGATCTATACAATCTAACCTAACCTATACCTATAGTCTATGCGACTCTAACCTAACCCTATACCTAACCTGGATATCCCAAACCTATTTACTAGCCTAGATAGAACTCTAGCATAGCTACTTTAATAGCTACTTTAATAGTAATAGTATAAATCTTTAGCGTATACTTTTTAGTAATAGTAAGTACTTCTTTAAATAAAATATTAATGCCTAGATAGATAGTAGGGCGTAGAGAGATAGTAGGAGTAGGCTGGCAAATAGGTATAGGTTAGGTTAGGGTTAGGTTCCCTTACGTAAGACTCTAACTCTAACCTAACCTCTACCTATAGATTTTGCGCTCGTAATAGGTATAGGTTAGGTTAGAGTTATATAGGCTATAGGTTAGAGTAGAGTTATATATAGACTAGGTTATATTAAGTCTAACTAATTATATTTTTTATTAGCTATATATAATTTTTATAGTAAATTACTATAAAGAATACCTATATTATTATAGTAGCAATTATTACATTTACTTATTATAGTAAAAGTATAGCTTTAGTGTTAAATATATATATTAAACCTAACTAAGCGCCTAGCTATTCTAAACCTAACTAAGCGCCTTACTATTTACCTAGTATTTATATACTTTTTATAGTACCTATCTACTAGCTATATATTCCTAGTCTATATAGTAACCTATATAACGCGCTAAACCCTTTTTATTAATACCTTAAAACGCTTTTCTATGTATATAAAAGTAGGAGAGATATCTGCTATTATTATAATATTTTTATTAGAAACTCCTTAGTCGCAAAAAAAAAACCATAGTAATATATTTTTATATAAATAGCGTTAATATTAGTATCTAAAGGTATTAGTATTTATTTTATGTGGCGTTAAATTAACTACCTAGGGGTAGCATAAGAAAGACTTTATCTTAAATAACATAATAAACAAAGCAGAGCCCTCTACTTCGAAATTAAAAAATACGTAAAAAGGTAGTTATAAAAATTGCGGTATTTATTTTATAGCAGGAGTAGAGTGTTATAAAGAAGTACCTTTAAATATTCTAATTAGAAAAGCCTCTATTGCCTTCTAGAGAGTAGCTAGTATAGTAGACTAAAAGCGTATATATTTCTTATCTTTATCTTACGCTATTTCTCTAATAAGGCGGAAGAATAGGATTTTGCTAATAAGGGGCTTAATACTCTTTTAGTACTTTTTAATTTTCCTAAGTGTAATAACTATATAATATTAGAATATAATATAATAAATAGCTATAATAATAATATACTATCTAGCTTTTAGTAGTGCTTTCTTTTTAGCGTAGTAGGCAGTGTTTTATAACTATAAAACGTCTTTTATACAGCCTTAGTAGCTAGTAGCTTTTTTTTTACTTAAGCTCTACTAGTAGCTACTTTAGTATGTCTAAATAGTCTAGTATATACTATTATTTTAGAAATTAAGGTTATATAGTAGTTAAGGCTATAAAGTATTAAAAAAAGTAGATAGGAGGGTAGTAAGGTAGAGTAGCTAAGTAGGCAGCAAGGTAAGTAAAGAAAATACGCTAGTATTATTAGCGCCTTGCTTATATATATAGGCCCCTATAGCTACTTTTTATAATAATAACCCCGCGCCAAGACCGCCAAGCTCGCTTAGTAGTTTGAACGCGCTTTTTTTGTAATTATATTACCTTTTTTACGCTCTTTTTAATTACTAAGCAGGGTGCTCTGCTTTTTTTATTATGTTATTTAAGATAAAAGCCTTTATTGTTCTACTCCTAGGTAGTTAATTTAACAACACACATAATAATAATAATATTTTTATTATTTCTATAATATTAACTATAGTTATTATATACTATTATTACATCCTATACTATAGTATCTAATAAGGAAGAGTCTTCTAATATCTTAGAGGGCCTCCTAAGTAGCAGCCTATAGATTCTAGCAAATTTTAAGCGTAATAAGTAGAAGGGTCTTACTAAGGTATTTAATAATTATAGCCTTTTATTACACTATATACTAATATAAATAAGGCTTTATATTTAGAGATAAAGATATTAGTACTATTCTTTTATATTATAAATAAGGTAGCTTTTAAAAAGCTTATTTTACTAACTATAAAGTGCTATTTAAAAGTGTACTAGTAGTAATAGCACTTATACTATTACGTAAAAGTCTTGTAATGCATTCTATAGTAAAGAAGAAAAGGTACTAGACTTTACTAGATTAGCTAATTAAGCTATATAATAATACCTTAAAAAGAAGCTTTATAATAATAAGAACTACAAACTACTCTCTAAAGCGTAAAAGTATTAATAGCTTATATAGAAAGAAGTAGTATATTATTATATCTTAGTATTACGTATTAGTTAATTAATAAGGAGTAGGTAACTAAATTAAGGCAAAACTAATAGCTATATATAAGAAGTAGAATAAGATTAAGAATAAAGTTAATTTAAGGGCCTACTAAGTGGCTCTAGCTAAGCTTAGAGTTATTACTAGTAAGAGGAAAGGCCCTTTTATATTATAGAGTTATATAAGTAAATAAATTTTTTAGTTATAGTAGTGTATACAAGAAGCTCTTACGTAATATATATAAGGTAGGGCCTAGAAAAGCTTAAGACTAATGGCTTTAAAAGTAAGGCTAATAAGAAAAAATAGAAGGACTTCTATAATAGTGTAGGCAATATAGGTCTAACTACTAAAAAGCTAATAATAGTTACTAATAAGAAATAGTTATAAGTTTATTATACTTATTTATTATATACTTTTACTAATAATTATTAGTTGCTATAAGCCTAGTCCTTCTACTAACCTTATTAACTATAGTAAGAATAGTATACTTAATAGTAACAAGGCGTATATTAAAAGAAATAATAATAAAGAGTATAAAGAGGAAATTAAAAATAATAGAAAGAAGCTTAAGGCTTATTTCTAGGGGCTACTAAATAGATATATAACTCTAATATTGTAAATAAATATATAGACTTTAAGGGTTTCTTAAACTTTAGAGGCTTAGATACTAATGGGGGTTTAGATACTAAGGGGAAGTTTAGATAATAAGGGGGGTTTAGATAATAAGGGGAGTTTAGATAATAAGGAGGGCTTAGGTGCTAAGGGGGTTTTAGATAATAATTAGCGTATAGGATAAGATATAAGCTAAAGTTGCAGTTTTGCTATAGCTAATTATTATAGCTAATAATTATATATTAGTTACTAAGAATACCGCCTATAGTAATATAGTAATAAGCTAATTACTACCTAAAACTAACTCTGTAATAAAGGGCTATATACTAGTCTAGATCTAAAACTAACTTATTTATTATTATTAGCACGCTATACACTGCACACTATATTTAGCTAACCTTAATATTAGTTAAATACTACTATAGTTTATTCTATCCTCTTCTTAAACTACTATTCTCTTAAATAACTATTTAACTAGTTATTTTATCTTTTTATTATACTAATATCCTTAAGTACTATATTAAGTACTACAACTACTTTAGAAATTAATATACAGTCCTATATTAATAAACTAGTTATCTTACTATTAAATACTCTTCTTAAATATAGAGTTCTAGCCCTATAGGCTAATAGGTTAGAAAGTAGGATAATTTGTTTTATCTAATATTCCTTTTTAGACTTTTAAGAGTTAAAAATAAAAAAAAGATAATTACTATATAGGACGCGTAGTAGTCTAATACTTAATAGGCTAAAGATAAATAAACCTATAACCTATACTAGAACTCTTACCTTTGTATAGCTATTATCTAGACTATATTTTAAAAGGGCATAGAGTACCCCTTTAGTTATCTATATATATTCTATCTTAACTATAGCTATACACTATACTATCTAAGCGTTAACTCTACTAGTACCTAGCTAATTAGTACTAAGCACTTTCTTAACTATATAAGGTCCGAAGTATATATATAGTAGGATATAAGCCTATTTATAAAAGAACTTTTACTTTTAGTATAAAAAAAGTAAATAGCTATTTTATATTCTGTATACTTTTTATACGTATTTAAAACTAAACTTATATAAGGAGTAATTAATAATAACTAGTCCTTCTAAATAGTAGAGCAACTATTATTTTAACGCTTTCTCTATTTCTTTAGGCCTAACACTATAATAACTAGCTAATATAGGTCTTGCTAGATATTCTTAAATAAATTTAATACTACTAAGGCTGTCTGTACACTATATAGGCAAGGGCACCTAAGGGTGTTAAGGTTTTAATATTATCGCAAAATAGCATTATATAGGAATTATATAATGCCTATGCGCTGCAGCCTATATATTATAGGATCTTCTTTTTTCTATTTATATCCTTTCTAGAGACAAGTAATTAATACTATATTATTCTATATATATTATTATCTTTTTTATACGTTTATTCTATACACTCTTTATACTTACTAATACAGAGTATTAGATATTAATATCTATATAGCTAGCTATAAAGTACCTATTTAATACTACTTAGTAGTTAACTAGTCTTTAACTATAAATTAGTAAGAGTAAAGATAGATTATATAAGTTATTTTATTATGCTCTATTCTTTATATATAAAAGAATAGTAGATTAAACCTTTATAGAGTTAGTAAGTAACTATTACGACTATATAAAATAAAGGAAGCGATTATATAAAATATATAAAACTTCCTTCTAGATAAGAGTTATAAACTACCTCTACTTATTTGATTTTTAAGTGACCCTACTACGTTTAATTACTGCGTTTTTTTTATTGCATTACTAGTGCCTATATAATATTATATATTATGTGCGCGCCAAGTCCTAGAGTGCCTTAAAGTTTTTCTAACGTCTTCTCTAGCTTCTAAGATAACCTACAATAATAACACTCCGCCTGCCTACCCATCTACTGCGTTACTAGACGTTACTAGATAATTAATACCCACCTTTTAACCTTTTACTACGTTACTAGATAATTAACTACTTAGAACTTCTACTCTACTACTCCGCTACTCTAATATATAATAAATTACGCGCGCGTCTACTTTTAGCACTAAATAGTACTTTACTATCCTTTACTAATAACTTATTAACCTATTAACCTCTAGATACCTAGCTATTACTTTATCTATCTTTTATAGAAATTCTATAGTATAAGCGCGTATCTATATATCCTATATATCTCTAGCACCTACTTAGTATAGCTATTATTATAGAAGTAATAAGCTATTAATTAGAAATCTAATATTACTTATAGCCCTTAGTAGTAATTACTT
This sequence comes from Laburnicola sp. JP-R-44, assembly GCA_009805535.1. NCBI lineage: Eukaryota > Fungi > Ascomycota > Dothideomycetes > Pleosporales > Didymosphaeriaceae > Laburnicola > Laburnicola sp. JP-R-44. The sequence goes on along the minus strand of SELF01000019.1, from coordinate 1,753,700 downwards.
CTATAAGCTACGTAGTAGTATATAGCTACTAGTCTAGACTTTTACTTTATAAAAAAAAAATTTATTTTTATATTTTTTTAGTTCTTATTCTTAATAGTTATAAGCACCTTACACGTAAACTAGTATAGGGTAATCTATATTATAAGGCTTATTCCGCCTTTAATCCTAGACTCCTACTTACTAATATGTATATTTAGCTTAATATAGCAATCTATTTCTATAGTAGCTATTTACTTACTATATAGGTTCTTAGTATAGACTATATAGTTTTTAATATTAAGTAGTATCTAGCTATTATACCTAACTATATTATTATTTGCGTCTTCTAGATAGGAGTATAATACTACATATCTCGTGGCAATAGCAATAGCGTTTTTAGAACAAAGGATAGATATAGCGCAGATTTTAAGGTCTTACGCGACAATTAAATATATTGTATAGTAGATAGATAAATATTTAATCTATATTTAGTTATAGATTTTTTATTATATACGTATAGATTACTATGTGTTATATTATTACTTTAGTACCTAGTATATTTTATAATTAACTACCTTTAGTAGAAGGGGCTAATTTGTATGTGCTAATATATAGTCCCTAGCCTAACCTATCTATTTCTAAGCTACTTTACCTTTTTTAATGCGTTTTTAGCACACCTATAGCTTTTTCTTATAGTGTTATACTATATACTAAAAGGTCTGCGATATTTCTCTTTCTAATATATAAAACTATTCTTATCTATAAAAATAGTAGATTAACTCTTTTATTAAGTTAGTAAGTAGATATTACTACTATATAAGATATAAAAGAAAATAGTGTACTAAGCATACTACTAGTAACTATATACATATATAGTTAAATATTAATAAACTCTAATAAAGCGTAACCTTTTATATAACTAACCTATTAAATAAACTAGTTGTATAATAACTACCCTACTACTACTTTGCATAAAGCCCATACTTTTACTATCTCTCTCTACCTTATAAGATAGTACTAATAAACCTAAATATACTAGACTGTATAATAAGTATACTAAAGGAATCGAAATATTAGAGGTAATATTACGTAAGAGAATAAGACCTAAGTACTAAGAAGATATATTTAACCTAGTAAATAATTCTTTTCTATTAGAAATACAATTGTACGTAGTATATACTATTGCTAATTATTTTATATTATACTAAAAAGAGATAGCTTTCTTAGAATTATTCTAGAAAGACTTTAAAGGATAGAAAGAATACTATTTTTTAAAATTAAACTGTGCGTTTAGAAGAGAGATTATTATAGTTCTAAGAGAAAAGAGTATTTTATTAAGAATAAATACTAAAGCTATAAGTGCTAGTAAACTATATAAAGTAGCCTAAGGTAGTATAGATATTACTTATATATTACTACCTTTACTAGCTTAATTAACTACTTATATATAAATACTAAAGCTAATTTTAAAAATATTTAAGCTAGTTAGGCTAACATATTCTATTAGTAGCCCGGACAAATTAGTCCGCTAGATAGTTTTTCTTGGCAACTTTAAGGTCCCTTATAACATATTATAGAACACTACCAACGTTACTTTATAGTAACTCATAATAATCTACTATAACTTATAATATACTAAGTTACTATTTAATCTACTTTTTATATTGTGTAGCCTCTTTACGCGGCTGCAGCAGTCGCGCAAAGCTAAGGAGTCTTTCTTGGCAGTACGAACTTATAATAAGACTCCCTATAATATACGATATATTATCTACTATACTATATATAGGGAATATATAGTATACTTATTATAATTTATAGTAAAGCATACTATATCTTAAGTAGTACTTTATCTAATTTTTAGTTACTAAGTGCGTACTATTATAAGATAAAGTTAACCTATTATTATTAGCCTTATAGTAACCTATAATAAAATCACTCTAATTTACTATTAACACTATCTGAAAATAAGCCGCTAAGGGTAACATCTAACTCCTCCTCTATTTTTTTTATCTATCTAATAGGTCCTTGCGTTGTGCCTAGACTCTCTGCACCTTCTATAGCGGCGTTGTGTTAAGGAACCTGCCTCTCCCTCACCACTACCTCGCGCCATTTTTAATAACTTCACCCTAATAGAAGGGCTTTCTACTCCTAAATCTGCTCCCTAAGCAAAGCCTAGCGTCCTACCTTTCTAAATGCGCTTTCTTTTACGCATTTTTCGCTTTGTTAGAACCTTAATTTGCTTCTTAAGTTCCTTAATACAGGTCTCTTAAAGTACACTATAGTAGAGTATAAGTTTAGCACTTTTTATAAGCTGTAAGTAGCTTAATTTAGCATTAGGTAGAGACCGAATAAAAGAGTTACGTACGAGTTTTGACTAAGATCTAAACTTAAGGATATTGTTTTAGGGTCCTAGCTTGCCATAGTGTATCTAGTGGGGTACTCTAAGGTAGAGTGTGAATACGCACATTAAGGCAATTTACTACTACTAATATATTTAAAGAAATAAGCCTAAAGGCCTTAAAGGCTTTCTTATAGTTTTCTAGTATAAATATATTAAAAAACGCGTGACAAAAGGCTAGTAGAAAGCCCTCTTTGTTAATATAAAAAGACGCGTTAGCACGCTAAGTCCTGTACGCGCTAGGAGTACTTTAGCTTTAGTAGCGCGAAACAGACTATATTAAGCAGCTAGAGGATATAAGATAAGTGCGCTAGTATACAGAGTGTTAGAATCTTCTATTCTAGATAATAATTCTTAAAATTCTAGGAGTAGTAGCTCTTATAGCTATCTAAAATAAGTAACCTTTATAATCCTACTATACGCGGTCTTATATACGCGTTAAAGTGCTTTAACTACACAACTCTAAGCTTATTATTAGTTTAGCCAGTCTTAGAGACTAAGAGCTTCTAATTGTGGGGGATACTAGTCTCCTTATACCACGCTAAGATGTGGACTCGCCCTTTATAGATAATAAAGGGTAGAATAATATACCTAGCAGCGCAAATACTCTAAAGTACTGTAACTTACTTATAGTTGTCTAGCTAAATAAGCGTAGGTTAAGAACGTCTTTCTAAACTAGTTATAACCTTTGTTAAGTTAATAACTCCTATCTAGAAGCCTGTCTTATTAAGTTATAGATATCTTTATTCTGCACTTTATACTTGGCTTTTATATTCTCCACTAGCTAAAACTACGCGTTTATAACCTCTAGGTCTTCCTATTGTATTCTCTATCGGTCCTTCACTTAATTAAAAGCCATTTTAAGCTTAGGTACGCGCTTTACAAAGCGCTAAGCCTAGCATTATCCTATATGGTCTCTATGCCGCGTAGCCAGTAGTTTGTTAGCTATATCTTCTACCTTACCTAGCTAGAGTGCAAATTCTTACAAATCTAGGTAAAGGATATACTATATAAGCGTCTGCTCTTTAGTTATAGTAAGCTTTGCCATATCTAATTATATAACTGCTTAGGCGGTAATTCTATTAATTTAATTACTTAGTGTGTAGACTTTAGGATATTATATATACTGTAGCAGTGCATCGCAGGCTTAAAATTTGCTTATTCTAATAGGCGTGAAGAGCAAGCTTAATTCTGCCTTCTTAATTAGATAATAACGCGTTATATTGTTAAGACATTATAATTTATAGTAAAGTGTTGTAGTCTTAGCAAAAACTATCCAGCGGACTAATCTTTCCGGGCTACTAATAGAATATATTATTGCACAAACCTAAATAGAGTAAGCTACTGCTACTATAGGTACTTATATAGTTATAGGTCTCTATAGATATCTTAAGACAATCTTTATATAAGTACTAAAGATAATCTTATTTATACAAATAACTAAATAAACTACTACTCTTTATATATAGTACCTAACTACTATTTTGTCTCTACCTACTTATAATTATTAAATACTATATATAAAATAGAGCTACTACTAGTTAAACGCAAATTATAAACACTCTACTAATTTATATAAACTAAGCTTATACTATAATCTAACCTATATAAGCTTTTGCCTAAGTATAACCTACCTTAGAAAATTCTAGCTAATAAGATAATCTAATTCTAAAAGGTATAGAATAAAAAATAACAACTATACTAGAGCTTAGTCGCATTGTTTATTTAGTGTTAATTACTCTTTCTAACTCCCTTTTTTTTAATTTGAGCCTGCGTAGGTTGGAATGGAAAGGCCGCTCTAGTCTAGCGCCTAAAAATATAGTCTACTCCTAGTCTCCTCTACTAACGTAATAATAGTTTATAAGAATAGTTTATAAACTACGCACTTGCTCTCTAATATTTATAAGCGTTCTAACGCCTGCTAAATTTACTTAAAGCGTGTATAAAAAACTAACTCTTACTCTATTATTGCTATTATTAGCAATTGCGCTATATTTACACGCTACTACGCAACACACTTATATAACGCGCTTACTAGCTTACTATCTAACGCTATAACTATAAGGATCTAATATATCCACACGCAACGCTTTTCTCCTCTAGCAACTTATTAACAAATAACTTCTTTTCTTTTCTCTTAATTCTATCCTCTATTACTACCTTTCTAACTAATAGTAATATAATAAACTATAGTGGGAGTCCCTACGCGTCTATTATAGCGCCTATAGTTACTAATTTATTGCTAGTCTAACTAGTACACTAGGACTGCCTTATATAGACTAAGGTATACCCTTCTTCTACTTTAACCTATTAATAATCTTTTAGATAAAGCGGTACTCTAGTGTGTAATAGGGCCTAGTAACTTTAAGTAGACAAATTAGAGCGTACTTTTAGGCGGCGTTAACCGCGATTTTAGTATTAGGGCTTAGGAGAATAGTAGGAAATAGAGCGACAGCGGTAAAAGTCTCTTTAAGGTTAACTTTAATGTAAAGATAGAGCGTTAGTGCACCTATAATATATAAGCTCCTACCTAGCATATATCTTATAATAGTACAAACCTATTAATATAATAGCTATTGCTTTTAGAAATCTTTAGAGATAATAGTAGAGAGAGATAGTTATAGTGTTATATTAGTTGCGGCGCTAGTGCTATTTTATACCTCCCCTACTCTAAACTATAGTATAGTAATGTGGCCTTGCGCATGGTTTTATATGTGGATTTTTTTTTAGTTAGAGTAGGCGCGCTAAGCTCGCCAAGCTCGCTTATAACGCGCTAACTCTTTTTATTAACATCTTAATACGCTTTTCTATGTATATAATAGTAGGAGGAATATACTATTATTATAAGATTTTTTATTAGAAACTCCTTAGTCGCAAAAAAAAAAAAACCATACTAGAGCTCTATATAATATTTTAGTAAATAAGACTAGAATCTTTTATAAATCTCTATAAAAACGCTTAGATATTACTAAGAATTAATACCTAGATATCTTTTTAAATATCTTTACTAGCTATGCGCATAGCATTTCTTTATACTATTTACTTTAAATAATTATAGAAGTGCTTATATAAAGTACTTAATAGTTACTTTAATACTACTATTAACTATAACTAGTATTAAATAAACTAGACTATAATAACTTTTATAAGATTTTTTTTTTGCGACTAAGAAGTTTCTAATAAAAATATTATAATAGTAGCAGTTATCCCTCCTACTTTTATTAATACAGAAAAGCGTTTTAAGGTAGTGTTAATAAAAAGAAGTTAGCGCGTTATAACTTTTATATAATTCTAGCGTAAAAACCCTAATAAGAGTTTATATAAAATTCTAGAGGCAATTATTAATAGGCTTACCCTTATATAGAGAGTATTAGTGTAGACTTAACTAGGGAAATTTCTCTCCATACTACTCTTAAATAAATATACTATAGATATCTAGAGCTAGAGTAGGCTATGTTTACCCCTAAGCCTACCTATAAAGCTCTATTTACTAATTTTTATATGTTACTTTAAGTTATAATTAATTGCTAATCTTATTAGTACTTATAAGAGGCTAATACGTATTACACTAATTATAAATATAACTTTTTTATATAAAGAGGGAAATTACTAGGTTTCTATTAATAAGAATTTTGCGAATAATTTATACTACAATTATTATAATTTAGATCCTAATTAAATAATATTTATATAAGACTAAAGAAGTGTTTTATATACTATAAAAAAAAGATTATTAGTTTTTTAACTATCTGCGTAATAAGCGTACCTACGTAATAAAATAGTATATTACGTTTTTATAAAAAGTATAATAATAATAAAACCACCTTTATATAACTATTTAGTTCTATATTTAGGATATAAAAAGGTATAATAATAAGAAATCTACTTTATATAAAGAAGAGAAGTAGAGTAAAAATAATAAGAATAGTAATAATTAAGTATTCTATCTAACTACTACTATCTATATTTACTATATAACTAGCAAACACATCTATAAGATAAAGCTAGAGAAGTGTGTAGAATAGTTTATTCTTAAAGATTAATACTATATAATATACTGAAGTAAACTATAGAATATAGATATAGTAAGAATTTTTACTATTAGCAAAGCATAGCTAGAGGCATATATATAAGAGAACCCCTATATAAAAATTAATTAGATATCTAGTAATACTAATATTAGCTTTAGAGGTTAGAACCTATAAGAATCTCTAGAAACTATATAAATTATAAATCTAATAGGAACAGTTACCTACTATATTCTAAACACTTTAATACTATTCTTGCTATTACTAGTAAATACTAATAAGCTAGGTGCCTACTTTAATAATATTAATAATATATTATTATATAAAAGAACAGCATAACTATACCTATTATATATTAATAGGGATACTCTTTCTTTAATATTAGTAAGAAAATAACTATGTCTTTTTTTTACTAAATATAAACTCTATTGCCTTTATTAATAATTTAGACATCTCTATATAAGAAGACTTTAAAAAAGACTTATTAATACTAGCTATAAAGTGGATACTACTACTATTAATTGTATAAATAAGCTTTGCGTCGCTTTAAGTTTACTATTAAGAATAATACCTACTTTAACTATAAGATTATTATTAATATTATATATATTAGAACTAGTTTTCCTCTAGGGTTAATCCGTAATATTACGTAATCTCTGGCCGGCTATTTAACCAACCACCATATTACATAATTAATAATTTCTTTAATAATAATAATAATAATAATAATAATAATAATAATAATAATAATAATAATAATAATAATAATAATAATAGTAACTAACCTAACTATTTTATTAACTCTCTTCTATAGTAGATCTCCCCTTACCACTAGCGCGAGCTGTATTCCGTTCTCCTAGGACTTCGTCGCCGCCTATCTCCTCTATACTCCTACTACTACTTACTTTTACCTTTATTACTTAGTTGCAGTCCTCTCTACCTTAATAGCATCTAAAATAATTACTACTATATCTATAAGCTTCTTACGCTATAGCTGCGCTTTTAAACTCTTATAGTCTCTAAGAAACTACTACTTATTATCTAGCAGCTATTCTATACTTTTGCTTTGCTAATCTTATCTTATCTTTAAGCTTTTTTAGTAATGCCTTTACTTTATCCTATTATTATAGTATAAACGCCTAATCTAACCCTCTATCTAGGTACTAATGGAGTGCTTTATACCCTAGAATTTAAAGTTATAAAACTAGCTAATAGGGTCTTTATAGCTAGAGCTAGGTATTATTAAAAATATTAAAATTAAAAGGCCTCTTTAATAACCCTACTTACTATACAAGATTACTAAATTCTAGAGATTATTCTTAACTTTGCCTAGCTAATCCTTTATATATACTTTTAGAACTCTACTATAGCTATACTGCTCTATATAGAAGAAGTAGCATAGTTAGGCTACTAGAGTTATTACCTTACTAGATATAATAAATAAAGAGCTAGATTTAAATAATAGTAGTAGTAATTATATATTAAAAATAAAGATTTAGTGTACTAGGTGTTACTAATATTATAAGAGTAAATAGACTTTATATACTATATATATAGTAAACTATAGTTACGCTACTACTAGATTATATATATAAATAGTCGGCTTGGTAAACACTTTTTTTAACTTGTTTTTTATGTTTAAGATTAAAGTAGGTTAAGATAGAAGGTTATTATATACTACTATATATATAGCACCTAATTCTAATTAAAGACTAACCTTAAATATCTAGTAATATAATAATAGTTTAAACTTACTTGCATCCTATCTACACTTTATAAGCTTCTAACCTATATAAAATTTACTTATAACGTATATAGTATACCTAGCTACTATCTTTTTAACACTTAATAGACCTTAAATAAGTAATTAATACGATAGGTAAGGTTAAGATTATCCTATAGAGCTTTATTACTATATATATATATTATTCTAGTCTACTTACTAAAATTAACTAAAGGATAAAGACTAATTTACTAATAATTAAGTAATTAAAGTATAAGGAGACTGAATAGAAAATATATAAACTATAGTTAGAGTAAAAGTTACTTGATACTTAGTAAATCTTATCCTATATTATTACTTCTTATTCTAACTACTAACGATACTATACCTACTCTATAAGTATATAATAGCTAGCTTAATTACTACCTAAGCTATTACTTTAGCTTGCGCACGCTACTTGCCTAGTAATACTTATTGTCCCTTAGATACAAGAATCTGCGGAACTAATAGTTTATTTAACTAGAGCTTAAAAAAGGATAACTTACTTGCGGCTTATGTAATACTTTATATTAGCTTATTAAAGCAATTCTTAAGGAAGAACCTTTACTTAGTCTCTAGTTAGAGTATGAAAGAAGCAATTACTGTTATACTAGTTTAGAAAATTATTTAATTGTAATATGTACTAGAGAAATACTATGTACTAAATAAGAAACTAGTAGATGTTTAAGCTATTACCCCCCCTGCTGCGGCAATAATAGTAGATTTATTAAGAATAATCTTAATATAGTAATAAAGTAATAGTGTATCTAGTATGTGTTATTTTTATTCTACTTATAAAGTAGTATATACCTATTAATATATTAATTTATATTATTTATAACAATCTAGATAGTAGTTTATAACTTAGAATAGTAAAGAAAGAATAGATAACTATAGTATAGTAGCGCTAAAGCTATTTTATCCCTCCTCTAAAGTTTTAAGTAGTCTCTTTGTAAAAATTTTGCTTATAGGAGTCTTACGCTAAGACTACTAAGCTTACTTAGTAGTTTAAACGCGCATTTTTATATAACTACCTTTTTACGCTCTTTTTAATTACTAAGTAGGGGGCTCTGCTTTTTTTGTTATATTATTTAAGATAAAAGTCTTTATTGTTTTACCCCTAGGTAGATAATTTAACAACATATAAATATAATAACTAAACTATAGTTAAGTATTCTATTGCCCACACTACTTCTATAGTTATAACTCTGCGTAGGTCTACTATAGCTCTTTAATAGTCTACTAGTTAAGAGATAATATATAACTTAGTTATACTAGATAGTAGACTATTTATTAACTACTATTAATAATACTGCTGTAAAGAAAGATAATAATAAAATTATTATTATTTTATATATATATATTTTATTACTACTACTATTTACTATTACTAGATACTAGGTTTTAGTGCCTTCTATTTTTTACTCCTTTTTATGTATAGTGCGGACTTAACCTTAGTTAGAATCTCTATATAACAAAGATGTTTAATATATTAAAACTAGAGACGTATTATATTAATAGATATAGACACATTATTTTAAGCTACAATCTTCTTAAAATTAATATCCGCACAAGATGCGTGGGAAGCCCTCCATATATACTAGATTAATGTCTACTAAGGTTCACCTATTATATAAGAAACAAACAGTAAAAAGAACTCTATATAAATAATATATTATTACTATAATCTTATTATTTATTAACTACGCAATCTTACTCTTAACTACTATTAGCTAGACTACTACTCTATTACTAATAAGCCTAATTACGCCTCTAATAAATAGCAGCAAAGTACAATAAATAGTTACTTAATAGAATTTTCCTACTAACTAAAGTAGTCTAGCTAGAGTAGGAGGCGTATAGATAGGGGAATAATAAAGAGATAGGGTAAATATTAGTAAGTAGTAGATAGTTCGTGTAGAGAAAGAGAGAACTACTAATAGCAACTTTAAAATAAAAAGTTGCTAGTATCTATATACTATATATAGATAAGGGCACCTAAAAATAATAAAGTTTCAATATTATTATATAATAGCATTATGTAAGAATTATATAATGCCTGTACGCTACGGCCTATACGCTGCAGAATCTTCTCCTTTTTATCTCTACACCCTTTCTAGAAATAAGTAATTAATACTAAGTTATTCTGTTATATTATCTCCTTTCTTATACGCTTATTCTATACACTCTTTACGCTTGCTAATATAGAGAGTATTAGATATTAATAGCTATATAGCTAGCTGTAGAGTACCTATTAAACAAAGGTAGCTATTCTTAGTAATATTAGTAGGGCAACTAAAACTCTCTATCTTACTTATTATATAGTTTATAGCTAATTACCTTAGCTTTTTAGCTATTAATAGTTTAGTATATATTAATAATGCTTAGTAGCTTAAAAAAGCTACTTAACTTTGTACTAATGTATAGTAGCTATACTAGAGTATTAATAGTATTAGAAGTACTATAAGTTTTTAAAGATATAGAAACTACGTAAAAGCTCCTAGCTATTATATATAATAATACTAGTAATAATAGCACTCTAGCTTAGAGCGTCTAGCATAAACTATTAAAGGAGAATATTACCTAGAACTAAAAAGAGAATATAATTCTATGTCTTACTTATATTATTAACCTTATAGTTTAAGAAATTATTTATTATCTTAAGTTATTAGCGCCTATTAATCTTAACTTTAAAGAGACGTTATAGTAGCAATATATAAATAAAATCTAGACGCAAATATTTATTCTAAATTTTTTATAAGGTATATTAGCTATTATTATAAAAAGTTATTATAAAACGATATACTAAGCTGCCAACCCAGCTAGTACACAAGGATCGCCTCCTAGATAGTTAGGAATACTAGGCTCCTATAGACGATTATCTTATAGATAGAATAGAACTCTAGTGTTGTTACCTTAGTAGCAGCGGTGCGAAACTATAGCGTATACTCTTTAACAGCGGCAAGTACTTCTTTAGAAATAATATTATTACCTAAATAAATAGTAGGGCGTAGAGAGATAGTAGGAAATTTGTTAAGGACAACCTTAATATAGTGATAGAGCGATAGTATATCTAGTATATATTAACCTTATCCTACTTATAAGAAATAGTAAATATCTATTAATATGTTAACTTATAATATTTATAATAATTAGAATAGTAGAGGAGATATAGCTTATATAGTGTGGCTACGCCTAAGTTTTATCTCCTAAAGTTCTAAGTAGCCTCTTTATAAAAATTTTGCTTATAGAAGTAGCCCTACACTAAGACTACTAAGCTCGCTTAGCAGCTTAAACACGCATTTTTATCACTACCTTTTTATACTTTTTTTTTAATTACGAAGTAGGGGGCTCTGCTTTTTTATTATGTTCTTTAAGATAAAAGCCTTTGTTATACTATCTCTAGGTAGTTAATTTAACGCCATATATAAAAAGTTATTATAGAAAGTTATTATAAACTAACTAGCGCGCAGCTCTATGCTATTTATATTATAATTAACTAGCTACTATAGCAATTTAAGTAATTTCTTATAATATAGAGGAACTTCTCTTCTAGAGTCAATCTGTAATATTACGTGATCCTGGGCTAGCTGTTAACCGACTACTATGTTACGTAATTAATAATTTCTTTAATAATATTTTTTCGCTGTAATAATAATAATAATAATTATAATAGTAATTATGCTAGATAGTAGACTATCTATTAACTGCTATTAACAATGCTACTATAAAGAAAGTTAATAATAAAATTATTATTATTTTATATATATTTTATTACTACTACTATATACTAGATACTAGATTTTAGTGCCTTTTATTTTACTTCTTTCTATGTATAATACGGACTCGACCTTAGTTAGAATCTTTACATAATAAAGATATTTAATAATATAGAGCAACACACTACTAAAGAAGCAATTATTTATAATTTAAAATATCTTAATAAGATAGAACTCTATATATAATATATGCGAGCGCGCACTAAAGCTTTAGGCTAATATTATTATATATAGCTAGAGAAGAAGATTATAATAAAGATAACTAAAAGATTAAACACTTTTACTTATAGCAACACTATAAGAATAGACTTTAAAGACCTTAAGAAACTTTAACTATTAGCTCTAGAATAGTTATATCTTAAGTTAATTATATCTCTATACTCTAAAAATTTAAGAAGGCTATAAACTTTCTAAGTAGGATTTAGAAACCCTAGATTCTATATAGCTAGCTTATATATAACTAGCTCTTTAATTTTCTAAATAAGATTAATAATAAACTTATTAAAGAGTTAAATAATATTAGATAGCTAGAAGCTATATAGGCTATAGCTAAGATAGAATAAGAGAAGTTATATAAGTATTACTTAAAAATAGGTAGAAAGAAGAGTTTCTTATTTAATTATATAATAATATTAGATTCTTTGTAAAAGCTTAACGTGGTTCACTAGCGAGTGACCCACACCAGTGAGCGCGCCACCTTTGCCAAGACCCCACCAAACCATTTTATTCATTATCAGACTGCGTCGCAACACTACTTAAAAATATATACTAAGTTAAATATATCTAATTTAGATTCTTCCTCTTTAACTCCCTAGCAGGTTTGCGCATTATGTCTAGGTTGCCTGCAGATGCCACAACGCCGTTAAGTTAATGGCCCTGTTGCAGCGCGACTAGTACCTAACGACTGTTTACCCTTCTTCTATTCACTAGCGTCCTTAGGAGTGGCTAGCTAAGATCCCTCTGCTACTGTAAGTGATCCCTAATGCTAGATATACCTTCTTTTACGCAATTTTCGCCTTGTAGTCTCCTTAATTGTCTTGCGAAGGCCTGCAATTTTATCTAACACTAGTACCTAACTATACATTGCACTTAGAGCGCCTTTTTTGCGCTTCTTAAGCACCTGCATAGTTAAAGTTAGTGATAAATTAAAGTGATCTCTAATTCTCTTGCGAACTAGTGTTAATTGCGCCTTAAATTCGCGTAGGTTACTTAGTGTTTTAGACTCCTAGGTGGTAGGCTCTTTAATAGGCAGACTAGGTGTACAGATGCGAATGTTAAGGTGCTGCAACACCTCCTCTAGATTTAATGGGACTAGCCTAGCACCGCAAAAACCACCCTTAATTATCTCTGCAGAGAAAACCTTTAAAAACGCGGTTTTTAAAGGCTAAGAGGAACTTAATCTTTGTAATATAGGTTATTAGCCAACGCGCTAAGCCCAAGATCTTAGCACTATATGCCTTCTTCAGCGAGGAGAAACAGCCTATATCTAACGGCTGCAGCAGGTGTGACAAATGTGGCAGCATATAGAGAGTAATAATCTTATGTTCCTTGCAGTAATCCTAGAACTTAAGTTATGGCTCTTATATCGTGTCTGATCACGTAATGCACGCTATCGCGTAATGCACGCGCCCCACCAAAATCGCGAAATATTCAACCCAGCATAACTCCACCACCAATATGGCTCCAATCGACGAGGCTCTTGCGGCAATCAAATCGCTAAAACCAGGAGAACATTTTACGTATATAGAAATTGCTAAAAGATTTAGGGTTAGCTAGTTAACTCTGTTGCGGCGCGCGCGTAGTAAAACCCTATCGATGGCGCGTAAGCTCGAAAATCAACAAATGCTCAACGCTACGCAGGAAGCAACGCTCGTACAGTATATTTAAGACCTCTTAGCGCGAGGGCTACCTCCTACAAGCTATATGATACGAAACTTCGCGTCAGAAATAGCTAGAAAATACGTTGGGACTTGCTAGCCGTCGCGCTTTATTAAGCGCCACAAACTCGACTTAATATTGCGATGGACATCCAGCATCGACGCCGCCTCACGCCGCAGAGCTAATTCGGGCCTTTAAGTACGCGCTGTACTTTAAGCTATTAGCTAAAAATTAAGCAATACAACGTTAACGCACCCCATATTTACAATATAGATAAGAAGGGATTTCTTATTAGAATCCTCTCTAAATTAAAGCGCGTCTTTTCTCGCAAGCAATACAACTGTGGGAAGTTCAAATCAATGCTCTAGGACGGCAATTGCGAGTGGATAACTTCAATAGCCTATATTTGCGCCAACGGCTCTACCCTCACACCTGCCCTTATTTATCAGGCAGCCTCTGGCAACGTACAAGACACCTGGCTCCAGGATTTCAACCCTGAAATCCACAAGGCTTTTTTCTCCTCCTCGCCCTCAGGATGGACCAATAACGATATCGGGCTCAGCTGGCTCAAACAGGTGTTCAACCGCGAGACGAAAGCAAAGGCAAGGACGTCGTACCGCCTCTTGATCGTTGATGGGCATGGATCTCACGTAACAAAGGATTTTATCGATTTCTTTCTTTCTGCGACGCTAATAAGATCCTGCTGGCAATATTTCCGCCTCACAGCACCCATACGCTTCAGCCGCTGGATGTGGCGTCTTCGGGCCTCTCGCGAGCGCGTACAGCAACGGCCTCGCGAGCTTTTATGGACGCCTGCCAGGGCCTCTCCAGCATTACAAAGAGGGACTTTTTTAGGATATTCTGGGCCGCCTGGGAGCGCGCGCTAACGTCAGCAACAGTCCTTAAGGCCTTTGAGGCTACTGGGATCGTGCCCTTAGATCCCGACAGGATCCTCAAGCGATTTGAAACTCGCGAGCCTGAGCGCCCTAGCTTAAGCGAGAGCAGCACGTTGGTTCTTAGCGCCAGCGACTGGCGTAAAATCGAGGGCTTATTACGTCAAGTTGTTAGAGATATTTACGAGTCTTAGGCTGCCAAACTCTCGCGTACGCTCCACTTAATTTCAGCGAAAAATCAGATCCTTAAGCACAAAAATACTCAGCTCAAAGAGACCCTCGTTAACGAGCGCAAGCGCCGCCAGCGGGGTAAGGCCCTGGCGCTCGAGACGCCGGAGGATTACAACGGTGGCGCGATTTTCTGGTCGCCAGCTAAGGTCCAGAGGGCTCGCGACTGGCAGGCACAAAAGGACGCGGAGGAGAAGGAGATACAGCTTCAAAAGGACATCCAGTCCCAGCTCAGAGAGCAGAGCAAGCTTAAAAAGCAAGCCCCCCTCTTGCAACAGCGACGCCTTGAAAAGGCTCAGGCTCAAGCAGAGCGCGCTCGCGAGCGCGAGCTGAAGGCTATTGAAGCTCAAGAAAAGCGAGAGGCCCGCGCAATTGAAAAACAACTCCGCGATGAGCTCAAAGCTTCCCAAAAGGGTAATCAACATAGCCTTAAGCCTCCAGCAAAAAATCCAAAGGATATTGAGCTTGTACAGCCTGAGTTACAGCCTGTCAAAGTTGACGAGCCCGAGATGCCCGAGATCGCGCCCACGACGCGCACACGTCAAATACGCCTCCCAGAGCGCTACAGGTAGCCAATAGAAGGGCTATATTTGTTTAAATAAGCTCTTCTAATTATTACTCTAGAAAATCCGACGATTTTACAATATATACAAGCTGTGTACAGCTTCAAGTTGTGGATGGGCGGAAATTGCCGAAAACGTGCATTACGCGATAGCGTGCATTACGTGATCAAACACGATAGCCGTTACCGTGCACGGACGCGCAACGCCCGCCGAACACCAAAACCCTAGACGAAACCCAAACTTCAACACCTCATAACTCCACCACTATGGCTCTAATCGATGATGCGATTGCAGCAATTGAAGCGCTCGAACCAGGAGAACAGTTCTTATACTAGATAATTGCTAACCAGTTCTATGTGAACCGAAGTACACTAAGCCGAAGACACCGAGGCTGTTAGCGCCCACGAGCAGCTAAAGAACGCAATTAACAAAACCTTAGCCAACAACAAGAGTTAGAGCTTGTACACTATATTAAAGACCTTACAAAAAGAGGGCTGCCTCCTACGAGAGAGATGATACAAAATTTCGCATCCTAGATAGCCAACAAGCGCGTGAGCGAGAGGTGGGTAACGCGCTTTCTTGACCGACGACACGGCCACCATCTCATCTTAAATATAGACATCTGGAATTGACTCCTCCCTCCGCTACAACGCTAATTTAAACGTCAAGTATAAGCTGTACTTTGACTTGCTACATTAGAAGATAAAGCAGTACGACATACAGCTGCGCCACACCTACAATATAGACAAGAAGGGCTTTATAATAGGTATAATAGGACGCTCAAAACGAGTGTTTAGCCGTCAGATATGGGAGCGCAAAGAGGTGCAAGCGTCACTCTAAGATAGTTCTCAAGAATGGATCACCCTCTTAGCAGCCGTCTGCGCTAATAGGGAGGCTCTGCCGCCAGGTCTCATCTATCAGTCGGCGAACAGCTTACTACAGGCAGCTTAGGTGAACGCTATTAAAGCTGGGCAACACGACGTCTTTGTGGCTTCATCTCTATCTGGATGGACGAATAACAACGTTGGTTTAGCGTGGCTAGAGCAGGTCTTTGATTGCTGCACGAAGCAGAAAGCGCGTTGTGTGGAGAGAGACTGGCGTCTCCTTTTACTTAACGGCTATGGCAGTTACCTTACAAAGGAGTTTATCGACTACTGAGACTTCTCTATCGCATACTCCTAGCCGTATTTCCCCCTCACTCTACCTATACGCTTTAACCTCTCAACGTTGTTATGTTTAAACCTCTCTCCACCGCCTACTCTAAGGAGCTCTCCACCCACCTCTAGAGGAGCCAAGGGCTAGTACTAGTTAAGAAGGGAGACTTCTTCCCACTGTTCTGGGGAGCGTGGGAGACCTCCTTCAAGACAGAGACCATCCTCAAGTCCTTTGAAGCTGCTGGTATATGGCCTATGGACCCAGAGGTTATACTCAAACGCTTCGCGGACGATGCCTCAGAGCAGCAAAACAACGGTGAAGGACGGTCCTCCTCAGCGCTTACCAACAATGACTGGCGCCAGATGGAGCGTCTCGTACGCTCTGCAGTAAAGGATACCACCGCAGAAGAGTTAAAGTCGCTCTCCTAAACGCTCCACGGACTCTAAGTACAAAACGAGCTGCTACACTATAAGAACGATAGCTTAAGGGAGGCTCTTACTGCTAAGAAGAAGCACAGAAGCGCGGCAAACCTCTTAACTTGCAGCAGCGCTAGGAGTACTATAGTAGTGCTGTCTTCTAGTCTCCGCGCAAGATTAGAGAGGCACGTGCACAAGAGATAGTGAAGCAGAGGGAAGAGCATAACGGGCAGCTTGCAAAGGCTAACAGGAAGGAGCTTCAAGCTGCTGCTAAGCTACTCTAAGAGCAGGAGGCAGAGGAGAGGCGTGTGGCGAGAGAGGCAGCCAAGGTGGCGAGGGAGGAGGAGAAGGCTAACAAGGCAGCTAAACGCGAGCGCCAGAAGGCAGCTCGCAACGCTAAAAAAGCTATACAACTGTCCTAAAAAGGGCAAGCGCAAGGCCTTAAAAGCCTCTACTTAAGCTAATAAGCGTTAGAAACAACGTGGTGCTAGTGCAGCTGCTAAGGAGGCATCACAGGCTGCACTAGCTGCCCCAGCTTTTATCACCCGCCGCGGCCGCAACGTTACACTTCCTAGTAGATTTAGATAGTACAAATTAATTGCAAGCATCTAATTACTACTGCTCTCTACAAAATCTTGTAATAATAACTATTGTAGATGGCTTAATAACTTCATCTTTAAAGTGGTGAGCATGTTATTCGGCGGGCGTTGCGCGTCCGTGCACGGTAATAACTAGCAGCTAATAGGTTCCTTTAGCGCGTCCCTTTATATGCGCGTTAAAGTGTTTTTTAACCACGCAATACCAAGCTCGTTGTTTGTCCAGCCGTTCTCGCTGACAGCGATTACCCAATCGCCAGGAATTGACGCGTCTTCGTACTAGGTGGAGATGTGACGCTTGCCGGCGTAGATAATAAAGGGAGGGATTGCCTATCTAGCAGCGCAGATACCCTAGATCACCCGTAATCCACTAGCAGTTGCCTAGCTGTATTAATTAGGTTTCGCACGCCTCTCTAATGCTGTAACCACAAGCTAAGACCCTATAACCCCTATTAGGAAGCCTAATTTATCAAAGTTGTAGGTGTCCTTATCCGTAATGCTGTACTTAACTTTAATGCCCTCTACAAGCTTAAACTACGCGTTTATAACCTTAGGATCTTCCTATTGTGCCCTCTAGTTGTTGTATAACCGAGACTAACGCGTTTTAACTTCACGTCTGCGCTTAATAAACCTGTCTGTCTAGTTAATGCTAATAGGTAGCTTTCCTCTCTGTAAACGTAGTGAATTAGCTATTGTGCGGATTATAAGCTTTGTAGGAGGGAATCCACGCGTGTCTAGCTCGATTATACAATTAATAAGCGCCTGCTCCTTAAGGAGAGTAAAATTCTTTGATTTAGGTGGGTTATCGCGTCGTGCAGTTGTTGTTCTGTTGCGTCTTCGATTAAGCGTTCTGCAATTAACGTTATACAGCCCTGCTGCTGCTCGCTCTATAAGATTTGGGTCTTATTTAATAGCTCTAATAGTAATAAGTAACTAAGCTTTATTAGATGGCTTAGAAGACATGGTAGGTGGTTGTATTATAATGGTATTATTGGTGATGGTGGGGTCTTGGCAAAGGTGGCGCGCTTACTAGTGTGGGTTACTCGCTAGTAAACCACGTTATAGAGTATAAGGTATTATAATTATAGCTTTTTATTATAGTTATATACTAATAGTTATATATAATAAAATATAAGAGACCTAGAATAAGTATATATACTACTAATAGTTTCTAAAGTATCTTAATTACTATAATAGCCTAATAGCTAGAAACTCTACTCTAGTCTTAAATACTAATATAAAATAGTTATAAGACAGTAAATAGTTTTAAAAGTCTACTTTGCTATCTAGTTTATAGTCTAGTAGCCTCTTTACATTTAGGTAAAGTTTAGTTATACTAGATATTAATTATAACTTAGGCCTAACTTAGATAGAAGAAGAAATATACCTAAGTACTCCTATAGTTTAAAGAGTAATAGGTTTAATATACTAGCGTAGTAGAAAGTTTATTAAATATCTTACTTCTAACTTATATAGATTATAAAGAATATTTTAGTAGTGTAGATTTTATAAGTAGGTGTTAAACGTGTTTTTAATACTAGTAGGAATATAATTACGAATTAAAGGCATAATTTTGCTAGTTAAATTTATAATAGCTATTAAGCAATCTATACAGTTATTATATTCTAATATAGGGGAGGATAATTTAGGGGATATAGTGCTATTAAATAAGAAGAATAATTTATATAAGCTACTAACTAATAAGAAGACTATTAAAACTATATAAGGTTTTAAGGTTTTAGATAGCAAGCTACTAACTTTTTTCTACTAAGGGCAGCCACTACAAAAGTAGTTAAGGCCTTAGCGCTACTATAATATTAGTAATAGTAAGATATAATAAGTATATATATTAATAGCAAAATATTATTAATTTTACTTTTACTTAGATTTTTTATGCACCTTTAGAGAGTAACTAATATTACTAATCTTATTACTATTAATTTTATATAATATAAGTTACGTAACTCTAATAGGTATTCTAATCTAATCTATACCTATAGAAGTCTATATAACCTAACCTAACCTATACCTAGAGTCTATATAATCTAACCTAACCTATACCTAGGATCTATGCGACCCTAACCTAACCTATACCTAGTGATAGGGACGTTACTTATTTACTTATTTGCTAAGCCTACTTACTAAGGCCTTTTTGCCTTCTATTTTATAGAATTGTTTAATAACTAAAATTCTAATAATATAGGTCTAGATAGTCGGCTTACTAAATACCTTTTTTTAACCTTTTTTTAGTTTTAAGATTAAAGTAAGTTAAGATAAAAGGTTATTATATACTATATATAGCACCTAATTCTAATTAAAGACTAACCTTAAACACTACTTAATAACGTAATAATAGTTTAAATTTACTTGCACCCTATTTACACCTTATAAGCTTCTAACCTATATAAGATTTACTTATACTATATATATAGCACACCTAGCTTATTACTACTACTATTATTAGTTATTTACGCTTGCACGCCGCTTACGCAGCATACTTGCTTAGATAAGCTGACTTAATAGCAATAATAGCAATAATAGCTAGGAGGATCTTGTGGATCTATATAACGCTCTTATTACACTAGAGCTTATTAATAAATATCTTATTCTTTACCTTTTGCCTCCCCTTTTAGATTTAGTTACTAATAAGAAGTAATTATATTTACTAGAGTGAGAATTTAACCTTATAGTAGTTCTTTACAAACTAGATAAGCTATTAATCTAACTAGTATACTAGGACTTCCTTATAAATAGTTTTAAGTATACCTACCCCTTATGCTAGATAAGTATCTAGATAAAATAAAACTCTAGTATAGTTACTTTAACAGTAGCAGCGCGCATCTTTAGTGTGTACCTTTTAGTAATAGCAAGTACTTTCTTTAGGAATAATATTAATGCCTAGATAGATAGCAGAGCGTAGAGAGATAGTAATAAAAGAAGATTTATTAAGGATAATCTCAATACGGCGATAAAGCGATAGTGTATTTAGTACGTATTACTCTTATCTCACTACTATAAGTATAGTAGTATGTACCTATTAATATGTTAACTTATATTATTTATAATAATTAGGATAGTAGTTTGCAACTTAGAATAGTAGAGAAGAGATAGCTTATAGCGTGGCTGCGCTAAAGTCTTATCTCTCCCTTACTAAAGTTCTAAGTGGCCTCTTTATAAAAATTTTACTTATGGGAGCAGTACTACGCTAAAGACCACTAAGCTCGCTTAGTAGTTTAAACGCGCTTTTTTATAATTATATCTTTTTTACGCTCTTTTTAATTACTAAGTAGGGGGCTTTACTTTTTTTATTATATTATTTAAGATAAAAGCCTTTATTGTTCTACCTCTAGATAGTTAATTTAACAACACATAGGTCTAGACAATTGCTATAATAATATTAGAAAAGTATTAAAATATATTAAGAAATAGCTAAGATATAAATTATTTAAAAAAGTTATAAGTAATTACTCTTACTTAAAAGTAATTACTTTTTAATAAATTTTATTTTTTAAATATCCTTTTTATTTTTAAATTATTATTATTATTTAAATTCTATTATATAATTTAAGCTTATAGCTATACAAAATATTATATATATATATTAACTTTTATAAATAGATAGTAAAAGTAATAATATAAGTAATTTGCTTAGTAAAAGAGTAAATAAGTAACGCCCCCATTACTACCTATACCTAGGGTTCATGCGCGACCCTAACCTAACCCTATACCTAAGCTGGGTACCCCCAACCTATTCACTAGCCTAAGTAGGAGATTTATTAAAAATAATCTTAATATAATAATAGAGTAATAGTGTATCTAGTATCTAGTATATATTATCTTTATTCTACTTATATAAAATAGTATATACCTATTAATATAGTAAATATGAACTTATATTTGCGATAATTTACATAGTAGGTTTGTAATAATTAGAATAGTAGAGAAAGAATAGCTTATAGTGTTGCTGCGCTAAAGTTTTTATCCCTTCTCTAAAGTTCTAACTATAGCCTCTTTATAAAAATTTTGCTTATAGAAGTCTTATACTAAAACTACTAAGCTTGCTTAGTAGTTTAAACGCGCTTTTTTTTATAATTACCTTTTTATACTTTTTTTAATTACTAAGTAAGAGGCTCTGCTTTTTTTTATTATATTATTTAAGATAACAGCCTTTATTGTTCTACTTCTAGATAGATAAATTAACGCCATACATAAGAAAATTAAAAAAAAATAATAAAAAAAATAAAAAGGATATTTAGAAAATAAAATTTAAAATTAAGTAATTACTTATACATTTTTTAATTATTTTATATATTAGCTCTTTCTTAATATTTTTTTAATACTTTTATAATATTTTTATAGCTATTATCTAGACCTATATTATTAGAATTTTAGTTATTAATAATTCTATAAATTAGAAGGTAGAAAGGCCTTAGTAAGTAGGCTTAGCAAATAAGTAAATAAGTAACGCTGTCCGTACACCGTACGGGCAAGGCTCCTTATAGTGTTGAGGTTTTCGCACGATAGGCATCACGTAAGCGTCACGTAAGCGTCACGTGATGCCTATGCGCTGTAGAGTCTTCTCCTTTCTACCTGCACCTTAATAGAAAGACAAGCAAGTAACAACCAGATCTATTTGCCTTACCCTACCTACCCTCCGTACGCTGTGTACACCGTATAACCCTCTCTCTTACTAATTAAATGTGTAACCATTCTGTTTAATTAGCTAGCTGTAGAGCCTATTCAACAAACGCCCCTATTACTACTATATCTATTAGAAAAAGTTTTTAAGCGAGTATAAGCACCTAGGGCACCTAAGTAGCTCTAAGCATACCTACGCACACCTACTTACTAAATACGCCTAGAGCATATTAGTAATACTACTTTTTCGGCAAATGACCGCCTTACCACTACTTGGCGTAATAATTCCCCATCTACCACTGTTTACAATACACTACCACCAATGTGGCCGTGCAGCGGAAATGGACCGAAATACCACTGTTTCTGACCCACTAAAATTTAGCGACCCAGAGCTAACAGGCGGCTGCCCCCTGGCTTTGCGCGGTTGCTCCCTAACTTTTAGGCGGTCGCGCCCCCTAACTTGTGGGCGGTTGCTCCCCGGCTTATGGGTGGTCGCTCCCCAGCTTATGGGCTGTCGTTCCCCAGCAGCTAGGCGGCCGACAGCCGTTGCGCGTCTAATGCGATTTGAGGGTAGTCAACGCGTTCTGACGCGAATAACAATAAGTCCTACCACCAGCACCAGAAAATAACTATATCGTAGTATAGATTCTGGCCTATCCCTTCTTATGTAACATTGCAGCTATTGTTCTCTTGCCTAAGAGCCTTGAGGGAGGCGCGAAGCCCACTATGGGAACTGTAGCATTTGGGTCAGAAACAGTGGTATTTCGGTCCATTTCTGCCGCACGGCCACATTGGTGGTAGTGTATTGTAAACAGTGGTAGATGGGGAATTATTACGCCAAGTAGTGGTAAGGCGGTCTTTTGCCGACTACTTTTTTCTTAGTGTGTATATGCGTAAGGTTGCGTAAGGATACGCACCTATACTACTAGTGCACTGTCAGATATCAGGTCACTAGAAATCACTGTGATTTCACTGTGAAATCCAGTAGTCACGTGCGTCCGATCACATGGTCTCCTTATGACGACAGTTGGTGTAACTCACAGTGATTTCACAGTGAGATCACTGTGAAATACACGAAGGAGACTGGCGTACTACTGTTACACTACTACTCTCCGCACTAGTACTAGTGCGTCTTGGCGCTAGATAGATATTGCGTACGATAGCTGAGCTTCTCCAAGAGAGATCACTCCACAATCAATTATCTCAACCATCATCAAAATCAACCACCTTTCATCTGAACCATCAAGGATTACTAAGAAACACAGTGAAAACACAGTGAATCTGACATGCACCTAGGGCACCTAAGGCATCTAGAGTATATAGGGTACCTATACTATTAAAATAATACTAATTAATTAGCTAGAATTTAAGAAAGCTTAGTAAGCTACTTAGTAAGCTTTAATTTTTTTTAAAGTATAAAGTTAAAGTCTCTTACTAGCTAGTAATTACTAGTTAATATAATAGTACTAATTTCTAGCGTGTTATATAGAACTTCTACCTAACCCTAAATTCTAGATTTTATAGGTTTAAAAATAGAAAAAATATAGTTTGATAATTATTTTAAAGAATTAGATTAGGCGAAAATTAGTGGCTTAGTAAAGAATACTATTTTAAAAAGTTTAAACTTTAGTAACTTTTTAACTACTTTATTATTATTATGACTTTTTTTAAAATTTATATAATAATTTATTAGTACTATATTTGTATATAATAATATTACGTAATATATATAATAACTAGTAAAATAAAGAGTTTTTTTTATTAATTACTAACTAATTACGTAATAAAAATAGTATTTTAAAATTGAATAATTAAAGACTATTATTTTCTCTATAAATATATTAATAAATTAAAATTATAGCTTTACTAGTAATAAAGTTATAAAGCTTTAAAAGAATTACTTATTTAGGCTATTTGTGCATATCTGCGCAAGTCTGCGCATGTCTATACATCTCTAAGCATTTTTGTGCTAGTAAATTGCTTATGCAAAAATGCGCATAAATGCGCAAGTCTGCGCACAATTCGCATAGTTAAGCAGAAAAACTTTCCTAATGTCAGGGGCAATTTTCGTCCGGCTTGGTCCGTGCACAATTGCCATCATGGCTTCTCCGGATGGGTGCTGATGCACAATACCGCAGACTGATGTCCAAGGAAGAGAGCAAGTATCTGCCATTCTCAAAATCAGCGCCATCGATATAGCGCTCTGGTCGCTTGCCGCCTGGCCGTTTTTCTCCGCCACAAACATTTTTTAGTGGGGTGGCTGGGGAACCCAGCCCCGGGTCAACCTCTAGTTTTCATGCACAGTCTCAAATGGGAGCAGACCCTTCGCATTCTTTAACTCATCTTCATTGATACCTAATCCGTCGTGTTAGAGGCAACACGTCCTGGACGGGCATTGAGCAGGATCAAAGCAGCCTTGAATCCAGTTTCAAGCCGAACGAGAACCAACATGCGAACAACCGCGTTCACGTGGACACTGGGCATGGTGCTCAGGGGAGCGCAGGGGCATGGTTATGACCACAGCTGGATAATCAACAGTAACTGGCATCGTAAGCTACCCATATTTCACGTCAGAACAAACGTCTGAATACACCGTGTTACCCCAGGATAAGCAATACCAAGACTAAATGTACTGTTCAATGATGCTGACTTCCGCAGCATCTCTATCACCAAGTAATGTTCCATATGGGACAGGTCAAAATTCTCCCGGCGCGCTTCCATCGTCCTCACGCACCCAGGAGCCCTGCGAGACGGATACAGCTATAGGTCCACCGCCGCCTTCGCTATCCTCAGGAGGCTACCACGTGCCAGTTCTGCCATCGTCTTCTGGAGTGTATCATCAGTCCAGTTCTACAACGTCAACACACCTGCCATCAGTACCTCCCTGGTCGTCAGCATTCTACTACCCAACCGCCTCATACACACAGCCTTCGGGCGCTGTCCCACCTCCATCGTATCCGGCATCGAGCAACCAAGAGACTCTACCATGCTCCACCCAATCTTTCACACCACCACCACCACCGACTTCTACTTTGGGACCTTCCTATGTAGTTCCGAGTGGTTCGAGTACGATAGTTTTGTCATCACTTTCGGACGCGGTCTCAACACCAGCAGCCCCTGTTTACTCTACCGTTACCGTCACGGTCACATATACTTCACCTCTTCCAACGCCATACATACCCACCCTATCCTCTACCCCGATCTCTTCCAACACTTCTTTGGAGCCATCACCATCGATAATCCCTCCGCCTTCATCGTCGGACCCTGCAACTACTGTTGATTCACCCACTCTTTCAGGGATATCCTCTGTCATTCCATCTCTATCTACGGAAGCTGCACCATCTTCCGTACCATCTTCTGCACCACCTTCATCATCAGAAGAGTCAATGAATGAAGCTCCTTCGGCGTCCACAAAATCTGCAGTTCCTTCTGCATCGTTCGGCACCACAACCACCGGGGCTGCGCCCGGAGCGAGTACTTCCGAGTCTGTCCCCACACAAAGCATAATCTCATCTTCTAGGCCCTTGGAAACTATCTCTTCCACTACCCCAACAAACCCCCCCCTGGCATCATCAGAAACTCTACCTCTTGCTTCGACAGTCTCGGATGCCGCGTCATATACGACTACATTAACTTCCGTATCATCAAGCTCAGAATCCACAAGTGTTACTGTCGTTGGTACGTCAGCGCAAACTACACTAGGTACAACTACCACGTCGAGCTCAACTACAGCTACTCAAGAAGCTGATATTCCCCCTGCCCCAATAGCTGGTGGTGCAAGAGCAATCGGCAAAGGAAAAGAGAAGGTGTGGTGGATCGCGCTCTTGCTGCCTTTAGTTCCTGCTTTCTGAGACTTAAGTGTATGATATGTCTTTCATTCTTGTATCTCTACGATATTTATGTTATTATTTAATGTATCTAGATTTCTATTCAGGAGAAGGCGTTTATGAGCACTGAAACAGTACAGGTGGGATACCCCAGATGGACGGGCTTCTGTTGTAAATACAGTTTACATGTGAACATTTAAGTATGGGTGTGTTGAACTTTGGTTCGGCTCATTGTGACTCACATATCGCCCGAAGAAAAAAATTCGGCGCCTCCCTATACAGGTCTCCCCACCAGCAGGTGAAGCTACCTTTGCTATTCGACAAGCCAAAACAAGTGATTATTTCAATGGCAGCTACCAGTACAACGCTTTCAGCCCAGCGCCTTGCCGGCCACCCTTCCAAGTAGACCAGACAACGCGCTCATATCATCAACACAGTTGATCCTCAAAACTAAGTCCCCAATAGCCTGAGTCTGCTCGGGGCCAATCACTGTCGAGGCAAGCTTCCGCCATTTTTCAACTATATCTGCGTTCTGTACTAAGGCAACAAAGGTAAAAGCCCTTAGCGAAATAGTTAATTATATACTAATTATAATAGCTCTTAAGTAGTTACTATTTAGTAACTATAATAAAGTTGACTATAGTATAATAACTAAGATTACTAACTGTCTTATTAAAGCGCTTATTCTTCTTAATAAAATTTCTAAATACCTTAGTAATTACTATCTTTAGCTTAATAAATTTAATTTAGATATAAATTTTTTTAAGTAGTAGTAGTATTAGTAGGTATAAATTAGCTTTAGAAGTAAAGTAGTTAAAGCTTATATATTATAAAAGTAGTATATAGTCTTATAAGGCTAATCTATTAGAAATAGGTAGAATAGTTAAAAGAGCTAGGTAAATTAATACTATTCTAAAATAGTAGATAAGAAAAAAATATAAGGGGCCTTTTTTTCTATAAAAAGAAGTATAGAGTATAGGCCTATACTAGCTATATACTAATACTAATTAAAAAAGACACTTTTAAAAAGGTAAAAAGTATAAATAAAGAAAAATAAAGTATAAAAAAGTAATAAAAAGTAATTCGTAAAAAAAGGTAGGTATAAACTATTATATAATCCCCTTTTAAAGTTTAAAAATAGAAAGAAAAATATATAAAGATAGGATATATAGCGTAAATTTATCTATCTAGGAGTAGGATTATAAAGGCTTTAATCTTAAAAATAATAAAAAAAAATAAAAAAAGCAGAGCCTCCTCCTATATAGTAATTAAAAAGAGCGTATAAAAGGTAATTATAAAAAAATAATAGGGTAATTTAGTAGATTTTTAATATAGCTAGTATTATTTTACAGCTAAAAAGGACTATAATAGAAGTAATAGGCCTCTATAATTCTAGTAGTAGCCTTAGTTTTTAATTTAGTTATTATTTAGTCAAATTATTAAAAAAGTAGTTAAAGATAAATTAATAGAAGTACAATTAGTATTAAGTTAAAAAATATACTTTAGTATTTAGTATTTTACTATTAAAGTGAATTTTTAGCTCTATTATTATATAAAAATATAGTTAGCTAAAAAAATTCTAGTTAGTTTATTACGCACTACTAGTGTTAAAGATCTTTATTATATTAAGATTCTAACTAAGATTAAATCTACACTATATATAGAGAGAAGTAAAATAAAAGGCACTAAAACCTAGTACCTAGTATATAGTAGTAGTAACAATATATATATAAATAATAAGAATTCTATTATTAATATTTTATAGCGAGAAATATTATTAAAAAAAATTATTAATTATATAGTAGTGGGGTTTTTTACAACTAAGAGTTTCTAATAAAAATATTACAATAATAGCAGATATTCCTCCTACTATTATATACACAGAAAAGCGTTTTAAGATATTAATAAAAAGGGGTTAGCGCGTTATAAGCAAGCTAAGCGGGCTTAGCGAACTTAGCGCGTCTACTCTAACTAAAAAAATCCACATGTAAAACATGATAAAGCCACATCGCTATACCATAGTATCTTAAACTATAAGGTTAATAATATTAACAAAATATAAAATTATATTTTCTTTTTAGTTCTAAGTAATGTCTTTCTCTAATAGTCTATACTAGATACTCTAAGCTAGAGTGCTATTATTACTAGCATTATTATATATAATTACTAGGTGCTTTTACGTAGTTTCTATATTCTTAAGGACCTATAGTACCTCTAATACTATTAATACTCTAGTATAGCTACTATATATTAGTATAAAGTTAAGTAGCTTCTCTTTAAGCTACTAAGTATTATTATTATAGTAACTATTAATAGCTAGAAAGCTAAGGTAATTATCTGTAGACTATAGGTTAAGTAAAATAGAGAGTTTAGTTACCCTACTAATATTACTAAGGATAGCTACCTTAGCAGTGTTAAATTTATTTAGTAATATTTAATAGAACCTATACTAGCTAGTTATTACAGCGTTAGGCCTAAGGAAATAAAGAAAGCGTTAAAAGGATAGTTGCTCTACTATTTAGAAGGACTAGATATTATTAATTACTACTTATATAAGTTTAGTTTGAAACGCCTATAGAGAGTATATAGGATATAAAATAGCTATTTACTTTTTTATACTAAGAAGTAAAAGTCCTTTTATAAATAGGCTTATTCTACTATATATATACTTAGGACCTTTTATAATTAATAAGATATTTAGTACTAATTAGCTAGGTACTAGTAAAGTTAACACTTAGGTATAATAGTGTATAGCTATAGTTAAAATAGAATATATATAGATAACTAGAGGGGTACTTTACGCCCTTCTAAAATATAGTCTAAATAATACCTATATAAAAGTAAGAGTTCTAGTATAAGATATAGGTTTATTTATCTTTAGCCTATTAAGTATTAGATTACTACGCGTCTTATATAGCAAATATCTTTTTTTCTATCTCTAACTTTTAAAAGTCTAAAGGGGGACGTTAAATAAAATAAATTATCCTACTTTCTAACTTATTAGCCTATAGGGCTAGAGTTTTACATCTATAAAAGTATTTAGTAGTAGGGTAACTAGTTTATTAATATAGGGCTATATATTAATTTCTAGGATAGGTATAGCACTTAATATAGTACTTAAGAATATTAGTGTTATAAAAAGATATAATAACTAGTTAAATAGTTATTTAAGAGAATAGTAGTTTAAGAAAAGAATAGAATAAACTAAATTCTATAATATAGTAGTATTTAACTAATATTAAGATTAGCTAGAAATAGCGTATAGCGTATAGCATACTAATAATAAGTTAGTTTTAAATCTAAACTAGTATATAGCCCTTTATTGCAAAGTTAGTTTTAGGTAGCAACTAGCTTATTACTATACTACTATAGGTAGTATTGTTAGTAACTAGTATATAATTATTAGCTATACTAATTAGCTATAGCAAAACTATAACTTTAGCTTATCTTATCCTATGCGCTAATTATTGTCTAAAATCCCTTTAGCACCTAAGCCCCCCTTATTATCCAAAACCCCCTTATTATCCAAAACCTCCTTATTATCCAAAGCTCCCTTATTATCTAAAACCCCCTTAGAACCTAAGCCCCCTTTATTATTTAAATCCTCCTTAGTACCTAAGCCTCTAAAGTCTAAGAAACTCTTAAAGTCTATATTCTTATCTATAATATTAAAGTTGTACTTATCTAGCAGCTTCTAGAAAATAAGCCTTAAGCTCCTTTTTATTATCCATAATTTCTTTTTTACACATTTTATTATTATTCCCCTTAATATATATATTATTACTATTAAGTATACTATTCTTACTATAGTTATAAGGTTAGTAGAAGGACTAGACTTGCAGCAACTAACAATTATTAGTAAAGGTATATAATAAATATATTAGTAACTATTACTAGTTTTTTAGTAGTTAGATCTA
The DNA here is from genome assembly GCA_009805535.1 of Laburnicola sp. JP-R-44. NCBI lineage: Eukaryota > Fungi > Ascomycota > Dothideomycetes > Pleosporales > Didymosphaeriaceae > Laburnicola > Laburnicola sp. JP-R-44. Next base: position 1,723,643 of record SELF01000019.1, on the reverse strand, counting down.
TATTGCCTATACTATTATAGAAGTCCTTCTACTTTTTCTTATTAGTCTTACTTTTAAAGCTATTAGCCTTAAGTTTCTTTAGGCCTACCTTATATATATTATATAAGAGAGCTTCTTATATATACTACTATAACTAAAGATTTATTTACTTGCATAACTCTATAGTATAAAAGGGCCTTTTCCCTTATTAGCGATTAATCCTACACTTAGCTAAAGCGCTGCTTAGCAAGCCCTTAAAGTAACTTTATTCTTAATCTTATTCTACTTCTTATATATAGCTAATAGTTTAGCCTCTAATTAGTTGTCTACTTTTTATTAATTAACTAGTATATAATAATAGGATATAATAATATATTACTTTTTTAATTCTTAAAGTAGGACTATATAAGCTCTTCTTCTTTTTACGTAAGCTTATTAATGCTTTTATACTTTAGAGAGTAGTTAGTAGTCCTTATTATTATAAAGCTTCTTTTTTTAAGCTAATATTATATAGCTTAATTAGCTAATTTAGTAGAGTTTAGTATCTTTTTTTTCTTTACTATAGTGTGTATTACGAAATCTCTATATAATAGTATAGGCGCTATTACTAAGTGCACCTTTTAAATAGTACTTTATAGTTAGTAGAACAATCTTTCTAAGAGCTATTTTATTTATAATATAAAAGAATAGTGCTAACCTCTTTACCTCTAGGTATAAAGCCCCTATTATAATAGTATATAGTGTAATAAAAGGCTGTAATTACTAGGTATATTAGTAAGACCCTTCTACTTATTACGCTTAAAATTTACTAGAATTTATAGACTACTACTTAGGAGGCTCTTTAGAATATATTAGGAGACTTTTCTTAATAGACACTATAGTATAGGATGTAATAACAGTATATAATAATTATAGTTAGTATTATAAAGATAATAAAAATATTATTATTATTATAAAAAGCTACTATAGGGGCCTATGCGTATAAGCAAGGCGCTAATAACACTAGCGTATTTTCTTTACTTATTTTGCCGCCTACTTAGCTACTTTATCTTACTATCCTCCTAGTTACTTTTTTAATACTTTATAGCCTTAACTACTATATAACCTTAATTTCTAAGATAATAATATATACTAGACTATCTAGATACTCTAAACTAGTTACTAGTAGAACTTAAGTAAAAAAGAAAAAGTTACTAGCTACTAAAGCTATATATAAAAGGTGCCTTATAAAATACTACCTACTACGCTAAAGAGGAAGCACTACTAGAAGCTAGGTAGTATATTATTATTATAGCTATTTATTATATATATATTCTAATAATATATAGATATTACGCTTAGAGAAATTAAAAAGTACTAAAAGAGTATTAAGCCCCGTTTTAGAAAAAATACTATTTTGCTACTTTATTAAGGAAATAGTATAAAATAATAATAAGAAAGATTTGCGCTTCTAGTTTACTGCGCTAGCTACTCTCTAAAAGGTAATAAAGGCTTTTCTAGTTAGAATAATTAAAGGTATTTCTTTATAATACTCTACTCCTACTATAAAATAAATACTAACACCTTTAGATACTAATATTAACGCTATTTTATAAAATAGGTTACTATATAGGCTAAGAATATATAGCTAGTAGATAGGTACTATAAGAAGTATATAGATGCTAGATAAATATTAAGGCGCTTAGTTAGGTTTAGAATAGCTAGGCGCTTAGTTAGGTTTAATATATATATTTAAACACTAAAGCTATACTTTTACTATAATAGGTAAACGTAATAATTACTACTATAATAATAAGGGTATTTTTATAGTAATTTACTATAAAATTTGCATATAGCTAATATAAAATATAATTCGTTATACCTAATATAATCTAGTTTGTGTAACTCTAACCTAATCTATAGCCTATATAACTCTAACTCTAACCTATACCTATTACTAGCGCAAAATCTATAGGTAGAGATTAGGTTAGAGTTAGGGTCTTATATAAGGGAACCCAACCCTAACCTAACCTATACCTATTTGCCAGCCTACCCCTAAACTACCTATTTTACGCTTAGAAAGTCTATATTTTAATAAACTCTAAACGTTTTTAATAGGAGTTAAATCTGGACTATAGGAGGGGTAAGAAAAAAAGATTAATATTATTTTTTAAACTACTCTAAAGCGTTATCTCTGTTTTATTAGTAGGGGCGTTATCCTATTAATACTAGTCTATTAATTAATTAGTATTAGAAGTAATATATAAATAATATATTAAAAATTAAAGAAAAGTATAAAGAGAGAAAAAAAAATTAATTAAAAATAATAGAAACTAATTGGGTTTATAATGCTTGTTAACTATAGAGACTAATATTCTTTTAATCTAGTCCCTGTTAGTGAATTTAGGCATTTTGACAGAATTTTAAGATAGGGAAAAGTCTTTTATAAAATAAAATTTAGATCTCCCCCCTATCTAAATTAAGCCCCACACTTAAATTGTTATATCGCGACCTATAAATAATAAATTAGTATAAGTAAAATTATAGTTTTATAGTATTAGGAAGAGAAATATTGCAGACCTTTTAGTATACAGTATAACGCTATAAGGGAAAGCTATTAGCGTTCTAAAAACGTATTAAAAAAGGTAAAGCAGCTTAGAAATAGATTAGTCTAGAGACTATTTATTATAACTATTTATTAGCACGTAAAAATTAGCCCCTTATGCTAAAGGTAGTTAATAACGTAATACGCGGTTACCTACACGCACGTAATATAAAATCCGCAACTAGATAAGTTTTATAGTATAATATATGCTTAATTCTTTTTATAATTACCCTTTTTACGCGCTTTTTAATTACTAAGCAGGGGGGTTTGCTTTTTTTAATATGTTTTTTAAGATAAAAGCCTTTATCGTCCTACCTCTAGGTAGATTTAATTAACGTTATATATGTGCTTAATAATTCTATATTTTAAAATTACCCTCCTAGGCAGGAGTATAAACTGCCTCCACTTATTAGTTTTTAAGTAGTCCTACTACGTTTAATTACTACGTTTTTTTATTACGTTACTAGCGCCTATATAATATTATATAATATTATATACGTGCTAAGCCCTAGGACTAGAGTGCGTTAAAGTTTTTCTAACGCCTCCCCTAGCTTCTAAGATAACCTATAATAATATTACTCTACCTACCTACCTACCTACTATATTACTAGATAATTAACGCCCTATCTTTTAACCTTTTGCTATATTATTACTAAATAATTAACTACTTAGAACCTCTAGATATATGCTTTACTACTATAATATAATAAATTACGCGCACGCCTACTTTTAATACTAAATAGCACTCTACTATCCTCTACTAATAACCTATTAATCTATTAACCTCTAGACACCTAGCTATTACTCTACTTGTCTTCTATAGAAATTCTATAGTATAAGTATATATCTATATATTCTCTACGCCTTTAGTACCTACTTAGTATAGCTGTTATTATAGAAGTAATAAGCTATTAATTAGAGATCTAATATTGCTTATAGCCCTTTATAGTAATTACTACTATAAGTTATATAGTAGTATATAGCTGCTGCTAGCCTAGACTTTTACTTTATAGAAATATTTATATTTTTATAGTTCTTATTCTTAATAGTTATAAGCACTTTATACCTAAACTAGTATAGGGTAATCTATATTATAAGGCTTATTTTACCTTTAATTTTAGGCTCCTACTTACTAATATTTATATTCTACTTAATATAGCAATCTAATTCTATAGTAGCTATTTACTTACTATATAGGTTCTTAGTATAGACTATATAGTATTTAATATTAAGTAGTATCTAGCTATTATATCTAGCTATATTATACCTAGCTGCGTTATTATTTATATCTCCTAGATAGGAGCGCAATATTACACATCTAGTAGCGATAGTAATAGTATCTTTAGAATAAGGAATAGATGTAGCGACCTTAAGGTCTTACGTAATAATTTAATATATTATATAGTAAATAGATAAATACTTAATTTCTAGATACAAAGTTTATATTATATGCGCGTAGGAAATTATATATTTTATTAGTACTTTAGTACCTAGTATATTGTGTAATTAACTATCTCTAATAGGAGGGACTAATTTACACGTGCTAATAAATAGTTCTTAGTCTAACCTATCTATTTCTAAGCTGCTTTACCTTTTTTAATGCGTTTTTAGTATATCTATAGCTTTTTCTTATAGTGTTATACTATATACTAAATGGTCTGCGATATTGCTCTTCCTAATAATTTAAAATTTAAAATTTACTAGTTAGTTATCTAGTAATTAGGTAGTGTTAAAGATAATTTTTTAAAAGTCTAAATTAAATACTTCATATTTACTAGATAACTAACTAGTAATTTTTAAACTTTAAATTATACAATTATAAAGAAATAAGTTTAGCTTTTTTAATATAATATATTAAAAAAAACTTATTATTTAAGCGGGTATTATTCTAATTTTAAAATCTAACTTTTCAATTTTCTTTTATTCTAGAGTATTCTACTCTAGCTCTATGGCCCCTTTAAATAGCACATTCGTCTAAAAATATATTTTGTTCTGGAATATAATTTTCTAGAAATTTTTTATCGATCTCTTTAGTAAATAGTAGCCTATTTGTAGGCTTTTCTTTATTTAAAATAGTAATTTTCTTAGAAATTGTTATTTTATAATCCTTCTCTTTTAAAAATCTTTATAGAGTTTTTTATAGTCCCTAAATTATTCTCTACTATTAACCTTTTTAGGGCTTTTAATTACATTCCTCTTTATAACTCTTTTTTCTCTTTTTAATATTTTCTTTAGTCGTTCTTTTTTTTAATAAGGTTTTAGAAATTAGAATTTTTATTTTTAGCTTTTAAACGTTTTATAGTATTATAAATACTTTTAGTAAATTTATTTAAAGTAGTAGAAATAGTAGAACTAAAGTAATTAGCTTTTAAAAGAAGGCTAACATTATATTTAAGCTAGGAGAAATTTAAATATATTGTTGTTAACATAAGAAAATAGGTATTTAAGTTTTTTAAAAGAATTTTTTTTTCTAATTTTAAATTAGTAATTAATTATATCTTACTATAGTCTTAGTATTAATACTATTTTTAGAATTTTAAAAATTTACTTAATTAGATAGAATATAACTTCGAATTCTAGCTTACGTAATTTATACTACTAGTCCTATTTAGAATTAGCTTATTATTAATATTAGTAAGTATAGCTAAGAATTAAGAATAAGTAATTTTCTAGTGTTTTAAATAGACTTTTTATAAATAAAAAATTTATAAAAATATTGCTTACTAAGTAAATATAGAATTTAAAATAGAAAGTCGAGAACCTTTTATTTTATATCTTTAAAAAGCATTAGCATAGCTTTAATATAAGTAGAGTTATAATAATTTTAGAAAGTAATATAATTTAAATCTTTTGGCCTAAAATTAGAAAAAAAAATCTTATATAAAATAATAATTAAATATTAGAAAGAGAAATATTGCAGACCTTTTAGTATAAAGTATAATACTATAAGAAAAAGCTATAGGTGTGCTAAAAACGTATTAAAAAAGGGTAAAGCAGCTTAGAAATAAATAGGTTAGACTAGAAACTGTTTATTAGCACGTGCAAATTGACCCCTTCTACTAGAGATAGTTAATTATATAAAATATACTAGGTACTAAAGTAATAATATATAATATATAGTTACCTATGCGCACGTAATATAAAATTCGCAACTAGAGATTAAGTGTTTATCTATCTACTATATAATATATTTAATTATTATGCAAGACCTTAAGGTTGATATATCTATTTCTTACTCTAAAGACGCTATTACTATTTACTACTAGATGTGTAATATTGCGTTCCTACCTTAGAGATATAAATAATAATGCAGCTAGGTATAATGCGGCTAGGTATAATAGCTAGACACTACTTAATATTAATAACTATATAGTCTATACTAAGAACCTATATAGTAAGTAGATAGCTACTATAGAATTAGATTGCTATATTAAGTAGAATATATATATTAGTAAGTAGAAGTTTAGAAAATTAAAGGTAGAATAAGTCTTATAATAAAGATTGCCCTATACTATAGTTTAGGTGCAAGTTACTTACAACTATTAAGAATAAGAACTAGAAAAATATAGATATTTTTATAAAGTAAGAGTTTAGGCTAGTAGCTATATACTACTGCGTAGCTTATAGAAGGAATTACTACTAAGCGCTATAAGTAATATTAGATCTCTAATTAATAGCTTATTACTTTTATAATAATAGCTATACTAAGTAGATACTAGAGGCGTGGAGGATATATACGTATACGTTTATACTATAGGATTTTTATAGAAGATAGGTAGAGTAAGGTTAACACTAGAAAAGTATACTAGAGATTAATAGATTAATAGGTTATTAGCAAAGAATAGTAGAGTGCTATTTAGTGTTAGGAGTAGAAAGCGTACACGTAATTTATTATATATTATAGCGGTGATAGAGCGTACGTATAGTAGATTATCTATTATTTAGTAACGTAGTAGGTAGGTAAGTAAGTTAGGGTGTTACTATTATAAGTTTATTATTTTAAAAGCTACGAGGAGAATATTAGTAAAACTTTAATACGCTTTAGTTCTAGGGCTTAGCGTTTACACGTAATATTATGTTATATAGGTTCTAGTAATATAATAATAAAAGGTAGTAATTAAACGCAGTAGGGCCACTTAAAAACTAATAAGTAGAGGTAGTTTATACTCCCTGCCCAGGAGGGACAATAACTAAATAAATAACCTATACTAAAAATTTAACATAGTACTAATATAGTCTATAGCTTTTATATATATAAAAATTATAGAATTCTATACGTCTAGAAAAAGTTATAGGAGTTTAAAAATAGAGATTTAACAGTACCTATTCTTAAGTCTATATACGTATCTAGTTTATAATTACTAAGAAGAATCTTTATTTATTATATAAAACTAGGTAATTTTATATCTAATATATTAAAAATTAAAATTTTAATAATTATCTAAAAAAATTTATAAGCTTTTAAAAAGAGTAAAAAAATTATTAGTTTTTTTTATCACCCTACTATATAGTTAAAATTTCTTTTTATACTCTTTTATTTACTTAGTAGGGGGCTCTACTTTTTTATTTTTTTATTTAAGATAAAAGCCTTTATTATTCTACTCCTAGATAGTTAATTTAAGGCTACATAGTTAAATTTAAGATTATAGATAGTTATATAAATATTTATAAAGTAATTTAGCAAACTTATGCCCTTTAGACAATATAGTAAGACTACGTTAGCAACTATAGACGTCGCCTTGGAGGCAGACTATTCGTCACCCGTCTACTACGAAGAGCAAGTGATTGAAACATCCTCTATGCATCCCCAGAATCGTTGGAATAACGTGCAACGCCCGCTAACCTTCACCCACCGTGAAAAGGCAGCACCTGTTGACACGCCACCCGTTTACGCGTCCTGGGGTAACACATGGTACTCAGAATTTCCAAATTGATCTTGGTAATGCTTAACCTGGGGTAACACACAGTACTCTTACTTTCGTCCTAGTACTGTATACGCCTTCCTAAACAGCCTAAACGGACACGCGCCGTCTTGCTCACTTCTTTCTCAGCTCGCGCTCCACCGCAGCCGGGGCAGTCCTTCCTTCCGAATAATGGATGCATCCTCACTGCTCACTCCGAACCAGTGCATGTTCCATCCCATGGAACGAATTCCACACACTCTCCCACCTACGCAGCTCACCCATGCCCATCACAAATATATCCCTATACCGCAGCACAATCTGCTCCACCATCATCCCCTCCGTATCTTCTTCGCAGCCGGAAACTTCAAACTCATGATCTCAAACAGCTCCATGGCAGCCTCCAGATCCTGAATCGCCTTCCCCTCCTTCAACACGGCCTTCAGATTCTCCGGCGACGCCGTCGTCGCATACACAAGCGACAACGTGACAGTAAATATCGACAGCAGGTTGAGCCAATTATACGCAAAGCGCTGCTGCCGATGCATATTGGTAGCCTGGCGGATAGACATGCTCGCCGCGTCAGCGCGAGGATTTTAACGCGCTGCGCGTCGAGGGTCGGGGAGAGAGGAGACGGCCGGTACAAGAGCGCGAGGTGGGTGTAGAGAAATTGAAGTCGTACCAGTTTGTGCTCATCTGGGGAACTTGGGGGTGCAGATCGGGGAGGGGGAAGGGCATGTTGCGGCGCCATTGGATGAGTTCTTGGTGGAGGGATTGCAGGATGTGGTAGCGCTGCTCGGGGGTTTTGTCCTTTGCGGTGGCGGTGCAGTAGACGTTGCGGGCGATGCGGCTTTCGATGCGGCGGAGGGCGAGGATGTGCAGGGGGATGGCGAGGGTGGAGGGTTGGAAGGTGTTGTGCGGCGTGGCTGGGGCGTCGGGGAAGCGCGTGCACGTGTCTTCATCGAGCGGCGCGAAGGGCGGCGTGATGTCGATGTCGTCGTCGTGGATGGCTGAGGGGCGCCCGAGCGCCATGGAGACGACGCGGTCCATCATGTAGATGGAGAAGAAGAGGCGTTTTTGCCGCTCGGCGAGGGCGAGCGTTACGTTTCGTAGGAGGAGGAGGTGTGGAGGCCCATGCCGATTGCTACGCGGGCGGCCACGCCGACGAGAAACCAGGGTGTTTGGGCCGAGTTGGTTGAAGAAGGAGTAGGAGACTTGTAGCATGATGACTTCCAGGGTGGCCATGTCGCCGTAGCCCGAGGGCCGCTTCGAAAGTATAACATCGCTTTGTTGTAGTAGGACATGGGTTCGGATTCTTCGTTTAGGGTGACGGAACAGTACGTTGTTGCGCCGATGGCTAGCACGATCCATATTCGGAACAGAGATAGAGGGGAGTTTGCCCAAGGGTCGTTAGGGTTCGCTCTGAGCTGGGCCAGCGCCGTGAGGAGTTCCTGACGGCTGATGATCGGATATAATGTATGTGAATGGGCAAAGTAAAAATCGACGAGGTTGCTTAGATGAGGATCATCCGGTAACCTCAGGTCGGATAGGACATCAGCCGATTCTGTGAGATCTGATAGCGAGATGCCGGTGAAAAGTGTAGGGAAGCAGGACAGCGAGCTGCTGAATTCGTTCAAGACCGTCTCTAGCGCATTAGCGTTAGGTGAAGAGTTAATTTCGTACGGCGGAGGCGGAATCTCGAAGACGAACTCGGCCTTATCAGGAGACAGACGCGAAAGCACCATCTGGGTGAGCTTGGCAAAAGAAATCCCCGAGGCGGTCCCCAGATGTTTCTCAGCGGCTGCATGTAGCGAGAGTGATTGCATTTCCGAGACTAAAGAAGCTGGGGGTTCTGATGAAGATGGTGAGGCGTCTCGGTCGTGACTGGGGGGCTCGAAGCCCTGAATGGGAGAAAATGAGAAAAAATCCACGGAAGTTTGTTGTTGCAGGCCAATGTTGGGCAGACTTGGGTCCATCATGTTATTTGGATCCACCAAGTTCGCAGACGCCTCTCGCGCTACTTGGTGTTGCAATTCTGTGGCTTCAGCAAGCTTCTGCTCTAGAATTCGGACCTTCTCTTCCAATTCGCGGATCTGATCCTGCAGCCCGCTCACGAAGCTGATCATGTAAGTGGGCGCGCCAGGAACCTTCTCTAGGGGCTACGCACGCGATCGAGTAAGAGCCCTCTTGGATATTCTCTTCTAGGAAGCTACAGGAAACATGGGCAAGCTCGCAGTTCTGGCACTGCGGCAGCGAGCGATCGCACTTCTTCTTCCTCCGATAGCATCTCTGGCACGACGCCTTGGCCTGTGCGATGGCAAGCTGTGGTGGAGCCATAGTGCAACAAGCCGGCCGTAGCGGCAGCGTGGGGAATAGGATCGAAGTGTAAAAGTGAAGGCGTCCCTTATCAGACGGTTCCGTCTCGGCGAATTACCTTACCGGAGCCGCGCAGTGCGGGGAAGCGGACAGGCTCGTTTGACTATGGTGCAAAGGTGCAAGCGCTTCCGGGCTGCATTTGGGAGAAAACACTCAAAGCATGCGGTTGCGTTGTACAAGGAGAGCGAGTGTTCTCCAGGTCTGTCGTGAAGCGTTGCTTTCCAGTGTCGCAGGCTTGGTTTCAAATCTCGGAACCTTCCCGGCACCACCGGGACGCCCTCCGAGGTCAAGAATCAGAATTAGAAAACATCTGCGCGTAGAATGAGTTGCTATCCAAGAGGCAGAAGCCTAGTGGATTGATAAGAGAGCCCTGGAGTGGCCAGTACTACAAGACCACGTTTGGAGCGCCGAGGGTATATATGTACGTTGAAGTCGTGAAGCGGACATATCTCGGGCCCGATATGATTTCGTGGCTCTTGGCCGCTAAAGTGGGGTCACTACACTGGACACCGTATCTGGTTCCTCTCGACTACCTTAGGTAAAGTCTGCTCCACTCCAAGTTCCAGTACCGTACAAAACTCCTAGTGCTGTGTAAGTTAGTAACGAGTACGCCGGGCTTTCGAGCAACCTTGGGCTCTCTTCACAGGATAAACGCCGATACATGTACATCAGCGAAATGTATTGATATATACCCTTTGGCTCTGACAAAGCTCTTTAATATGATGACCTTGATTGGGTGAAGGTATGAAGATAGATTATGAATACCGGGAAGCTGAACTAGAAATATGCAGAATTATCATGGGCGGCTACCCTGAGAATTTTGCATGGTCCACGAAATCAATTCCGCCCGGTTGCGTAGAGGTTTCCTACGAGAACACGGATTCCTGGTATATACTGGATCACATCATCCTCTGTACTTCTCTTTTTCAGCTCTACCGAGCAAGAGCTATTGGCGGTAATGCTTAACTATGCGGACGGCGCGACGGGGAGTTGCGGAAGATCCGAAAAACCTCAACCACAAAGCGGAGTGTCCGCCTCAACTACGTTTGCCGAATTCAGAACACCATACCTACTTGTCGGTCTATCCGATTTCTCTTCCTGTTTCCCTTTCAAGTTGTTTGTATCGCAGGACGCTATTTCTCTGATTTCACTCTTTTGACGTATACAAAGCGAAATTCGAATCAATGTTCAATCCCAAACACTTCAACCTCAAACCCAAATTTACAACATCACCACAATGTCCGTCAACGGCCAGGTATTCCTCCTCAACCCCCAGGCGCCAAAATTAGGACCGATGCGCTATCCCCACGCTCGCACACTCCCTACTTCCGCCCGTACAATCTACATCTCAGGCATCACGTGCAAACGCCCAGACGACACCTTCCCCGGAGCAACTGATAAGGGCGATGGCACCTATGAGACGGGCGCGAAAAGGCAGACTCAAGCCGTGTTGCAAAACCTCGACGACATCATCAAGGGCGCTTCAAACGGCAAGGGCGGAGTGAACAACATTATTGATGCAGTGGTGTATGGTTTTTTGTTTTGAGACTAAGAGGTTTCTAATAAAAAAATGACAATAATAGCAGTTATCCCTCCTGCCGTTGTGGACACAGAAAAGCGTTACAGTGGTGTATATCACGGATATGAAGACGCCCCTATGCTGGTATGAACGAGGCTTTGAACGAAGTCTATGCGAGTAGGGACGTTGCGGCCGGCAAGGGCGACGATTGGTGTCAGGGAGTTACCGGATCCGAGCCTCATTGTGGAGATTAAGGCTGTTGCTGTGGTAGAAGCATAGATAGATGGCAGATTAATGAAATTCATGAGGTTTGACCATAACCTTGAGGGCTAAGGCACTCGATGAGTACATCCTATTTTGCTCATTAGATTTTGTCTTTCACCAGGGATGTCAGGATTGAAACATTGAGCATCATGCTGAAACACGGTAAACTATCTATAATTACTCTGATGTCGGCGTATTAGTACAATGACGCCTGCCATCTCCGAATATCGCAGCTGCTTTGAGGACCTCTTCATCGCACCATCGCCTACCAACTATTTGCATGCCAAACGGCAACTGAACATCAGGATGCCCTACCGCTGGGGCAGATCCAACGGGGACATTCAAAGCAGGATGTCCAGTCACATTAAACGGGCAAGTATTACTAGTGACTCCCATAATAGCCTTCAGCTTCTCCATAACCGTCGTTCTGCTTCCTTGCTCGTCATGACGCCTGGGATGCGACATCGCCATCGACGGCGCGGTTGGCGTAACCAGCACATCCACCTCTTCTAAAGCTCTGTCGTACGCTGCTCTAAACTCGAAGACTTTCCTATGCGCTTTCGCTTCCGCAGCAGAGTACTTGTTGCGAGAAAGCTCGCCGCTGAGTATGATGTTGGTCACTGCTGGATTTGTAGAAGTCAACAGCTCATACATCTCCTGAATCGGTGGCCACTGGGTCTAGATATGCGCGGAGGTAGGTGGGAAAGGTAGCCGGAAGCTTTCCCTTGACAGAGCCAGTCTGTCATTGGTGGTCGTGTGTTGCTGCGGTCCAGATTATGGGACCTTCCAGATGCATAGACACGGATATTTGCATTACTTCGGCTCCAGCAGCTTGAAAATATGATTTCGCAGCTTCAAGTATTCCGTTTTGGACTTCTTCTGCTACACCTGGAACACTGAATGATTCCGTGAGAAGGCCGATTTTCATCGTTGGTGTATTTGAAGGGGCAGACCTTATTGTATACATATCTTGTGCAAGAATCTCCGGGTAATTCTTGACTTGGTCTCGCAGCGGTGTCTCCGGTGTCATTCTAGCATTAAGTCCATCATAACCAGCCATAACCTTCGAAAGTATTGCGATATCTTCTAGTTTCGACGCGATCGGGCCAATATGATCGATCATAGGAGACATAGAAGACGTCCCAGTATACGGCACAAGCCCATGCGTAGGTTTTTCAACCCGTACAACCCAGTATATGCCGCTGGATTTCTGACTGAACCACCCTGGTCCGTTCCTATCGCGAGCTCCACCGTCTCTCTCACCGAGCTCCTGATTATTTCCCTGCTGCATAGCGGATGCCGCAACAAGGGCGCAAGATCCACTACTGCTACCGCCAGTGGTGTACCCTCTTAGAAGCGGGTGGTGAACAGGCCCCGTAGCGGAAGAAAACGAGAGCGGCGAAGCGCAAAAGTTCTCACAAGTCGATGACCCCGTGATTACGGCTCCTGCAGCGAGAAGGCGAGATACGACACTAGCGTCGATGGGTGAGACTGGCACTGCTCCATTGCTCGACAGTATTTCGTCGAATGTTCCCAGTGTGGTTGGGAGCCCGGCGACGCTGACTATATCTTTGATGGCGATGGTTCGACCTTTTAAGAGCGCGCTTGTTGGGTAAGAGGACTGGATGTGGCAGCGGTGACTCCAGGCATTGAATGGACTGTCCTCCTCTCGCTGGTTTCCAGAATGTGCGCGGCTCTAGTGTGGGATGGGGTGATAATGCTGGATGCATGTAATCAGGTCCGGTTTCTACTTGGTGCATAACAGCCTCGAAGGATTTGAGAAGTAGTAGATAGTCGTCCGCATCGCGTTTGTCGATGTTGATTCCAAGTCTTGCGGCGAACTCATCCAAGTCTTTTTTACTGAGCCTAGACCTGCAAGTGGGTTTAGAAACAAATGATGGAAATTCATTTGTTGGAGGCTCACTGTGAACTTCCGGCAATGGAGACAATCGAAATCGCTGCTTGAAGTCGCTGATCAGCGTAATCAGGACTGCGGTATAGTCAACGGCGTAATCCAGCAAACTTGGTCTCGACCACAAGTAGCAGTATAGCACACAACACGAACTTTTTCAGCAGGGCATCATTACCATGCGCAGAGCTATTATTGCGCCGCTGAGTAAACGCATGTCTTTGCCGAAAGGCTCAGGCCGTCGGCTACCGTACCGGTACCCTGTCTCGGCAGTCAATGCGCACCGTCACTCAATGCGCAACCCCAACATGACGCGCCCCAACTCCACCAATATGGACCCAATTAACGCCGCGATAGCAGCAATCGAAGCGCAAGAACCAGGAGAATTTTTATCATACAATAAAATTGCCAAAGAATTTGGTGTTGTACGCTCTACGTTGACGCGCAGGCACCAACGCGTCACGCAGGCGCGTACTATATCACTGATGGTACACGTCGTCTACTCCATCCACAACAAGAAAAGGGGCTTCTACAATATATCACCTACCTTACTGAGCGTGGCCTTCTCCTACACGGCAAATAATACAAAATTTTGCTTCCTATATAGCAAAAAGAGACGTCAGCATGTCCTGGGTTGATCGCTTTGTTAGGCGCAACCCCAACTCCTTGATCTCACGATAGACGACTGGGCTTGACAGCAATCGCCACAAGGCTGATTCAGAGGCAAAATACAGGCTCTACTTTGAGCTTCTACACAAGAAAATTACAGAGTATAGTGTAGAGCCTCAGCATACGTACAATATGGACGAGAAAGGCTTCCTCCTTGGTATCACTGGCCGCTCAAAAAGGATCTTCGATAGGCCTCTATATGAGAGTCGCCAAGTAAGGCAATCTATACAGGACGGCAGCCGTGAGTGGATCTCGCTCATCGCATGTATGCGCCGACGGATCTACTGTTGATCTAGCGCTAATCTATCGATCTGACGCCGCGACTCTACAATCAAGCTGGGTTGAAGAAATCAACGTTAATTCTCACAGAGTCTTTATCACCTCATTAACCTCTGGAATGGTTAAACAATAAGATAGGGCTTCAATGGCTTAAACAGGTGTTTAATCGCTGTACAAAGGAGAAGGCTCGACGGTAGTGGCGACTCCTAGTCCTTGATGGGCATGGATCTCACGTTACTATGGATTTTATCAACTACTGCGATCAGAATAAGATCCTCCTTGCGATATTTCCCCCTCATGCGACTTTATACGCTGCAGCCTCTTGACGTCTGCGTATTTTAAGTCTCTCTCAGCTGCCTACTCTGACGAGCTCTCCGGATACCTGTATAGGAGCTAAGGACTGTCAACAATCGCCAAAAGAGACTTCTTTACGCTATTCTGGAAGGCCTGGACGATGTCAGTTACGCCGCAGTTGATTACCAAAGCTTTTGAGTGTACAGGTATCTCGCCGCCAGATCCAACGCCTATCCTTAAAAGGTTTAACAAAGAGACTCTGCCAGAGCCAGAATCACCAGTGAGCTCTACCTTAGTACTTAGCGCGTCAGATTGGCGTAAAATAGAGCGACTGTTACGCTCCACTGTAAAGGATATCGCGACTGAGGAGTCGCGTAAGCTGAGCCAGACGATACACTCAATCTCTGTACAAAAGCAGCTCCTAGAGTATGAAAATAAGGGTCTCCGAGAAGCTCTTGCAAACCAGAAACGGCGTCAAACAAAAGGCAAGACTCTGCCCTTAGAGCAACCTAAGGAGTGGCATGGAGGAGCAGTTTTCTGGTCACCTGCCCGCGTACAGAGGGCGCGTAACTCGCTCAGCCAGCAGGAGGCTGAAAAACAACAGTTACAACTCCAAAAAGCTCAGCAGCAAGAGATCCATATAGCTAATAAACAGCTTAAAGCTCGTTTACAGCAGGAGAAGCGCGTTAAGCGGGCAGCAGCCAGAGATGCGCGCGCCAAGGAGAAAGCTGATCAAGCTGCTGAGCGACGCCTCCGTCAACAGGCTCGCAAGACTCAACAACAACTTCAAAAACGTCTCAAAATTGCCAAAAAGGGAAGTCAGAAAGCTTCAAAAGCTACTCATACAGTTACAAAGAGGAAGAAATCTACGCCAGCACCTGTACGCGTTGATGCGGCGGCATCTGCGCCATCAACGCCATCATCGCGCTGTGGCCGTATAATCAGAACACCAAGCAGATATCTATAATCTGACTAGCTAGCAATTATCTATAGCTCTATGAGAAGCCAACTCTAGAAAATCTCGCGATAAAAGCTTTTGTGTAGAGCTCTATAGCCTCATATTGCTGGCTGAGCGATTACGTTGGGGTTGCGCATTGAGTGACGGTGCGCATTGACTGCCGAGACAGGGTACCCTAGTTTGGCAGTCCGTGCAACGCGTCACTCCATGCAACACCCCAACATAATCGCTCGGCCACAAACATAAGGCTATAGAGACAGCCACAAAAAATAATATCACAAGATTTTCTAGAGTTAAGGTCTCTAAGGCCTGTAGATAATTGCTAGCTACTTAGATTATCAATATCTACTTAGTGTTTTAATAATTCGGCCTTTGCGTGACTGTGAGGCGGATGCAATAGATAAGGCCTTATTAATATCTACAGCCTTACGCTAAGCCTGTTTCTTCTTAATAGATGTAGCGGTTGTAGCTGAAAGGCGAAAGTCGAGGCAACACTTGTTGTATTGAAAATGAGTAGTACCTAGGATATATACTAATAGGCAATCTAGGCAGCAATGAACTAGTACAGGCAACAGTAGATCTGTAGGCAGCAACTCCAAACTTACCCACTACCGTTACAATAGATCTGCTAGAAGGCTTTAAGGCCTTCTTATTACCCTTTTTAGATAATCTAATACGTTTCTAAAGTTGACTTTGTGCCTTGCGGGCCTGTTGTTTAAGACGTTGATCTGCAGCCTTATTAGCCCTCTGCTTTGCGCGCGCATCTCTAGCAGCTGCTCAAGCAATACGCCTCTCCTAGAGAAGTCTTGCCTTAAGCTGCTAGCTGGCCTGACAAGCCTCTGCTTGCTCACTTTTTTTAAAGCTGTTTTTGCTGATCCTCTATATCTTTTTAGTGTTAACAATCGCGGGCCCGCTGCACGCTATAAGGTAACCAGAAAACAGCTCCACTATAATACTTATCTGGCTAATTAAGAGGTAAAGGCCTGCCTTGCTTTAAGCGCTTCTTCTTCTGTATTAATAGGGCCTCGCGGAGGCCATTGTTTTCATGCTCCAAAAGCTATTTCTGTACAGAGATATAGTGTACAGTTCAACTAAGCTTCTTGGCCTTATTATCTCCGCCTGTATCCACAGCGGCCCTTAGTAGCCTATCAATCTTTCTCCAATCTAAAGCACTAAGTACTAAGGTTGAGCTTTCTCGTAATCCTTGCTTAGATAGTTAAGACTAATCAAATCTATTAAGTATAGTCATCAGATCGAGCGGGGAGATGCCTATAGCTTTAAAGGCCTAGAGAATCAATAGCTGCCTTATTGTATTAACCCAGGCCTGCCAGAACAGGCTAAAAAAATCTCTCTTAGCAATTAAGGCCAGTCACTGGCTGTTGTTTATAAAGGCTGATAGCTCGTTCAAATATACTATTAATAGAGGCTTGAAGACGCAGACATTAAGAGGCTGCAACATATGCGTAGAATAAGGCGGATATATAGCTAGCAGGATCCTATTACGATCACAAAAGTTAATAAAGTCTATTGTAATATAAGATCCATAGCCATTAAGGATCAATAGCCAATACAATCGTCCAGATTTTAGCTTTATAAGCCAATTAAACACCTATTACAGCCATGCAAGGCCAATCTAATTATTGCTCTAGCCAGATTCTAATACTATAATAAAGGCCTAATAGTGTTTAGGATTAATTAATATCCTCGGCCCAGCTTAATTATATATTAATAGAGCTAGCCTAATAGATCAAAGCTGGATCTAGGGCAGATCCGTCGGCGCATATACAAGCTATAATCAATATCCACTCACGGCTGCTATTTTGTATTGCTTGCCTCACAGCCTTAGCCTCGTATAGAGGCCTATTAAAGATCCTCTTGGAGCGGGAGGTGATGCCGAGCAGGAAGCCTTTCTCGTCCATATTGTACGTATCTCGAGCCTCAATCTAATATTGTTCGATCTTACGCTGCAAGAGCTTGAAGTAGAGCTTATATTTAGCTAGAGAATTAGCTTTGTAGCGATTGTTGTCGATACTAGCCATCTATTAAGATATTAAGGATTCCTTGTTCCGCCGTACAAAGCGATCAACCCAGAATATTAAGATCTGCTTTTTAGCTATATATAAAGCAAAGCTCTGTATCATCTGCCTTGTAGGAGGAAGGCCACGTTTAGTAAGCTGTTTGATATATCGTAGAAGCTCTACTTCTTATTGTTAGCTAATATTTCAACACGCGGAGTTGGCAGCTGCACCTGCTTGTGTGACGCCTTAGTGCCAACGCGTCAGTGTAGAGAAGTCACAACACCGTGATCCTTTGCAACCTGTCTATATAAGAAAGATTCTCCTGGCTCTCGCGATTCGATTGCTGCTATCGCAGCCTCAATTGGATCCATATTGGTGGAGATATGGCGCGTCAAAGTTGGGGTGTTGCATGGCGGGGTGTTGCATGGAGTGACGCGTTGCACGGACTGCCAAACTAGGGTAATCCGACGCGGGGTGGTGGCGCAGGGCCCGAAGCGTAACGGAGCGCGCGCACCACGAAGTTCACAAGGTCGTAAAGCCCGTGTCGGTCAACTCCATTCATCAATTTACTCTATCTAATGTATTACTGACTGTGTGCGGAACGAAGATTGTGTGGAGCTCATTCCTGACCGTTCGCGAGAAGAATACGTCCACCATCAATACACAGTGACACCCCATCAACATATGCCTTGGAAAAAGGTTAGTTTAACAGCTGCAGGGGATTTGGGAAGTCTAAGAATACTCACTCCAGCTCTGCTGGCTAGATATAATACCCGCCCCAGC
This sequence comes from Laburnicola sp. JP-R-44, assembly GCA_009805535.1. Lineage (NCBI taxonomy): Eukaryota > Fungi > Ascomycota > Dothideomycetes > Pleosporales > Didymosphaeriaceae > Laburnicola > Laburnicola sp. JP-R-44. The sequence goes on along the minus strand of SELF01000019.1, from coordinate 1,705,110 downwards.
CATATCCTCTTCACTGCCAGCGCGCTTTGCAGGGACCTTGTCGAAGAGTTTACTGAAAATGTTACCTTCTTTTCCGACTGGGTTCATATTGCTAGGTACAACTTAAATGGTAATGTATTAGTCGCAAGCAATCGAATGGAGCGAATTTGTTTTGGGCTGCACTTACAGCCAGGATTGATACCAACTACCCTGACGTAGAAACGGCTGAATTTGGATGCGAGCAATTTCACACGATGGCCTGTCGCAGCCTTACTAGTAGCATAACTTGTAAGATCAATGTTAGTCATGTTGTGCATGCTTGCACAAGAGCTGGTGACGATGACAACGCCTCATCCATTGTCCAGCTTTGATGCTGCTGCTATCAGTGGCAGAAATGCTATAGACACGAAGTAGTGCGCTATCGAATTGATACTGAATGTATCCGCCCAGTCCGAGGATGGAATCGACCACATTGAACTTTGCAATTCATCAAGTGGAGCTTGGAGTACGTTGCATGGTTTCTGGGGATCGCGCCGTATACCAGCGTTTGATATGAGGATGTCGACGTGGTCCTCTCTCTCCTTCACGTAGGCCGCAAATGCTTCAATCTCCTCTTTTGAGGAAACGTCGCATGGCACACTAAAAAGGCGCAGTTAGCCATATGTCTGCAAAAGGAAGGTTCTGTTCCATACCCTTGGGCGCTACCTCCCGGCTGTTGACCGAGCTTGTTCAAGTCCGCTACGACTTCGCTTGTTGGATCCGACGGCAATGCCGCGACGTAAACTTTAGCCCCGTTTGCAACTAAGCCCTGTTCAAAAAATCAGCTCAAGTATCTTATAGCAAGCTCTGACATGAGTTGTTACCTTGCTGATCATCAATCCAATACCACTGGTACCTCCGGTTACAACGGCGACATAGTCTTTGACCCCGAAGAGTTTGTTAATGAATAGGTTAGAGATGGTTGAATAGACCAAGTCGTGCGACGGTTTAGAATCTTGCAGAAGAATGGTTCATTTGTTATATTGCCACCAAAGATACCTGAACTTTACTACATCATTTGTATGGTCGGAGCTGCCGACGAACTTTGCGGGGTTGTCCGCGCCACCCAGCCTTACATAGGTAGCTCACATTTGCCTCCTAATCTCTATTTACCTACACTCACATCACAGTGTAACGCCTCATTCACGCCTCCGTCTTGTAGTGATCTTTGGTGCGAGTCTCCGCCTCGCGCAAAACTTGGTCCAGAACACCGGGGTCGCGGGGAATCAGCTTGACCTTGAAGTCTCTCGGGATCGCAACCAAAGCCGTCTTGAACTGGTTGTAGTCCACGTAGTCTGTGTTCGGCGGCTCAGTCTCGCTAGCCACCAGCTCGTACACTGACAAAAGTCGAACAAGAGCACAGTACAAGAGCCGTTGAGCAATAAATTGACCCGAACATCCGCGCGATCCAGCGCCGAAACTTAGATGAGGCAGGCCCTTGATCTCGGCTTCTGTCGGCGGATCGATTGAACTGAGGTATCTCTCCGGGTTGAACCTGTTTGCAGTTGGGCCGAAGTGATCGATATCTGTGAAAAGATTAGAACATGCTCTGTTGATTAAATCGTAATAAACTTACCGTGGTTTCCAGCCTGAGCGTTGATCAAGATCATGGTCTTAGCTGGGATGATCGCGCCGTTCCAGTTCACTGGGGATACGGTCTTGCGTGTGGCAAGCTCATCGAGCTAACAGTGTAGTATCGGCCTGCTTCCTTAACAATGGCATTGACGTAAGGGACCTTCTCGTTGACAAAGCAATCAGACCAGGCTGCACTGATATCTCCGTCGTAGTGTCTCTTGATGTCCTCATAGGCGCGGTCCTGCCAGGCCTGGCCTTCTTTTGTGCAGAGAGAACCAATACACGAGGTAAGAGTTCCAGGAATGGTCTCGAAGCCACCGGAAACAAGAGAAAGACAAATTGAAGACACCTCGACGCCGCTGAGTTTCGTCTCTTGGTCTTTGAGGATAGCAGCAGAGATGCAAGGCTTGTCTGTGCCATTTTTGATCATTTCGCGCACTTTGTCGAGAAGAAGGTTTAGATAGGCATCGCGTCGGTCGCGGAGCTCTTTTGACCGGGCGTTCTTCGTGTTGTTCGGAGTGTAGCGTAAAATCGGGACATAATCTTGCAGGTTCTCCGAGGCACTGCGAAGAAGCGAAATGGCGGATCCAACGTAGAGAACCTCACGGAGGAGATTGTCATAGACATTGTCCCATGCGAATCCCGTAGCACAGAGTCAATGTGGTATTAAGCGCATAGCGCTGGATGAAGGGCCGGACGCTAGTGTATTCTTGGTCTTCCTTGTGCAAGTCCCTAAGAATGCAGTAACTCTCGAGGTCGAACATTGGGTAATAGTTTCGCAGTGCAGACCGACCGAGAGCGGTACCGGCCGCTTTTCGCTTCTTCTTGCATGATTCGTCCCAAGGCGAAGAGCCGATCGTGAAGCCTTGGCGTGGAGCTGATCACACCGTGGAACCGTGGAACGTGTATAGCTTTGGTCTGTCGATGACAGCATTCTGGATGCCGGCTCCAACGGTCATCTTCGTGCAGTCTTCGAAGGAGCTGACGACAACAGCTCGAGTGTTGCCAAGTTTGATTTGGAAGACGGATTGGTTGTATTTGCGCCACCATCCTTCACAGACGGAAGCATGGTCCTCCCCTAACTTTGAGTAAGTGGCCAAAAAGAGGCACTGCTCCCGGAATTTCAGGAATGCCCTTGATTTTGGGTATGTCCGTCGCCCAGCATGTCTACAACGTTGTTAGGCGTTTGCTGCAGTACCCGGATATACCAACTTACTTGGTAGACTACATAAGCTAACAATACAACCACAGTAGAAATCAGCGAGGAAATCAGATGGGGAGTTTGCCAGAGGCGAAGGAAGAGCGCCGATAAGTCTTGTTTCGTGGGCATGTTGAGCAGTGCTGTCAAGGCCTGGGTGTACGAACCACAGCTTGTATACTTTGCGCAACCTGGGTCTGAAATCCCTCTTTTCTATTCACTGTGAATGCTTCATGAACCACGGCCGGTAACAAGCCTCACCTGAGTGGACTTGGTGACGATCGGACCCCCCGAAAAGCTGTAGCGGGGTACTATCGGAGAGTCCGAAAAGGGCATCCCTTTGTAGCGTCAGCGGCTGAAGCGATACCACTGGTATAAAAACACGTCAAAGCCGACACGCGTGCGCTAGAAAACAAACGGTCGCCTTTATACTTACAGCTTTCAGAGCTTTATTTAATTATATCTATTTATAGTTAACCTAACCTTTTACAAATTATAAGACTTAATAGTAAATATAACTAAGGTATAATAGCTAAAGTATATAAAAAGAAGGCATAATTAGAATTCGCTATAGTAAGAAGCTAAAGTATAATATAAGAATTATAAAGAATATATAATAGTAAACTATAGAATAGTAACTTCAAAGTTACTATTTAACTATAAAACTTTAATAAGTAGTAAAAATAGCTTATTAAAAAGTAGTAACTAGAGAATTGCTATAAGTAATAAAGGCCCTTTATACTACCTAAAATCTATATCTTAATTTTATTTTTTAACTAAAACTAAATAGTTATAAGTTTTTATTAATATTACTACTATCTTTAAAGCAATTAGCTTTTAGATAAAAAATATATAATAGCTATAATAAACTTAAATTTTTATTTAAATTATAGATATACTATAAGTAAAGGAGTAAAATTATTAGTAATAATAAGAATAATAAGCTTTTTAAAAAGCTTTAGCTACTATAGCTATACTTTTAGCTTTTAAAAAAATTAAGCTAGTAAAAATACTTATCTAAACTATAGTACTATCTTATATTTTTTTTTGCGGCTAAGGGGTTTCTAATAAAAATACTATAATAGTAGTAGGTATATTTCTTATAAGTAGTAGAATAAAAAATATATATACTAGATACACTATTACTCTATTGCTATATTAAAGTTATTCTTAATAAATCTCCTACTATTATCTCTCTACGCCCACGCCCTACTATCTATCTAGGCATTAATATTGTTTCTAAAGAAGTACTTGCTATTACTTAAAAGTACACACTAAAGATTTACACTATAACTATTAAAAAGGCTATTAAAGTAACTACGCTAAGGTTTTATTTTGTTTAGATACTTATCTAGCGCAAGGGGTAAGTATACTTAACTGTCCATAAGGTAGTCCTAGTATACTAGTTAGGTTAGTAGCTTATCTAGTTTGCGAAGAACTATAAGATTAAATTTCTGCTCTAGTAGATGCAATTACTTCTTATTAGTAATAGAATTCTCTAGCAGGGAATACAAAGGAAGAATAATAAGGTGTTTATTAATAAGCTATATAGTAGTAAGAGCGTTACATAGATCTATAAGATTCTTCTAACTATTATTACTATTATTACTATTAAGTTAGCTTATTTAGCGCACAAGTGTAAATAACTAATAATAGTAGTAGTAATAAGCTAGGTGTGCTATATACACTATAAGTAAACTTTATATAGATTAGAAGCTTATAAGATATAAATAGAGTGTAAGTAAGTTTAAACTATTATTATATTATTAGGTAGTGTTTAAGATTAGTCTTTAATTAGAATTAGCTACTATACATAGTATATAATAATCTTCTATCTTAATCTACTTTAACCTTTAAACTAAAAAAAAGGTTAAAAAAGGTGTTTTAGCAAGCCGACTATAGATTTATAATAATTAGAATAGTAAAGAAAGAATAGCTTATAGTATTACTACGCTAAAGTTTTATCCCTTTTCTAAAGTTCTAACTATAGTCTTTTTATAAAAACGTTATATATAAGAGTCTTATACTAAAACTACTAAGCTTGCTTAGTAGTTTAAATACGCTTTTTTTTTATAATTATCTATTTTACGCTTTTTTTAATTTCTAAGCAGGGGGCTCTGATTTTTGTTTATATTATATAAGATAAAAGCCTTTATTATTCTACTTCTAGATAGTTGTTTTAATAACACATAATTACTACTACTATTTTTTAAATTTAGCTCTTTATCTATTATATTTAGTAATATAATACTATTCTAACGCCCTAAGTATATTACTTCTATCTAGAGTAATATAATTATAGCCCTCCTAGGCAAGAATATAAACTGCCTCTACTTATTTGTTTTTAAGTAGCCCTACTATATTTAATTACTGCGTTTTTTTATTACGTTATAGCGCCTATATAATTGTCAAATATACGGGTATTCTTGATGAGTTGAGATGGAAAAGTGGTGGGTTGATTGATTGATTGTGTGTGTTCTGTCGGAGAAGCTCGGCTACCGCGAGAAGTAACTATCTAGTACTAAGCCGCACTAGTACTATTTAGAATAGTACAGGGGCAGTGTAAAACAGTAGTGCGCCAGCCTCCTTAGTGTATTTCACAGTGAAATCACTGTGATTTACACTGATTACCACTGTAAGGGGCCATATGATCGTACACACCTACCACTGGATTTCACAGTGACTGTCTATCTGACAATAATATTATATATAATATTATATATACTAAGCCCGAGCCCGAGGACTAGAGTGTATTAAAGTTTTTCTAACATCTCTCCTAGCTTTTAAAATAACCTATTATAACAACACTCTACCTATCTACCTACTATATTACTAGATAATTAACACTTACTTTTTAACCTTTTGCTATATTATTACTAGATAATAAACCTTTATTTACTACTTTATTATCTAATAATTAACTACTTAGAATCTTTAAATATATAATAAATTATGCGCGTACTCTTTACTTCTAATACTAAATAGTACTTAAATACTACTCTAGCTCTTTTTTCTTTAAATTTCTTATATTATAATTGCGTACTTATATATCTTTTATGCTTCTAGTATCTATTATATATAACTATTATCTTTAAAGTAAGTAAACTTTTACTTTATAAAAATAACTATGTTTTAGTTTTTATTAAGAGTTATAAGCATTTTATACTTAAACTAGTATAAAGTATTTTATATTATAAGGCTTATTTTACCTTTAATTCTAAACTCTTACTTAAAAATATGCGTATTATTCTTAACATAGTAATTTAACTTTAACTTTATAGTAGCTATTTACTTACTATATATATACTTAGAAAATATTATACAGTTTTTAATATTAACTGGCGTCTAGATATTATACCTAGCTATATTATACCTAGTTATACTATTATTTATATCTTTTAGGTAGGGGTGTAATACTATATATCTAGTAGTAATAGTGTTTTTAGGGTAAAGAATAAATATAGTAACTTTAAAGTCTTACGCAATAATAAAATAGATTATATAATAGATAAATAAACACGTAATCTATATCTAGTTATAGATTTTAAATTGCGTGTGCATAGGCAACTATATATTATATTATTAACTACCTTTAGTATAAAGGGCTAATTTGCATGTGCTAATAAATAGTTATAATAAATAGTTTTTAGCCTAACCTATTTCTAAGCTGTTATACCTTTCTTAATACGTTTTTAGTATACTTATAGCTTTTCCTTATAGCGTTATACTATATACTAAAAGTTTTATAGTATTTCTCTTTCTAATATAATTATAGTAAAGTTCTAAAAGTATATAAAGAATTAGCTAGGTAAAGTAAAAATAATTTTAAGAAATTTAGCAATTTTATATAGTAAGTAGAGTTATTAAAAGAGCCTTTAAATTTTAGTATTTTTAGTAATACCTAAACGTAGCTATTTAAGCTTTATTAGCTAGCTTTATAACTTTAGATCTTAAAGTATAAAGCACTCCTCTAGTATCTAAATAAAGAAGAATTAAGTTAGATCTTCATAGTATAATAGTAATAAGGTAATATAAAAACTTTATTAAAAAGCTTAAAAATTAAAAACTAGTAAAGTTTTATATTATAAAGTAGCTACTAGATATAAAGTAGTAGTTTTTTAAAGAGTATAAAAGTATAAAAGCGTAGTAGTAGTATAAAAAACTTATTAAGGTAGTAGTAATTATCTAGAGTGCTATTAAGATAAGAACTATAAGTAATAAAAGTAAAAGTAAATAGTAGTATAATAAACATATAAAAAAGATAGGTAGTAATAGTAAGATTCTAAAGGTAGTATATAGCTTACTAGTTACATAGAAAGATTTACTATAAAAAAGAGTTAATAAAATAGTTAAATTTGTTACTATTATAGCAAAAAAATTATTAAAGAAATTATTAATTATATTAAACATCTTCGTTGTGTGAAGATTCTAACTAAGGTCGAGTTCGCACTATATATAGAGAGGAGTAAAATAGAAGGCACTAAAATCTAGTACCTAGCACATAGTAGTAGTAATAAAATATACATAAAATAATAATAATTTTATTATTAACTTTCTTTACAGCAGCATTGTTAACGGTAGTATTATTAATTATATAATATTATAGTTAGTTAAATAGCCAGTCTAGAATTATATAATAAGAGTTTATAAGTATATATACTTTATAATAACTTACTTTATATAGTATATAATATATTTTACTATAAAAGTCTTTTAATTATTTATATACAAGTAGTAGTAATATTAATTAATATATTAGCTATTATATTATTATAAGTATTAGTAAAATTAATAAGTATACTAGTCTTTATAGTTTATATTTATATATAATGCTTAGTACCTCTATAGGTAAGAGTTATAAACTGCCTCTACCTATTTAGTTCTTAAGTAGCCCTACTGCGTTTAACTACTACGTTTTTTTATTGCGTTACTAGCGCCTCTATAATATTTTATAATATTATATTATATTATATATGTACGAAGCTCTAGGACCTAAAGCGTATTAAAGTTTTACTAATATTCCTACTCCTAGCTTTTAAGATAATAACTTATAATAATAATACTTTAACTTACTTATTTATATATTACTTTACATTTTAATTTTTTACTATATTACTAAATAATAAATAACCTACTATATATACACGTTACTACTACTACTACTATGGTTTTTTTTACGACTAAGAGGTTTCTAAAAAATTAATAAAATTTAATAATATAGCAGTTATCTCTTCTACTATTATTAATATAGAAAAGCGTTTTAAGATAGTGTTAATAAAAGGGGTTAGCGCGTTACAAGCGAGCTAAGCGAGCTTAGCGTGCCCACCACTACTATAATATATAATAAATTATATATATACTTTTTACTCCTAATACTAAATAGCACTATACTATTCTTTACTATTAATAACTTATTAACCTTTAGTATACTTCTCTAGCCTTACTCTACTTATCTTTTATAGAAATTCTATAGGACTATTACGTATCTATATATACTCTATACCTTTAGTAACTATTTATTATATATTTCTTTATACTAGTAAAACTCTAGGTAGTTTATAATATACTTTTTACTTATAAGAGCCTTCGCGCTAAGACTCGCTTAGCGAGTTCGAACGCGCTTTTTTGTAAGCACCTTTTTACGCTCTTTTAATTACTAAGCAAAAAGCTCTGCTTTTTTATTATGTTATTTAGGATAAAAGCCTTTATCGTTCTATCCCTAGGTAGATAATTTAATAACATATAATATACTTTAACTTTTTACTTTTAAATTTAACTATATCTTACCTTTTACTTTTTAAAAGTATTTTAATATTACCTATTACTAATATATCTAAGTACTAGATAGCTAAACTAATAAAGAGAAAGCTATAAGTTAGAATTAATAGTTTTTAGAGCACTTAGGTATTATTTAACGTAATAAAATAAACTAGCTAGAGTAATTTATTTATAATATAACTTATACTATACTGCTATTTTATTTTATAAAAATAGTGAGTGTCTAATTTATAAAATACCTATTCTATATATAAATCTATTATTAGCGTCTAGATTATACTTCTTATTATTATATATCTTATTATTATTTATATATTAGCGTATAACTATCTATTCTATAAAAAGCACATTATTAGGTTAAGGAATAGCTATACTAAATTATAACCTTAAGGTTTTATATAATAATTAAGTATATTATATAGTAAATAGATATATACTTAATCTAGTTATAGATTTTATACTACGCAGGTAACTACGTATTATATTATCTTTTTTAATTTTAGTAATATAGGCAACTATTACGCTATATTATATTATTATTAATTTTAGTACCTATAGACTATAGATTATAGTATAGCTTATAATTAACTCTATAAAGGGCTAGCTAATTTATATATACTCTCCCTAAATAGCTAAACTTATTTTACTACTTTACTACTTTACCTTATTTTAAAACGTTTTTCTAGCACCCCTATAGCTTTCTGTAATAGTGTTATACTATTTACTAAGAGTGCGCGAAGTCTTCTTTTAGATAATTATTAGTAGGGTTAACATATATACAGACATCCTAAAGAGCAGGCTCTTTGGATGCTCAAATGCTGCATCCACCACCAGGGCAGCAGCTGACTATTCCAGGTGGCATGATCTACACAACACACACTTTGCTACCAAGGTTGCAGACCTTGAGGGTGATAGGGTGAGAGATAGGGTGAGAGAGGGGGGTGAGCGAACTTGAAGAGTTGTCAAACCGCATTGTCCGCCGACGAGCTGTTGTGCACAAATAGGATTGACCAAAATCCTAGCCTGGTGCACAAGTAAGAGTAGAAAACATCCGAGCAACGGCCCTCTGTTTCCAAACATTCCGTTTGCAACGTCGTCTCTTGATGGCCTGGTCCTTGGTAAGCTATAAGAATCACTTGAATGACCCCGCCACACGACTATGTAGATACGAGACTGTTTATAGTACCGCTACCACAGACCAGAAGGGCGGCACTATTCAAAACATGCGCGACATCGTTATTATTTATTTGGCTATTCTCATCGAAAGGGACGTTAACCGGCCGTAGTAAACAAATACTAATATTGATCCGTGGTGGAGAATAAGGATTTACAGGATCGGTTCCTTGAAATGGGTCCAACGACATGGCTACCTAGTAATATTATTGTGTGCTGGACTGCCCGACTCAAGACCACTGTACCTTAGTTGATAACCTGGGGTGAAGTCTGGACCATGAGGGTGTTGCGGAGAAGCCGCTCCTTGATCCACTGAGACCCTCGCGCAAACAGGCGCTGGCCTCTGCGACGGAACATAGGGCCGATGGCTTTAGTACCTCAGCCGTTTAATGAAATGAAGATCATTTTTTATACACACAAGTTTTGTTTGATATGGGGCAGTAACATGAGGCGTGCTTCTATCTGCCCAACAAGAACGACGATGACGAGGCGTACCCTTCCAAGAGCAACTACGCAAATTTCAACCTCTCCTCCGTCCACCCTGGCCTCAGATACTCCGAGTCAAACCTCGAGCTCCAACTACTTTCAATAGCATAGTCCTCCTCTAGCCTAATATCGACCTTCGCTCCCTCTTCTGTCTGTGCCCACACACTCAATCCAATCGTATTATCCCCCGCATAATTAATAAGCACACCCGGTGGAACCGGAAAGCGCCTCTCTTTTCCAACAGATGGATTGAATCGCGCATACTGGTATCCATTAACGAAGAGCTGCACGCGGATGTTCTGTGATGCAGGGACGTCGAACACGAACGAGAACGCTGCATCTACACCTTTTGGAACATCGAGAGAGACAATGGTGCGGTAGAACTGGATACCTGCACCGGAGAGAAACCTGTGGATGGGGAGCTGGAGTTCCAAGTGCCATCGTCAAAGTTGGGGAGGTGCCAGCCGAGGCGCTCAGCTATGAGACCGCCTTCGCTCAGGGGTCCACGGACGGGGTCAATCAGTTGTCTTTCGCCATTTTACCTCGCCCGTAATCTTCCACTTCGTGAATGAAGCACCGCCTGCAAGGGCCGCACCCAGGATGCCGCGGGGTCAGTTCAGTTGCAGCTGCGCGGAGTTCGTGACCGGTGTTATCTTGCGCAACGATCAGGACGTTTGTGGAGTTTCTGTTCATCGTTGCGTTGGTGAAGGGGATCATGAGGCTTCCTTTACCCACTGTAGAGTTTCCCAGGTAGGAGCCAACGAAGTTGCCGTTCAGCCATGCGCTGAATCCGAAAGCCATGCCCCCTTGCAAAGTGAGATTGACGCCGGTAGCAGATCCTTCAAAGTAGCCGCGGAAGAGGTGGAAGCTGCTGTTGTGGAAGCCATAATCATCAACGTAGAGAACTGGAAGAGTCGCCGGCTTTTTCGGATTCGGGGTCGTTTGGTGATTGGCCTCGACCCATGCGGGGCCGGAGTCATTGTAGGTTAGGAACCTCTCGGGGAGTCCGTCGTGAACTTTCCATGAATCTAGGGACGGAACTGCAATGTTAATATTAGGACCCGCAATGCTCCCTTTGAGACTCCCGTACGGTGTTTTGGAAACTGGCACTTTCTTTCCGTTCCAAGTGAGTGACGTTATAGTTTTCGATGTGAAAACCTCAATTTCGGTCGTGTTCGACGCGTCGCCATTCAGTGCCAAGGTTTCTCCCTCTTGAGCTGCGCTACGAACAAAGATATGGGCCTTGGACAAGCACTGTTGTACAATTAGATATGAATATATATATTGGAAATAGACGGCGACTTACCAGATTGGTCGACCGGGCCTAGTGGATCATTGGAAAGGTTAGGCGCCCAAAACAAGTACGCCATATACCTGTCGACAAGTACGACTTTGACGCTGTTGTCAAATTGAAATACACTCAAACCAGACACAGATTGAACACTAGTAGTAACACCGTGCTGGTCTGCGTGGAAAGCGGCGTTCGAACCAGTTGCAGCCTGTACCGAGCCTTTCCGCGCCCCCTTGACATGGAACTCTGCTGATTCTCCTGCTGGGGTCCAGAGTACTACCACGGGTTCCGAGTCAATCATAGCATACGTGAGGACTTCTGCTGTCGAGTATGTCAAGCTATTGTTTCCAATGATAAAATCTGTAACTAAGACTTTTGACTGGTGGCCATTTAGCACGATGGAGTCTGCATGTCGCGGTATCGTCAGGTTGCCAATCGATGTGCTCACACGAAGTTTAAACGACTCCCGCGTGGCTGAATATGATGCAGCATGAACAGTGACGTAAAAAGCTGCGTTCGTCTCCGGATTTCGAAGCTCACTCGTGGTGATTGCTGCATTCGTAGAATAACCGATGCCGTTCCCCAGCCGGTTGGTCACGGTGAGATCCTTAGCAATCCGGGTGAATAGAGCGAGGTTCTTTGTCTCATAGTACTTGGTGTCGATGCGCCGAGTCTCACTGATTGGACTAGAGTAGTCGTAACTGGTTGCAACAACTGGGCAGGCGAGTGCTCCCCAATTCGTTCCACCGTACATCATGTACAGCGATATTGCTGTGACGCGTTGGGAAATGAGGTTGCGGTAAAATCTGCAATCCGTCAGTCAGTTACGTTATTTTCGCCTAGGAGCTTACAAGTTAGCAAAATCCGCCCCAATATCTGCAGGACAACCACCCTCTGGGCCGCCCCAGGGGTTATACGATCCTCCTTGGAATTCTGGAAAGAAGTTCGGCTGTGTTGGGGTGAACTCGTTAAAGTAATCGTAGTAGTTAATCACCTGGTATGGAACATATTCGCCGTTGGTACCTGTGCATTCGTCTAGGTTGCAGCTCCAGCAGGACGGGTAGCTGTCAAGGCCTGCAACATCAACATTTCCAATAGCATTTGGGGCATAATCTTCCGACCAGCTCTTGGTGTTCATATTTGGGTCGTTATGAATCAACGGTACGTCAATTCCGTGCTCTCGAGCATTGTCCTCCATTGCTTGCATGTATCGACCGGCCCCGGCATTTGGAGTCTTTGTGGCCCGGTTGCTCCATTGTTCACCGTATTCGTTTTCGACTTGGTATATGATCGCGTTACCTCCGTTCGTCACGAGATGTTTGCTCGTGATTTCCGAGAACCTGGAATGGTACGGTTTCCAAGCGTTCGTGTAACGCGCGTCATCATTGCGTAGAGTGCCGTATGCTCCAGTCGTCAGCCATAGTGGGAAGCCTCCCGCATTCGCCTCCGCGTTGACATATGGCCCCGGCCGCACGATAACGTACAGACCGATACGTTTCGCAGTCTCGAGAAGCCGTTCGAAATTATGAGCGCCAGTTTCGAAGTCCAAAGTTCGGTTTGTAGGAGTGTGCCAGCCCCAGTTACCGTAGAACGCAACTATGGTCGATGTTAAGACGTGGTATTAAACGAGATTAAGAAACTCACATGCAGTGAAGCCGGCCGCTTTGATTTTCTCTAGTAGATCATCCCAAACCTCGGGGACAGGTATTCTCCAGTAATGAATCTCTCCAGAAAAGATGAACAGACGCTGGCCGTTAACCTTGAAGCTGTAATGGTCCCATTGAACGACCTTATTCAAGCCATTGTCATGAAGCGGGTATTGACTCGGCTGGCCAGACTGCGCCTGTACACCGGTAAACAGGAATGGAAGATCTAAGAGGGCCAGCGAGGATGCCCACGTAATTCCGCGAAGCAGCCGCATGTTCACAATCACACGAGAGTCGAGACGCAAGTTGAAGAGCTGCGAGCGCCATTTTATCGTCCCCGGCCTCTTTAATGAACCGGGGTTCCAAGAAGGGTGGAGAGATCAAATTGGTGGGGGTTATCCTAGCCGCCCACTATCGGGAAAATTACGCAAACGACGACCATTATCATGCATGTCGGGCGAGTAGCGACCGACGCGCCCAGAATTGCGGGGGGAAGAATTGTGGAAAGATGTCTATTCTATTTTGATGGGGAGGGCGACGGAGACGAACGACATCTCATCCGTCTGCATTTCTCCGACGGCGGGCTACTAGCTCGAAGAAGACTAGCTCGGAATCATGTTTGCACCAATCTCATCACGGCCTTTCGCAAGCGAATAAGGAATCGCTGCAGGCTATTTGGAGAGTAAAATACATGCGCCAAGCTGTCAAAATTCCAGATTAGAAATTCCGATTCCCATTTCCATTAATGCTGGGGCTAAAATCACGGAAACTCCCCTCTGTGGTGGATGTCATTGATGAAAAATCGAACACGATCATACTGAGCTGGCCGCCTTGAGTAAGGTAGTCAGAACTTGCCGTTCTGCCACTCAAACGTAGTATCCTGTGCTGATGTCGAGCTCTTGAAAAATCGCATCGGGAACGCATGGTCTAGACTGAGGCTCACCAACTAACCTGCTGGTCGCCACGTCTGAGGAAGAACATGATGCTTCAAACTCCCACAATAGGAGCGAGGTAATAGATATCCCTGATTTTAATAGTATCGTTGTAACCGTTCGTGCCTGCCTCCCTACTAGTTATTTACGATTATCTTTCCTTTTACACCCTAATAGCGCCTTTTATTTTATAAAAGGCGCCTTTGCTAGTTAGTAGTAGTGTATAGTTAGTGTAGGCCTATACTCTATACTGCCTACTATATAAATAAGGGCCCCCTAGGTCCCTTCCTTATCCCCTATCTTAATATAGTTTTAATTTAGTTATCTTTTTTAACTATACTAGCTATTTCTAAGAGATTTGCCCTATAAGGCTATATACTATCCTTATATTATACTAAGATTAAGTTTCTTTAGCTATAGATAGTAATATAATATCTACTCCTTTCTTAAAACACTACTTATAGGCAGTTAAATTAGTAAAAGTTTTAGCTTACTAGATTAGGCTAGAAGTATATTAGTTACTTTAGTACTAGGTAGTATTATTATACTACGCTAAGGTAGGTTAGGCTATTACTTACTAGATTAGACTAGAAGTTTATTAGTTACTTTAGTACTAAATAGTATTATTATACTATGCTAAGGCCTACTTAGAAAGGTTACTTACTTAGTTTCCTTCTAGACAGGAGTATAAACTGTCTCCACTTATTAGTTTTTAAGTAGCCCTACTATATTTAATTACTACGTTTTTTTATTGCGTTACTAGCGCCTATATAATATTATATACGCGCTAAGCCTAAAGCGTATTAAAGTTTTTCTAATATCTTCTCTAGCTTTTAAGATAACTAACCCTATAATAATAACACCCTAACTTACTTGCCTACCTACTATATTACTAAATAATAGATAACCTACTATATATATACACATATAGTCGCATTGTTTATTTAGTGTTAATTATTCTTTTTAACTATATTTTTTTTAATTTAAGCCTGCGTAGATTAGGATAGAAAGGCCGCTCTAGTCTAGCGTCTAAAAATATACTCTATTAAGTCTCTACTAACACGATAATAGTTTATAATAGTTTATAATAGTTTATAATAATTTATAAACTATACACTCGCTTTACTATTTATAAGCGCTTTAACGCCTATTAAAAGTTACTTAAAGCGTACATAGAAAACTAAGCTTTATTATTACTATTATTAGTAATTACGCTATATGTACGCGCTACTATACAGTACACTTATATATTACGCTTACTAGCTTACTATCTAATATTATAATTATAAGAATCTAACGTATCTACGTAATACTCTTCTTCTCTAGCAACTTATTAATAAATATCTTTTTCTCTTTCCCCTTATTACTCTTCTCTAAGGTTATTACTACCTTTCTAACTAGTAGCAATATAAGGAACTGTAATAGCAATCCTACGCATCTATTATAGCGCCTATAGTTACTAATTTATTACTAGCCTAATTAGTATACTAGGACTACCTTATATAGGGTATAGTACACCTTTTGCTTTCTATTAATAATCTTTAAGATAGAGCGGTACTCTAGTGTAGACTTAGTATCTTTAAATAGATAGATTAAAGTGTACTTTTAGGCGGTGTTAACTGCAATTTTAGTATTAGGGCTTAGGAGAATAGTAAGAAATAGAGTAACAGTAGTAAAAGTCTCTTTAAAATTAACTTTAATATAGAGATAGAGCGTTAGTGTATCTATAGCATATAAGCTCTTACCTAGTATATATCTTATAATAGTATAAACCTACTAATATAATAGCTATTACTTTTAGTAATCTTTAGAAATAATAGAAGAGAAAGATAGTTATAGTGTTATATTAGTTGCGGCGCCAGCGCTATTTTATACCTCCTCTATTAAACGTTTAGCGATATAGCCTATAGTCTACTAAGCTTGCTTATAACGCGCTAACCCTTTTTATTAACACCTTAAAACGCTTTTTTTATATATATAATAGTAGAAGGGATATCTACTATTATTATAGTATTTTATTAGAACCCCCTTAGTCACAAAAAAACACAAACTATACGCACATATACTCTATTACTACTACTATGATATATAATAAATTACGCGCGTGCTTTCTACTTCTAAGACTAAATAGTACCCTAATACTTTACTACTATTACTCTCTCTATTACCCATAAATATCCTCTAATATAATTACGTATTTGTATATCCTCTATATCTTTAGTATCTACTTAATATAACTACTATCTTTAAAGTAAGTAGCTATTACTTAAAGATCTAATTTTAAGTAGTAATTACTATAAGCTATATAGTAGTATATATCTACTAACCTAGACTTTTACTATATAAAAATATCTATATTCTTCTAGTTCTTATCTTTAATAGTTGCAAGTACCTTATATCTAAACTAGTATAGAGTAATTTATATTATAAGGCTTATTCTACTAAATCTAGACTTTTACTTACTAAGATTTATATTCTTCGTAATATAGTAATCTAATTCTATAGCAGCTATCTATAGATCCTTAGTATAGACTATATAGTTTTTAATATTAAGCGGCATCTAGCTATTATACCTAGCTGTGTTATTATTATTTACGTCTTCTAGGTAGGGACGCAATACTATACGTCTAGTAATAATAGTATTTTTAGGGCAAGGAATAGATATAGCAACTAACCTTAAGATCTTAACTAGTAATTAAATATTTATAAGGATAGAAAGATAGTATAAATAGGTAATCTTTATCTAGTTATGTATTTTATACTATATAGGTAGTAGTAGCTGCGTATTATATTATTATTAACTTTAGTACCTAATATGTCTTATAATTAACTATCTTATTATTAGTATAAGGGGCTAATTTGCACGTGCTAACAAATAGTCCCTACTTAGCCTAACTTATCTTACTACTTTACCTTTTTTTAATATATTTTTAGCACACCTATAGCTTTTCCTTATAGTGTTATACTGTACACTAAAAGGTCTGCAATATTTCTCTTCCTAATAGCTGCTCTTAAAATAACTAGTTACTTTGCCCCTAGCCTTATAAAAGAGAAAAAATATTATTAAACTACTAAGAAAGGTCTACCTTAATATATTTTCTTATAAGGCTCCTAAGTATAATTAATACGTTACTGCACTTAAGGCAGATTAGCTAAATAATAAATTTTTACTAGTAGGCTTTACATAGCTTGCGTACTAAGGTAAAGCTAAACTTAAAGCTACTAAGAAGTTTAGCGCATTTTTAGTATAATTTAAAGTAGATTTATTACTCTAGTACAGCCTAGAAATAAAATAATTACTTACTACCTATTTAGCTTTATGCTTAATATTGCTTTTCTTAAGGCCTACTTTTAGAGACAGCACTAGATTTAGTAGCTAGGGCTATTATAAAGTCTAAAGATAACTCTAAATAGGAGAGTATTATTTAGGCTTTATATAAGTACGCTAATATATTTAATAAGCTTTTACTATATTTAAGATATAGACACCTTATACATACTATAATATATATAATAAAGGAAGAATTTTAATCCTAGTCTAATAGTGCTAATAATACTACTATTAGGGTAAACTTATTAATCTCTAATAGAGCTCTCCTTTTTATTAAAAATATTTATAATTTATAGCACTATACTTATATTTATTTAAAAGATTTTAGTCTATAACACTTAATCCACTATATAGTTTGCGCTGCTCTTATATAGCTAAGTAGAGCTTATTCTACCTAGTTACGCCCTAATATGCGCCCTAGCGTGCGCTCTAATATCTACCCTAATATATACCCTAACTTATAGTGCCTACTCTATGTTTAAATAAAACTCTTTACTACTTTTTAGTTCCTAGATATATATAAACTAAGCTTGCTAATAGTAACTAAATAAATATACTCTAAAGTAAATATACTTTTATTACCTTTATTAGTATAATTAATCTAGAACGCTTTACAAAGCTACCTAATATTATAAGTACTATAAAAAAAGTTATTATAGCCCTAGTATTAAAGATTAGCTAGAGGATATATAAAATAAGCTTTAGATAAATATAAACTATTACTAAGGTAATAACTATATAAATAATTAAAATAACCTTATAAAAGCTATTGTTAGCTACCTTAAAGGCGCGCCTTAAGAGGCTGCGCAAATTTAGTATTAAATAAATTAGGCTTTTAAAGAAGATTATAGACCTAAAGCACTCTTTAAATTTCTAGAAGAGACTTATTTTAATTTCTTTACTTTCTAATAGACATGCAAAAAGTATTAAAAAACTCTTTCTCTCTAATAGAATAGATATTTAAATATTTCTATAGGCTTTTAAAAGCTTAGCTAAAAAGAATAAACTAGACGTAAAGAGCTAGAAGGATAAATTATAAATTAAATTAACTAGAAGTTTTATACTAATACTCTAAAGAAAAATAAAAGATCTTAATATTAACTACCTAGTAATTAAATACTAGATAACTGCAGCTAGCTGCACTTTTTATAATAATAATAATAAAACCCTTTCTAGGCGTATATAAGAACTTTTTTCTAGATATTACCTTTTAGATTAAAGCTCTTATACGTAGTACCTGCTAAATTCGCACCCTACTTTCGACTTACTACTAATAATTAACCTATTATTTCTTTTTCTAATCTCTATAATTAGACTAGGTTATAGTATATCTAAAATAATACCTACTTTAAGTGTAGCAAAATAGAAGATAAACACTTACACTACTACTCCTATACTATAAAGATAGTTATATAAGCAAATATAGAAATAGGAATATAATTTAGATTTTATAAACTTAGTATTACTTACTACTTTAATTTAGAGGTAGGGCAATTTATTAGATAATAAGGCTTTAAATACATACTACTAGACTACCCTAATCTAGTAGCTTATATAGGGGCTACTAAACTAATTAATTTAGATAAACTATAATTCTAATTATAAAATACAGATACTAAGCTAAAATTATTGTCTATAGGTAATAAGATAGTAAGGGTCCCTAAGCTATTTAGAGGCCCTTAGCTAGTTCTACTAGTATAAATTATATTCTAAGAGTTTATCTTTTAGATTATAAGTCTTAATAGACACTAGTGCTAGCACTTATAATTTTATTACTTTAAAGTATATAAAGATAGTATAAAAATAGCTTAAGGCTAAACTACTTTACCTAAAGATACTAATCCCCTTTAGAAACTTTATAGGAAAGAGAAGTGTAAAAGTATTATAACAATAAGGCTCTAACTAGGTGCGATTATATGCCTATAATTATATAAGCAGTACTATTTTAGTTCTACTCCTTTTTTTATAAGTGTAAGTGTATATATAGTTTAGTCCTTTAGCCTCTTTTCTTATATAGTAAGCTTATCCACTTTGCTTACTAAATCTAAGATTCTAGCTTGTTTTCCTTTATTAGTTATAAGTCTAGCACTTTAAGATTATAGGCTAATTCTCCCTACACGCTTATATATTAGAATCCTAATTTATATATACTCTAATTACTTCTTACTAATTATTTCTAATCCTCTTCTATACTTAAATTTTACCTATAATTAAGATAACTAACACTGTAATTCCTACTATAAAAGTGCTGCTTACTAACTAAGTAAGCTAGCCTTTTTAGTTTCTCTAGCTTTAATTTTATGCTTAGTTTAAAGGGATCTAGTATATTATTAATTCTAACGCTAAAGAGATCCTTAATTAAGATCTAGTCTAAATAACTTGTTCTATACCTTTAGAGAAGATAGCAAGTATAAGCAATAGTATGTATAATAATTAGATTAAAGTCTATAGTAATTAGATTATAGAATATTAAGTAGAAAACATAAGACTAGTAGTTTAATATAATAAAAATTAAGAATCTTGCCTTCTAAGTTTAGGCTATAGTGTCCTAAAATCTACTAGCACTAGGTATAATTATAATATATAATTAGAAAAAGACCTCCCTATAAATGCTTATTAAGATACTTTAAAAGGATCTAGCTCTAATAAAAGTAAGTATAAAGAACCTAGTACGCACCTAATACTAAAACACACCTTAAAAAGGCTAAGTATAGAAGGTAGACACCTAAAATATAGTATAGGGAGTAGTAGCTCTTTTTGAATAAGACTAAAAGTTTTAAGCTTTTTAATAAAAAAGGTAAGCTTGCTATATACAATTTCTTAAATGCGCTAGTAGTTAAGCTTACACTAGATATAGGCCTAATTTATAAACTAGTATCTTATATAAGACGCCTTACCTATTATTAAAGTAATAGATTTTGCTAATAATAAGAAGGTCTATTTATACCTATTTAGGAGCACTAGCTTTAATTAACTAATAGCAAGTTATTAGGCGTATTTATAATGATTACTAGTTAAAATAATAATTATAAAAAGTAAGGTAGTAGTAGCTTAAATAAAAAGGCTTATAAGTATAAGAGTAATAAGTATCCTTATAAAAAAAGAAGTATAAATAGGACCCCACCCCATAGACTGCTAACGCCTTTAAACTACTATTACTAGTAAATGCCCTAAAGAAGTGCTACTAATTACCTTTACTAAGAAAGAATATAAAAGGTATTAATAATTATTTATTATTTCTATATTAGAAGAAGCTTTGTAGTAGAATTAAAATAAAAGGATAAAAAGTTATACCTATAGTAAGAAGCTTAACTACTCCTACCTTCTTAGAGTTAATAGCTTACGCTTTAATTAATCTATTAGTCTTTAATAAAGAGCTATAGAAGAGCTTAGGAGTATACTTAATAATATATCCTAGCAATTACCTACTTATGGTTTTTTTTTGCGACTAAGGAGTTTCTAATAAAAATATTATAATAATAGCAGATATTCCTCCTCTATTGTATACACAGAAAAGCGTTTTAAGGTAGTGTTAATAAAAAGGGTTAGCGCGTTACAAGCTCGCTAAGCGCACCTACTTATATAAAGCACTATTTTCTTAATAAAAAAGTAGTACTTTACTTTATTAATAATTATTTACTTCTAACACCTAGCTTAATTAGAAAAGTAAGCTTAACCTAGAATATTAAAGCTAGAACTTAGGCCCTTCTAATTTTAGAAATAAAAGATTAACTTACAAAGAGTATACTTACTAGTAAGCGTAATGCGTATATAAAAGATCTTTACTTAAAATATATTAAGGTTAAAAAGAATTTTATATTAATATTATCTCTAAAGCTTACCTAAAGAAGATAGGAATCTAGTATTTAAATTTAGATAAATTATTATATATAGGAACTTTTACTTAAAATATTATTATGATAAAACTACGTAGTGTCTATAAGTTTACCTTTATTAAAAATAAGCCTTTGTTTTACTATTCTTTAGCTATAGTACTTAGATAATTATACTATAATTCTTTAGAAGAAGATACTTAAAAACTCTAGTACTTTTAATTAAGTTACTTAGGCTAGTAAGCACTCTAAGCACTAGTTTAGAATGCTTAAAATGTGCGTATCCTTAGCACTTAAAAAAAACTATTAGTATTATTCTATAACACATATAATAAGAGTAATCTTAAAATGTCTAAAGCAATAACCTCTAAGACTATTCTACTATATATTTTATAGGACCTATTTAATTTCCTATTAGGATAGCTTAGAGAGCTATAGAGCTTAATTATTAAGAAAGAATTTAATTTAGTACAAAAATTTATAATAATAACCTTATATTAAAATCTCTACTAGAAATTATATGAGTAATAACTAAGCTTACTAAGTAGGGGGCTCTGCTTTTTTTTTATTATGTTATTTAAGATAAAAGCCTTTACTATTCTAGCCCTAGATAGTTAATAAAAACAACACATAACTAAGCTTAGAATTATTATAATTTATCAGAATAATAATACTACTACTATTTCCTAGAGAGGATAATTAGCATATAAAGACTACACAGACAAATAAGAGATTAAGATTAGCTACACCCTATTATATACGCACAAACTAAATAGAGCACTAAAATAAGTAGGGTAAGAGATTATTAATAAAGCTATAAAAATAAGAAAAAGCATAGATCTACTACCTAAAAATATAGCCTAAAATCCTAAGTGTAGCTACTTACCTCTATAGCAAGAGTATTTAAAACTATAGTAGTAAGCAAAAATAAACAATAAAGTAATATATTAGAATTTTGCTATTATAATTAAAGATAAATAGATAAATAACTATAAGCTACCTAAAATAACTAAAGTATTTATTCTAATAATAAGTTATAATTAAAGCCAAAGTTAACTTTAAGTAACGTATAAAAAGTTTACTAAATAATAGTTGTAAAAAATCTAATATTATATATATTAAATTACTTTAGACCAAAACTATAATATAATATAAAAACTAACGTAATAAAAATTGTAAAATACGCTATTATTATATAAATAAGCTTATAATTAAGTTTTCTAAATTAATAACTTTTAGTAACTTGTCGCAATTAAGCGCCTTAACAATTTTAAGCAATTGCTAAAAAGATTAAAAATAATATAGTA
Organism: Laburnicola sp. JP-R-44; assembly: GCA_009805535.1. Taxonomy (NCBI): domain Eukaryota; kingdom Fungi; phylum Ascomycota; class Dothideomycetes; order Pleosporales; family Didymosphaeriaceae; genus Laburnicola; species Laburnicola sp. JP-R-44. The sequence goes on along the minus strand of SELF01000019.1, from coordinate 1,682,542 downwards.
AACAAAGCAATATTATATATTTTAAACTACTTAATACTAAAAAAAAAATATATTTTTTTTTTGCAACTAAGGGATTTCTAATAAAAATATTATAATAATAGTAGATATTCCTCCTACTATTATATATATAGAGAAACATTTTAAGGTACTAATATAAAGGAGTTAGCGCGTTACAAGCGAGCTTAGTAGGCTTAGCGCCCCTACTTTAACTAATAAAAATCTATATACAAAACTATAGGTAAGGCTCTTTTTTTTTAATGCGTTCTTAGCACACCCATAGCTTTCTCTCTTACGGCATTGTACTATATACTAAAAGGTCTGCAATATTTCTCTCCTAGACATGTAAGGCTATATTACTATACTATAGTTTAGAGTGGAGAAAAGATATAAAATAGCGCTAGCGCTATAACGCTATAACTATTATCTTCCTCCTCTACTATTATCTCTAAAGATATTACTAGAAGTAACAGCTATATTAGTAGGTTTATACTACTTATAAGATATATACTAAGTAGAAGCTTATATATACTATAGATATATTAACGCTTTATCTCTATATTAAAGTTAACCTTAAAGAGACTTCTACTGCTATCTCTATCGCTCTATTTCTTACTACTATCTTCCTAGGCCCTAGTACTAATGCTAATGCTAATGCTAATGCCGCCTAAAAGTATGCTCTAATAATCTGTTCGCTTGAAACTAAATCTATACTAGAATACTACTCTGTCTAGGGTATTATTAATAGAAAGTAGAAGGTATACCTTACTCTATATAAGACGGTCCTAGTATACTAGTTAGGCTAGTAATAACTTAGTAACTATAGGCGCAGTAATAGATATATAGAGTTTCTACTATAATTCTTTATATTACTACTAGTTAGAAAGATAGTAATAGAGGGTAAAATTAAGGGCAAGGAGAAAGAGAAGATAAAGGTGTTTATTAATAAGTTGCTAGGAAAGAAGAGCGTTGCGTAGATACGCTAGATTTTTATAGTTATAGTGTTAAATAAGCGCGATATATAAGTGTAATGCATAAGTAGTGTATAAATATAGCGTAATTACTAATAATAGCAAGAAAGTAAAAGTTAGTTTTCTATGCACGCTTTAAGTAAATTAGAGTTAGAGCGCTTATAGATATTAGGCAAGTGTATAGTTTATAAAATATCCTTATAAACTATTATTATATTAGTAGAGAAGACTAGAAGTAGACTATATTTTTAGGTGCTAGACTAGAGCGGCCTTTCTATTCTAATCTACGCAGGCTCAAATTAAAAAAAGGGAGTTAAAAAGGGTAATTAACACTAAATAAACAATGTGATAAAATAAAAATATATATATAAAAGACTTATTTTCTAATATAAAATATATTAGCACATAATAAACTAAGAAGTAATAAATTATTCTAAAAAAAGACGTTTGTTATTAAGGTTACAACTAAGCAATAGTAAAAATAAAGTTAAAATAAAAACTTATATATAAAATACTAGTTTGTATATAAAATCTAGTTTGTATATAAATACTAGTTTGTATATAAAATACTAGTTTGTATATAAAATACTAGTTTGTATATAAAATACTAGTTTGTATATAAAATACTAATTTGTATATAAAATACTAGTTTATATATACAATACTAGTTTGTATATAAAATACTAGTTATTTATATATAAAGTACTAGTTTATATATAAAACACTAGTTTATAAATAAAATACTAACTTGTATATAAATTACTATTATATATAAAATACTAGTATAAAATATTAGTTTGAATATTAGTTTAAAATACTAGTATATATAAAAGTTAAAGACATAATTAAACTATATAAAGCTAAGTATTTATTAGTCTAAATTATTATATATATAGATTACTAGGTAGCTAGTTTATTAAAATTAATTAACTAGTTTAATAATACTAACTTAATTACCTTTTTATATATTATTCACTTTTTATAGGTTATAAGCCTAGCACTCTAATAATTCTATTATTTATTATTTACCTATTAGCTTACTAAGCTATTCTTTTATTATTTTTTTAATATACACCTTATTTTGTTAGAATTTACTTAAGATTCTAATTCTTTTATACTAGCTAGTCTAGTTCCTTTAGCTTACTAAGCTATCTTAGCACAATCGATATTTTAACCAATATCTTATTTTTCTTAGAATTTTCTGGGTTCTTTTACTACCTAGACTAGTTTATTATCTTTTTAGGCGATTTCGCTAAGCCGTATTAATCTTTTAAGGAATACCTTATTTTTCTTAGATTTCTAAGCTCTTTTTACTCTTTTTAGCCTATCTATCTTATTTATAATAAGTTTTACGATTTCTTCTATCTCTAAGCAGAAGATGCTTAAGGGTATTTCTAACTATAAGATGTGGAAGCCTAGGGCTATTTCTATTCTTATAATAGAAAGTTTTATAGCTGCAATTTAGAGTGATAGTAATATTAAAATTAATGTAGTGTGTAGAGAGACATTAATTTAAAAGCACAATTAATTATTACTTTATTAGTTAAAGATGCTCCTTTATACTATATTAAGGACTTATCTATAGCTAATAAGATGTGGATTTATTTAGGGAATCTTTATTCTCTTAAACGTTACTATTCTAAAATCCTTCTCTTAAAGGAGTTATTTAATAGTACCTTATTAGATTTTGTTTTAATAGAGGAGTACCTTAATAAAATTATATATTTAATAATAAATCTTAACTATAAGTTATTTAAAATACCTAAACAGGTTATTATAGTCTAGGTGTTAAACAATTTAACACCTAATTATAAGGGGTTTGTTACTTTAGTAACATAATTATTTTAGAATATTTCTTTAAGAATTAATATAGAGAGAATTTATTCTCTAATTTAATTAATAAAGGTTGTTATTAGACGTACTTAGATAGTGATAAAACTAAGGGTTTATACACTAAATTCTAGAATTAATATAAAGTTATAAAGTCTAAACAATTTTATAATAAGTGTAAAACAATTACCTACTTTACTAATAATTATTGGTATTTATATCCTAAAAATAAACCTAAATAGTTTAAAATAAATCATAATATTAAATTAAAAATGGATAAAAAATAGATCAAAAACTATTTAATTATGAATCCAAATCTCCATTAGATTAATTAAATCGAAAGCTGTTAGATAAAATGGCTAAGTTATTTAAACTAATAGAAATTAAAAAGGTATTATTAACTACCCTAATAAAAAAACAAACTAATTTAAAAAAGGACATTGAAATCCTCAAAATCTAGAATTAAAATTCTAGAAATCCTAACCAAGAATTAAAAACTACTAAGGTATTTATAACTACTAAGTCAAAAAGCCCTAATCTAATACTAGATTTAGGTAGTTTATCTCATATTATCTCTAACAAGAATCTATTTATAGAAAATTCATTAGTTAGAAAAACTACAAAAATATAATAGGCAAATAATAATATTGTAACTTTGCAATTTATTGGCAACGTGAGCTTTATATATAACAATACTAAGATAGTCTAAAGTAACTATTCTTATTTGCCTAACTTTAATATAAAGATTATTTTAGTAAAGAAGTTAGTTAAAAAAGACTTTGTACTAAACTTTATAAAAGACAAAGGTATAATTAAAAAGAATACTAAAATAATAATAGAAGCAACTCTAATAAACAATCTTTATATAATAAATATAGATAATATAGTAACAGATAGCATTCTATTTGCTAAAAAGGTTATTAATAAAAATAAAACTATTAGTAACTATAAAGAAAATTTAATATGTCTCTATTATAATCGGTTAAGACATTAAAGTCTAGACGTTATATATAATATACTAGGTATAACTAAATCTACTAACTATATAATTAATTGCTCTAGCTGTATAAAAGCTAAACTAACAAATAATAAAAGTAGAGATATTACTACTAAAGTAGATAAGTATATAGATAAAATAGTAATTAATTTATATAGGCCTATCGCTCTCTCTAAAAATAATTATAAATATATTATATTTTTCTAGACTCTGCTACTAGGAAATTAGAATGTAAACTATTAAGACATAAATTAGAATCGTTTAAAGCATTTAAAAACTTTAAAACAAATGTTGAAAACCAAAGCAATCGAAAAATTAAAATTATTAAAATAGATAATAACACGGCATTTGCTAATAGTAATTCTACGCTATTTAATAAACATAATAGTATTATTCGCCAATTTAATTCGCTATTTACACCTAAACAAAATAGTTTAATTAAATAAATAATTAGAACTATAAGAGAAACAGCTAAAAGCTTATTGTTTTATAGTAATGTGCTAACTAGTTACTAGCAATACGCTGTTAAAAACGCAGTAAATATATATAATATTACACTATATAGTAATTTAAATTTAATAAGCCTAAAAAAAACTTTGTAAAAAGAAATCTAACTATAATAATATTTATAAGACTGCCGCATGGCTGTATGGTCGATTCTTAGTCACATGACTTCGGCCGAAATAACCTTATGCCTAGCCTCACCCGTACACCTTTAGGCCCTCGGTCCTCTATAGTAATAAGACACCTCTATTCTAATAGTCAACCTATATTACTATAAATTACTATAATTGCCACTATCTTATAGTTATGAGCCTAGTATAACGCTTATTACGCACCCTCTAAAACTCCTTACTAATTAGTCCTACTGCCATATTATTGCTTGTATAGACTAGAGCAGAGTTTTTACAATAATAACGAAAAAAGTTATTGTAAAACCACTATTATAGTCACTGTAAATTACTGTAAAAACACTATAAGACTCTAAATTATAATAAAAAGCCCACACTAGTGGCTAAACACGCGAAAAGCTATTGCAAACGCGTTACGATAGCAACGCTAAAGGACGAGAAAGTTATACTAAAAGGGATAGACAACTTTAAACTATAGTACACAGTTTTTAAACGTACTACGGGCACACTACGCCTTCTAAAATATGTTAACCTAGAGGCTACAAACCTTACAGTGCTAAAAGACGTTAAATCTAACCCTAATAAAAACCTTAATATTGTAGTGTGAAAAAAGAAATATAAGTGCAAATAAGAATGTAAGAAATTGCTAAGCAAGCTTGAAAGCCACATTATAAGTATAGTGAGAGACAATATACTAATTTCTATGCCTGCCGACTATACTATCGCAGAACAAATTAGGTTCCTTTATAAGAACTACTTAAAAATAATAGTTATAAAATAAGAAGAAGCAGACTACTATTAATATAACAAGGCGAAGAAGTACACGCCTAGTCGCTAGTTAATTAAGAACTAGATAAGAATAGATAAACGACTTCTAAATTCATCTTAATAAGGCCATTGAACTAAAGGTTCTAGCTGTCTAGAGTTTTGCTTCCTAGCTTAATCTTCTTAAGGTCTTTCACACTATTAATTTAGAGTTTGTAGTAATAATAAATAAGAAAGTCTACAAGGCCTATTTAGCATACGTTAACGCAGAACTTAACCTACTAGCTTTAATAGTCTACACTATACCAGCTATTATTAATTACGCAGGCGTTGTTGTTACACCAGAACAACTTATTATAGTCCCTGCACTACTACTAAGTATACCTAACAAGATATCTATTGCGGCGCTTATTTAACACTACTAAACAACGCCGTACCTACATAGCTTAAATAAGGGCAACATACAAGGCACTACCTATATCGCGCTTAATAGAGTATAGTCTCCTTACTATATAGATGCGAGAAATTAGAGCTGTAGCTTAACGCCTTTAAATAATATAGGAGGACTTTAGAATAATAGGAAGCGCACTAACACTAAGATTGCTAGTAGTTCGCAAAGAAAGCCTTGTTCTTATGGCAAAGGCGACGCCCATCTAGGTAACCCACGATAGGGAGCTTGTCTATACATCTGCACATAGCTGCAAGAAACTAGGTTTAAAATCGACCTAGCTTGCGTTAAAGCCATTTAAAAATATAGTAAGGTTACTAGACAGGCTAAGCTACTTAATAAAATACAAATAAGAGAAAAGGCAAAGCGAGATTACGTTACACCTATAGGTTATATAGACGCTAGTAACTAAGCCTCTAATAGAGAATACAAACAGGCACACGTAATAAAATACCTCGTAATAAGCAATAAGTAACGTCCGACCTTAGTACTTCGTTACTTTTAGATTCTTAATTGTGGTTTAGATATACACGTCTATAATAAGCCTAATAAGTTTATATAGATTTGTCCTATAATACTAGGCAAAAGAATTAGTTATAGAGAAGACTTAGTGGAAATCGCCGCATAGGGTAAATGCGACATTATAATCCAGGCACAAGATAGACCTATAAGAACTATACTAAGGAACGTTACCTTATATATAGGTTTTATTACCTCACTAGTGTCGCTCTTAAGGCTTAGAGGAAAAGATATCTACTTTAACTTAGGGCGTAAATGCCTATATATAAAGGATAGCACTAAGAATCCTATCTAGGCAATAGTTAAGCCTATAGGCGGCTACTATGTTCTAGTGAACTAACAGTCTCCCCTAGCACCACTAGAGAACAACACTAACAGACCTTTCCTAGCGCTTACTAATAAAAGGAGCTACAAGAAACCCTCTATAGCACTACTACTTAACCGCACGTTATCTAGTCTTCATGCACACGTCTTAATAGGCTATGCTAGAGCTAAGTTAATAGAGAAACTAAGTTATAATATTACTAGCATAGCTCCGCTTATATCTCCTCCCCCTAGTATATAAGAATGCGAATAATGTAGAGTTAACAAGGCTTTACAAATTATCTTATAGAGATCTAATAGAGAGCACTAACCTACGCGTGCATTTAAAGCTATTGCTATTAATATTATTGCACTTAATACTAAATCTCTTGCGGGCAACTAGTACATTTTCTATAGTTACTATCTTGTCTCTAAGACGCATATAGTGTATAGCATACCTAATTAATCTATAAATATTCTGGATAGAGTCTTTAAACTTATAAATAGACATATTAAACGCCGCTATAACGCCAGCCTAGTGTTTATACTAATGGATAGAGAGAGAGCTTATAGATTTTAGAATAACTTTAGTGTAGTTAAGCACTATAAATAATAAGGCATTACTATACAGCTCTAGTCCCCTAATACTATAGAATAATTAGGCTATACAGAATAGTTAGAAAAGATGCTAATCACACTATGTCTCGATTACTTAGAACTACGTCTAACTTTCCACTTTACCTATGCGAAGAGATGTACGTCTATGCGGCATATCTACTTAATTAGACTCCTATTAAATTATTAAACTAGACTACACTATTTAAGGCTGCATACGGCAAACTGCCCTCTATTACTTATCTACGCATCTACGGATGTAGAGCATACTACCTTCGCAAGAAGATTTCCCAAACAGACAAGCTTTCCTAAGGGCGCTTATTAGTTACTTAGTAGGCGTAGACTTACGCAATATCTATCGTATATGGGTACTAAAAGCTATATCCCGCGGACACAGAGGCAAGGTCATTTAAATAAGGGATGTTACCTTTAATAAAGAACTATTCTTTAGGTCTATTAATAAAGAGAGCCTACTTGGCATTTAGTTAGATTAAGCCATCGATAATATTAAGGTTAAAGAATTAGAAAGTAAGTAGGAAGATTCTAATAAGGAAGTACATAAAGACGCTAAGCTGTCTATCCTTCCTACTAAAACCCTACTCGTAGGCAAGAAATTAGGCTAAGCTTATAATGTACACTGTGGTAGAGATGTATACCCTTCACTAGTTTCTATAGTTAATTAGACCTCTGCGCCGCTAACGTTAGTACTAGCTATACCGCCGACGCCCTCTTAGTCCTCTGCGTCCCCTACACCTATATTAATAGGACCTCCTACGCAAAGAAAGTAATATAGGACTAATACCTATCTCTAAAACTACTAACGTGTTGCCTAAACACACACGAAATTCTGTTGCTAACGCTATTTAGACTTATTAGAACACGTTTGCGTTAGCCTTACTACTAGACAAAGTGCCCTAATTAATTACACTATTATAGCGAGTCTATAAAGACTAGCTTCCGCCCCTGCCTTAATTTTAGAATAATGTCCTAAAACTCCCTACGTGGTTTAGAGAAGGCTTTATAGCAGCTGCAAAGAAGGAGCTAAATACTATTGCTAGAAAGGAGATATACACTAAGATTCTACTCTTAGAGCTTTCTCTAAACACTAAAGTCTTGCCACTTATATAGGTCTTTATATACAAATTTAATTAAGGCTATCTAGCTAAGTTTAAAGTAAGGATTATTATAAGAGAAGACTTATAGACTGTTGTGGGTAACACCTATGCTGCTACTCTTACTATACGAATATTCCGCGCTCTTATAGCAATTGCCGCCTACTTTAATATAGATATACGTTAATATAACGCTATTAATGCTTTTACTAACGCTAAACTCCCCGAACCTATTTACACCTTTTAACTAGAAGGTTTCTATAATAGCGGGCACTACTAGCAACTTTATCGCGCCCTTTATAGCCTTAAGACGTTACTACTACTCTAGTATAAAGACTTTATAACTACACTTAAGAGCTTTAGTCTATTACTAGCACTTAACGCACCCTGTCTATAGAGAGACAGTCGCATTATTGTCTTCTTTTATATGGACGATATTATTACTATAGCCCTTCTAGGTTATTTATTCTTCCTTTGTAAGGGTTCGGGCCCGCGATAGTTAGAATGAAAGTAAGTTGATTTCTAGTACATGAAATACTGCTATACCAAGTAGGTAGGCAGAAGGGCAGCACCTTATGGGTGCTGCCGCGCTAGTGGCCGGATTTGGCCTAGCGCCGGATCAACGTTATTACGGGTTCCGAGCCAGGTGCCGCTATGGATCCATGACACTACCCCCCCCCCCTCTATAGCCTCAAGCTCCGGCGAGGCTTGTGTCTATTATATAACCTAACTATCTCGCACTATTGCGGTGCATCCTAAACCATCGCACGCTATTGCGCGTCATCGTGGACTATTCCCAGCTAGTTAGGGACCATCGCGGCTAGTAATGGTCACAGTTGCTAACAATCAAGCCGATCAAGCCTCAGAAGTCGGCTTGGCTTGAGGCTTGCAATAAGTACTCTAAGGCTTGGCTTAATTGGCTTGATGGAGGTTTTAGAGTTGGCTTGATTAGAAAGCTTGATAGAGGCTTGATGGCTTGACGATTGTGTGCGTATTAGATGAGGTTTTTTTATATAAAAATTACTCGCTATGGCTGTCCCTATCCCAATCGCCCAGCTGGTATATCAAATCCAGCTCGTCGTCTGTCGTACGTCGTGTGGGGTTGTGACCTTTGCCAAAGCCAGCCTTAAGCCACCTCCGTACGCACTGTATAGCCGCTAATAACTGTGGTGAAATCGCGCGTCTTCGAGGCTTAAGAAGGTCTCCAAGCTCGCTGAACATGCGCTCACACTTACAGCTAGAGGCTGGAATAGAGATAAGGTTGAGGGCCATGCAGGCGAGATTTAGGTAGCGATTATGCAATTTTATCTAGTATTTAATAGGGTTGTTAGCAGCTTTAGAACCTTTTTCCGCTCTTAGCTCCCACTTCTTCTATCGCTAATATTTGTGTCTAGGTCGCTGTTATTAGCAGCCGCTGCTGCTGCTGTTGCCTCAGGGTCAATAAGGGCGTTAATAGCGTCGTCAATATCGTTACTGACGACCGTAGGGCGTCTTACCGCGGCAGGGCGCGCCGCTAAGCCTTTGTACTCACCCCAAAGCGCCTGAAATGCGATGTTGTTGCTAGTGATCTAGTTAGGCCTATTGGCCTAGACGGTCTTGCAGTAGTTCTTATAGTATGGGTGGAGCATTATAGCGGCGGCGTAGTACGCAGGTGAGTGGTTGAGCTTAGAGTAGTATTGATTAGCTTTCGCCCAGGCGGGCGCGTAGGTTGATTGCGAGGTGGTCTTCAGGCGCTTCTTCGTGGGCGTTGTAGTTAACAGCCTTATAGGCCTTAACGCGCTGCTTATAGTACGTAAGTATATACTTAAAAACGGGTATAATCTTAGCAATTGCGCTGTAACGGCCACACTTAGGAGGGCTGTCGATATTGTTTGTTGGCGCTTTTGACGCCTTTGCCGCGACCCTTAAGGCGCTTTGTTGCGAGCTTCAGCGGTCGCAACACTTTGATATACTTAGTAACTACAGCCTAGTTAGCGGCTAACAGCCTATCAGATCTCATCTAAGGCTGCGCGTCAGGCAACTTATTGCGGCGGCTAGCTGCAAACGTGTCCTTATCGCGGATACGGCGAATATGGTGGGTAGCGTACGCGTTGATAGCAGGTTGCAATTTGACAGCGCGCTTAAAAGCAGAGTAGAATGAGAGTTCTAGCGAGTGACAACAGGCTTTACTGGCTCTAATATTTCACTGTGCGCCTCTGTAGGCAGCTTAGCGTTAGCGATACGCTGAAAGTTGTTAAAAAGCTCGTGCTGCTGGGGCGTTTTGATGTGCCTAATAATGTCCAAAAGGACGCCAAGAGGGCCGCCTTTGCGCCAGGTGCGCATGAAATCGCTTTCGTCCTGCTAATTGTTAGTAACTGCTGCTAAGATCTAGGAGGGCAGGAAGTGAGTACAAAGCGCGACGCAGGCAGCGATACGTATGCGCAAAACAGGTAAGAAGTTGCTAACTTACGTCTAGATTGCTGATGTTGTTGTCAAACGCGTCAGCGTCGTTGCCTTAAAGCAGCGTCTGTCCGATAAGGTTAAGAGTATGAGGCCTATAATGGAGGCGGCGATGGGTTGCGCTGAAGCCCATCCTGCGAGCAAGCGCGAGGACAGCAGTGTTGTTTGTTACTGGTGTTGTTAAGGACAAAGTAACTAATACTGTATTAGTCTATACTAAACTATTGCAGCAACTTGCTAACGATCTCACTAATTTTCTCTCCGCTATAGGCGCCTGTTAGCTGCGGTAGCGCGATAGGCAGGTCAACGACCTCGCTGTTGCTGTTAACATAGTGCGCAACAACGCCTAGAAAGCCGCGCTTGCCTCCCTTTATTGTCTATCTGTTAAAGCTGATGTGGATCTTGCTTAATGCTGTCAACAACGCGGCCTTGATAATAGGCTGCAGGTGCTTGTATAGACGCATGACGAAGCGCGACACGCTTATATGATGAGTTTATAAAGCCCTAGCTGCCTCTAGGTTTGCAGCCTTAAGCATTGCGCGAAACGCTGGCGTTTTTAAACTCGCGCAGCGGGTGATTGTTTTCAACGAGCTAGCTAACGGCCGCTACACGAAAGTCCTGGCAGTTAAAGCCTAATAGCTTGTTAGCAACAGCCTAGGTAACCTTAATCTTGCCATTCTTAATAATAGCACGCAGCGATCTATTGACTGCCTTTGTTAGGCGCGCCTTACTTGGCGCAAGGTGACTATGGCCGCGCTTCTCTTGCTTGAGGTGGCGCGCTGATGTTGACGTTGATGTTGTTGTCTTGTACAAGCCACCGCCGCCAGCATCTATAACCTTGCGCTGGTGGCAGTAATGGCAGACAAAGAAGATTCGCGATGGGTTGTTGCGTAGTGCAACGCGGTAACCGTGCTAGTATACCCAGCTTTTCTTCTGCTTCTGGGTTGCTAGCGGCTTTATATATTTAGGCAGGCGTAGGAAGTTAATGCCCTCGAAGTTGTCCTTAAATAGCGCGTTAAATCCCTCTACTGTATTGTTGTCCTCTGCTGTAGCCACTGTAGCAGCTTTGCTGCCCTTGGTAGGCGCGATAAGAGCGTCTATAGCTTGGGTATCGCGTAATCTTAACTTAAAGGTAGGCACTGTAGTCGCCTAGGTTGCCTGGCTTGCTGTAACTATCGCTTTGCGTGGCAATATACGCTGAGACTGCGACGCGTTAATATTAATAGGCTGTGACGCGCGGTACTGCTTAGCTTTACGCGCTTATTTAGGCTATTGCTGCCTCTGTACTTCTGCTTAATAGCTTGGGGCGCTAGCATAGCGGCGATAATAGTGAAAGTAATTAGAAAGGGCAAAAGGGCAATACAGTATGCGTTGTTAGCACTAAAAAAGATAGGACAACGCGCTTTTTAGGTGCATAGGTGCACTAGAACAGAGCGCTAGAAGGCTTACTAAGCTAGCTATAACACTAGAAAATTATCGCGAGATTGTCTATATAGGTAACTTAAAAGCCTTATTAAAAACCCCGCTAGTAGTGCTAAGTTATTAAGCTTTCCAATCAAGCCTGCCCTTCAAGGCTTGATTGGAACCTAAGTTTTCAACTCTAGGCTTGGCTTGATTGACCAGTCACGTGATCATCAAGCTCGATCAAGCACTTAACCAGGTATTAAAGTAAACCTTTCTTATTGCGGCGGTATAGGTCTTAAAGATTACTATTAATACGACAGTTTAGTATAGCTTTGATCGTGTAATCCAAGGGTGTTGTCCACGTTAATATTAATGGGGCCCTTAGGTTCTAATCGCTGTCCAGGTAGCGCGTTGCTAGGTTGTTTGTGTAATAACTATAGGCGGAACACGTTATATACGCGTCCTATTTCCAGCGGCAGGTCTATTTCGTATACAGAGTTATTAATAACGCGTGTAATAGTGAATAGTCTACGGTGTTTTATGTCTAATAATTTACTAGGACGCGTTGTCTTAATAAACCTTATATCTAATATAACTTTGCTACTAACGCGTAACTTAGGAGCAGGTATGCGGTCCTTATTTGTATATATTCTACCTACTTTGCTTATGCCTAGGCTATATTGTCTTAACAGAACTGTTAAAGATTCTCTAACTTAGTAATAAACTTGTTGGCGCGTCACTAGTTGGCTCGGGTGGGGGCGGACAGTGACGTCGTTGATTTGACCAGTTCGTGGATTGAGGATCGCGGCAGGTAGCCCTTAGTTGCCATAAATAGGGCGACGCCGGTAGAGTTGCTAATCTAATTATTTGTGACGAACTTAGCTATTAGTAGAAATAGTGCCTAATTATCCTATTAGTAATTTATATAAGCTTGTAGGTACTATTTTACCTAGGTATTAACGATCTTGGTCTGGCTGTTAGTCTCTGGATAATGGGAAGTTGATACCTTGGGCCGGGTACCTAATTGTTGGCACAGGCGACGCTAGAAATATAAGACGAACTAAGCGCTATAATTACTAACGATTTGTGCAGGGTATCCCTCCTTGCGCTATACGTACTTAATAAACGCATGGACTAGCGTTGTGACTTTAAGATTGGTAACGGGGATGAACTTCTTCTTCTTAGATAGGCGATTAACTGTGACAAGTATACTAGTGTAGGTGCGGCTATAATCTTTGCAGGCTGGTAGTTTAGTGATATAATTAATTAATATGCTCTCCTAGTATCGATCTAGGATTGGTAATAGGCGGAGAAGTCCATGCTTGCCTTCTTTGTTAACCTTAGAGCGACGGCACGTCAAACAATTGCGTACATACTGTGCAACGTCCGTCGTTATACGAGGCTAGTAAAACTAACAACTCAGGTTATAGTACGTGGCGTGCTTACTAGGGTGGCCTGCGTATAACTTGTTATAAGAGTCTTTAATAATTGCAGTGCGCAGAGGTCTATTATCTAGTACGTATATCTTATCCTTTACGTATAATAAGTTGTCTTATAGTTGGCAGTCTCTAAGCTTAATTCGCAGTTTCTTGTTATGTATAAGCGATAACAGGATGTGATATTGTCCCTCGAGTTTCGCTTTTATAATGGCTTGCAGGTCCTTGTTAGTAAGGTACGCGTCCTTAATCCTAGTGATAAGGTCTTTCTCTAAATCTCTGTTATTAGTAGGAGGATTAATCCTTATCTCCTCCTCTGCTTTAGGCGACTGCACTTGTAAAGGTGCTAAGGAGGATAACGCTAGCAATTCTTCTATAGACTCCTCGCTAATGTAATCCTCCTTACTAATTAAGTATGTTATAAGGGCCAGGTTTGTAATAGTGTCTGTAAGTTTACTAGTAAGGACCTAAGCCATATAAACTATATATTATAACGTATTCTTATAAGCATAATATAAAGTGCAGGCACAGCTAGTGTGCGCGTTGCCGTCGCGGCTATCACTATCTTTGGGACTGTAATAGGCTTAGTAGCCGCTAGCGCGGGCTTTTAGCGCAATATAATGTGGCTTAAGGATTGTTTAGACTTAGTGTTAACGTTGTTTGTTATCTGCGCCCTTAGGGAGATTACCAGGACGCCTAGTTAAAGCGTCTAGCTTAGTGCCTTAGTTACCTAGTCTGTATTTAATAAGGAAGTTAAACTCTAAGAGGAATTCAGCCTATTATATTGTTAGCGATTTAGTCTCTTGTTAGTTATAAAGTAGCGCAACGCTAAGTGGTCTAATATAATGTTAATAGGCGATTTTGTGCCTAACAGCTTAAAACGCTATTCCTTAAATGCGCGCATAATTGCGAGCAACTCTTTATTGTAAATCTTATAGTTGCACTTAGCTAGGTTTATCTTATGTAACAGAAAGGCGATAGGTTTTAATACGCCATTGTGTATCTGCGACAAGACTACAGCAGTGACAAAGTCAGACGCGTCTGTCTCTAACCAGGTCTCTAAGTCGGCGTTAAAGTAGGCGAGTACAGGTGCGCGTGTAAAGGCTTGTTTAAGTCGTTTTTGAAAGCTTAGGCGGTCGCAGAGTTAGCTGCTAACGGAAATACTTTAGTTTGGGTATCCGATTTCTTAGTTAGCTCTGTAAGTGGTTGTGCGAGCTGGCTAAATCCTAGGATAAACTGGCGATAGAAGTTTGCGAATCCTAGGAAGGCCTGTACGTCTTTAACGCTGCGCGGCAGTTGCTATCCTTGTATCGTGCTAACCTTGGCGGGGTCCATCTCGATACCGTCCGTGGTTAGGATAAGTCCTAAGTACTTGACGCGTTTAACCTTAAATTGTAACTTATAGACGTTTAAGAACAGTCTAGCGTTAATAAGCTTCTTAACTACTGTCTAGATATGTGTCTATATACTTGTCCTTATCGTTAGAATAGATAAGTACGTCGTCTAGGTACGCGGTATAGAAGTTATCTAGATGTTCTCTTAGGACGTCGTTAATGTAAGATTAAAAGGTCCCCGGGGCATTGCATAACCTAAATGGCATAACTAGGTACTTGTAAAGGCCATAGCGGGTTAAGAAAGCTGTTTTTTTCCTTATCACCCTCCTTAACTTGTACGGTGTTAAAAGCGGCTATTACGTCGACGATACTTATAATTTGTGCTTTTGTTAGTCGTGCTATAGTCTCCTTGATCGAGGGTGGAGCGTTCTAGTTCTTCTTTATTGCCTTATTTAAGGCGCGGTAATTGACGCAAATCCGCAGTCCCCCTCTGGGTTTCTTAACGCACAGTACGGGCGCGGCGTAAGGTGAGCTGCTTGGGCGAATAAAACCTTTGCCCAACATCTCGTTAATATATACCTTCACCGCTCCACATTCCTTGCAGGTTAACCTATATATCTTAGGACGTAGTACCGTGGCCTCTAGATTCAGATCAATAGCATGGTCCACTCTAGGTCAACGCGGGAGTAGTTTATTAGCTTCCTTAGGATCGAATCCGTAAGCCAGGTTAACTAGAAATAGTGGTAATAGCTCGACGATTTCTTCTCTAGTAATCGCGGGCTTTTCCAGTTTCCTTATATACTTTTTAAAGTTAGTATCTAATACCGCACAGTGCTAAGCAGCGCAGAGGTTGGCAATAATGTGTTCCCACAGACTTTTCTTATCTAATTCTTCCCCACTAGGATCTAATAATTCCAGTCGTTCCCAGTGGTGTGGCTCAATAAAAATAACGGAGTTGGGATCCCTAGCGATTATTATTGCGGCTGCACGGCCTAAAATGACGTTAATCCTATTCTTTGCTATCTTCTTACGCGTCGTACTGTCTAGTGGTTTGTTGTTATAAATCTTTTTAGGCAGCGCGCTGTCTAAATAGTTTACTAGGCAATGTGGCGATTTAAAGCTTAATAAATAGGTTTCTCCGAAAGAGGGGATTGGTGAATAGTGGTCCATCTAATTCATCCCTAATAATACGTCGAACTTACCGATTTCAGTGACGTAGCATAGCACTAGGCTAGTATAAGATCTATGCTTGATTATGATCTCTACCGCAGTGCGGAGCTTAGTATAAGGATTGCCGTTAGCTAGAGCTAGGCCAACTAGTTGTTCCAAAGCAATTTCTTTAAGCTAGTGTTATTTAACAACTCGTTAGTGAATAAAATAGGTAGTAGTTCCTGTATCTACCAAGCTAAGTGCGCGGAGCTATTTTTGGGCTAGAGGGAGCTTAATATGACAGTCGAATTCCAGTTAATAGGTGGCGTCTAGCATAGGAGACGTATCTAACGCGATGGTAGATATGGCGTGCATAACTATAGGCTTGTCGAGGCTATTGTACTTAGGTGCGGCTTCTAGGCGCTAGATAGTCTGCCAGATTTCTTGTTAAGTTTTACGCCATTGTTGCTCCTAATTGCGGTTTAGTTTAGGAGCCTCTTGTTTCCCAACTCATCCTTGTTAGTGGTTAATTTATATTAGAATTTGTTGCTATCCTTATCTTCTGTGTCCTCTGCGTACGCATTTAATTATAGCGGAGGCTAAAGCGGGGATATCTTTTAAAGGAACAAAGTCTTTGTCTTTATAGGGTGCAGTCTCGTCACGCGTTATATGTCCTGACTTGCCACATTTAAAGCAAAGATCTAGTTTACTTATACAATTACGTTCCTTAGTTATTTGTTTGCAGGTAAGCGCCTAGGGGGCCCTGTCCTTTCGCGCTAAGGAATAGTCGCTTAGGGAACGCTTGCGGCTAGTGTCTTTACTAGATGACGTCGTCAACTTCTTAGGTCCTAAATGCAGTTAACTGTTAATATCTAAATTGTACTAGTGGAGTTAACGTGCGCGGGCTAGGAAGGCTATTAAGCTCTTATTTGGTATTGAACTAGACGAAGTTTGGTGGGCGAGACGGCTGTCTATAAGACATTAGGCATGTCGAACTTTACCTATCTCGTCCATAGAAAGCAAGTTAATGACAGAGAGAAATCGCCCTTGCTACTGCGCAAACGTCTCTCCACACTTCCATTACAACATATTGTTATAAAGCTTCTATTCAGCTTCTATAATCTAATTATAGGATATATAGGTCTTATCTAAGGGCTTTAGCAGATCCTCTAATATATTAACTAAACTTAGGATTAGATAGACAAGGTTCTAGGCGTTGTCTTTAATAAAACAGCAAACATAACAGACTTTGTGTTCCTCTAATAGGAGTGTAATTGCCTTGTTAACTGCAGTAATTCGCTAACACTTATAATCCTCCTTGTCTTTACTACTAAAGGACTCTATTTCTAGAGCTTTATAATGCGAGCTACTAGTAGTCCTAACTAATATGTGGGAGGCGCTGAAGCTGAAGGGTCGCTCGTCACGCGGGTCTTAAGTCTCCTAACGTTCACAGTCGTTATTGCGCTAGTCTTAGTTGTCGCGTTAGTCTTAATCTTCGCGTTAGTCGCGTTAGTTGTATACGTCTTTACGCTCGTTGCGATAGTTGCGGCGGTTGTAAAGGTTATCGCGGAAGGGTCTTTTAGCAGGTCGCGTTTGCGTGAAGCGACTATATGTCGTACTAGTAGGATAGTAGTTAAGAGCAAGGTCGCTATTTAGGGTGTAGATGTCTTATTGCGGAGAACGCGCACGCCTATGCTTACAAGGAGTTGGTGATTTATTAAACTGGTCACGTAGAAGAGGTTAACCGCGTCCTAATACGTCATATAGTGAGCGCGTCTAAGCCCTTAGGGACCTAAGTTCGTTTTCGGCGGCGTACGCAGCTTGTTCGGCCATCTGCGCTCGACGCTCGAACTGCTAAGCACGTCCTTGTAGTTGTTGAAATTCTTCTTTGGACTGTTAAGCGTCTTAGACGGCGTACTAATAATTAGCCTTAAGGTTATAAAGCTCTATAGAAGCGTTCTTATTCGCTTTAATAGTATTGTTATACTTTACCTATAGTTCTTGTCTAACTTAGGTGACCTGTTAAACGCGAGTTTACATGTCTTTAAAGTCCTTCTTAGTAGTACTATCTATCGCGTGCAAAAATCGGTAGAAATCTTGCGCGGCATCCGAGAATTTGCGCGCGCGGGGAGCCTCATACAAATCGTAAATTTGACTGTAACACGTCGATAACAGCCTATAAACTGTTGAACAACTGTTAGTAAGTCGTAAGGCTGTACAAATACGTGTATATGGCTATACTAACGCTTTTTTCTGGTGGAGTAGTCCGTCGAAATGGCTGGAGATCGCCCACAGAGGGTGCGTAGAGCCCCCCTCACGGCCTGGAGAGCAAACTGAGGGCGACGGAGGCAGCTGCAAAGGCGCGTACAGCCCGTAAGAGCAGCAAGAAGGCCCCTAAGAAAGCTCCCAGTGGGAGAGTACTAGAGGGCGCCTGGCGAGCGGTACCGGTAAGGGCCCAATAACTCGCGCGCGACGCTGGGCTAACAGTGCCCCAGCAGTCAATCGGGCTGCCCTTACTTCAGTTAGTACGCAGAACACTGCAAATAGACAGCAGGCTCTACCCTTGTCATCGCCGCCGCCACCAGTAGAGCCTCCCCATATTGACCTCACCGTCGAGAGCACGCTGCCGCTGTCGTCGCCCACTACGCCGCGCGCGCGTGAGCCTCTCCGCCCTCCACTACTTAGTTTATCGTCGTCGCCGGGTTCGCGAGCAGAATTTGACCTAGAGGTAGACTATAAGCTTATCGTCAACAGCAAGAGCGCTGTTCACCGCCCACCAGAGAGACACGGCCGCTATTTTTAGTGGCTCGATATGGCGGAGAAAGTTATAAACGATATGCTGGAGCAGCCAGAGGCTCAACTTAGTGGGCGTGAGTTTGACTTTGAGAGCCGTACGGTGGCTTTTCGAGCGGGCGTAAAGTCGCGAAAAATACTAGTAACGCTGGCCGACTTTAGCCAGGTGGAGGAGGACAAGCTTTTTAAAGCTATCGAGTACCAGGTCAGCAAATCGCCGGGCGTCCAGCTTGTAGAGGTTACCTTTAAGGTGCGCGTCAAGGCTAAGGCTCTCAAAAAGGCCTTCAAGCGTAATCAATCGTTCAACAACCCATCGTCTGACGTAGGTGAGGTGACTCCACAGCCAGAAAAGCAGACGCGCCGTCAACAGCAGCTCCTTAACGAGTCGAAGGCTATACAGCGCGTAGAGAGCTTGTCGTCAGCGCAGGACTAGGAGAGAAGCCTTCATTAGCACTAGCTCTGTCGCAATAGTGAGTGTACACAAACTTTAGGAACTAGTGCTGGGTAACGCCCAACCACAAGCACTACGCTATTGGAGCTGCCGACTCGAAGTCCTAGGCGAACGCGATCGTTGCTGGCCAGGCTGAGCTCCTCGCGCCGCCGATAACTCTCATAAACTACTAGCGGAGCCCTGCTGGCGGCGGCAACCAGCTGAAGCGTCGGAGAGGTGCCAGTAAAAAGCGCTCAAAAGCCCGGCGTGGCGGTTATTATAGCGACTTGGAGAGCGATAGGAGCAACAGTGAGGGCGACTTCTGGCGTAACTACGAGCGACGTGAGCGCCAGAAGGAGCGCCAGAGAGCTATTGACGAGGCTCGCTGGCGCGACAAGAAACACGAGCTGCTCAAGCTCCAGCGTGAGAGCGTCCAGTTACAGCAAAGTACTGTCGGATTTGGTCAGCCTGCAGTACCTATGGCGCCCCAAATAGGTTATCCTGCTTACTCTATACCGCCAGCTCTTCCATCGCAGCTTCAACAGCTGCAGCAGTACTACTCACATCTGCCAAGTCAGCGTCCGCGTACGCCAGGCAGCGCCCTCCCAATCGTCAGCTCAAGCCCTGTGAGTGGCCAGGAGGATACAAGGGCAACAGTGAGGGAGTTTTTCAGCTGGCTAATCAACCAGCAGCCAAAGGACGATCGTGAGGACTACGAGCAGGCTCGAGATGTGGCGATATCAGAAAAGTGGACTGTCAAAGATCTTAAGGAGATGTCAAGCGTTAGAGGAGAGCTCTATAAAATCGCGGTTAGTGAGCGCTTTTAAGCTGAAGGATGGAGTCGTTAGGCACCTGCGAGATGACCTGAAGAAGTATAAGCAGCACTGTAAGACAGCTACTGCCGCCGCAGGGTTCGTAAGTATGGGTAGTAGGGGCGCTGTGGGTAGTGGGGTTACTGGCTGAGTTGACGATAATTGCACAGCATGGACTTTACGTAATTACGTCACTACTTTACTTAGTATTCACCTTAGCAAGTTTAACGTCTATCCTAACAACTCTACGCTCTACTCTACGCTCTACTGCCACCTCCACATCTCCCTACGTGCCTCCCAGAGCTGCTCCTGGTTCTCTATCCTATACACGCCGTCGGTAGCGTGCTTAAAGTGCTTTTTCGCGAACCGATCGCAGCGACTTTCGCGGATAGCGCCCCTTAGAAAGTCGCCAAAGTTGTTAAAGCGCCACCGTACATGGCAGTAGTAGTTGCGGCGGATCCAGGCCTTTAGGACTCCAAAGGTAAGCTCAATTGGGTTAAAATCAGGCGAATACGGTGGCAGAAATCTAACAATATGGCCAGCTTCCTCAACAACTCTCACCACCTCCCAGTTTGTATAAATTGAGACGTTGTCGAGTATTATAACCATAGGCTTCTGGCCATACGCCGCCGGAGCGTGGGCAACAGCGAATCGCGGATCCAATCGATAAAGTCCTCATGGCTGAAATAGCCCTCCTTTATACCTGTACAGGGCAGGTAAGGTAACCGTCAACTGTATACGCTGGGAGAATAGCCCAAGTTTTGCCACGCCGTACGTCCTGGAAATATCGATTGGTAAACCCGATTGGGGCATACGCCCTGTGGCGCCAGCCAGTCTTCTCGTTAAAAATAGACTCGTCAAGAAACACCAAGTCGGCGGCGATAAATTGCCTCATACTCCTCTGGTAAGCCTCACAGAGCTCCTCATTGCGCAGTATTGATATAAGTCGTAGGGCTCGCTCGCTCCAGTCGCGATCCTTTAACAGTCGACTAATAGTGGATCGGTGTACCTGAACGCCTCTCTCCATCCACAGCCAGTATACAATCTCGTCCTGATACATCCAACCGCTCTGAAACAGCTCATCGTACAGCGCCTGCTCATCGTCAGACGATAATTTACGCGGGCGGGCCGAGTACAACGTTGGGGCTGCTGGGTTTGCGAGTGCTCCTATAGAGCTTTAAGTTTTGCTCAATTTTATACACCTCTAACAACAACACGTCTACTAAATCTGCGATATCGTTGTGGCGCTAGCTAAGTAGCAGAAAGCGATAAATATTAAGGCGACAATGGGGATCCAGCCCACGGCCTTTAGTTGTAAGCTCTTGGGGTATAGTTGGCGGGTGACGCGCCTGCGCGGCAGTAAGAGGGCGAGGAGCGACTCTGTGAGCTCGAAATATGGACTACTCCACTAAAAAAAGCGTCAGTATAGCCCTATACACGTTTGTACAGCCTTATAACTTACTAACAGTTGTTTAACAGTTTATAGGCTGTTATTGACGCGTTACAGTCAAATTTACGATTTGTATGAGGCTCCCCGCGCGCGCGCAAATTCTCGGATGCCGCCAAGATTTCTACCGATTTTTGCACGCGATAGATGACTAATCACTCAACGCCCAGGCCCACTCAACGCCCCCGAAAATCAGAAAAGCCACCACAATTGCCAAAATTCATATCTTAGCCAATTTTAACAATATGGAGGCTGCGCTTGCTGCAATCGAAAGCTTACCATCAGGCGAAAAGCATAATTACACCAGAATTGCCGAATTGTACGGTGTTAATTGGTCAACTTTATCAAGGCGCGCGCAGGGTCGCCAGCGCTCGCGCCTAGAGAATACGGAGGAGAAGAAACTTCTTAACACTACACAAGAAAAAGAGCTTACAAACTACATATATAAGCTCTGTAAGAGAGGGTTGCCCCCTACAAGGCAAATGATTCGAAATTTCGCGACAGAGATCGCTGGAAAAGAGCCAGGAAGAAACTGGGTTTCTCGCTACATTGCCCGGCATGATATTGAGCTTATATCGCGATGGACTACTGGTATCGACGCCTGTCGCCACCGCGCCGATTCTGCTACCAAATACGCCTTATACTTCAAGCTTTTAGGCGAGAAAATGACCTAGTACGGTATCGACAGTCGCCATATATACAATATGGATGAAAAGGGGTTTCTTGATTGGAATCCTCAGCTAGATGAAAAGAGTGTTCTCACGGCAAATGTATGAGGAGGGCCCTTATAAGCAAATGCTCTAGGACGGCAATAGAGAGTGGATAACAACAATTGCCTGTATTTGCGCCGACGGCACCTCGTTGACGCCAGCCTTGATTTATCAGGCTACTACAGGCAATATACAAGACTCATGGCTTCAAGATTTTGATCCAAAACTCCACAAGGCCTTTTTTACGAGCTCACCAAGTGGGTGGGGTGGACCAACAATGAGGTTAGTTTGGCGTGGCTTAAACAAGTATTTGATCGCGAGACCAAGGAGAAAGCTCGTACAGCCTACCAACTACTTATCCTAGATGGCCACAACTCTCACGTCAGCATGCAATTTATCACGTATTGTGATAACAACAAAATACTCCTCACAACCTTTCCGCCACACGCTACCCACACTCTACAACCACTTGATGTGGCGATGTTCAAGCCTCTAAGCACTGCGTATAGTACAGAGCTCTCCGAGTTTATGTACAATTGCCAGGGCCTCTCAGCAATCACTAAACGCGACTTTTATCGACTTTTTAACGCCTCCTGGCAAAAAGCCTTTCAAGAATTAACAATACTCAAAGCTTTTGAGTGTACTGGGTTGTCGCCTTATAACCCAGACGCTATACTTAAAATGTTCGTCGCAGAGCAAGAGAGCCCTGGATCAAGTTGTAGTAGCTCGTCAAACCTCTCTAATTCTGATTGGCGTAAAGTACGGCAAATACTAAAGGAAGTTGTTGTGGAGGACCACGCTAAAGAGCGCAAACAGCTATCGCAAAGTTATTACCAGCTTAAGGTCAAATACTAGATCCTTCAGCACTAATACAACAAGCTTGAGGAAGCTTTTTTCAATGAGAAGAGGCGCCGCCAACGTGGCAAGCCTCTCCTACTTAATAAACCTGAGGGTTGGCATGGTGGTGCTGTCTTTTACTCACCTGCCAAAGTTCAGAGGGCCCGAGAGCAGGAGGAGGAGAGGCAGGAGGAAATAGAGGCTAATAAAAAGCTTCAACAACAACAAACTCTTAGAGTCACAACATCAGAAGCTCGTCAAAAAGCAGGAGAAACAAGCTCTTAAAGAGGAGAGAGAGCGCGCAAGAGGTTGGCGACGCGAGAACTGAGGGCGCAAGCAAAGGAGGCTAAGGCTCTTGAGCGAGCTGAAAAGCAGCTCCAAAAGCAGCTTGAAAAGCAACTTAAAGGTGATATACAATTATCTGAGGGGGGTAACTGACGGGGCGTCAAACCTCGTACACCAAAAAAACGAGCTCCTAAGAGATCTGAGACTATTGTTGTTGATCAGGAGTCTACTGAAGAGAGGGTGTCCTCACCCCCTAGAGCTACGCGCATCCGTACAGTACAGCTCCCACAGCGTTATCGCAAGTAATTTATCGTTGCGCATTAGTTTTACATGCTCCTAGGAGTGCGCCTGCAAAAAATCTAGTGATTTTACTATATATTTGACGCTCTACAGGTTGTAGAGCGTTGATAGTTCTGTTGGCAAAAACGGGCGTTGAGTGATTAGTCACAGTAGCTAAGTCTGCGCCTCGCTGATAGTAGGCATCTAACAAAGTATTATAAGCTTGTTACAATTGCTTGTAAGCTTCTAGGTTAGTGCCGCTAGCCGCGTTGTAGGCGTTTTGCAACTACTAAAATATAGCCTTTAGTGCGTTAAGCTAAGAGAGTTTCTTAGCTAGTTGCTTACTAAACTTAGCACACTTTACAACAACGTTAAACTAGGCGTTAGGGTGAGCTTATACGTCTTCTGCAAACTTGGCTGTATTAGTTAGTTAAAACGTCTTTTCTGCCCTATTCTCCTTAAGCGTCCCTGTATTAGACCTCTATGTTATAGCCCAGCTCTCCTTTATTATTAATAGGCCTATAGGCTTCCACGAATAGGTTTAAAGCCCTTAAAAAGGTGCGTTGTCGTTTATCGCGCGTGAGGGGAGGCGGGGATTCGAAATGGATCTGTGGGAGCGACGCCTTCTTGGGTATCCGTAAATTGCCTAGGCTACAGCTGTTAGATTTCGAACGCAAGGAGGCAAGAGATGTCTAGTCTCTCTTAGATTAGCGGCTATGGTTAGGGGATTTCTGCGGCGTCTAAATAGTAACTTGGCAACCTTTGTAGGGTTTGTTACGCTGTCTTGCCAATTTTAACGCGTCAAATATGTTATTAATGACATTAGTAGAGGTGTTAAAGTACTAAGATAGGTTTTAGGGAAGTTAGGTACGCTGAACATTAGGGCCTTAAAGCGCTGATCGGGCGCAAGGGTTTAGAGCTAGGATAACAGGTTGCGATTGGGATTGCGAATCGCTAGCAATTGTTATAGATTCTTGCGTATCTGCTTATTTCTATTATTAGGCAAACGTCTTTGCAAAAGAGGGTGTAAAGTTCCTAAGGTCGCCTATAGTTCTAGTTTAAGGTTAAGGAGTTAGAGTATTAGAATAAAATTCTCTAGGGTATAGGCGACAAAGGTGCGCGGAGTTGTCTATGCTTGTTGTATTTACCACTTAGGCAAGGATAATTAGAATCCATGCTGTGGTGATGTAGTAGAAGGTTGGTAGTTTCGGGTGAGGTGCGATCTTACGCCTTAGGCGGAGTTATAACAAAGTCGCTAGCTAGATTTTTATAAACGTCTGTTCTGCTAGCTTGCCCTAGATATCACTGCTATTACTGTGAAACACTATATACTAATGTAGTAGTAGGGGAGGCTAGGTCCCTCTTTAAGCGGCGTACTCACCGTAGGTGTTTCTGTAGCGGCACACGCGTTAACCCGCGCGTCCAGCCCTACCACCTGCCTACTCTCCACGGTCTTTCTCCGCCAACCGAGCCTGAGAGGGAGTATGCCCTTAGTTGTCAAGTTTCTACGTGTCGTCGTCGTCACCGTTGTCGTTGGTAACCTAATCCGTACGCACACCACTGCGCCCCACTTCTGGGCCTGCCACGCGATCGCGGGAGATGTCCGATTCGCTGGCACCCTGGCGGTGAGCCTGTCGCAGCTAGAACCCTGGGGGGAGCGGGGGAGCGATAGCAGTATAGTGTAAGGGTTCGGGCCCGCGATAGTTGGGATGAAAGTAAGTTGATTCCTAGTAGTACATGAAATACTGCTATACCAAGTAGGTAGGCAGAAGGGCAGCACCTTATGGGTGCTGCCGCGCTAGTGGCCGGATTGGGCCTAGCGCCGGATCAACGTTATTCCGGGTTCCGAGCCAGGTGCCGCTATGGATCCATGACATCCTTAACGCCTTTAAACGCAAGCTTATTAAACAGTATGAAATTACTAACTTGTAAGGCTAAGAGAACTCTACTTTCTATAGTATTACTACACACAGAGACCGCAACAATAGTTATCTTTAGTTGTTATAATGTGACTATATCTAGAAAATCTACGCCAAATACCTAGCACCTTAAAAGTTGTCCTAGACTAAGACACCTGCTTTACCTCTACCTTTTAAGAAGCTTATACTATTAATAGAGTCTAAGAACAAGAACGCATCTTATTATTACTACTAGATAGTTAGATTTATTAGCTACGCCGCTAGTACTACACGTCTAGATATCGCTAAAGCTTATTTAAAATTGGCTAAATTTCTTACTAACTCTAGCCCTAAACACTTATTAGCTGTATATTAGTGCCTCGCATACCTACATTACTCCTAGGACCTAGCACTACACTACTCTACAGACTACACTACTTTGCATCTCTATTAAAAAGATACTAAAGAGACTAACTTCTATAGCGCAACTAATGTGTCTTACGCTAATTATAAGGCAACCCGTAAGTCCTTATAAGGCTATATCTTCTTCCTATTTAGCGGTCTAATTAACTAGAAAGCAACGCTTTAATACTGCGTTGTTAAGTTAACTACTAAAGCCAAACTTATCTCACTCTCTATAGGGTACACTAAGTACTACTAGTAGTCTAGGATCTTTAATAATCTCTACCTAGACTTTAAGGAACAACCCTCTATATACTATAACAACAAACAGACAATTCGTCTACTAGTTACAGAGTCCCCTTAGCTAAAGACAACTCTTTAACACGTGAATATACACCACTATTAGTTATAAGAATAGGCACTATAAGGAACTATTACTTCTACTTATATTAAAACTAACTCTTAGCCTGCAGACGGCCTTATAAAACTTCTACCTAAATAGAAGTATTAGGAATAGTTAAAGCTCTTATAACTTAAGCCTATTCTAAAGCAGATTATAGATAAATAAGTAGAGTCTTTAAGCTCTTCTATCTCTACGACCTTATAGCAGAATATTGGCGGTTTAGGTAACCTATAAATCTTACCCTGTCCCTGCGCCTATAGTCTCTAGAATTACTGTGTTTTACTGTGTTAATAAGGCTTATAGCTACGCGCTTCTCTAGTCTAACGCTCCTCTATCTTTACATATTAATAAGGCATATAGCTACGCGCCCCTCTAGTCTAATATTGCCCCTAAGCACTGCTCTGTTCTAGCACTCTACTTTCCCTATATTTCACAGTAATAAGACCTTGTATGTATTGTATTACGGCTCTAGCAAGAAGAATCTTAACGTCTAACGCAGAGCACTGTCTATTAAGAAGTTAATAATAGCTAATAACTGTCTATACCTAGGTAGATTAGCTACCTATCCTATAGATTAGTTCCCTTAGTATATACACACCTAAGGCATAAGTCTAGGTATTAGTAAGGAGTTTTGTCTCCTTGTGCTAGCGCAGCTATATAGAGTGGTTCCGCCTACTTATGCTAGAGTTAATTACACTAGAGTTAATTAAGACAGCTTATATTAATAACGAATATAGGCAGACCTTAGCACTAGACTAGGACCCACCTTTTTTATTTTAAGACCAGATTCTCCTATAAGGTACGTCCTTACTTTGCTAGCCTAGCTATATAGAATAGTTACAATTATTTACGCTAGTACCTAGGCAGACTGCTTTCTTATAGTGATTTTATATTAAAACAGACCTAATCTACTATTATAGGCTATATACTAAGGACACTTAGACGCTAACCCACACACAGACAGCTTAGGTAACCTATTAGTCTTACTCTATTCTAGCGGTTTAGGTAACTAATAAATCTTACCTTATCCTTGCACTTATAGTCTACAAAATTACTGTGTTTTACACTATTAATAAGGTATATAGCCACGCGCCCCTCTAGTCTAACACCTTTTAGCTTACTTACACTGTTATTATAGTGTTTTAGGGTGACCTTTTACGGTAAGTAGCCCACATAAGAACCTGCTAACAGCTCCTTTTTCTTCCCCTTACTAAGGTTAGGAGTTGTTTGTTGCCTATTACGCTATTTTAACCTAGTATCTCTTAGATTACTACTATTAGCAATCTAAAGGGGGTGTAAGAGACTGCCGCATGGCTGTATAGTCAGTCCTTAGTTATATGACTTCGGCCGGAATAACCTTATGCCTAGCCTCACCCGTACACCTTTAGGCCCTCGGTCCTCCATAGTAATAAGACACCTCCATTCTAATAGTCAACCCATATTACTATAAATTACTGTGATCGCCACTATCTTACAATATTAAAATCTGGGGCTTACTAAGTTACTACTTAGTTAAAAAAATAATTAACTAAACTAGAACCTAAAGCTAAAATAGGCATACTAGTAGGTTATAACAACTATAATTATAAATTATTAAATCTAAAATATAATAAAACTACTATATACTAGAGATGTTAAAATTCTTAAAATTTACTTTTATAACTTTAATAACAACTCTAATAAAGAAGTTAATATACTATATAATAGTAATAATAATAATATACCTAGATAATAATATAAATAATAAATAACAATAACAATAATATAGAGCAAACTATAGATTCTAAAAATCTAAATTTAGATAATAACGAAAATAATAACGAGGATAATAATGAGAATAAGAATAAGAATAATATAAGCTCTCGCGAATTAAGTCTATATATATTACTTAATAATACTACTATTAATAATAATAAATAATAAATTATTTCTAATACTTATAATATAAGGCAAAACTCTAAAAAAAACTTTAGAAAACACAGATAAGTTAATAGATAAACTGGCCTTATTAATAACTAAAAATAATAAACTAACTAGCTACAAAGAAGCAATAAATAGCAAAGATAAAGATAATTAGCTAAAAGCTATAAAGCTAAAAATTAGTCAACTAAAAAAAATACTTAGGAAATAGTAGATTTACCTAATAATAGAAAACCTTTAAAAGCTTATTGGGGTTTTTAAAATTAAAACAGATAAAAATAATAATCTCTTAAAATATAAAGCCTAATGGGTAGTAAAAGGTTATAGTTAATTTTATGGCTTAGATTATCCGGAAACCTTTTCTAGTATAACAAGAATTGAAATTATAAGGTAATTATTATTATTTGCCTATTTATTAGATTTTATAATACAACAATTAGATATTAAAAACGCCTTTTTACATGCCCCTATAGATTCTAAAATCTATATAGAACAATCTATTAGTTTTAATAAATTTAGACATAATGACTATAAATTAAATAAATCTTTTTATGGCTTAAAATAAGCTCCTAGAGTATAGTATCTATATATTAAAAGATAAACTACAACAACTAGGTTTTTATTCTATCTTTGCTAAATAAAGAATTTTTACTAATAAAATAACTAATTTAGAAGAAAACGTCTTCCTAATTGTCTATGTGGACGATATACTAGTAGTTAGTTAAAATTAAGAAACTATTACTATATTAAAAACTAAATAAAATACATTACTAGAAGCTAGTGAACTAGGAGAAGCTAGTTACTTTTTAGGTATAGAAATTATTAGAAATAGAAAAGAAAAAAACAAAACTTTATTTAAATCACACTAAGTATATTAATAATATGCTTAATAATATTATAAACTAAAACTAAATCCAATTAATTTCGCCTAGCGATCTAGGAATTAACTTAAATAAACATACTAAACAAGCTTTATTCGAAGAAATTAATTTATTTTAATAATATATAGGTAGTTAAATCTATCTAATAACTTATATAAGACTAGATATAGTATTTAGTGTATATAATTACGCTAGACATATGTTAAATCCTAATAATAACACTACACTGCTATTACTAGAATGTTTAAATATTTAAATAAAATAACAAACTTAGGTCTATACTTTAATAATAATAATCCTAACTTAATTAGATATACAGACGCTAACTAGGAGGGCAATCTAATAACTAGAAAAAGCACTACTAGTTATATATTTACCTTTAATAAATGACCTATTAGTTAGGCTAGTAAACTATAAAACTATAAAAATTAACTGCTTTAATATTATATAAAGCTAAGTATATAGCTCTAAAAGAAGGTATAAATAAATACACCTATTTAATAAATGTATATAATAAATTAAACTAATAAACTATTATATATAAAACTTCTAATTTCTTTATATTCTCTAATAATAAACCTACAATTAATTTAGTATTTAATCCTAAACATTATAGTAAAACTAAACATATTTAAAATACAATATTACTACGTAAGAGAAAAAATACAAAATATAATAATAAATCTAGACTATATACCTACAAAAGAACAACTAGTAGATATATCAAAATCTTAATATAAAATAAAATAAAAAAGTTAAAACTATAATAGTAATAAGTAAAATATTCTAAATAAAGCATATATTACTTAGAGAAACGTGATAAAACTATATTAGTCAGCAAAATAAATAATTAAATAATATAGTAGAATTTCGCTATTATATTAAAATATAAATAAATAAATAACTATAAGCTACCTAAAATAACTATAATAGTTGTTCCGATAATAACTTATAATTAAAGCCCAAGTTAACTTTAAGTAACGTATAAAAAGTTTACTAAAAGATAATTGTAAAACAATCTAATATTATATATTTTAAATTACTTAAGACTAAAATATAGTATAATATAAAACTAACCTAATAAAAATTATAAATTACGCTATTATAATATGAATAAGCTCGTAATTAATTGTTCTAAACTAATAACTTTTAATAACTTGTCGCGATTAAGCGCCTTAAAAATTTTAAGTAATCGCTAAAAAGATTAAGAACAATATACTAAACAAAGCAATAATATATATATTAAACTACGTATTATAAAAAATATAATATATTATATAAAAGACTTATTTTATAATATAAAAATATATTAGCGTATACTAAACTGAGAAGTAATAAATTATTCTAAAATAAGACGTTTATTATTAAGGTGAGAACTAAACAATAGCAAAATTAAGTTAAAATAATAACTTATATATACAACACTAGTTTATATATAAAATACTAGTTTGTACATAAAACACTAGTTTGCTTATATAGCATTAAACTAACTACCTAGAGGTAGTATAACAAAGGCTTTCATCTTAAATAATATAATAAAAATAGCATAGCCCCCTACTTAGTAGTCTTAGCGTAGGGCTACTCCTATAAGCAAAATTTTTACAAAGAGGCCACTTAAAACTTTAGAAGAGAGATATAATAGCTTTAGAGCTGCCACGCTATAGTTATTATTCTTTCTTTACTATCTTAAGTTATAAACTACTATCTAGATTATTGCAAATAATATAAGTTAATATATTAATAGGTACGTACTACTCTATAAGTAGAATAAGAGTAATATATATACTAGATACACTATTACTCTATTACTATATTAAGGTTGTCCTTAATAAATCTTCTAGTATTGTCTCTTTACACCCTACTATCTACCTAGGTATTAATAGCGATCTTACTAACGCTAAGGTACTCACTAACGCTAAAAAGTACACACTAGAGTTCTATATAACTATTACCTAGATAGTAACTACGCTAGAGAGTTTTGTTCTGTCTATAAAATGCTTATCTAGCGCAAGGAGGGAACAGGAATACTTAACTATTTATAAGGCTATCCTTGTCTACTAGTTAGATTAGCAGCTAGTCTAGTTTATTAAGAATAGAATAATTATATTTCTACACTAGTAGACGTAATTACTTCTTAGTAGTAATAGAATCTAGTAAGAAAAATAAAAGGTAAATAATAAAGTCTTTATTAACAAGCTATAAGGTAGTAAGAGTGTCGTATAGATCTGCAAAATCCTCCTAGCTATTATTATTATTACTGTTAAGTTAGCTTATTTAGCGCGCCAGCGTAGATAACTAATAATAGTAGTAGTAATAAGCTAGATATACTATATACGCTATAAGTAAACTTTACGTTAGGGCTAGAAGCTTATAGGGTGTAGGATGCAAGAAAGTTTTAAACTATATTATTACGTTAGCGTGTTTAAGGTTAGTCTTTAATTAGAATTAGGTATAGTACAAATATATACAATAACCTGTAAGATAGTGGCGATTATAGTAATTTATAGTGATATGGGTTAACCATTAGAATAGAGGTGTCTCATTACTATGGAGGACCGAGGGCCTGAAGGTATACGGGTAAGGCTAGGCATAAGGTTATTCCGGCCGAAGTCATATGACTAAGGACTGACTATACAGCCATGCGGCAGTCTTACACACCCCCTTTAGATTGCCAATAGTAGTAATCTAAGAGATACTAGGTTAAAATAGCGTAATAGGCAACAAACAACTCTCCTAACCTTAGTAAGGGGAAGAAAAAGGAGCTATTAGTAGGTTCTTATGTGGGCTGCTTGCCGTAAAAAAATCACCCTAAAACACTGTAATAACAACAGTGTAAGTAAGCTGAAAAGTGTTAGACTAAAGGGGCGCGTAGCTATATGCCTTATTAATAGTGTGAAAACATAGTAATTTTGTGGACTATAAGTGCAAGGACAGGGTGAGATTTATTAGTTACCTGAACCGCCAGAACAGAGTGAGACTAATAGAGGTCACCTGAGCCGTCTATGTGTAGGTTAGCGTCTAAGTGTCCTTAGTATATAGCCTATAATAGTAGATTAGGTCTGTTTTAATATAAAATCACTATAAGAAAGCAGTCTGCCTAGGTACTAGCGTAAACAATCATAACTGTTCTATATAGCTAGGCTAGCAAGTAAGGGCGTACCTTATAGGAGAATCTGGTCTTAAAATAAGAAAGGTAGGTCCTAGTCTAGTACTAAGGTTTGCCTGTGTTTGTTATTAATATAAGCCGTCTTAATTAACTCTAGCGTAAGTAGGCGGAACCACTCTATATAGCTGCGCCAGCACAAGGAGACAGAACTCCTTGCTAATATCTAGACTTATGCCTTAGGTATGCATGTACTAAGGGAACTAATCTATAGGATAGGTAGCTAATCCACCTAGGTATAGACAGTTATTAGCTATTATTAACTTCTTAATAGATAGTGCTCTGCGTTAGACGTTAAAATTCTTCTTGCTAGAGCTGTAATATAACACGTATAAGGTCTTATTACTGTAAAACACAGGGAAAGTAGAGTGCTAGAACAGAGTAGTGCTTAGGGGCAATATTAGACTAGAGGGGCATATGGGCTATGTGCCTTATTATATGTAGAGATAGAGAAGTGTTAGACTAGAGGAGCGCGTAGCTATAGGCCTTATTAACATAGTAAAATACAGTAATTCTAGAGACTATAGGCGCAGGGACAGGGTAAGATTTATAGGTTACCTAAACCGCCAATGTTCTATTATAAGGTCGCAGAGATGAAAGAGCTTAAAGACTCTACTTATTCACCTATAATCTGCTTTAGAATAGCCTTAAGTTGTAAGAGCTTTAACTATTCCTAATACTTCTATTTAGGTAGAAGTTTTATAAGGCTGTTTGCGGGCTAAGAGTTAGTTTTAATATAAGCGAGAGTAACAGTTCCTTGTAGTGCCTATTCCTATAACTAATAGTAGTGTATATCCACGTGTTAAAGGGTTGTCTTTAGCTAAAAGGACTTTATAACTAGTAGACGAATTGTCTATTTATTGTTACAGTATATAGAGGGTTGTTCCTTAAAGTCTAGATAGAGATTATTAAAGATTCTAGACCACTAGTAGTACTTAGTATACCCTATAGAGAGTGAGATAAGTTTAGCTTTAGTAGTTAACTTAACAATCCAGCGTTGGAACGTTGCTTTCTAGTCAATTGGACCGCTAAATAGGAAGAAGATATAGCCTTGTAAGGACTTGCGGGTTACCTTATAATTAGCGTAAGACGCGTTAGTTGCGCTATAGAAGTTAGTCTCTTTAGTATTTTTTTAATAGAGATGCGGAGTAGTGTAGTCTATAGAGTAGTGTAGTGCTAGGTCCTAGAAGTAATATAGGTATGCAAGGCACTAATATGCAGCTAATAAGTGTTTAGGGCCAGGGTTAGTAAGGAATTTAGCCAATTTTAAATAAGCTTTGGCGATATCTGGACGTGTAGCACCGGCGGCGTAGCCAATAGATCCAACTATCTGGGAGTAATAATAAGATGCGTCCTTGTTCTTAGACTCTATTAATAGTATAAGCTTCTCGAAAGGTAGTAGTAGTAAAGTAGGTGCCTTAGTCTAGGACAACTTTTAAGGTGCTAGGTATTTAGCGTAGATTTTCTAGATATAGTCACGTTGTAATAACTAAAGATAACTATTATTACAGTCTCTGTGTGTGGTAATACTGTAGAAAGTAGAGTTCTCTTAGCCTTGCAAGTTAGTAATTTTATACTGTTTAACAAGCTTACGTTTAAAGGCGTTAAGGAAGGATAAATAACCTAAAAGGGCTATAGTAATAATGTCGTCTATATAAAAGAAGACAATAATGCGATCGTCTCTCTATAGATAGGGTGCGTTAAGTGCTAGTAATAGACTAAAGCTCTTAAGTGTAGTTATAAAGTCTTTATACTAGAGTAGTAGTAACGTCTTAAGGCTATAAAGGGCGCGATAAAGTTGCTAGTAGTGCCCGCTATTATAGAAACCTTCTAGTTAAAAGGTGTAAATAGGTTCGGGGAGTTTAGCGTTAGTAAAAGCATTAATAGCGTTATATTAATGTATATCTATATTAAAGTAGGCGGCAATTGCTATAAGAGCGCGGAATATTCGTATAGTAAGAGTAGCAGCATAGGTGTTACCCACAACAGTCTATAAGTCTTCTCTTATAATAATCCTTACTTTAAACTTAGCTAGATAGCCTTAATTAAATTTGTATATAAAGACCTATATAAGTGGCAAGACTTTAGTATTTAAAGGGAGCTCTAAGAGCGAAATCTTAGAGTATATCTCCTTTCTAGCGATAGTATTTAGTTTCTTCTTCGCAGCTGCTGCTATAAAGCCTTCTCTAAACTACGTAGGGAGTTTTAGGACATTATTCCAAAATTAAGGCAGGGGCGGAAGCTGGTCTCTATATAGACTTGCTATAATAGTGCGATTAATTAGGGCACTTTGTCTAGTAGTAAGGCTAACGCAAACGTGTTCTAATAAGTCTAGATAGCGTTAGCAGTAGAATTTCGTGTACATTTAGGCAACACGTTAGTAGTTTAGAGATAGGTATTAGTCCTATATCGCTTTCTTTGCGCAGGAGGTCCTATTAATATAGGTGTAGGGGACGCAGAGGACTAAGAGGCGTCGGCGGGCGGGGTGTAGCTAGTACTGACGTTGGCGGCGCGGAGGTCTAATTAACCATAGAAACTAGTGAAGCGTATGCATCTCTGCCACAGTGTACATTATGAGCTTGGCCTAATTTCTCGCCTGCGAGTAGGATTTTAGTAGGAAGGATAGACAGCTTAGCGTCTTTATATACTTCCTTATTAGAATCTTCCTACTTACTTTCTAATTCTTTAACCTTAATATTATTAATGGCTTAATCTAACTAAATACTAAGTAGGCTCTTTTTATTAGTGGACCTAAAGAATAGTTCTTTATTAAAGGTAACATCCCTTGTTCGAATGACCTTGCCTCTGTGTCCGCGGAATACAGCTTTTAGTACCCATATATAGTAGATATTACGTAAGTCTACGCCTACTAAGTAACTAATAAGCGCCCTTAGAGAAAGCTTATCTATTTGGGAAATCTTCTTATAAAGGTAGTACTGTGTCCGTGCACTCAACGCCCGGATTCAGTCAACGCCCCGCTGAACACCATAGCAGCTTAACTAAAATAAGGCTGCAGAGCTACACAAAATCGCTATTATTACGAGATTTTGTAGTAGAGTACTATTTTGATGCTTGCGATTCACTTGTGCTACTTATATTTACTTAGAAGCTTAACGTTGTGGCTGTGCCGCGTGGTCTTAGGTGGAGCTGCTAATGTGGCACCTGAAGCCTTTTAAGTAGTTATAGTATTAATTACGCGTTTCTAACGCTTGTTGCTTTGTATAGATGGCTGCGAGGCCTTTCTTTTACCCTTTTAGGTAGATTGTAGAGCTTTTGTATTGTCGCGAGCTTCTTTCTGGCGAGCACGCTCTACTGCCTTCTTAGCCTTCTCCTTCTCCTTAGCTACCTTAGCTGCCTCCCTCGCCACACGCTTCTCCTCTGCAATTTTCTCCTTGCATAGCTTAGCTGCCTTCTTTAACTCAGCCTTTTAGCTTTTTGAAGCTTCTGCTCCTTCTCCTCTTGTTCCTTTACAGACTGACGTACGCGAGCCTCCCTAACCTTCCTTGGTGACCAGAAAACCGCCCCCCTATAGTACTCTTGACGTTGTTGCAGATCTAGAGGTTTTCCCTTCTTCTTGTGCTTTTTTCGTAGTAAGAGCCTCTCTTAACCCAGCAATCTTATGGTGAAGTAACTTATTTTGAACTAAGATGTGGTGGAGTGAGCGGCTAAGCTTCTGCGCGTCCTTACTACTCTGATCTTTCTACTGCGGATCGTACAAGGGCGGTCTAGTTTACGCTAGTTAGATCCGCTGAGTACTGACGTAGAGCTCTCTCGCGATTCCTGCTTATCTAGGGTAGTGTTGGTGAACCTTTTGAGTATAACCTCTGGGTTGAATGGTGATATGCCTGTTGCTTTAAAAGACTTAAGTATTGTCTCCTCCTTAAAAGAGCTTGTCCAGGCCTCCTAGAATAGAGGGAAGAAGTCCCCTTTCTTAATAGGGAGGAGTCCCTGGCTCTGGTGGAGGTGATCTGATAGCTCCTTTGAGTACGCAGTTGATAGAGGCTTAAATAGAACCACATCAAGTGGCTGAAGCGTGTGGGTTGAATGAGGGGGGAAGATAGCTAGGAGTATTCTGTTACGGTCGCAATAGTCGATAAAATCCATAGTAACGTGAGATCTATAGCCATTAAGGATAAGTAACTAGTAAAACTATTAAGCTTTTGCCTTAGTGTAGCGATTAAACACCTATTTAAGCTAGGCAAGGCCAATATTGTTATTTGTCTAGCCTAAAGGCGACAAGGAAATGTGTACTAAGTGCTCTCCTGCCTTAATATCCTCTACCTAGCTTGATTGTATAGCCTTGTTAGTAGCCTAATAGATAAGGCTTAGCGGCAAGGCTAATCCATCAGCGCAAACACACGCTAGGAGGGTAATCTATTTATAAGAGCTATCTTAGAGAGATGCTATAACCTCCTTATTCTCCCACATTCGTCTGCTAAACACTTGTTTTAATCGGCTAGTGATACTAATTAAGAAGCCTTTTTCATCCATATTATATGTGTGACGAGGCTCGATGTCATATTCCTTAATTTTGGCACCCAGGAGATCAAAATACAGGCTGTATTTATCCCCTAAGTCGGCTTGGTGGCGATTGCTGTCCATACCAGCTGCCCATCAAGAGATCAGATGGATGTTGTGTCGGTTGATGAAGCGAGTAACCCAGCTCTCGCTCACTGGCTCCTTGGCTATTGTTAACGCGCGAAATTTCGTATTATCTCTCTTGTGGGTGGCAAGTGACGCACTATAAGCCCTTCAATGTATTGTACAAGCTCCTGCTCTTGTTGGGGACTGAGTTTCCGTCGGTTAAACCCCGCAGTTGCACGCGTCGTTTGAATCGCTTGGTGCCTTCGCGACAGCGTACTTCGATCAACGCCATACTTGCTAGCGATCAACGCCATACTTGCTAGCGATCTTAGTATAAGAGAAAGATTCTTCTGACCTTAGCGATTCTATTTCTTTAATTGCAGCCTCAATTGAGCTCATATTGGTGGCGTTATGGCGTGTTGAAATTTGGGGTGGTTTGCGTTCAGCGGGGCGTTGACTGAATCCGGGCGTTGAGTGCACGGACACAGTATACTCTATATCTATAGATGCGTAGATAAGCGATAGACGGCGGTTTGCCGTGTGCAGCCTTAAACAGTATGGTCTAGTTTAATAATTTAATAGAAGTCTAATTAAGTAGATATGCCGCATAGACGTATATATCTCTTCGCACAGGTAAAGTGGAAGGTTAGACGTAGTCCTAAGTGATCGAGACATAGTAATTAGCATCTTTCCTAACTATTCTGCATAGCCTAATTATTCTGTAGTGTTAGGGGACTAGAGCTATATAGTAATGCCTTATTATTTGTAGTGCTTAACTACACTAAGGTTATTCTAAAACCTATAAGCTCTCTCTCTGTCTATTAGTACAAACACTAGGCTGGCATTATAGCGGCGTTTAATATGTCTATCTATAAGTTTAAAGACTCTATCCAGGACATCTATAGATCGATCGGGTATGCTATATACCATATGCGTCTTAGAGACAAGACAGTAACTATAGAAAATGTACTAGTTGCCCACAAGAGATTTAGTATTAAGTGCGATAATATTAATAGTAATAGCTTTAAATACACACGCGTAGGTTAGCGCTCTCTATTAGATCTCTGTAAGATAATCTGTAAAGCCTTGTTAACTCTGCATTGTTCGCATTCTTGTGTACTAGGGGGGGGAGGAGATATGAGCGGAGCTATGCTAGCAACGTTATGACTTAGTTTCTCTATTAACTTAGCTCTAGCATAGCCTATTAAGACGTGTGCATAAAGACCAGATAATATATATAGTTAGGTAGTAGTGCTATAGAGGGTTGCTTATAGCTCCTTTTGTTAGCAAGCGCTAGAAAAGGTCTGTTAGTGTTGTCCTTTAGTGGTGCTGGGGGAGACTGTCGGTTCACTAGAACATAGTGGCCGCCTATAGGCTTAACTATTGCCTAGATAGGATTCTTAGTGCTATCCTTTGTATATAGGCATTCACGCCCTAAGTTAAAGTAGATATCTTTTCCTCTAAGCCTTAAGAGCGATACTAGTAAGGTGATAAAACCTAGATATAAGGCAATATTCCTTAGTATAGTCCTTATAGGTCTACCTTATGTCTGAATTTTAATATCGCATTTACCCCATGCGGCAATTTCCACTAAGTCTTCTCTACAACTAATTCTTTCGTCTAGTATTGTAGGACAAATCTATATAAACTTGTTAGGCTTATTATAGATGTGTATATCTAAACTATAATTAAGGATCTAAGAGTAATAGAGTACTAAGGTCAGACGTCGCTTATTACTTATTATAAGGTATTTCGTTACATGTGCCTATTTATATTCTCTATTAGAGGCTTAGTCGCTAGCGTCTATATAACCTATAGGTGTAACGCGATCTTGCTTTGCCTTTTCTCTTATTTATATTTTATTAAGCAGCTTAGCCTGTTTAGTAACCTTACTATATTTTTAAATAGCTTTAACGCAAGCTAGGTTAATTTTAAACCTAGTTTCTTACAGCTAGGTGCAGATGTATAGACAAGCTCCCTATTATAGGTTACCTAGGTGGGCGTCGCCTTTACCACAAGGATAAGGCTTTCTTTGCGAACTACTAGCAATCTTAGTGTTAGTGCGCTTTCTATTGTTCTAAAGTCCTTCTATATCATTTAAAGGCGTTAAGCTATAGCTCTAATTTCTCGCATCTATATAGTAAGGACACTGTGCTCTAT
Source organism: Laburnicola sp. JP-R-44 (assembly GCA_009805535.1). Taxonomy (NCBI): domain Eukaryota; kingdom Fungi; phylum Ascomycota; class Dothideomycetes; order Pleosporales; family Didymosphaeriaceae; genus Laburnicola; species Laburnicola sp. JP-R-44. The sequence continues at coordinate 1,643,587 of SELF01000019.1, read as the reverse complement.
TAAGCGCGGTATAGGCGGTGCCTCGTATATTGCCCTTGTTTAAGCTATGTAGGTACAGCGTCGTTTAGTAGTGTTAAATAAGCGCCGTAATAGATACCTTGTCGGGTATACTTAGTAGTGGTGCAGGGACTGTAATAAGTTATTCTAGTGTGTAACAACAACGCCTGCGCGATTAATAACAGCTAGTATAGTGTAGACTATTAAAGCTAGTAGGGTAAGTTCTGCGTTAACATATGCTAAATAGGCCTTATAGACTTTCTTATTTATTATTGCTGCAAACCCTAAATTAATAGCGTGAAAGACCTTAAGAAGATTAAGCTAGGGAGCAAAAACCCTAGACAGCTAGAACCTTTAGTTTAATGGCCTTGTTAAGATAAATTTAGAAGTCGTTTATCTAGTCCTTAATTAACTAGCGACTAGGCGTGCACTTCTTCGCCTTATTATATTAATAGTCTGCTTCTTCTTATTTTTTATAACTATTAGTTTTAAGTAGTTCTTATAAAGGAACCTAATTTATTCTGCGATAGTATAGTTAGTAGACATAGAAATTAGTATATTGTTCCTTACTATACTTGTAATGTGGGCTTTTAAGCTTACTTAGCGATTTCTCGCGTTCTTGTTTACGCTTGTATTTCTCTTTCTATACTGCAATATTAAGGTTTTTATTAGGGGTTAGATTTAACGTCTTCTAGCACTGCAAGATTTATAGCCTCTAGGTTAACATATTTTAGAACGTGTAGTGTGCGCGCGGTATGCTTTAAAAACTATATACTATAGTTTAAAGTTGTCTATCCCTTTTAGTATAACTTTCTCGTCCTTTAGCGTTGCCATTATAACGCGTTTACAATAACTTTTCGCGTATTTAGCCACTAGTGTGGGCTTTTTGTTGTAGTTTAGAGCCTTATAGTGTTTTTACAGTAATTTACAGTAACTATAATAGTGGTTTTTGCAATAACTTTTCTTATTGTTATTATAAAAACTCTGCTCTAGTCTATGCGAGCGATAATATGGCCGCAGGACTAATTAGTAAGGAGTTTTAGAGGGTGCGCAATAAGCGTCGTGCTAGGCTCATAACTATAAGATAGTGGCGATCACAGTAATTTATAGTGATATAGGTTAACCATTAGAATAGAGGTGTCTTATTACTATGAAGGACCGAGGGCCTGAAGGTGTACGGGTGAGGCTAGGCATAAGGTTATTCCGGCCGAAGTCATGTGACTAAGGACCGACCGACCATACAGCCCATGCGGCAGTCTTACATAACCTTCTATCCTAACCTACTTTAACCTTAAACTAAAAAAAGGTTAGAAAAGATATTTAGCAAGCTAATAGTTTGTATATAAAAAATACTAGCTTCTATATAAAATACTAGCTTGTATATAAATACTAGCTTATATATATAATACTAGCTTGTATATATAATACTATTATATATAAAATATTAGTATAAAATAATAGTTTAAATATTAGTTTTAAAACACAAGCACACACATAAAAGTTAAAGACATAATTAAACTATATAAAGCTAAGTATTCGTTAGTCTAAATTATTTTGTCTATAGATTACTAGGTAGCCAGTTTATTAAAATTAATTAACTAGTTTTAACACTACTAACTTAATTACCTTTTTATCTATTTATCCACTTTTTATAAAGAGCCTATTAGCTCTATATACTTTTTAAGCACTAGACAAAGTGCTTAAAAATTAGTTTAGGCAGTAGTATTTCTATTAGTATAAGCCTACTTAAGTATAAGTATAAATAGCTAATCTTTATCTTAACTAAAGTAGAATTTATACCTATAGCTATTAAGTATATTCTTTAAAAAGGAATTAAGTAGTAGGGTAGAATAAGCAAGAATTTAAAGTAAATCCTAGGGGCTATATTAAATATCTAGTTAGTTATAGAATATTAAATTTCTATAGGATATAGATCCTAGTACGTAATAAGGGAATTACTATATACAATATTATATTAGATAAATTATTATCTATAATAAGGGTAAAGCTAATTAAGGTATATTCTATAAAGAAGTAGTAAAGATTATTAAAGTCCTATATAAGGGAAAAATTAATAATTTAGAAAAAAAGTTAGTAAATATTCTTAATCTCCTTACTATACTAAATAAGTAAGTAAGTACTAAGCAAGCAGAGAATAGTATTTTATATCTAGCAATCTAAGAGCTTAGCTAGCTAGGCTAGTAATTAAGTAGCTAATAGGACTAATATACAGGTAGCGAGCTTAGCTAGTAAGTAGTTATAAAATTATATAGTTTAAAGTAAGTATACAAGACTTATAATCTCTAAAAAGATATTAAAGCTAGGTAATCTAGGGTATATTAAGTTAAAAAATTATAAGGAGACTAATAGCTACTAGAATATACACTAATTTAGATAAGCTAGCCTATTAAATTCTAGAAAAAGTATTTTCTCTAAAGTGTAAAGACTAAGAGCTTTATAGCTGCCTTTTAATCTAGCCTTAGAAGCTTAACTACGCTAAAGGAAGTAGATAACCTATTAATAAGCTAAAGGTAAAAGTTAGATTAAGCACTTATAAGATTAAGTAAAAGACTCTAAGATAATAATATAAATACACGCGTTTAGGAGTATTTGCCTTTTTAATAATAAAAATATTATAATTAATATAATAATAGTACTAATAAAAATATTATAATTAATATAATAATAGTACTAATTATCTAAGGGATAGGTTAGGCATATATACACTAATCGCTAGGTATATAATAAATCATCTTTAAAATAACTTTCTATTTATATATATTTTAGGAGTATAAGAAGCCTAAAATAAGCACTAAAAGTACACTATAATAAATTCTATAGTTGCTATAGTAATGCTTAAAAGAATGCTACTAGTGTTACCTTTTATTTATTTATATAGAGATAAGCTACTAAAGCTACCTACCTTATAAAAACACTTTACTAAATATCTACATAGAAAGCACTTTACGCAAGCCTTTTATATTAAAATTAGTACGCTGAAAAAGAAAGAAGAAACCTAAAGAGTAATTTATAAAGTGTAAGCTATTAGATAACTACTCCTATTAAAGTAGGTTTAGACCTATAAGTTTAATTAAAATAAGTACTCTCTAAAGTATAAGAATTAAATTATTATAAAAAGTAATCTCTAGAATAAGGATTTGCTATAGTTAACCTACGCAGCAATACTTATAGTATAGTTATTTAGAACTCTAGTTTTTTTTTTTGCGACTAAGGGGTTTCTAATAAAAAATATTGCAATAATAGCAGATATTCCTCCTACTATTGTATACACAGAAAAGCGTTTTAAGGTATAAAAAAAAGGGGTTAGCGCGCCTACTTTAACTAAAAGAAAATACACATGCAAAAACCATAGGTAAGATTTAGAACTATAATAGCAATTATAGTAGAAAACAATCTAGAGATATTTTAATATAATATAGTAGAAGCGTTTAGTAGCGGATTTTTATACTTTGTGCGTAGGTAGCCGCGTTACGTTATTATTATTAACTTTGGTACCCGTGGACTATAGTACAGCTCGTAATTAACTCTATTAGAAGAGGCTAGCTAATTTGCACATACTTATAAATAGTGTTTTTAAATAGTTACTAAACTAGTCTTATTACTTTACTCTAATTTATAGCGCGTTTTTTAAGTATACCTATAGCTCTCTCTTATAGCATTATACTATGTACAGAACGTGCGCGAAGTATTCTTTATAATAGTAGAAGCGTTCTTAAACACTTATATTATAGCTAAAAACCTAGTTATTTATAAGCTTCTAAATAGGTTTAAGCAATATAGCAAGTGCGTATTACTTAATTAAGCTCTATATAAATTAAGAGACTTAACACTACACTTGTATAAGAAGTTCTTAGAATTGCTAAGATCTATAGAACTTATTATAGCAAAAGAAGAATCTTATTTATTTACAAGTAAAGATTATAGAACCTTAATACTCTTCTATCTTTTTTTTGTAATTATCTTTTTTACGCTCTGTTTAATTATTAAGTAGGGGGCTCTGCTTTTTTTATTATGTTATTTAAGATAAAAGCCTTTATTATCCCACCCCTCGGTAGATAAATTAATACCACATACTCTTTTATATTAATAATATACTTCTAATCTTTTATAAAGCTTATAAAGTAGAGATATAAAAGCTCTAAAGTTATGTTAAAATAAAATATAAGAATAAAAACTACAAAGTAGTTAAATAGTTTTAAGTTACTTAGATTATCTTTTTTAAACTATACTACTTTTAAGTAGTTTAAGATTATAGAAATAGAATAATTACGCTTATTTATAAATATATATATTAATAATATTATAAGAAAGTTCAATCTTAAAGATAGTAAAAGCTTTCCTATAACGCCTCTTCTATTAGAAGAGCTTATAAAAATAATACTAGAGAAGCAACTAAGTAGGATATTAAGAACTACTAGAAATACGTTAGCTTAATACTCTATATTAATTATACTTAGGCCTAATATTACGTGTACTATTTTAAAGCTCTTACACTTTCTAATAAATTTAAGTAAATAATACTTTATTATAGTTAATTAAGTAATTACATTAAATATCTTTATTATGTAAAGATTTCTAACTAAGGTTAAGTTCGCACTATATATAGAGAGGAGTAAAATAGAAGGCACTAAAATCTAGTACCTAGCATATAGTAGTAGTAATAAAATATACACAAAATAATAATAATTTTATTATTAACTTTCTTTATAGTAGTATTATTAATAATAGTTAATATTATAATTATTATTATTATTATTATTGCAGCAAAAAATATCGTCGAAGAAATCATCGATTACGTAACACGGTGGTCGGTCAAACAGCCGGGCCCGGAATCACGTGACATTACGGATTAATCCCGGGGGAGAATTAAGTAATTATATATCTTTAAAGAACACACTAGTAGTCTATTTAGTATAGCTAATATAATAAATCTAATCTTATAATCTACGGTAATATGTTATTTATAAATAATTTAATACCTTTTTACGCTCTTTTTTAATTACTTAGTAGGGGGCTCTACTTATTTTATTATATTATTTAAGATAAAAGCCTTTATTGTTCTATCCCTAGGTAGATAATTTAATAACACACATAAATAATTTAAAAACTTAGAAATAATTTTATAGCTATATAGTTATACTCTATAGTAAAGTAATACTCTAAAATACTACTTATTAGAGCATAGCTATAATCTTTACTACTAAGGCTAAGCTACTTATACTTAAGTATATAAGTAAAAAAAAGTAATAGTACTGAAGTAGTTCTTTAAGGAACTTAAGCTTAATTTAAAATGTATATAGAATATTTTCTATAATAATTAACAAATAATTTAACTAGTTCTTAGAAAACATTAGCGCATAAATACTTGCCTCCGCTACATTAATATCTAAAATATATAGCTATATTAAGACTATACAAAAGGATTATTTAAGATTACTTATCTACAGATAAGCAATGTACTACTAGTAGATAGACTTATAAAAGCGCTTACTTAATAGTAGTTTACTTACTTTAAAAAGCTTTTAAATTTTAAGAATATAAGTAGACTTATTATAAAAGAAGTATAAGTTACAAATTAATTATAAATTTAAGCTCTAAAAAGCTACTACCTATTTAGTAGACTTATATAAATAAGATTGTAATATAAAACTTAATAAGCGCAGACTAACGTCTATCTAATATATATAATCTAAAGTAGATTTAGCTAATTATATTTTTAAATAAATACTAAATAGCTTATTAAGAAACTTGTGCTGGTTTATTATTATAATAGTTTAATAAGTATATAAAATATTATAAGTAGACTTATAACACTCTAGGCTAGGTTTCTCTTAATTAGTCTAGCTATAGTAGAGAGCACTCTTTAGGTCTATTATTTCCTTTAGTAAAATATAAGGAGATAATCCTCTCTCTAAATTAACGTTATTATTACTAAAGAGGTTAGCGTCCTTAGCCTAAAATTAGGGCTACTTAATAGATAGTGCAATATTTGTAAGTAGCTTATTAGCTAGATTAGAGCTAGCAGCTAAAGGCCCTAAATGATTAGCACTCTACTAAAGAAAGTTTTATAGTAGGGATAAGGAGACTTATAAGTAGTTTAAACACCCTATCTACTACTCTAGTAAGTGAAACTAGTAGTCCTAGAGCAATTATAAGGACTAAGCAGTTAATTACTAATTATTAAAGCACGCTAAGTTAAATAATCCTTAGGATTTATACTATATTAGCTAAATAGATCTCTAAAATTATATAGCTTTTAAAATTATTATTAATTATTAAAAGAAGCATAATACTTAAGTTGTACTTAAAGATTATTAATAAAAGCACTAGTATGAGCTAACTAAGATAAACCTTAATTAGAAATAATTAGACAACAACCCTAAATCCTTTTAAATAATTAACGTTAAGGATTAAGAATTAGCAATAATGTCTCTTTGTAAATAAGTAATAGAGTTAACTAAATCTACAACTGTCTACTAAAAGGGTGTATCTGACTTTTAATTAAATTAAGTAGTTAATATACTAGCCTATCTAGTTACGTCTAAGACGTGCACTATAATATCCTTTAAAAGCAATAGCTATATAGCCTTAATTAAAGTATATTAAGCTTTACTTAAAAGAGTGCAATAATTAATTTTAGCTAGAGTATTAGACTTACGCTTTAAGGAGTTATTAGCTATTTAAGTAATCTATTTCTTTAATAACTAAGACTAAGCAATCTTATATAGAGTATAAATAAGTAGATAAAATAGATTATAAACGCTAGTAACCTAAGCAGACTGCTGCGCATTAATTATAGCTGTAAGAAACACTTATATATTAATTAAAAGGTTAGTTAATTAACTAATTTGCAATTATATAACCTTATAGTGCACCTAAACTAGTCTAAATAGCACTATACTAAAGAGATCCTAACTGTATAAAGCGTAATTAAGTGTTAATATAGAATAATTTATATTATAGAATAAAAGTGCTTAATTAGATAGACTTATTTAAGTAAGATTAATCTAACTTATAGGGGTATCCTTAACTAGTATAATAGTGCTATAATCTCCTAAAGGAGATTAGTACTCGCTATTCTTTCTTAAGAAGAAATTATAACATAAGCAGCAGTACTTTTCTTTATATTTTTTTACTTAAGTATATTTTAAGCAATCTTTAAAACGCTCTATAAAATTAGGGTAAGAAGATTAGTACTACTTAAACTAATAAATAATTAGAAGAGTAGTAGTGTAAATAATTATATACTAAATTATTAATTACTTAATACTAACTAAACTAGCGTATTTTTTTAAGCTTTTTAGGTCTAGAGAGTGTTAGTATAGAAGAATTACTAAACAGGATTAGGATTTATATAAAGCCTTATACATATAACTAAATATATAATAATAATAATAATAATAATAATAATAATAAGTATTTAAGTATTTACTTAATACATGTTAAAAATACCTACTATCTAAGCTACTAGAAAGACTAGATCTAAAGTATTTAATATATAATTGCCTACACTTAGGGCTATATATATTTAAGTAGAAGCTAAACTAAGCTTGTCTTTCTTACTTTTTTTATTTATAGAAGTTTTAGAACTAATTAGAAACTTAGCTTTACTTAAAGGTTTAGCTATAAAGGTAACTTAATTATTATTATTTAACTTTAGAGCTTTCTTACAAAATTAGGTAGTTTCCTTAATAGGCTTAAATTACTTAAGCGTTATAGCTTAAGCGTATTTCTATTTTATTCCCTTCTTTTTAGTTATTATATATATACTTAGAGGATTAGTAGAGCCCTTACTAGAAGCCTAATTTAATAGGCAACTAAAGCAGCTGTAAAGAATTAATAGTCAGAGTTAAGATAATAGTTAATTAAACTCTATAGGTAAGACTACTGCGTGGGAATTCTAGTAATTACTCACGCCCACTATATAGTGGGCACACAGTGGGCGCTAGGTGCTAGGCCTAGTTGGGGCTAGTGCTAGAGATAAGTCGTTATCTCCGGCCTGCCTTAGGACCGCGGCACCTCTGGGCATTAATCTATTACACTACCTTCCCCCTCTAAAAAGAGTAGTTCTATTGCTCTTATGACTGTACAATTCTTACCTAATGTCTCTAGTATTCTAGGTATTAAATCGTCACCTTATTCCTAGGTTTCTAATGGGTTTTTTACCTATGGTAGAACCTATTATCTATTAGGCATATCGCTGTAATCGTATGCAAAGAATTGCTAATAGTGCTATAGTGTTTTAAATTGTGGAAGCAGAGAGAATTAACTAGGTAGGGTTGTTAAGAATAACGTCTTATACGTTATATAATAGAAATTATAAACTATAGCTTATAAAATATAACTTTTATAAACCTTACCTCTAGGTAGTAATAATATTAACGTGTGCGTATATAGTAAGGTACTATTATTAAGTATAATTATTATTACTAGGCGCAATTACTATTATTAGGCTTAATCTTATAGTCTTTAATATATAGGCAACCTCTAGTATATAAGTAATTTCTAATATATAGGTACTTACTATTATACACACGCGCTAACGTTCTAGGCCATATTACTTAAGGGCGTAACTATTACGTAATAAATAATGTTTGTTAGTAATATAGGTAGTAGAGATACTCTTCCTACTTACTATAACTTATATTTATAGGGAAGGACGTAAGAGCTTACTATATATACGTTTACTTTATTATTAGAGTTAGTAGTTTGCTTATTTTTAATAATAATATATTCTATTTATCTATTAGTATAGTAAACTTCTTATGTATAGGAAGGAATAGGTAACTCTGGTGCTAATTATAGACTAGGTTCGGCGAGCTAATAACATTTATATATGGCTTCTATAATAGGTTATTTGGTTCTAATAAGTAGTTCATCTATCGCACTTTATATTAAAGTAGGCCCTTTTTTATAGTAGTAGTAGGTCTTTTAATCTAATTAAGTTAAGTTAAGTATCTAGGATTACTTTAACTTTATAGTTTAGGTTATCTTGTATATTAGGGTTAGCAATCTCTATAGGCCCTTTAGGCACTAGAGTCTAACTAAGCATTAGCGGCTTATGTAAGTGTAATAGCTAAGAGTAAAAGACGTTGTAAATACAAATTTCTAGCGGGAGGTCTACTTAGTAAGCTATATTATTAATAGACTTAGTGATTATAAAGGGCCTACGGTTTTTATAGTCTAATAACTAACTAGGCTAGGTAGTACACACATAATAAAAGTTAATTATTACCTAATTATCTACTTTAAACACTATAGAGGGTTAGCGTTCTTTATTTGTGTACTCTGCCTATATTTAGTCTATAACTATTTAAGACTCTTATAGAGATTATTACGTAATTAGTTAAGGTGCTTAGTAAAGCGATTATTAGTATGTATATGATTGGCTTTAGTAGGGCGCGGTAAGCGTCTCTGGTTAATTAGTAGTAGGGGCTCTAAACCTAAATATGGTTTATAGCCTTTGGTGGCGTAAAAGAGTGTAACGCTAGTGCTGGCACTTATTAATAAGTTGGCTATAAATTCTGCTATAGGTAGTAGGGTTACCTGGTTATTTTATTTATAGTTAATAAACGCGCGTAAGTACTGTTTTAAGAAGGCATTAGCATTCTCTATCTATTTATTAGTTTTGGAATAATAGGACGTTAATAGTTTAGGCTTAATACTAACGTATTAATATAATTATTCTATAAATAAGATGTGAATTACGCTCCTCTATTTAATACGATGTTTTTTAAGTAGCCTTCTTTGTGCTATATAATTTTAATAAAGGCCTATACTAAAGTATTAATATGTAAGTCTGTAACTAGTATAAATTTTCGCTTCTTCCTAAGTTAGTTAAGTACTACTAAGATGTGTTAGTATATATAGTTATTAATTATGCAAGGAGAAAGATTAGTAATATAATATATTAAACTAGATGTCTAATACCTCTTAGGTATAGGCAGCGAATAGAGTAAGCCTTATTTTCTATTATAGTAAGTCTTTATGCGTCTGTAGAGCAGGCAGGCTTTAATATACTATGCGATATTGCTTATTATGTTTGGCCAAAAGTACTAACTCGTTACTTTTGTGTAGCTCTTATACTTTTCTTTATATCCTCCGCATAGCGACTTATGGACCTAATTAATTATCTAGGCTTAAAGGTTTGCAATATTAGGGACGTATACTTTGCCTTAGACATATAGTAGTCTACTATATAGCTAATAGTCGCTTAGCTCCAATCTTATTTCTCTATAGATAAGTTTGTATAGTATTCTCTATTTTCTATCCTTTAGAGTTATTATAATTGTTATTAAGTCTTTGTCTTATAGGTAGGCTACGCGGATTTCGTTTATTAGTTCTGTTATGCTTAACGTCTTAGCTAGTAGTTATTTATTCGACTATATAGTAGGCATATTAAATTTAGAGGGCTGCGTTGCAGGCGCGATAGGTGCGTCTAGCTTAGAGGATTATACTGTAGGTGTGGTAGGTGCGTTAGGTTTAATAAGTCGCTTAGTAGGCGGGTTAAGTTTAATAGAATTTTTATATAGATTATTATTATAGTTGTGTGTTAGGCTATTAGGCGTTGGCAATAATAAGTTTCTATTAGAGAAACTTTCTTCCCCTTCTAGTACACATAAAGTTAACCTATTAAGTGTAACTTTCTTAGTAATATTAGTTCTTTTACTATTGTTATATATATTACGTGTAATATTTATAATATCTTATATAGAACTAAGCGTAGTAATCTATACTAGATAAATAGTATATTGTGCACTAGCGTTCTATTTACTTATTATATAGGCTACCTAGAGTTTTAGGTTAACCTAATATAATTTAATAATAACTTGCTATTAGTGCTATTATTAGGCGTTCTTAACATCTTATAGCAGGTTATTAGAGCGACGTGTTAGCGCGTTTGGCTTTGTGCCTTAACTTAAGGATAATACGTAATTTTAAAATTAAACTTAAATAAGAACTTAGCCTATTTAGCCTATTAACAGTTTAAGCGTTTGTTTATTATAAACGTCTATAAGGCTTAATAATTCAATAGGACCTTAATTAGGTTATTAGTACCTGCGTGTTTAAATCGCCATTCCTTAAAGGTCAAGACAATTGCTAGGAGTTATCTTATATAACAGGAAAGCAACTGGCTATAATATCCTATTATGCATCTGAGATAATACTGCAGCGTAGACGAAGTCAAAGATGTTGGTTTCTAACTAAGTTTTTAAGTTAGAATTAAAATAAGCGAGGATATGACTGTTAGTGTTACAAAATATTTTTTTTAATTTATTAAACATAAGTAGCACCTTTAAGTTAGGCTACAAAGGAAACTTCTTATAAGCGCTATTTTTTATAAGTTTTATAAGTGGTTTTACTAGGTGTGAAAATCTAGCTATAAACTATCTATAAAAATTAGCAAATCCTAGAAAGGCCTAATTGTTCTTAACGCACTTTAGAGTTGGCTAGTTAGCAACTATCTATACTTTCTTAGGGTCTATCTTAATCCTGTCTGTAGTAAGAATAAGCCCTAGGTATTTAATACATTTAATCTTCTATTTGCACTTTGTAGAGTCTAGATAAAGGCTAGCGTCTTTAAATTTAGTTAGAACTTATCGAACGTGACGCTTATAATTCTCTTTGTGCTTAGAGTAGATAAGAGATATATTATCTAGGTACGCGGTATAGAAGTTATTAAGATACTCTTAAAGCGTTTTATTGATAAAGGTCTAAAAAGTCCCAGGCGTATTATATAGGCTAAAGGACATTACAATATACTTATATAATCTATAGTAGTAGGTTATAAATATAGTCTTTTCTTTATTGCCTTCTTTAATACAAACTATGTTAAAAGCTATAACAATATTAATAAGAAATATAATTAAAATTTAGGCCATTCTAGTAAGGGTCTCCTTAATAGATAGTAGGGCGTTCTAATTCTTCTTTGTAATAGCGTTAAGTTGCTAATAATTTACACAGATTTAGAGACCCCTACTAGGCTTTCTAACCACTTGTACTAGAGCTGCCTATAGTAATATGCTAGGGCGGATAAAACTCTTACCTAGTATCTTATTAATATATTTCTTAACCGCCTTAGTCTCTATACGTGTAAGTCTATAAATCTTTGGCCATAAAATAGGCGTAGTAGGGTCTACGTTAATAGCGTAATTAACACTCTCGCGCTAAGGTAGTAGGGTGTTAGCCTTTATTGCACTAAAAACCTACTTTACTTTATTATATATAAAGGGCTAGCACTATTTTCTTAAGCTCTTTATTAGACTAGAGCGCTTAGTTTAGCTTGTCTATGTATTTATTAAAATCCTCCTTTGTAGTGACTACTACTAGGCTAGAAAAAGCTTCTTTACGAGCTTTAAGCGAGGTGTTATTGTTAGGCGAGCGGTTGAGCAGATCCTAGTAGTGTGTGGTTCTACCCAAATAGTGTTCTTAGAATCCTTTATAGCTAGCGCACTATAATATATACGCTAATTATATATATACTACTAATAAGAGATATCTTATATAATTTATTCTTTAAGAGTTTATTATTATATATAGACTTAAGTTGTCTATAATATAAGTAGTTAGTCCTATATTAATCTAATTCGAACTCTATAGACTAGGTATTCCTAAATTAAATTAAGGGTTCATAGTAATTAGTCTAGTTTATACTAAGGATAACGTTATAGTTTCTAATATTAGTAATATAATATAATATAGTAGACGTATAACTGCCATATCTTATAACTATATTAATGGCTTTTGTTAGCTTATCTACCTTACTACTATTAGTAAGCGCTAGGCAAATAAGTTTTGCTATTTTTATTATCTTATAGTAATGCTACTTTACCTAGCGTTGGCTTATAAAGCACGCGCTTACTCTAGTGTTAATTAATAATAAATCTTTCGCCATTCTTATAGTATTTATACTTAATCTAGGAACGTTAGTTAACTAGTTATATTAAGGGGCCTATTAACTAAGAATGCGGCAGATACTCGGTGTCTACCAGAATAAGCCTAAGAGAGTGGGACTAAGAGGGTAGCTACAGCTTCGAAATTAGTTATAACTAAATTAAAGCTAATCTAATATTTGTTTAGCACTACACTAGTCTAGCTTCTATATACGGTTTTGCGTAAAAGTGTCTAGTTTTTTAAATTAATAAGAAAGCCATTCTTGTTAACTTTAATCTTATTCTTATTAGTCTCGTCCTTAGTATTAGAGTTATTAGCGTGCATGGCTTGTAGAGCGGCGATTAATATAGAAATATTGCTAGAAGGTATAACTAGTTTATTTTAGTATAGGGTGTTAGGAGTATATTACTAATAATTAGCCTTTTTATATTTAAAACATAGCCTTAAGTATGCTAATATATGGCGCTCCTTATTACTTTATTTAAACGCGACCTTATTAATGTTCTGCTTTTAGAAGGTGGCTATAGGGTAAGATTCGACTATCTTCACTATATCTGAGATAAAGCTGCATTAGGGTTTAGGGTCCGAGTAGCTTTTAGAGCGGCTATATACTAACATTGTTTATTAATATTACTAGCATCACGAAGAGATATTAAGTAAGACTGTCTCCTTTCTTTTTTAAATATTAGCGGCGTTAATAATTAATTAGTTTATAAGCTTCTGCGCATAGTTAATCATTATAGTATTAGGTATAAAAATAAGGTTGCGGACTACTATGAATTAAATGCGCCATACTATAAAAGGTTTGCCTAACTTTTATTTAAGAGGTTGTAACGGGTTAGTAAGGTTATTTAAAGCCTAAGTAATCTTATCTATTATAGTGTTACTATAAAATTTATTTAAGGCTTTAATATACTCTATATAATACTAGGGTTATATATCCTTAACTAATACCTAGGCGTTATCTTTAATATAGTTTATAAGGTAGGTAATATGCTAGTTTTTATCTTTAAAAGTAATGGTGCATTTATTAATGGCTAGTATACACTATCACTTAAAGTCCTTATCTTTCTTACTAGTAAACTTCTCTAAGTCTAGTATCTTAGGAGCATACTTGCCGCCAGAGGCTATTATAGAAGCGATTACGGTTAACACTACTTAAGAAATATAAGGTTTATAGAAAGTCTTATAATAGTGTTTAAGTTAATTATGGTCGAGTTGCTTAGTTATAGGCTAGATAAAGGATACGCTATAATTACAAATGTGGGAAAAGCTCTAGACGGGCTTATATAGGCAATATATATTAGAATAAGCAAGAGTCTCCCTAACTATCTATGTTTTAATCTAGGATAGTATACCTACGAAAGTTAGGTTTATAGCGTTAGACCTTATATACTAGATCTATGAGTTTATTTTACTTATTTTACTTAAGCTAGTTATAGTTATATTAAAGTTTATTTAATTTGCGAGTAGCTTTATTATAATTAAACTAGTATTCGCGCGTCTATTACTACTTTGCCTTCTATGCCTAATAGTGATTGCTAGCTTTATTATCGTACTTCTTAATATTGGCCTTTGCCTTTTCTAGCTCTAGCTTAAGTGTCTTAATCTAATAATTGCGATTCTTAATTAAGATTAAGTGTTCGCTTATCCGAACCTGCAGTTTACTATTACTATAGCGCGTGCTATAGTAAGATAATTATAAATAGTCGTAATTTCTCCTTAAAGTTAATTAGTGTTATCCTTAGCAGCATTTTAACTCTTATGTAGCTGTTTATACTTCTTTAGGTCGCGCTAAGCAAAGGCTAACTGCTTAACTATTTCTATTATACTAAGGGTGGCTGTTACCTCTTACGATAACTCTTACGAAGTCTAATTCTTAAGATTATTAGACGCACTGCAAGCGGTGCTATAAAGGGTAATAAGAAGAGCTAGTAGTATATTAATTACCTAATTATAGGGTTGCTCTATTACTTATTTTAATAACTTATTACCACTATTAACTATATTATTAACAGAAGTTTTCTATTTAATAGGAAAGTACTCTATTATTCTTAGGGCGGTTAGTGCCTAACTAAAACGTATAGACTAGGTTACTATTAAAATTGTTATGTTTCTATAACTCTATTTATACCTTTTTATTATTATTATTTTTAGAAAAGGTAATATAGAATCGCGGGTAATTAGTCTCTAGGTATGCGATTTTTAATTAGGTATTAGTAATATCTAGGTCTATATATTTTAATATCGTGGGCGTTATATTAATACGACTACTACTAGTCTCTAAGATTATATAAATGGCGTTATAGAACTAACTTAGTTGTCTTACGCATTGCTAGCCAAAGATACTAGTAATAGGCTAGCTCTAAGTTTTATTATTGCTAACCGTAGTCTGGGATTATAACTGTTACGAAGGTTAAGATTGCTATAGTAGGCTATAGCGCGAATAGTGCACTTACTTTTGCTTATTTGCTATTTCTATATTAATTAAGGGTTTTATTAGTTGCGTATACTAGTATCTAAGGCCAATTTTCTAACTAGTGCGGCGTTATTATCTCCTAATTAGTTGTGACATATTACCGTTATTAGGCCTAGACATTTTGTCTACCCACTAGGCTTCTTACACAGATCTTATTCCTATTTACTAAATAGCATTCTAGTATCCTAATATATAATAGCTATAAATACGTAAGTTTATAGATAGGCTATCTGTTAACTACTAACTTCTTTAGATTGCTAGGCCTAATAAGATATTGTATAGAGCGTAAGGTAACGTAGTATAGTATAAAGAATTAATAGTTAGAGTTAAGATAATAGTTAATTAAACTCTATGGATGAGATACTGCGTAGGAATCCTAGTAATTACTCATGCCTACTATATAGCAGGCGCATGGTGGGCGCTAGGCGCTAGGCCTAGTTAGGGCTAGCGTCGGAGATAAGGCGTTATCTTGGGCCTGCCTTAGGGCCGCGGCACCTTTGGGTATTACTCTATCATAGTAGGGTATTAAAGAGAGACGTTAAGCAATTTATTCTTATAATTCTTTAGCCTTATACTTAAGCTTCTATTAACAAAGTTTTGCTTAAAATTTAATAAACCTGCGAATTAATATATTATTTATATTTTAGTTAATAGTTAATAATTATTAAGTAGAAAATAGAGATGGGGCGATTAACTTACTTCTATAGAAAAAATAACTAGGGGAACTAAGAGAGGAGATAGAGAGTAGATAGACAAAGTTTTATTATTAATAAAAGGCTATATAGGCTTATATAACTATAAACGCTTAAAATGCGCTATTATAAGTAATACGTTACTTAATTCAGTACTTAACCTATAAGCTAATTAGAGGTAGGATTATTTTAAGCCTTCTTACGTAGGTATGTGCACTACTTAGATAGCCTACCTAGAGTGTGTATTATAAAAATAAAGCTCTAACTAGATATAATTATATACCTATAATTATAGAAGTAGTACTATTTTAGCCCTACTTTTTTTTCTTATAAGCGTATATATAGTTTAGCTCTTTGGCCTCTTTTCTTATATAGTAAGCCTATTCACTTTACTTACTAAATCTAAGATTCTAGCTTATTTTTCTTTGTTAAAAAGTAAACAGCTATTTTATAGCCTAGCTTATTATTAATAGATATAGTATTACTATATAGTTTATTTTCTATAAAATAAGAAACTATAATCTTATTATTAGTAGGAAATTTTTTAAATAATCTAACTGTCTAGTTAACACTTAGGACTACTGCCTTTATTAGAAAGATAATAAGAATCTAACCTTTACTACTAATCTTATTCTACTATAAGCTTCTTCCCTATCTAATCTTTTCTACTAGAATAATGCTATCTAAAGGGATAGCCTACTTACAAAGTAGAATTATACCTACTAAAAGGCTTGCTTATTTAAAGCTAACTAGAGTGTCTTTAAGAAAATTTCTACCTAGCTTCCTAGCCCTACTATCTTAGTTATTAGAATAGACTTAAAGGCTTACTAGAAACTAAGCTATAAGAATAACTTTAATAGAGATAGTAGTGTTAAGGCTAAAGAGCTACCTTTCTTAGATAAAGAACTATTAGATAATAAATTGCCTACTAGTTACCTTATCTCTACTACCTAAGAAATCTACTAGTAAAACTAGCCCCTAGAAAATATATAGTAGAATCTAGGTATTACTTCTAGCCCTAGATCTAGAGACTATAATTTTACTAAAGAAGCTAATCTATTAATTAAATAGCTTTTATAGAATTTAACTATTTAATTAAAACTACCCTAGTTAGAATAATCTAGGTTAGTTCTCTTCTACCCTACTAAATTACTACTATAAAAGGAGAACATATAGAAAATAAATAATAAATTAGGTTTAGTAAACCTACTAGATCTATAGAATCTAGCTAACCTTCTAAAACTTATTTAGGCGCTAGCGTAGAAATAATTATATACTACTAGTTATAATATTATTATAGTAAGTGCTATAGCCTTTGCTTTAAATATTAGCTATAAGTCTAATATAAGTATTAGTTATACTAGCCCCTATAAGCTAGCTAAACTTATTAAGGACTATAAGAGCGAGATGCACAGCCTAGATAATAAGTCCTAAGCTAACCTACTTGCTAAGATAGAATAAGTGCTCCCCTAGCTAGGATACACTAGAGTAGAGCCTATCTATTTTTTAAAATTAAATTCTAACAACCTCTTACCTTATTAAAAAGGTATTAATTACTATATTAACCTTACTAAAGGCCTATCTACGCTTACTACCTTATCTTTATATAGTATATTCTTAAAGCACCTTAAACTCTTTAAAGTCTATATTAATAACTATATTAAGCATAGGTTTATTATCTCTAGTAACGCTAGCTTTGCTTTACTAGTGTTATTTGCTAAAAAGCTTAGTAAAAATTAGCGCTTTTATACGAATTACTACTAGCTTAATACTATTACTAAAAAGAATATTATAGTAAGTTTATTTATTAAGGAGATACTTATATGCCTCTATAGAGTAAAACTCTTTACTAAGCTTAATATTTGCTAAGTATTCTACTAAATTTAGCTTACTCTAGAGACAAAAGCGCTAACTACTTTTTAAATCTAGTATAGAAATTATAAGTATAAGGTCTTACCCTTTAGTCTTTATAATAGTCCTACTACTTTTAATAGTTTATTAATAGTGTTCTAGGCAATTTTTTAGATAACTTCTATATAGTATATATTAATAATATCCTTATTATTTTTAAGAATCCTTTAGAATACAAAGAATATGTCTGCAAAGTCCTAATCTGCTTAAGGGACACTAATTTCTAAGCTAATTTTAAGAAATATAGGTTTGCTATAATAGAAACTAAGTTCTTAGAATATAAAATTAGTACTAAAGGAATTTATAAGGATCTTATAAAGACTACTATAATATAGAAATAAAAAAAGCCTATAATACTTAAAATATTATAGATCTTTTTAGACTTTTATAACTACTACTACTCCTTTCTTTCTTACTATACGTAGGTTGTTTACCCCCTAATTAAGCTACTAAAAATAGTGCCTTTTATACCTTTAGAAACTAAAAACGCGCTACCTTTAAAGTTATAAAGTATATTATAGCTAGTAATATTCTAGTTTTCTAGTAATTTCTATCCTAGATTACTTATATTAAAGATCTTCGTTATGTAGAGATTCTAACTAAGGTTAAGTCCACACTATATATAGAGAGAAGTAAAATAGGAGACACTATAACCTAGTATCTAGTATATAGTAGTAATAACAAAATATACATAAAATAATAATAATTTTATTATTAACTTTCTATATAGTAGTATTAGTAATAGCAGTTAATAAACAGTCTACTATCTAGTATAACTAAGTTATATATTATCTCTTAACTAGTAGACTATTAAAGAGCTATAGTAGACTACAAAGTCGCAACTATAGAAGCAGTGTAGGCAATAGAATACTTAACTATAGTTTGGTTATTATGCTCGCAACTTAGTAGTAGCGCAAATATAGTTTACTATACGCACAGCGTATATAAAGTCTACCTACTTTTATAATATTAGTAACGTCTAGTATACTGAATCTTTATCTCTTTATCTATTATATCTAGTAATATAATAACTACTTTCTTTCTAGCAAACTAATATTATATCTAAGTCTAATACCTATAGTAATATAGCTGTTATTAAATTTAGGTAAGGTATAAATAACTAGCTAGGCAAAGTTAAGAATAATCCCTAGAGAGATTTAGTAGCCTTATGCAACTAAATAAATTATTAGAGGGGCCTCTAGAGCTTATTTTTAAGTACCTTATTAGTAATATCTTTAGGCTAATTTGCTGCGCCTTGTGCCTTTAAATTCTAGAGTATAAGACACTTCGTTAGTATCTAGATATTAGTAAAGATGTAGCCTTTATAACATAATAATAGTATAACATAGAAATTATACTATAAAAGCCTAAAAATATAACTAAAAATAAAGATAATAAGGACTATAAGAGTACGATCTAGGGCAAAGAGGAGAAAGAGTTTATTATAATATATAAAATACTAGAGGCGTAGTAGTAGTATAAAAAGCTTATTAAGGTAGTAGCAATTATCTAGACTGCTATTAAGGTGGGGGACTGCAGCTTAGTAATAAGGGTAAGGGTAAGCGGCGGTGGCGGGAGTATAGAGGAGATAGGTAGTAGTAAGATTCTAGGGGGGGGCAGAATATGGCTTGCTAGTTGCAAGGAGAGATCTACTATAGAAGAGAGTTAATAAAATAGTTAGGTTAGTTTATATTATTATTATTATTATTATTATTATTATTATTATTATTATTATTATTATTATTATTATTATTATTATTATTATTATTATTATTTTATTATTATTATTATTATTATTATTATTATTATTATTATTATTATTATTATTATTATTATTATTATTATTATTATTATTATTATTATTATTATTCTTATAGTATAAAATATTATTAAAGAAAGTATTAATTATATAAATAGTAGTTAGTTAAATAGCTAGCCTAGGATTATATAATATTACAGATTAACCCTATAAGAGAAGTAGTTTTCTCTATAGAGTTTCTCTAAACATATTTAATTTATATAGTATATAATTCTTAGGTTACTACTTATTTAGGTTTATAAAAAACTCTTTAGCTATTACACTAGTTATATTACTAAAAGGAAATAAATACTAATATTAATAGATATATCTCTAATTACAAAGACTGCTAGTAGAGTAAGCCCTTACGAAATAGAAAGCTAGACTTCTTATATCTAGTTTCTAGTCTTCATAATATTTAGTAAAATATTTTAATTAATTTTAAATTATTTCCTAAAAATAAGAAAGGCTATAATACAATAATAGTATCTTATTACTAGCTATCTAAGTATACCTTTTGTATACCTTACTATAAGATAGTTACTACTAAATAAGCTGCTAATCTCTACTATTAGGATATATTTAGAGTCTTTAGTCCCCCTTAATTAATTATCTCTAACTATAGCCCCTATATTATTTCCGCTTTCTTAGCTGCTTTGTACTAGCTTATAGGTATTAAGTATCTTCTTTTTATAGTAAGATATCTATAAACTAATGGCTAAACTAAAATTATAAATTAGTATCTTAACTAGCGTCTGCGTTTATTTATTAACTTTTATTAAGACAACTAGTTAGATTTTGCTGCCTAGTATAGACTAGACCTAAGTAATACTACGTTATAATAGCACTAGAGTTTCTCCTTTTAAAATTAAGTTTAGATATTAGCTATACTTTTACTAGGACTAGCGTAAGTGTACTTAACTAGTTACTAAATCTTTAGATAATATTATTATAGAAAAGGCTATAGTATAGATTAAGGCTTACACTAAAGCCTGATAATTTATCTATAATACTACCTATGCTAATATATCTACTGCCTAGAAAATGTAATTAGAGTAAGCTAACAAATATAGATGAGCTATTAATTTTAATATTAGGGACTAGATCTTTATTATCCTAAAGGGATTTCTTACTAAATATCTATTAGTCAAGTTAGATTATTAAATAAAAGAACTATACCTAATTATAGGCAAGAAAGGCTACTTCTTTATACTTAAACTTCTATAATATATAAGAGTTTATCTAGTATTCTACGCTAATAGGCTTTAAAGGGATCTAAATAATTTCTTACTAAGTTAATTACAACCTCTAAAACTACCTATTAAGATATATAAAGTTTCCAAGTAGCTAGTTTCTTATATTCTTAATAGCAAATTAGATTATAGAATACTAAAGTACTAGGTAGTATAGAAAGAGCATAACTCTAACCTTATCTATTATCCTATTAATAACTTTATTAACTCTCCCTCTAGTGTATTTTCTTATAAACAAAGCTGCATTCCGCAACTATACTATAGTAAAAGAAAATCTAGTACAACCTTTTTTTTCTGTATACTAGCTCTATAAGTTACTATATAAATACACACGTAACTAAGTTAATAACGCGAGTATTTTTGACTTCCCGCCTCCTAGCGCAAGCTAGAGAGAGTTATCTATAGTTTAAACTATAGCAACTCTAACTAGCTCTATATTATCTAAAAACTTTAAATAGACTATAAGTTCCTAGCTGCGTATAAGAGGACTATCTCTAGTTATTTAGCTCTATCTACCTATTGTAATAATTAACTAACTTAAGCAAAACTAAAACAATAAAGTAATTAAGATAATACGCCCCTACTACAAAGCGGATTTTAATATTTCCTACACTATATTTAAGCTTCTAAACTACACTACCCGATAAATAGTTGTGCTATTTACTAGAAAGTTAAAGCTAAGAAGGGTAATAGGGTAATAAACAACTAGTAAAATTGCTTATTTTAGACTACTACTATATAAAAGAATATAGTTTATAAACTATTATTAAGCTATATAATATATTAATAGTGCTTATAAAGACTAGTAATATAGCAACCTAAGCAAATATAGATTATATTAATTAATAGATAAAGCACCTTAGGGTGTTGCTAAAGATAATAGACAGCAATAAGTTTCTTAAGGTATTACAAGCGTGTAATAAGGGAAGCGTATAGTAGCTAGTAGATATTTAGATATTAGCAAGCATACTATAGGTAGTAGAGATGCTAGTAGAGATGTTATTAGTAGTTACCTATGTGCTGTGAAATTATCTACCTAAGGGTAGAACTACAAAGGCTTTTATTTTAAATAATATAATAAAAAAAGCAGAGCCTTCTACTTTGTAATTAAAAACAAGCGTGAAAAAAAGTAGTTACCTATAACAGTGTTATTTCTAAAATTAAAAAGTTTCTTAACTATATAATTTAACTATAAAGGGCCTGTGGGTCTTAGTTAAGATTAGTCTCCTCTACTAATTAAGGCTTATTATTAAGAGTAACGTGGTTCACTAGCGAGTAACCCACACTAGTGAGCGCGCTACCTTTGCTAAGACTCTACCATTACCAACAATACTATTATAATACAACCACCTACCATATCTTCTAAGTTATTTAATAAAGCTTAGTTACTTATAACTATTAGAGCTATTAAACAAGACCTAAATCTTATAGAGCAAGCAGTAGTAGGGCTGTATAACGTTAATCGCAGAACGCTTAATTAAACACGCAACAGAACAACTATACAACGCGATAACCTACCTAAATTAAAGAATTTTACTCTCCTTAAGGAGCAGGCGCTTATTAATTATATAATTAAGCTAGACACGTGTTGATTCCCTCCTATAAAGCTTATAATACGCATAATAGCCAATTTACTACGTTTACAAAGAGGACAGCCACCTATTAGCATTAACTAGATAGATAGGTTTATTAAGCGCAGACATAAAGTTAAAACGCGTTAGTCTTAGTTATACAACAACTAAAGGGCATAATAGAAAGATTCTAAGGTTATAAATGCATAGTTTAAGCTTGTAGAGGGCATTAAGTCAAGTACGGCATTACGGATGAGGACACCTACAACTTTAATAAATTAGGCTTCCTAATAGGGGTTATAGGGTCTTAGCTTATAGTTACAGCATTAGAGAGGCGTGCGAAACTTAAATTAATATAGCTAGGCAACCGCTAGTGGATTATAGTAATCTAGAGTATCTACGCTACTAGATAGGCAATCTCTCTCTTTATTATCTACGTTAGCAAGCGTCATATCTCCACCTAGTACAAAGACGCGTCAATTCCTAGCGATTAGGTAATCGCTGTTAGCGAGAACAGCTAGACAAACAACGAGCTTAGTATTGCGTGGTTTAAAACACTTTAACGCGCATATAAAGGGACGCGCTAAAGGAACCTATTAGCTGCTAGTTATTAACAGCTATAAGAGCTATAACTTAATTAAGTTCTAGGATTACTATAAGGAATATAAGATTATTACTCTTTATATGCCGCTATATTTGTCACACCTACTATAGCTGTTAGATGTAGGCTGCTTCTCCCCGCTAAAGAAGGCATATAGCGCTAAGATCTTAGGCTTAGCGCGTTAGCTAATAACCTATACTATAAAGATCGAGTTCCTCCTAGCCTTTAAAACTACGTTTTTAAAGGTTTTCTCTACAGAGACAATTAAGGGTAGTTTTTGCGGTGCTAGGCTAGTTTTATTAAATCTAGAGGTGTTGCAGCACCTTAACATTCGTATCCGTACACCTAGTCTGCCTATTAAAGAGCCTACTACCTAGGAGTCTAAAACACTAAGTAACCTACGCAAATTTAAGGCGCAATCAACACTAGTTTATAAGAGAATTAGAGATCACTTTAATTTATTACTAACTTTAACTATGTAGGTGCTTAAGAAGCTTAAAATAGGCGCTCTAAGTGCAATGCATAGTTAGGTACTAGTGTTAGATAAAATTACAGGCCTTCGTAAGACAATTAAGAAGACTATAAGGCGAAAATTGCGTAAAAGGAGGTATATCTAGTATTAGAAATTACTTACAGTAGCAGAGGGATCTTAGCTAGCTACTTCTAAGGACACTAGTGAATAGAAGAAGAGTAAAAATAGTTGTTAGGTACTAGTCGCGCGCTGCAATAGGGCTATTAACTTAACGGCGTTATAGTATCTATAGGCAACCTAGACACAATACGCAAACCTACTAGGGAGTTAAAGAGGAAGAATCTAAATTAGATGTATTAACTTAGTATATATTTTTAAGTAGTGTTGCGACGTAGTCTAATAATAAATAAAATAGTTTAGTGGGGTCTTGGCAAAGGTAACGCGCTTACTAGTGTGGGTTACTCGCTAGTGAACCACGTTACTATAAGCAAGCTAGTTTACTAAAATAGTTACTTATTTAGCTAGACACCGTCTTCTAAAACACCTTTCTAGTGTCTATTTCTAAAAATAATATCCCTATATAATAATAGGGTTAAAACGCTATATTAGGCGTGCTTACCTAGATATCTATTACTTTTTAGTATCTACACACCTTTAGGCTTATACATATAGCTAGATACTTATTACTTTATAGTACTTTTAAATTTCTAAATAGGCTCTTTACCCCTCTACCGTGTCCGTGCGCGTAACGATCATGTTCGCGTAACGATCGCGCATCACCAAAACAACTCAAACTTGAACGCGTCATAACTCAATCATTATGGGGTCAATTAAAGCTGCAATTGAAGCTATCGAAGCGCTAGGGCTAGGAGAACCTTTTACATATACTAAAGTTGCAGCAGACTTTTATGTCAATCGTATTACCCTATCGCGAAGGCATAAGCAGATCTAATTATCGCAAATAACTAAGGCAACAAAGCAACAAAAGCTTAACCTATAACAAGAGCAGGAGCTTGTACAATACATTAAAGGGCTTACATCGCGTTACTTACCACCTACAAGAGAGATGATACGAAATTTCGCGTCAACAATAGCCAAGGAGCTAGTGAGCGAGAGCTGGGTTACACGCTTCATCATCAACCAACACAGTATCTATCTCATCTCTTGATAGGCAGCTGGTATGGACAGCAATCGCCACTAAGCCGACTTAGGGGATAAATACAGCCTGTATTTTGATCTCCTAGGTGACAAAATTAAGGAATACGATATCGAGCCTCGTCACACGTACAATATAGATAAAAAGGGCTTCCTTATTAGTGTTATTGGCAGATCAAAACAAGTGTGTTCAGCAGCAGGCGAATATGGGAGAACAAGGAGGTTACAGCATCTCTCCAAGATAGCTCTCGTAAATGGATTACCCTCCTAGCGTGTGTGGGTGCTAATAGATCAGCCTTTACCGCCAGGCCTTATCTATCAGTCTACCAACAGCGGCATACAATCAAGCTGGGTTGAGGATATTAAGGCAGGAAAGCATAGCGTACACGTCTCCTCTTCACCCTTAGGCTAGACAAACAATAATATTGGCCTTGCCTAGCTTAAGCAGGTGTTTTTAATCGCTACACTAAGGCAAAAGCTCGACGATCTTACTAATTACTTATCCTTGATGGCCATAGATCTCACGTTTACTATGGATTTTATCGATTACTACGATTAGAATAGGATCCTCCTAGCTATACTCCCCCCTTATTCGACGTATACGCTGCAGCCACTTAATGTAGTGCTCTTTAAGCCACTCTTATTAGCCTACTCAGCTAGGCTCACAACCTACCTCCAAAAGAGCTAAGGCCTAGTCCTAATTAAGAAAGGCGACTTCTTCCCTCTCTTCTAGAAGGCCTAGATAAGCTCCTTTAAAGAAGAGATAATCCTTAAGTCTTTTAAGGCCACTAGTATATCACCTTTTAATCCAGAAAGTTATACTCAAAAGATTCAAGAAAACCACACAGGGATAAATAACCAGGGATCACGAGAGAGCTCCAAGTCAGTACTTAGTGGGGAAAACTGGCGTAAGCTAGATCGCCTTGTACGAGCTACAGAGCAACAGAGTAGGAAGGACGCGCAGAAGCTTAGTCGCTCACTCCACCATATCTCAGCTAAAGTTCAGCTACTCCACCACAAGAACACTAGATTAAGAGAAGCTCTTGCCACCAAAAAGAAGCATAAGAAGAAGGGCAAGCCTCTAGATCTTCAACAACGTCAAGAGTACCATGGGGGAGCAGTCTTCTGGTCGCCAAGCAAGGTTAGGGAGGCTCGCGTACGTCAGTCTGTGAAGGAGCAAGAGGAGAAGGAGCAGAAGCTTCAAAAAGCTGAGACAGCTGAGTTAAGGAAGGCAGCTAAGCTATACAAGGAGAAAATTGCAGAGGAGAAGCGTGTGGCGCAGGAGGCAGCCAAGTAGCTAGGGAGAAGGAGAAGGCTAAGAAGGCTGCAGAGCGCGCTCGCCAGAAAGAGGGCTCATAACGCAGCAAAAGCTCTACAATTTACCTAGAAGGGTAAGAGAAAGGCCTTACAGCCATCTATGCAGAGCAACAAGCGTCAGAAACGTATAGTTGACGCTGTAGCTACTGAGGAGGCCTTAGGTGCCGCATCAACAGCTCCACCTAAGACTACGCGGCGCGGCCGCAACGTCAAGCTTCCAAGTAAATACAAGTAGTGCAGGTTAATTGCAATCTTTAATATAATACTCCAAATTTAAAATCTCGTGATAATAGCTATTTTGTGTAGCTCTAGAGCCTCATTTTTGGATGAGCTGTCTTGGTGTTGCGCGATCGTTACGCGAACATGATCATTACGCGCACGGACACGGTAGCTGTTCTTTCTTATTACTAGCAACCCTTATAGCTTTAAAAGCTACCTTACCCTAATTAAAAACTATATAGTTACGTTAATATGTTTTTTAAAACACTTTTCTATAGTATTAGAAAACCTTATATAATATAATTATAACCCTTTTTATTAATTTCTTAAAACGCTTTTATATATCTACAACATAATAGAAATAACTACTATTATTATAATATTTTTATTAGAAACTCTTTAGTTATAAAAAAAAACTATAATATAATTACGCTAGCGTGTAATAAACTAACTAGATTTTTTTTTAGCTAACTATATTTTTATATAGCGTTAGAGCTAATAATACAATCTATTAGTAAAATACTAAACGCTAAAATATAGTTTCTAATTTAGTACTAATTTATTCCTAACTACTTTTCTTATTATCTCTACTAAATAGCACTTAAATTAAAAACTAAGACTACCACTAGAACTGTAGGGGCCTAATACCCCTATTCTAGCCCTCTTTAGCTCTAAAATAGTGCTAGTTATGTTTAAAAATCTACTAAAACAAAAACACCCTATTTTTACGTACTTTTCTTTCTATTTTTAGGCCTTAAAAGGAGGGTTATATAATAGTATATACCTGCCTCCTTACTAATTATTTACTGTTAACTTTTCTTTTATATTCTAATAGCGCCTTTTACCTTATAAAAGGCGCCTTTCTTTAGTTAGTATTAGCACGTAGTTAGTGTAGGCCTATGCCTTATGCTACCTACTATATAAGTAAGGGCCTCTTAGATCTCTTCCTTATCCTCTATCTTAGTATAGTCTTAATTTAGTTATCTCTTTTAATAATACTAGCTGTTCCTAAGAAGTTTAACCTATAAAGCCGTGTGTGTACTGCCCTTACAATTGTTATTAGTATTAGAGTTTAGGCACTTAGGGCATATAATTACTAGCTATCTATTATATATATATTACTACCTAGCTTCTTAAGTTAGCAACTTAATTAATTCTATGCCTTATCTTTAGCACCTTTTAATAGATTATAAGCCTACTAGCTTTATAGTAGCTACTTAGCTATATTAACTAAAGAATAAGAATTATATAAAAAGTTACTATTTTTAATAACGTACTATATTATATATAGTTATAGTTATATAATTTATTTAGTCTTAATTACCTTCTTAATACCTCTTTTAATTTTAAGCTTATATAGATTAGGATAGAAAGACTACTCTAGTATAGCGCCTAAAAATATAGTCTACTTCTAGTCTCTACTTATACTAATCGTCTTCGTTATGTAAAGATTCTAACCCAAGATTAAGTTCGCACTATACATAGAGGGGAGTAAAATAGAAGGCACTAAAACCTAGTACCTAGCACATAGTAGTAGTAATAAAATATATAATATACTTTGCACTCGAGTTAATTATTCTATTAAGTTAATTACTTTACTAAGACCCTACTAAAACGTACTATTAGCAATAGTACAACGCGATACCTTAACCACATAACAAACCACTAGCATTAAAAGAAGCGCATATACAGCTTACAATCCAGACTATTAAATAAGATGCGACACTCTCTTAGCAACGCGCTATAGCCCTCTATAACATCTCTTAAAGTACACTTAGCAACTAACGCGCTAGAAAGATATTTAGACGCAACTACGCACCTAACAAAATAAGACTTACTATAAGAAAGGAGCAGGTAATTATATAGCATATACTTAACCTAAACGCGCGAGGATTTCTGCCCTAGCTTAATGCCATAAAAGATAGGGCTAATTCTTTACTAGCTGCACGCCACTATAAGCCAGATAGCTAGAGGTGGCCTTATAACTTTATTAAGCGCTAGCTAAAGCTTTAAGTTAAGTTTAATTAAAAGTACGACTACAAGAGAGCTCTTTAGAAGAATCCTAAAGTAATACAAGGCTAATTCTAGCTTGTGGAGAATATAAAGGCTAAGTATAGTATTCTAGATAATGATACCTATAATTTTGACAAGTCTGGCTTTATAATAGGCATAATATCGACTAGAGTAGTAGTTATAGGCTCTAAGCATTAAGGACAGCCAAAGCAGGTGCAGTAGGGTAATAGGGAGTAGACAATAGTTATCTAAGGCATTAACGCAATAGGGTAGTAAATCCCACCCTTTATTATCTTTAGGGGTAAGCACTACCTCTCTGCCTAGTATAAGGAGAAGGATCTACCTTATAATTAGGTTATTGCAGTCTCTAAGAATAGCTAGATAATAAATAAGCTTAGTCTATAATAGCTAAAGCACTTTAATAAGTATATAAAGAGGCGTACTACTAGTAAAGCACGTTTGCTTATTATTAATAGCTACAAAAGTTACAACTCGCTTAAATTCTAGGATTACTATAAAAAGAGTAATATTATTACTCTCTATATGCCTCCACATTCGTCGTACCTCTTATAGCCACTTAACATAGGTTGTTTTGCGCTATTAAAGAAGGCGTATAGGCGCTAAGCTAAGAATCTAATACGTAACCACATTACGCACATTACTAAAATTAAGTTTCTATCTTACTTTATTGCTACTTTTAAGGATTTAATTACTAAAAGTAATATTAAAGGAGGCTTTTAAGGTGCTAGCCTAGTGCCCTACAATCCAGAAGTTATAATATCGCAGCTTAATGTTTGCCTACGTACGCCTCCACTTTATACTATTCGCAATAGTATATAGAAGTTGTAAACTTCGCAAAATAGTATAAAACTTAGGTCGCAATTAACGCTAGTTAAGTAGAGAATTTAAAGGTATATAGATAGTTCTCTAACTTATATAGTTAAGGTAGTAGAAAAGCTTATTAAAGGCGCTAAGCTAATAGGGCATTCTTTAGTGTTAATAACCAAACGTAACGCTAAACTTTAAGCTACTAATAAGGCTACCACGCAATATAAATTATATAAAAGAAAGCAAGTATAGCATAAAGGAGTCCTTATAGCTAAAGAGGGCCAGCGGCTAGCCACTCTAAAGGAGTTTAGGGCGCGCAGTAATAGGCAAAAGAAAAAGAAGAGAGTGCGCACTAATAAAGGCAAATCTGCTTAACAGCGCTATAAATACTACGGCAAGCCCGGGCATAATAAAACAACCTATAGGCAGCCTATAAAAATAGATTCTAAATAAATTAGCCTATTTAGACTATTAAAAATAGTTCGTGTTAACTCTATACTACTGTAAATAGTATAAAACTTAGTGGGGTCTTAGTAAGTAATTAACTTAATAAGAAATAATTAACTCCAGTGCAAAGTACGTTACAAAATAATAATAATTTTATTATTAACTTTCTTTATAGCAGTATTATTAATAGCAATTAATAAATAGTCTAGTATCTAGTATAACTAAGTTATTTATTATCTCTGAACTAATAAACTATTAGAGAGCTACCTCTCCTAGGCAAGAGTTATTATAAACTGCCTCTACTTATTTAGTTTTTAAGTAGCCCTACTACGTTTAATTACTACGTTTTTTATTGCGTTACTAGCGTCTATATAATATTACGTAATATTATATATGCACTAAGTCTACAGCACGTTTAAAGTTTTTCTAACACCTTCCCTAGCTTCTAAGACAATCTATAATAATAACACCCTACCTACCTACCTGCCTACTGCGTTACTAGATAATTAACACCTACCTTTTAATCTTTTACTACGTTACTAGATAATTACTACTACTTAGAACCTTTTAATCTTTTACTACGTTACTAGATAATTAACTACTTAGAACCTTTAAATGTATACTTTGCTGCCGCGATATATAATAAATTGCGCGCACGCTTCTTACCCCTAATACTAAATAGCACTCTATTCTCTGCTAATAACCTAATAACCTATTAACCTCTAGACACCTAGCTATTACTCTACCTATCTCCTATAGAAATCCTATAGTATAAGCGCGTACCTATATATGCTTAACACTTCTTATAGCTATTCTATATAGACCCTACTCTAGTACTTATACTACACCTTCTCTAGGTTATATAGCCTTACTTTATTCTTTTAGAGCCTTTTATAATATTTACCTATCCTCTTTTAGTGCCTTTAAAAATATATCTAGTAACTCTTATTAATATAGCTAAGTATAAGGCAACTAAACTAGTAGAGAGTAAGCTATAAGTTAAATTCTATGCTTGTGGTTCCTATATACTTATTAATATAGTAGGACTCTAACTTATTAACGTAGTAGAACTCTAACAAACTAGCTAAGGCAATCTATTTGTCACACTACTTATATTCTACTACTATATAGTTAGCAATGTTAGGTGTTTAACCTTTATAATACTATTTCTAACTAGCGTTATTATTATTATCTTTTAGATTATACACGTATAGACATATAACTGTCTACCTAGTAGTAATAGCATTATTAGGGCAAGAAATAGCTATGCTAGATTATAACTTTAAAGTCTTGCGCAATATTTAGTTATATTATGTGTATAAGGATAAATAGATAAAGATAATCTATATTTAGTCGCGGATTTTTATACTTTATATATAGGCAGCCGCATTATTATCTTTAACTTTAGTATTTATAGACTATAATACAGTACACTATAATCGACTACCTTATTAGTATAAGGGGCCGATTTGCACGTGCTAACAAATAGTTCCTAGTCTAACCTATCTTACTACTTTACGTTTTTAATATGTTTTTAGCACACCTATAGCTTTCTCTTATAGCATTATACTATATACTAAAAGGTCTGCGATATTTTCTCTTCTAGACATTAGAGAGCTATAGTAAACTGCAAAGTCACAACTATAAAAGTAGTGTAGGTAATAGAGTACTTAACTATTATTTAGTTATTATATTTGCAATCTAGTAGTAGTATAACTATAGTTTACTATATATATAGCGTATAAAGTCTGCCTACTTTTATAATATTAGTAACACCTAGTATACTAAATCTTTATCTTTAATATTTAACTACTAACGAACGTGTTTACAAGCGAGCCGCGCGTACAAGTGAGCCGCGCGCCCCACCAACTTTCTACAACGCGTCTCATACAAACTACAATAGCTTAACTATTGTCTGCTCAATTGCGCTATAAAGAAGCAAATATCTACCTAGCTCTTTCAGCTATTAATTCTAGTTAAATACGAAGTATAAAACGCGCTGCCGCAACGTTTTTGCGTCCCTGAAACAACACTTCGCAGCCGACGCGCAGGAATCGCTGCGCGACGCGACTCTGAGCCCAAATCAAAGAAGCTTACCAAGCTTGAAGAGGAGGTGATTGTTGAGCATATACTTGACCTAGATTCGCGAGGCTTTGCGCCCACTCTAGGTGCTGTACGAGATATGGCGAATAAGCTGCTCACTGAGCGCAGCGCAGGCCACGTTGGCCAGCAGTGGCCTAGGAACTTTGTCAAGCGAACAGACAGCCTCACAACGCGATTTAATCGACCCTACGATCGACAGCGAGCCCTCTGCGAGGACCCGATAGTTATACAGGCCTGGTTTGAGCTAGTAGCACGTACAAAGGCCACCTACGGTATCTGCGACAAGGATACCTTCAACTTCGACGAGACTGGCTTTCTAATGGGTAAAATATCCTCCCAGCTAGTCGTTACTAGCTCAGAGAGGCGTGGCCGGCCAAAAGCGATCCAGCCAGGCAATCGTGAGTGGGTGACGGCGATCCACAGAATCAACGCTACTGGGTGGGCAATCCCGCCCTTTATCATCTTTGCTGGCCAGTACCACCTCTCTGCCTGGTACGAGGGCGACGATATACCAGGTGACTGGGCTATTGGTCTTAGCGACAATGGCTGGACTACGAACGAGCTTAGTGTTGCCTGGCTACGGCATTTTATTAAGCATATAGTAGAGCGTAGAGTGGGCGCGCGTCAGCTACTGATACTTGACGGCTATGAGAGTTACAACTCGCTTGAATTTTAGGAGATCTGCAAGGAGAATAAGATCTACACTCTCTGTATGCCGCCACATTCGTCACACCTTCTGCAGCCGCTTGACGTTGGCTGTTTCTCGCCGTTGAAGCGGGCGTACGGGCGCCAGGTCGAGGGCCTGATACGCGACCACATCAACCATATCACCAAGCTTGAGTTCCTACCAGCCTTCCGCGCCGCCTACGACCAGTCAATTATAAAGGAGAATATCTGCGCAAGCTTTCAAGGCGCTGGGCTAGTCCCACACGATCCAAAGGCGGTGATATTAAAGCTTGATGTGAAGCTTCGTACGCCGTCGCTAGCAGCCCTACCAGAGGCCCTATGGGAGTCTGCAACACCAAGCAACGCGCGCAAGCTAGGCGCTTAGTTAACTCTAGTTTGTGAGCGGATCTAAAGGCATTAAGGATCCTCTCCTATATTAGTTATCCAGTTGCTTGATTAGCTTACAAGAGGGGCTAAGAGAATGGCGCATTTGATGGTGCTTATGCGCGATAAGATAGCTAGTCTACGGAGGGCAAATAAGGCAGCTACAACGCGTAAACAGCGCAAAAAGAAGCGGATCTAGAAGCGAGGCACCCTATTAAAGGCAGAGGGAGAGGATATTATTGCTTAGAAGGCTATTGAGCAGCAACTAGAGGGAGAAACGCGGTATAGCCAGGCGCGGTCAGGTGCGAGCCGGCAGGCTTCAGCGCGCTGCACGCGCTGCAGGGAGCCTGGGCACAACTCACGTACGTGCAAGAAAGCTTCTATAGATACTGCTTGATTTAGGATAGCTATTATATTAATAGAATTTTGATGCGTTGTTGATATACAGCCTGCAAAAGGCTGAGAGACTTGGTGGGGCGCGCGGCTCACTTGTACGCGCGGCTCGCTTGTAAACACGTTACTACTATCTTTTATATCTGGCTTTTTTATTTATTATATCTAGTAATATAATAATTTATTAGTCTAACTATACCTCTTCTTCTATATAGGATAGTATAGCTAGAGTAGAGTTTTAAGAGTATATGGAGGATTAGCTAGGTAAAGTTAAGAATAATCCCTAGAGATTTAGCAATTTTATATAGTAAGTAGGGTTATTAAAGGGGCTTTATAATCTTAATAACTTTAATATAATACCTAGCCTTAGCTATTTAGGCCTTATTAGTTAGTTCTATAACTCTAAATTTTAGAGTGCAAAGCACTTCTTTAGTATCTAAATATAGAGTTAAGTTAAGTGTTTATACTATAATAATAGAATAAAGTAGAAGTATATTACTAAAAAAGCTTAAAAATAAAGACTAGCAAAGTAAAAGTATAGGGTAGCTACTAGATAATAAATAGTAGTTTCTTAAGAACTATAGAAGTTAAAAAGCGCAGCTATAGTGTAAGAAGCTTATAAATATAGTAGTAATTATCTAGAATATATTAAGGTAGGGGACTATAACTAAGAAATAAGGGTAAGAGTAAGTAGCAGCGGCGGAGTATAGGGAAGATAGGCGACAGTAGTAAGGTCCTAGGTAGCGGTATACGGCTTAATTACTAGTTGTAAGGAGAGATCTACTATAGAGAGAGAGTTAAATAAAATAGTTAGGTTAGTTTACTATTATTATTATTATTATTATTGTTGCAGCGAAAAATGTTATTAAAGAACTTATTAATTACGTAACATAGTAGTTAGTTAAACAGCTAGCTATCTCTACTTATATAATAATAGTTTATAATAATAGTTTATAAACTATATACTTACCTTAATATTTATAAGTATTATAACTAGTCTCTTAACTAAGACCTATAGGCACTTTATAGTTTAATTATATAATTAAGAAACTTTTTAATTTTAGAAATAATACTATTATAGGGAACTACTAATAATACCTCTACTAGTATATCTACTATCTATAGTATACTTACTAATATCTAGCTATTTACTAGCTATAATATACTTCCCTTATTATATACAGTAGGGTGACACAAAAAAGCGCCTAGTAAAAAGATACCTTTTTAAAAAGTTATATAACTAAGTGAGTTTTAATACTATGTAAATAAACAGTATACACAGTTTTAAAGAGGAAATATATTATGATTAGGTACTAGTTACGTGCTTATTAAGCAGAGGCCTTAAGGTATCTATCTCTAAACTTAGTGTTTCTAAAAAGTCCATTTTTAAGGCGTTATGACTTCTTTATTTAGTATGCTACTAGGCTAATGCTTTTACTACTATTCTAGGCCTAGCGTACATTACGTAAGCAAAATTTCGGAGTACTTATATAACTTAATTAAGAAATTATTTAAGGTTAAAAAATTAAGTGATTTTAAAAGTTAATTAAATCGCGTGTTTTATTACTAAGATTATAGTACAATATAGTATCTTTTGTTTAGCAATTTTCTCCTTTGTATTTCCTCGAATGGAGCCAAAATTGTCAAAACTCGAAAGTCAAGTTTCTTTACTTAAAAAAGAAAATACTTCTAATTCTACTATTGCTACTATCCTTAATAAGCCTCTACAATCTATTAAGACTGCTATTAGACGTATTAGCAAGAAAAATAAGGGAGAAAACTTATTAAAAGGGGTAAAACAGGGAGAGTAACTAAGATTACTTCTAGGGAGAAAAGAGTTATTAATAGGGATTTAACTAAAAGCCCTAAGAAGACAAATAAGAGGCTCTTAGAAGAAAATAGTTTTGGCTTTACTAAGAGGACGTTACAGAGAGTTTTAAAAGGAGAAGACTATTCTTTTAACGTCTCTAAAAAAAAGGCCTATTTAACTAAAGAAAGAGCTAAAAGAAGAGAATTCTGGGCTAAAGAGATAGTTAAGGAGCTAGAAAATATTAACTTCGCTAAAGTCATATTTTCTGACAAGTCTACTATCCAAAGGGGGCATGGTAATAGGCAAGAATATATAAGAAAAAGGGAAAAATCGAAAATTGGGCCTGAACAGCGCAAAAACCGATCAACTAGTCAGTTATTAATTTTTTTTATATCCTAGAATTATAGAGCCTTTTTTTCTCTATAACTAGGCTATTTTACTTTTTTTTATATCTTTTTTTTGAGCTAGTACTAATTCACTGAAAGCGCGAGATATTTCTATCTTAGTCTGGGGCTGTATTTGGATAGGAGGACGTTCTAAACTAGTGTTTTTAAGGGGCCTTATTAAAACTAGGACCTTTAATAACACTAGATATATACAGGAGTGTTTAAATCCTGTCTTAAAATCTCTTTTAAAAAGAGGTAAGTAAAGTACCCCCCCCTTTTCCTTCTTTTTTTTTTCTTTTTTCTTTTAATATATATAATATATATATATATTATATTTTTGATAATCTTATTCTTTATACTAATTATAACTAGGCTGGAAATTTCAACAGGATAATTCGAAGATCCACGGAACTCCACAGGTGAAAAGGTGATTTTCTAGGAATAAAGTCTTTGTTTTTGGGCATCCACCCTATTCACCAGACTTAAATCCTATAGAAAACGTTTGGAGTCTATTAAAAGTTAGGCTAGGAAAAAGAAATAGGGCTTCTTTAGGCTTTCGCACTAGTAAATCTAGTGTAGAAGCCTTTAAAAGAGCTATACAAGAGCAGTGGGATTTAATTCCACAGGAGGCTATAGATCATTGTACACTATCTTTGCCTAAGCGTTATAATGACGTTATAGAGGCTAAAGGATGGTATACTAAGTACTAGTTATATATTATTTACTAGTTCTATCTAATTGTTTAATTTTAGTTAATTTTTATCTTTTTCATAATAATTATTATTTCCATAAATAAACCTATAATGAAAATTAAGCTATATATTCCTCATGAATAGGACTATAAAATATATAAGTTATAGAATTTTATCTACGTAGAAGAAAAAGTTATATAGGGTCAAAATTTTAAGAAAAAGTTTTCTTAATTTTACTAAGATACCTCTAGTTAGCGCTGATTACTAAGATCTTACTAACCTTTTACACTAAATTCCCTAAATCCCCCCCTTAAAACGGTATACTTTTTATTTACATAGTGTTTAAAACTCACCTAGTTATATAACTTTTAAAAAGGTATCTTTTTACTAGACGCTTTTTTTTGTCACTCTACTGTACTAATTATCTACTTAGAAAGCTTTTTAAGCAAGCCTCCAATATTAAGATTACTACACTTAAGAAGAAAGGAACCTAAATAGTAATTAATTAAGTATAAGCTGTTAGATAACTGCTCCTATTAAAGTGGGTTTAGACTTATAAGTTTAATTAAAATAGATACTTTCGAAAGTGTAAGGCTTAAGTTATTATAAGAGGTAATCTCTAGAATAAGAACTTATTATAGTTAACCTGCGTAGTAACGCTTATAGTATAGTTTATTTAGAACTATAATAGCGATAATAGCAGAATATAATCTAGAGATTATTTAATATAGTATAGTAGGAGTGTTCTTAAACACTTATATTATAGCTAATAACCTAGTTATCTATAAGGTTCTAAATAGGTTTAAGTAATATAGCAAGTACGTGTCCCTTAATTAAGCTCTATAAAGATTAGGAGACTTACCACTGCTTTAGTATAAAGAGTTCTTAGGATTGTTAAGATCTATAGGACTTACTACCTTAAAAGAAGAATTTTTTTATTTATTTATAAGCAAAGATTAAAAAACCTTAGTATTCTTCTATATTAATATTATACTTCTAATCTTTAATAAAGCTTATAAAGTAGAGGTATAGAAAATCTAGAGCAAAATTAAAGTAAAATATAAGATTAATAACTATAGACTAGTTAAATAGTTTTAAGGCGTTTAAGTAATCTAAGATTGTAAGAATAGAATAATTACGCTTATTTATAATACTTACATTAATAAGATTATAAAGAAGTTTAATCTTAAAAATAGTAAAAGCTTTTCTATAACACCTCTGCTATTAGAA
The DNA here is from genome assembly GCA_009805535.1 of Laburnicola sp. JP-R-44. Lineage (NCBI taxonomy): Eukaryota > Fungi > Ascomycota > Dothideomycetes > Pleosporales > Didymosphaeriaceae > Laburnicola > Laburnicola sp. JP-R-44. The sequence continues at coordinate 1,606,255 of SELF01000019.1, read as the reverse complement.
GAGCTTATAAAAAAATATAGGAGAAGCAACTAAGTAGAAAATTAAGAGCTACTAGAAATATATTAGATTAATACTATACATAGTAATAATTCTTAGGCCTAATATTATATTTGCTTTTTTAAAGCTTTTGCACATTCTAATACATTTAAGCAAATAATATTTTGCTATAGTTAACTAAGTAATTATATATCTTTAGAAAACGCACTAGCAATCTATTTAGTATAGCTAATGTAATAGACCTATTCTTATAATTTGCAGCAATGCTTTATTTATAAATAATTTAGAAATTTAGAGATTATTTTATAGATATATAGTTATGCTCTATAGTAGAGTAATACTCTAGAAAGCTACTTATTAGAGTATAGTTATAATTTCTACTACTAAAGCTAAGCTACTTACACTTAAGTATATAAGTAAAGAAGTAATAGCACTAAAGTAGTTCTTTAAGGAACTTAAGCTTAATTTTGGATATATATAAAATATTTTTTTATAATAATTAAATAAATAATTAGACTAGTAATTAGAAAGAATAAGCGCATTAACACTTGTCTGCGCTATCTTAATATCTAGAATATATAGCTATGTTGAGAATATGCAAAAGGATTATTTATGGTTACCTACCTAAAAATAAATAATATGCTAGCAGACAGACTTATAAAAGCGCTTACTTAGTAGCAGTTTACTTACTTTATAAAGCTTCTAAATTTTAAGAATATAAGTAAACTTATTATAAAGAGAGTATAAGTTATAAACTAATTATAAAATTAAGCTCTATATAGCTACTACTTATTTTAGTAGACCTAGGTAAATAAAATTCTAATATAAGACTAGATAAATAAAGACTAACGCCTATTATATATTATCTAAGAAAATCTAACTAATTACTTTTTTAAAAGAAGATTAAATAACTTATTAAGGAGCTTATACTAGTTTCTAATTATAGTAGTTTAGTAAGTTGCTAAGATATTATAAGTGGCCTTATAATGCTTAGGGCTATACCAGCCTAGATTAGTAGTCTAGCTTTAGTAGGAAGTACTCTTTTGATTTAATAGCTTCTCTATTATTATATAGGGAGAAGATCCTTTTAGTAGACCTATATATGCATTATTATTAGGATTAGTCTGTATAGGCTGTAATTAGGGCTAATTAATAGATAGTATAGTATTTATAAATAGATTATTAGCTAGATTAGAGCTAGTAGCTAGAGTGTTTAAATAATTAGTACTATGTTAGAAAGATTTCTATAGTAGGAATAAGGGCACTTATAAGCAGCTTAAGGACTATATCTACTACTCTAATAAGCGAAACTAGCAGTTCTAAAGCAATTAAAAGGGCCAAGGGATTAATTACTAAGTAATAAAGGGCCCTAGCTTCTATAATTGTAACAATTTATACTATGCAATCTAAATAGCCCTACTACATTCTATAACTTAAGAGTAGGAAATTAAGTCTAAAATTATTACTAATTATTAGATAAAGTATAATACTTAAGTTATCCTTAAAGACTATTAATAGAAGTAGTAGTATCCGCTATTTAGGATTAATATCTAAGAAGCAGCTAGGCAAGGAACTATAATTAGAACTAACTAAATAACCTTAATCCTTTTAACTAGTAGTAATCTTTTCTAATAAAAGAGTAATAGACTTAGTTAGATTAAAACAATTTATCTTAAGAATGTCCCTAATCCTTGCTTAAGCTAAGTAGCTAATACACTAGACTAACTAGTTAAGTCTAAGATATATATAGTAAGCTCCTCTAAGAGAGCACACTATATATATGGCTAAGTAAAATAAATTAAACGCTATTTAAGGCAGCGCAAAGCTTAATTACAGTAGAAGTATTTATATTACGCTTTAAGAAGTTACTAGCTTTATAAGTAATCTAATTCTTTACTAAGTAAGCCTGTAAGTAATATAGATTTTTACTAATAGGGACCTAAGTAGATAGTTACTTATTAATTATACCCTTAGGGCTAGACTAATTAGAAGATTAGTTAATTAGTTAATTTGTAATTATATAACCTTACTGCATACCTAGACAAGACTAAGCAGCACTATACTGAGGACCCTAACTAGGCAGACTATAATTAAGCACTAATGTAGAATAATTTGTATTATAGGTTAGAAGCGCTTAATTAGTAGGACTTAATTAAGTAAGATTAATTAGACCTATAGGGATATTCTTAGCCTATATAAGAGCGGTATAATCCTCTAAAAAAGACTAGTAATTATTATCTTTATTTAAGAGCAGAGTAGAAGATAAAGTACTACATTTGTATATTTTCTTTTTACTTAAATATATCTTTAGGCATTTGCTAAAACTCTTTATAAGATTAATTTAAAAGGATTAATACTCTAAAGATTAATAAATAATTAACTATATATATAATTATATACTAAACTTTTATTTACCTAATAGTAAATAAATTTATAAGTTTTACTTTTAAGTTTCTTAGCCCTTAAAAATAGTAATAAAGAAGAATTACTAAAAATAATTAGGTTTTTATATAATAGCTTACATATATATTTAGACGCGCAATAATAATATTAGGTATTTAAGCATTTAGTTAATATATTCTTAAAATATCTACTATTTAAGCTACTAGAAAAATAAAATCTAAGGCATATAGTATATAAATACCTACGCCTAGGGCTATATATAACTAATTAGAGGCTAAGCTAAGCTTGTCTTTTTTAATGTTTTTATTTTTAGGAGCTTTAGGCTTGTTTGTAGACTTAGAGCTGCTTAAAAGAGCAGCTTTAGGGGGATTCTAATTAGTATCCTTTAATTGCGGAGACTTCTTACAAGATTAGAAAAGGTCCTTAATAGGCTTAGAACGCATAAATAATTAGGATTAATTGCACTTTTAAGTTTTGCCTTCCTCTTATATATTCTCTTTTATAGGAGATTAGAAGTAACCTTACTAGGAGTCTTATTTAATAGGCGATTAGAGCAGCGCATTATAAGTTAATTAACCTAATTTTACATTTTCTTTAGCCTTCTACTTATATTTCTCTTAAATTAGCTTTAAAACTTTATAGATATATTAATTCGTATGTTTTAAGTATACTAGTTAGTAGTCTATAATTATTAAAGTAAGAAATAGAAGATAGGGACAACTTACTTCTATAGAAAACCTAACTAGAGAAACTAAGTAAAATGATAGAAAGTAGATAAGTAGAGTTTCTATTATTAATAAAAGGCTATTATAGGCTTATATAACTATAAATATTTAAATTTTACTATTATAACTAATTAGTTGCTTAGCTAGGTACTTAATTTATAAACTAATTAGAGGTAGAATTATTCTAAGTCTTATTATAAAAGCAGGTGTGTTATAGAAATAAGGCTCTAACTAGGTGCAATTAGGTGCCTATAATTATGTAAGTAGTACTATTTTAGTTCTGCTTCTTTTCTATAAGCGTATATATAGTCTAGCTCTTTAGCTTTCTTTCTTATATAGTAATCTTATCTAATATGCTTACTAAATTAGAGATTCTAGCTTGTTTTCCTTCTACATCTAGGGAAGAAGATAGTAAGTAGGATAGAAGTTGTTAGAAGATACTTAATTTAGTAGATTTAAATAAACAGTATAAAGTTTAAGCATTCTAGTAAATTTAGAATCCTTTTAGTATTTATTGCTTTTACTCTTAAAACTTCTAATAGTTATAAGGTACTTTATATATAGGCTTAACTATAAATTTACAAAGTATACTATAGATTTTAAAATTCTTTGTAACTATATCTTTTACTTAAATAAATCTTTATATATTTACTAGTTTCTTGCTTAGCTTTAGTAGGTAGTATAAGGCGTCTATTATATACTACCCTTCTAGTTTATAGAGCGTATATAACCTAATAAGAATCTTATAGAACTTATTCTTAAGTTTAATAATGCTTAAAATGTTAAAATTATTCTCTAGATAATTTCTACTAGATAGAACTCTGTATAAAGTAAACTTCTATATTTAGAGTTAATACCTACAGGTCTAGCTAATTATTATAGTTACCTATAGTAAAGAAAGTCGACGACGAATCATTATTATTTTATGTATATTTTGTTACTACTACTGTGTGCTAGGTACTAGGTTTTAGTGCCTCCTATTTTACTCCTCTCTGTGTATAGTACGGACTCGACCTTACTTAGAATCTGCACACGACGAAGATCTTTAATAGTTACCTATAGTGTACTAGCTTCTTTGCTATAGCTGTCTCTTATAAGATAATAATTAGTATAGAGGCACTATCTAAGTACTAAGTTGTCTAGACTCTAGCACTAACCTTTATAATATTCTTCTACTATCTAGTAATATTATATATAGTTTCTTATATAATAAAGAGATTCCTTAAACTTATTCTTATCTGCCTATTATATAATAGGCAGAACGTCTTGCCACTTCTATAGGATAGCCGCTTCCTTAACTAGATGTTTATATTTAACTAACATCTAAACACTACTAGCGCAACTCTACTTTCTATATATTTGCCTAATAACCTTCTACTTCTACACTTATCTACTAGTTATTATATTTTATAGTATTCTTATACGTAAGCTTTTATATCTTAGTAAGTTTAGCCACTTATTCTATAGTATTATCGCTTAATTATTTATAAGAGCCTTGCTTAGGGGTCTTTATCTTCTTTATAGATATTAGAGAGAGAGCTGTCTATAAAGAGTTAGATGCAAACCTTATAAAAGATTTAGTTAAATATTACTTTCTACTACGCTATTAGCGCGCTTATTTAGGCTATAACTAATAGTAATTTCTATAATTTTAGTAATCTATATTAGATTCTGCGATTATAGTGCGCGGTAGTAAATAAGCTAGAAGCATATTGTATAGTAGCTATCTAGAATGTGGGCAGGTAATAAAGACGTGTAGAAAAGACAACTAAGAACTATATTAGGCGATTTGTAGAGTAGACGTGTATAATATAACATAATATAGTGAGTCTAATTAAGCTGCTTTTTCTATTAGCGCACTTCTAATATAATTAGCTTTACACTATTATAATACTCACTAGGTATTATACTATTTCTACCTAGCTTAATATTGCGATTTATAGACTACTTCTAAAAGGATAATATTCTAAGAAGGGTAGTAGTGTTAAGTAGCTTTTAGTTATAATTTTGCGTTACTTATTAGATATAGATATAGATACGCTAGTAAGTATAATTAAGAATAGTTATACTAAGAACGCATATAATTAGATACTTTTCTACACCTAGTATAATTAATTAATATATTAGAATATATTTTATATAATGCTGCCAAGCACTCTATTAAACCTTCCTATTTCTAGTTTACGTCTTAACTTTACTAAAGAATATAGCGCCTTAAAGGTCTACTTTAAGTATACACTAGTTTAGTTATATACTAATCTTATAGAGTTAAGTTAGTTACAAAGTAATAAGAGAGGCTACTAATAAGAGCTATAGTTAAAGAAGCTTAGCTAGGAATATTGCTTCTTCTTACTACCCTTAATAGAGCTACGCTATAAAAAGAGGAATAGCACTTTTCCTATTTAATAAGTGGGCCTGTAGTAGTTTAGATTACTTGATATATTCACCTCACTGGATAGCTACGCGTCTAGATACTGCCAGCGCGACAGATTTAGTATAATAGCTAATAGTCTATCTAAATAGTTTTACTATTAGGGAGTGGTTAGAACTGCCTCTAATTAGCGTTCCCTAAGGTTATTTAAAGGATAAAAAAATAAAGGTTATAAACTAAAAAAATACTACTATTAGTAATAACAAATAGGAGAGCTTCTATATATTATATTTAATCCTTATACTAAAGGCTAGGGGTAAAGGTCCTACATATACGTACTCCACTTATATAGATAATATGTAGTATAGAATAGTTTACTATAAACTTATAATTAAAGGCGCTATATTTTTATCTTATTGATATGCTATATACAAAAGGTTATTATAGCGTTCTAGATATATAACTTACTAAGGGTATTACGATCTATTTAGGTACACGTGTAATAACTATATATAGATTTAGTATAGACTATACTAGAAGAAAGATATTATATAGATATTCTATATTAGTGCCTAATCCTAAAAATCACTAATTTCTATAGTTATAGCGGAGGATGTTATCTAATATTTAGTACTAAATAATATAGAAATACAATAAATAAGTATAAGTAAGGGTAGCCGCCTTAATAAACAAAGAAAATATATATTAAAGATATATAGAAGGTTTTATTATCAGAAATAAAGTCTTTATACTTTTAGAATTAAATCTTATTAAGCTCTAAGCTAATAAAAATAGCTATCTTATTCTTTAAGCTTGCCTATAAGTATAAGAGAAAGTAGGCATAGTAGTTAGGGTAGGATTTCTATATTTTGCAATGCTTATTAGCGTGCAAAGTAAGAAAGATAGTCTAGTACTTATAGCTTGCTATAACTCTTAAAAGTCTCCCTAGTACTAAAACACTCTAGGTAGCTACCCTATATAAGGTAATATCTACTAAAGAAATCCCTAACTACTCCTTACGTAGTTAAAAGGAGTGGCAATATAGTGCACTTTTATAGCACCTAGAATAAACCCTAGTAACTTAGACTCCTAGAAACATATGCTCTGCTCTATTTCACATAGCCTTAACTATGGCGTAAAGTCCCTTAGATATTTTTCTTAAGTCTATTAATAGTCCTATAAAGCCGCTAGAAGTCTAGCTATACTAGCTCTTAAATAGAGTAGGTATATTACTAAGAAGTCCTAGACTTATTCTAAACCTATGCCTTAACATATATTTCTAGTCTCCGCTATTAAATATATAAAACACAGCTTACTTTCTAAGAAGATAGTTAGAGTTTAAAAGCTGTATTTTTAGGGCTATATACTAGATTAATAGAACCTTAGTAATTCTGCCCTATATTAAGGGTAGATACTTATATTCTAAAGGCTAGGTAGTAAGAAAGCAAAGCTAATAAGGACTAAATAGATATAAGACTAGTTATATAGGAAGGTAACTAGTAAAGAACTAAAAATATTTTAGCCTTATAAGGGAGGATGTATATATATATCATAGGGATTATTAGCTAAAAAAAGTTAATTTAGCATAAGCACTTTGCTTTTAAGATAGCTTTACTCCTACTAATAGGTAGGGAAATTAGGATAGTTACTAAGTAGGGGTTAAGAGCAGTAGTATAAATAGTGCAAATAATTAGCAAATTAAATATTATTAGCGCTATTTCTAAGTTATAAATAATTAATTATTAGAGCTATGTAAAGCCCACTAGCGCTATATTTATAGGTGCCCTAGATTATAATATAGTTAGGTGGGAAGAGGTGGCGCAATACTAATCACTTTAGCCAAAAGAACTCTTTTAACTAAAATAGTTAGCGTACCCCTTAGATATTATAAGCATTTAGTATAATAGATAGTAGATTGGATAATCTATAGGCTGCTATATATAGGGATGCTAAGCCTCTTCTAATATAGCTACTCTATGTAACAGAGATTGTCTCCTAGTTTAGTCTTTTTACTACTTAACTCATTAGTATTATTTAATAGAATATAGCCGGTTTAGATAATATTAATTAACTAAAAGCTATTATTAAGGTTTATAAACATTATTACCTAGAGTGCTATATAATTTTAACTATATTACGCGAATTAGCTACTTAAAAGCTACTCTCCCTTACCTATAAACTATCCGTCCCAAGCTAGCCTTAGGAATAAGCTTCTTTAACACTAGATAGCTTTTAGACTATTTTATTTAACCTATTTAGCAGTAATAGAATAAAAAGGCGCTCTGTTAATTGTGGTGTGTTAAAGAAGAAATAGAGTCCTAACTAGAAAGCTACTACTAACTTGTTTTTATTAGAGGCCTCCTTTACATAAGAATAAAATAATAAAGCGAGTAAATTAGGTATTAAAAGCCCACCGCTATTAAGATCTACCTATAAGCGAATTAGGCAACTTGTTTAACTAAGGTAGGAAAGTGTAGCAATTATTGCTAGAGCAAAACACTATATTAAATAAGCTATAGATCTTCTCTAGTAGTCTTCTATTTTACTAGTAAACACTTAAATATACTTGCTTTATATTTTCTTATAATTCTACGTACTAAATAGTATAGGCCTTATTAACTAGAAAATTATTATTAAAATAATAAGGGAAAACATAGGGGTTACTAGCGGCAATACGTATATAAAGCGTATTTAGGACGACGTAGTATAGGTTAATAAGAACTTAATAAAGGGTCTTATTGAGACTAGTTAGACCTAAACTTAAGTAACAATATTATGCTGTTTCTATATATGCCTTCTTTAATTATATCTAATTATAGCTTGCTTACTTTAGTAAAAGGTGTACCTTATTAGCTATATTACTACGCGCATATTAATTACTCTAATACCTTAGCTTATATATTTACCGTATTAAAGGAATAGAAATATATACTACCTAGTAATACAGTTTATATTATATATATAGTTTTAGAAGTTATAGTATATTAGAAGCCTACTCTTTAGTAAGTAACTAAAATACTAAAAATATTCTTTGCTAAGTTACCTATAGCCTACTTTTAGCGTGTAAAATTTTAGGATATAATAGAGCGAATGCTAAACAACTGTAGAAGAAATAGAAGATATTGCTACTAGCAACAAATAATCGCCTAACTAGGTCCCTAATAGATATAGAATCTACTTTTGCTATAATAGAGAATGCGTTATAGTAAAATAAAGATAACTATACTAGTATTAATTTAGACTAAGGCAAAGATATTATAAGATTAGATTCTCTAGAAAAGTGCGCTACTAGGAATATATAGTAGAGTACTTTAGAATTAGTAGAAAACTTAAATATAATTTATTATTTTCTATAAACTAGTAGTATTAAAGTGCAAGATAATACTATATAGACTTAGAAGAGGTAGTAGTAATATATAAGAGTATTTTTAGACTAGCTATATTTTCTAACGCTAATATGTTCTAGACAAGTGTTAAAGTAAATTCTTAGGCCTAGTAGCTACTAACTCCACCCTTTTAAGAACTTGTCTAAACTAGGCAGTAGGGACCTTTTATAGTAGATAAGTCTAGAACAAGCTACAGAGAATACTAAATAGCAGAATTAGTCCTAAATAGTCTATTTAGAGTAAGTATTAACTTAGGTAAAAGTTATAATAGTGTCTGCACTAAATTCTATAGTTATCCTAACTACTATAATAAACTGTAGAAAACTTCCTACTAAGCTCGCAATAAGCCTAACTACCTAAGTAGCTATTTATAGGAGCACTTAGCTACTACTTAGAATATAGGCACCTACTTAAGCAGCTATCTAAGTATAGTAGAGAACTTAGATTAGAATACACTAAACTTTAAGGCGCAATTTAGCCTAGAACTCTAAGGTTGTTCTTAATCTCTACTTTCTTCTAGCCGCCTAGCCCTACTTAGCAATAACAGCTCATAATATATATAGAGGAGATTAATATTATTAGGTATCTTATAGCAAATATTAGAAAAGATTATTATTATACCTAGTACTAAATGTATCTCTTTTTTTCTATGCTTTATACTTTTCTAAGTTTGTAATTCTGCCTTCTTAAGCACTTTAGGTGGAGTAATTAATATAAGAATAATAATTTTATCTTCTCTAGTAGAGATATAGCTAGAGATATAGTAAAATACTATTAGCTATTTCTTTAGACCCTTTATAGTTGCCTCTACTCTTATAGCCTTAACTATAGCTATAATTTCCTTCCTCTTAAATATCTATTAGAAATATATCTATAGAGATAAAGTCCTCTAGTATATACCTTGCTTAAGACCTCTTTTACTACCTAGGAGCACTCAACTAACTAGTTATTTAAAAATAATATTATTTTATTTTCCTTTACTAGAAATAGAGACCTACCCTCTAGTACTATAATAGTAATAAGTTTATCTAGATATAGTGTTAAAGGTATAAAGGCGTAATAGGGCATTAGAGGTAAGTAGGCAAAAGATAGTTCTAAACTAAAAAGAGGAATTGCATAGCTAGTTATAAAGAGATAAAATATTATAGAAGAAAAGAAAACTAGTAAAAAAATAAAAATAATATAGTGTAGAGAGAAAGTGTTTAGGTAAATAGTAATAATAAGTTTTATTATTACGCTAAACCTAAAGAATATCTAGGCGCTATATTACACAACCTTATTCCTCTAGTAATAATATGCTAAGAGTTAGCGCCTAGTTTAACTAGAATAATAATAGTCCTATATACTTTTATAATTAAGTAGCCGTTATAAGCCTCTAACTATAAGTTTAACAAATCTTAGAGTTATTAAAAGCGTTAAACCCTATTTGCCTTTTTTCTTTAGGTATTACGTTAGGTAGAGAATTGCTTAGATAAGTTGTATTATTCTACGCATTCCCTAAAGTATTATATAAAGTATTTTCTCTAGCACTAGAATTGCTATTATTAACTTATCTATTAACTATTTAGGAAGTACTACCCTACTCTGAAGGTTACGGAGTGTTTTATAGGGTCTAAGGGCTTAATTAATTATTAAATATAATAGATAAGTTATAGTGCAAAGATAGTCCTATATAAGTGTAAATATACTATATAGGAATAGGTACTACTTATTCTTATCTTTGTAGCTTTATTTACAGCGTTCTAAGATAAGTAAAAGCTTTAAGATACCTTTATATAATATAAGGTACCCTTAACCTTAACTGCTTAGACTATACTCTACTATAAAAAGATAGAAAGTTAGTATATACCTAAATAAAAGGCTATTATTATAAAGAATACTTCGCGTACGTTGCGTACACAATATAACGCTATAAGAGAAAGCTATAGGTATGCTAAAAAAACGCTATAAATTAGGATAAAGTAATAAGACTAGTTTGACGATTATTTAGAGACACTGTTCGTAAGTATGTGTAAATCGGCCGGCTCCAAAAGGCTATTATAATATGTAAAGATAATTTTTAGGTAAGAGGATAAGTAGGTAAAAGCTTTAGGCTACCTTAGCATAGTAGAGAGTGCTTTACTAGATAGTAATAGTTATGCTACTAAAGAAAAATAGAAATAAATAAGTCTAGTTAAGGTTAGGAATAGTAAGATGTTTCTAGAGATATAAGTAAAGATAAGCTTAACGTAATTATAAAGAAGAGTAATAGGTAGTAATACTCTCTAGAATAAATGGAATAATAAGGGAGCGATTTAAATAAGAGAAAATATAGAAATTACTTTAATAGTAAGTGCAAATCTTTATATATATCTTTTTGTACCCTTTACCTACACTTAATGTATTCTTACTTCCTTTACCTATTCTTTTCTAGTATAGTTAAGTATAGTTATAGTAGCATTACCCTTATTATAAAGATATATATAGGAGGCTTATAAAAAAGATAACTATACTATAGATATTTATTATTAACTAGTATATTTATATAAAGTTAATCTAAGTAGACGCTAAGTTATACGTGTTAATTTTAATTATATATTCTTAATACACTACCCGTATCTACGCTCCTCTACTCCTTATATACGCTCCTCTAGTACTACTAAGTCTAGCTATAGAAGTGTATTTCTCTTATTACGAAGGTGCATATAGGTATAAAGAGGCTTGTAGATAAAATTTACTTTTAGCGTAGATTTAGCTCAGAGTACAAACTATTCTTGTCTGCAACCCTCGCCCCAGCCTGCAGCTATACTCCCTTCGCCGCGCTCTACTAATATAACTAATATAACGCCTAATAAATCCTACATTGTATTAATGCATAACCTTAATAGTTGCCGCTAGCTAAGTTATCCTAACCTCTACAAAAGCGCAATATGTCTTCCTAAGTAGAAATGCATAGTTAACGCATTCCCTGCAGTTTATTATCTATTTCTCTTGTTAGGGCGGAATAATTAGACCTAAGACCTAATTATTAGAGATTATTTCTTCTGCAAGCTATATTTAAACCTAAATGCGGCAAAATAATTTAGTCTCTACCGTGTCCTTGCGCGTAACGGGCCACGAACAACATGCTCACCACCACAAAGATGAGGTTATTGTAACAGCTATAATAGCTCTTTTAACAAGATTTTTTGGTGGAGAGACCCGTAACATGCTCGCGATTGATTTGTATTATCTATATTTGCGTGGAACGTTGATGGTGCGGCCACGAGAGTTGATTTGGGGTGGAGCAGCTGGTGCAGCTTCTGGCGACTCCCTGACAGCTGCAGTACCGCGCGCGCGTCTCTTGGGCTCACGCTTTGCTGAGGGCGCTCTTGAGGCTTTGCGCTTACCTGTTTGGGCAGTTTTAGATGCTCTCTTAGTGTTTTGGGCCTCGATTCTGGCCGCGCGAGCAGCTGCCTGTTCGGCCTTCAGCTAATCTCTCACCACTTTGGCTCTCTCTCTCGCCACGCGTCTCTCCTCAGCCTCTTGCTCTCAGAGGAGCTTAGCAGCAGCTTAAAGCTCCTTCCTGTTCGCCTTTGCAAGCTGCTCCTCATGCTCTCGGTGTTGTACTACTGCCTCACGTGCACGTGCCTCTCTCAGCTTGCGCGGTGACCAGAAGACAGCACCACCATAGTGCTCCTCGCGCTGCTGCAAGTCAAGAGGTTTGCCGCGCTTTTTGTGCCTCCTCTTAACAGTAAGAGCCTCTCTCAGGCCGTTATTCTTATAGTGTAGCAGCTCGTTTTGAGCTGCGAGTGAGTGGAGCGTTTGAGAGAGCGTCTTGGAGTCCTCCGCGGCAGTATCCCTCACTGCAGAGCGTACGAGACGCTCCATGTGACGCCAGTCGCTCTCTTTGGGTGCTGGGGGACATGCTTCACCTCCTCTATGCTCGCTGGAGCTCTCTCTCTCGAAGCGTTTGAGTATAGCCTTTGGCTCCATGGGCCATATGCCAGTGGCTTCAAAGGAATTGAGGATCGTCTCTGTCGTGAAGGCAGACTGCCAGGCACCCCAGAACAATGGGAAGAAGTCTCCCTTCGTAACTAGGATGAGCCCTTGGCTCCTTTGGAGGTGGCTGGAGAGCTCCTTAGAGTAGCTACTTGAGAGAGGCTTAAAGCAAACAACATCGAGTGGCTGAAGCGTGTGAGTAGAGTAGGGGGGGGAAACACGGCCAGGAGTATACGATGGGAGTCGCAGTAGTAGTAGTCGATAAAGTCCTTTGTGAGGTGACTGCCATGGCCGTCAAGTATGAGGAGACGCCAGTCCCTCCCGCGACGCGCTTTCTGCTTCGTACAGCGATCGAATACCCTGCTCTAGCCACGCCAATCCGATATCGTTGTTCGTCCATCCTAACAGAGATGAAGCCACAAAGACGTCGTGTTGCCCGGCTTCAATAGCGGCCACCCATGAGGCCTGCAGTAAGCTGTTCGCCGACTGGTAGATAAGGCCGGGCGAGAGAGCACTCCCATCTGCGCAGACGGCTGCTAGAAGGGTGATCCACTCACGAGAGCCATCTTGGAGAGCTGCAGTGACCTCCCTACGCTCCCACATCCGACGGCTAAACACTCGTTTGGAGCGGCTGAGTACACCGATCATGAAGCCCTTCTCATCCATATTGTATATATGGCGAGGCTCCAAGCCGTACTAAGTAAGCTTGGAGTGTAGCAGCTTAAAGTACGCCTCGTACTTGTCCTTAGAGTCGGCTCTGTAGCGTGTGGCGTCCATCCCGAGGGTGTATTTAGAGGTGAGATGCTCATGGTTTCGGCTCAAGAAGCGCGCAACCCAGGCATCAGAGAGGCGCTCTCGGAGGAGATCTCAGAGGCGAAATTTCGTATCATCTCTCTTGTAGGTGGTAGCCCTCGCTTTGTTAAGCCTCCAATATACTCTACAAGCTCGTACTCTTGTTGCGGGCTAAGGAGTAGTTGATCGCGATGTTTGGCTTCCCGTGGGCGCTGACGACCTTGGTGTCTTTGAGTCAACGTAGTATTTGGTACACCAAACTGACAAGCAATTGCGCAGCAGTACAAAAAGTGTTCTCCTAGTTCTAGCGAATAAATTGCTGCAATCGCGTCATCAATCGGAGCCATAGTGGTGGAGTTACGACGCGTTAAAGTTGGTGGCTTGTCTGGTGTTTTGGTGTTCGTGACCCGTTACGCGACGTGGCCCGTTACGTGCACGGACACGGTAACTCTCTAATCCGCAGGCGTAATTTCTTTAATAAGCCCTTATTCAACTTCCAGTTTACTAAGCTATTAGGGTGTTTAAATGTTATCTTACCTTTTTATTGCTTAGTTAGACTAAATATCCTATAAGCAGCCGCCTAATAACTAGAGCCGCAATTTTAAGACTAACCTAAGAATAAGAACTATAAATATAAAAACCTAGTTATAGTAGTCTAACTTATATATATATACATATATATATACGTTCTACACTTTAACAAAAAAGAGAATAACTAGGAGGAAAGTATTAATAGGATTTAGACTAGTTATTTATAAGGACTAGATTATAGTAATATAATTAGCTAATTTATTAAAAATTAATTAATCTCTAAACCTTAGCTAAGAAAAGGTAGTTGCGCCTACTTAGGTAAGGTTTTCTAAGTTGTACCTTAAGTAATACCTCTTATTAGCCGCATCTACCCTACTAAGAGTTATAAAAGCTAATAACTCTAGATAAGAATTTCTTAGCTACGCTTTCTAGCGTTTGCAAAGCTGCATCTAATACTTACTAATATAGTATAGGCAAAGCTACAATCTAGTACCTCTCTCTACTTGTCTATTTACTTATCTACAATAGGGCCCTAGCGCTATAACTACTCTCTATAATAATATATCTAGCTAGGTAAAGTGGCTAAAGACTATTATAAAATTTAAAGACATATATAGACTAATAATAGTATAAAACTTAGTGTTAAGTAGTATAAGTAGCTCCTAGTTTTATTAGGACTAAGTAGCTAAATTATTTATTATTCTAGATATACTCTATTTCTCTATTATAAATCTTATATATTAAAGGACACATTATATCTGCCCCTTTAGATTACTACTTTAAATTCCAGCCGCTACTTTACTAGTAGAAATTTAATAAGTTTTCTATAAAAGCTAGAGTATATTACCTTATTTATAGAGAACTTATAGTTATCTAAATTAAAATAAAAAGATTTATAATAGTCTTCTATCTTAGTTATTTTATTATAAATATAACTATTAACTAGCTATAATATAATAGTATTTATAGTAAAGAGGTTAAAAGTAAACTAGTAATAGATTGTAATTATTTTACAGTTATGTGTAATTATTTATAATTATTACGTATCTAATAAGATTATTACGAGTTTAGTAGAATTATTGCGTATTTAATACAATTACACTATAGTAGCAGTAGCTTACTTTATAATAATAATAGGTTAGATAATTATACTTAGGTAGCGACACTTTGTATTTAGCCTAGCACGTAAGAGGCCTAAGCGTCCTACCAAAAATAATATCTGCAGATATCCTAATCTTAACACTTCTATCTAAATTTAATAAATATTCTTTTTTGCGACTACTTCTTAAGTAAATACCTACACGTAACACATTTATATAGATTATAACTTGTAATCTAAAATAAACTATCCTCTATCTAAGTAGAATTAATAGTAATAAAAGTTAAAAGAATTACAGTACTAGAAAAAGATAAGAATAGGATTTTAAGATTTTATAAAAAAAGGTTAGTAATAAAAAGTAGTAATAGAGAATATATACACTAATTACTTTATAGATAGAATCTAGTAGCTATAAGTTATTAGAATAAAAAGAGAGAGACCTCTAACTTAACTTGTTAAAGAAGCCCTTACCTAAACAATCTTAGTATTAGTTAATACTAAAGGTACTAGAGTGTTTAGAATCTATGAAAAGGAGAATAATTAAGATTTTAAATATCTTAGTAGTGCTAGGAAAGATACAAAGTTAGTTTTAATCTATTAGAATCTTAAGTAGGTATTTTTCTACACTAGTACACTTAAATTTAGATATATTATAAAAAAGAAGTAATTTTATAATATAATTAGCAAATAGTTAAGTTTAGAGTTATACTATAGTGCTAGACTATTAAAGACTAAAACTATAATAAATAGTACTATCTGCAAGCGAAGCGGCCACGTTAAAATAATATTGCTACTTAGTCTATTTAGGCAACTTTTTTAATATCTTTAATAGTTAATTTAAATATATTACTAGTAAGTAACCCTATTTAAAGAATAAATATTAGAAGCAAAGTAATATTATCTCTAGAGCGAAAAGGTATTAAACTCACACTTGTATAATATCTAAAATAGAGAATTCTATTTAACTAGCTTAGTTAAGGCTATAAAAGTTAACTTAATTAAGCCCTAAAGCACTATTTATAAACTCCTCTCTCCGCCTTTTAGGCAGTCTCTTAGAAGGCGACATTTCCCTATAGAAATTCTATGCTACTAGCAGAGTTAGCTTAGCCTCTAGCTTATTTAAAGTAGCAGAATAATCTTTATCTACTATACTAGGCCTTTTAAGTAGCCTTAAATTAATATTTACTAGCTTTATTAGTTACGTAAACGCAGTATTTTAGCCTTAGTAAACCTACCTATTAGAAAGTTCTAAAATAGCTACTTATCTTTAGCGGCTATTTTAAGATTAAGAACTCTATTAATGTCGCTATAATATAAATACTATATAAGCTTTTAGCTATAAATAAATCCTATAATATATTTAAGAAGGTTTTTAAACTATAATTTAGATAGTTTAAGTAGCTATTAAATAATATATACTAATCTATAAAACTTTAAGATATTATATTTAAGCTTTTATAAACGTTTACTCTTTTTCTTATTACAAAATAGTCCCTTATACATAAATTTAATAATAGGCTTTACTCTTACTACTAACTAATTTAGAAGAACGCCTTTACTAAAATAATTATTTAATATATAGGTAACCGCGCGTTATATTATTACTTTAGTACCTAGTATATCTTATAATTAACTACCTCTGGCAGAAGAGAGACCGATTTGCACGTGCTAACAAATAGTCTCTAGCCTAACCTATTTATTTTTAAGCTACTTTACCTTTTTTAATATGTTTTTAACACACCTATAGCTTTTTCTTATAGTGTTATACTGTATACTAAAGGGTCTACGATGTTTTTCTTCCTAATAATTAGTTAATATTTAAGCAGCTAATACTAATATTCTCTAGATAGTCGCCTTCGCTTAAAGCCTTGCTAATTGTTTAAGAATACTATCTAGATCTTAGTTATTATTAGTCTAAATATCTTTGCTAATCTTAATAAAGTAATACCTAAATTACTACTAGAAAGAAAGTATAGTAGTAGTGTACTAAGAATAGTAGCGTAACTAAAAATTCTTACGTAGTTAATATAACTAAATTATTTTTAGTAAGTAAGGTGTAGTAGAAATATAGGTTAAGAGTATAGAGATGCAAAAGTGCGTAGGTGTATAGGTGCGACTAAGAAATTCTTAGGTAAGAAGAATAGGTGCAGATTCTTTAGCAAGGCAGAGAGATTTAGCTTATTTCGCTAATAGGAATTAGGTTTAAGGTAATTAGTTAATATTAATTTTATTTTAATATAGACTAGCGTATCTTAGACCTACTACTATCTACTAGGTATAAGCTAGTTAGGCTACTATCCTTATTACCCGCCTTGTTGCAATTAGCGTCGCCTAATATCTAGTTAGAGTCTGCCTAACGTAGCAGAGAAAGCAAGAATTTATATTCGTACCTATTATTAGGTGGGATAATAGCTACGAAAACGCTAGCGGCGTATTATAGTTTTGAAAAGGGGATGTTGCCAAAGCGCTTTACAGGATCGAATTTAGACGCGGACTAATTCTTAGATACCTAATTAATAGTTAGAGCAATCTATCTAAGCTAAAAAAGGCCTATTTAAACCTAGCTAAGGAGTATAAGTAGCTTTGCTTAAAAGTATTTTAGAAGGCTAATAACAATAAGCTAGCAATCTAAAAGTAGCTATCTAGAAAATAATAAAAAGTCTTACGCTAGCTAGAAGATTGTAAACACTAAATCTATAAAAAATATAAATTTAAGCACTTTCTTTCGCTACTATTTATAAAAGAGCTTATAGCTTACGCTAGTAAGGGCCTAATTATTATTATTAACACTATAGATATTAGCTCTAATATAATTCTTGTTCTACTATCTAGCTCTAAAGCTATAGCTCTAACTAAGCTTACCTTATAGGCTCCTAAGACTTTTTAGAAGGCTCTTAAAAGAATAAGAGATAACTAATAATAAAGCTTTCTAGAAGAATATTAAAAGTAATATATAGCTAGAGTATAGTATTAAATTTTTATTATAGTTCTAGTTAAGCTATATTAAGCCTATACTTTAGAAGCTAGTACACTACAATCTATTATCTAAATTAGATAAAATCTAATAGGTTTAGTAAATTAGAACTAGTGCTACTAGGTCTTTTCTATTTTACGCTATATATTAGTATTAAAATAACTATATTATAGAAGCTAAAAGTTGCTTAAACTAGATAATTCTTTTATATACTCTAATAATTAAGGCTTTTAGAAATACTAAGAAATATTTACTAGTAGTAGGGAAGCTTAATAGTAAAGACACTTCTACCCTAATTATTATAATACTAACTATACTAGGTTAGAGCGTGCTAAGTAGAGTAGTTTATAAAGAAGAGGCTATTATAGAGATAATAAAGTAGGTCTACACTATTAAAATTCTTAAAGTATTCTACTACTAATAAGGTATTAAGAAATATTTATAGATCTAAAATAGCGCACTTTACGTATTATAAATACTTAGATCTTATAGACCCTTCTAATAGTTACCTACTCCTCTAGAAAAGTAGTAGTTTAGGCCTAATTATAGACTAACTTTGCTTTTTTTTATAATTACCTTTTTCACGCTCTTTTTAATTACTAAGCAGGGGGCTCTGCTATTTTTGTCATGTTAGATTGAGATGAAAGCCTTTGTCGTGCTACCCCTAGGTAGTTAATTTAACGCCACATAGACTAAACTTACTATATCTACTTTATTAGGCGTAACAGCGCAAGGCTAAGCGTAGATAGTCTATCTATTAGCCTATTTAATAGCAAAGATTAGAGTGAAGTCTCTTATAGACAAAAGCATCTATATAGCTAGTGCCTTCTAGGTTGCTAGCTTCGCTTATGTTATTGGTTCTCTGTGGCCGCAGCTCGTGACGCGTATGCTGGCAATTTGCCTGCTCGTACAAATGCATCGCCGGTGTGTGTATCCTCTTCAACGGGCTATGACGTAGCGCTTATACGTTCGTTACCAACTTCAGGCCAACGACCCCAGTTCCGACCGTTCCAAAAGGCATTATACCAGTAAACACTGTAATTCATGAAGGGTCTCCCGGCTCTAGTGGGTCATCTCCAGCCCATAAGCTGAAGTGGACTGCCTCTCCAACGCCACTTGTGGGAAGGCCTCCAGCCAAGGATCCTAGGTGGAGTGTCGACCACGACCGCGCAACATGGAAAGATATCGCTGAACAGATGGGACGGACCTCTGCTGGGTGCCGTTTGCGGCACCAAAACTTTTTGGAGAAACGCGGCCTTGACGAAGACCAGACAAGGAAGCTTCTAGAAGTTTACGAAACGTATGTACAAAACCATCCTGTCATCACGCCACTTTAATGGTTATTACCGTATCTGTTTGTTTGTTAACAAGTTGCTTTAGTCAGAGGGAGAAAATGTGGCAGCAAGTGGCATCAGTAATGCAGTTGCCATGGCGCACATGTGAGTCAACGTGGGTGAATATCAAAACAGGCGAAGACACTCCCGTCCTTCAACCAGCACCATCACCACCGGGCCCGATCGGCTCGTTAGCGCCACACGAAGGGCAGTCCCTCCGACCACAAGCCGAAGCAGGAGCAGCCAATAGGAGCAGGACGAACGTGCGTGATGTTCTCGATACCAATCAGAACACCAAACAGGAGCGGCGCGTGCAAATCGCACAATTTGCCCCCTCCATGACACAGGGTTCTTCTATGTCGCAAACTGCAACAAACGTCGGCATCATGAACCTCAACCTGATCACGGACCCAATGTCACCTAGTTTATCAAAGTCTCCAGGATGCCAACTTCAACCTCGGATATATCAGCGGTGCGACAACTGCGCTCTTTTAGGTCTTCTTTTGCCGGCGGCGCGCGACCAAGGGCTTCATTTGAGCCCATACCCCCCGGACTTCGACGTGTGAACCTTCTCAGTGACGGGTGCGATCAAGGGCCTCATTGGAGCCCATTGTACCTAATATACCGCCCAGAATAAATACTAAAAGAATAATATTAAACTGTTGCGATACCCTAACCTGTGTACGAGTAGCAACGTCGCCTGTAAATCTCAATCCATCACCTAGCAATGATTTCTTCACTGCCTTAAAAGAGCGAGCCGTAGCGGTGCCGGACACCTAGTCAAACAGCCCAACACGGCGAGACATGAAGACGCAGCAGACTCAGAACCGGGTTCCCCGGCCAATTCGCGGTACTTGTCACGATAAGCCGTCCGCTGGTTGGCCTTGTCCGCCAGTGCCCTGCCCTGGTGTTACTCTCTCCTCGTACAAATGTGTAGTGCTATGCGTTTCGGCGTGCGTGTGTGGGCGGCGGAAGGGCGGAGGAAATTCGAGAATGTCGCGTAGACTGCGGGGGTGAGCGCTTCGATGTCGGACAGAGAGGATGTTGGCGGGCTTCGGCACGGTGTTGCGATACTGTGGGGCTGTAACGAGTGCTGTTGGGTGTTTGCGGCGGGTAGGATCGGTGAAGGTGGATACGTGAAGCGTGGAGAGGTAGAAAGGCTGTCTCTGCTGGGACTTCATTCGCGTGAGAGGTGATAGCGTTTGGCTGGGAGGCTTGTTGATGCGGAACGTCGCAAACATTGTCGGTTGGTGATGGGCTGGCCGGGAAGCTCATCGGTGACTGCGTTTTGCGTTGTGAATGTCGTGCTAGAGGGCCGTCGCATCTCATATTGCTATATCGCGACTAGATGGCTGCCGCTGCCTCCGATGGAAAGCATAGGCCACGATCTGATTAGATCTGGGGAGGTTGAAATCTGGAACCTTGCTCGGAACCTGGTCCACCGCGGGGACCAAAACGTGGATCCACTGTGAGACCCAAAATAGGTCCCCATGGCCAGGCATAGCCCAAAAGCGCATCGCAACCAGTTCTAGCGCCGCAGGGACACCGTCCGACAAGGCGTCAGCCCGGGGCCATTTTTCCTTGTTGTCCTTCCGCAGCGACGATCAACGATTCTTGTTCGTATGCGTAGGCTGGAGCAGAGGATGTTGCGTTAGTTGTTGTGAGGTCTTTGGAATAGGCGAATCTAGAGTGGCGATTGGTCTTTGGGTTAAGCGTGTCGATACTTCGCCTCGGCAGCAACGAATGCTTGGCGCTGTTGCTGAGTCAACCAACACGCCCATCATCCTAACTGCGACCGTTTGCGCGACAGCCATCGTGCAACTTCGCAACATACGGCTATGTTTCCGTCGCATACCCCTATAACAGAGGACTCACACATAACACCACCTTTGAGTTTCGCAACCCATCCTTTGACGCCGCCGCCGACCGACGAGAAGCCGTTCGCGCAAGTCCATCGGGTTATCACGCTTTTCAAAGAGATCCAGGCTGGAAAGCATATCAAGCAAGACCCGTGGACCGAGTTTCAGCTTTCGGCAGGAGAGTACGATGAGATAGAGCGTCAACTGGGGCGGGACGAGGACCTGTCGGGATACGTCAAAGACAAGATACGGTGGGTATACTCCAGACACGGTGGGCACGACAGCTGACGACAAGACTGGAGCAGGTATGATTACAACAGCGAAACGCACCGCCTCGTCGTTCGGATGCCGACCGGGGTACACGAGCTGTTCCTTGACAGGGTGGAAGACGCGATTCGAAGCCAACTGAAAGCGATGCGCAGCGGGTCGGGTGGAGACGCCCGCTTCGCGCAGAAAGTACGGCCTGCCCGATCAACCGAGATTGAATTTCCAGTAGAAGACGGTCCAACTAGCAGGAAGTCGAAATACGAGCCAGACGCGTCTTTTTGGCATGATGATGCGCAATATCCTGGGGTTATCGTCGAAGTTGCGTACTCGCAGAAGAAGAAGAGGCTAGGCCGGCTAGCTGAAGACTATCTTCTTGATTCGGACGCAAACGTACGCGTTGTTGTCGGCCTCGATATCGAATACGGCAAGAAAGAGTCACGTAGGGCGACGTTGTCGACGTGGCGAACCCATCTGGTCCATACTGCTGATGGAGATGAACTACGAGTAGTTCAAGAGGCAGCCGATGAGGTATTCTATCTTATTGAAGGACGCTTTTTGTTGTGATACCTGACGGCGTTAGACATTTCGTGACGAGCAAGGAATCGCTACCGATCATCCCGGCTTACAGCTGCACCTTAGCGATTTTGCCCATAATGGACTAGTGCAGGAAGAGATGGGAAACCTCGATCGAGAATTGATCGTATCCGCTCAGCAGCTTTGCGAATTTCTCAATGCAGCAGAGGTAAAGGTGCGCCAGAAGGGATCGCTTAGCAAGGATCTATTGCCTGTAGGAGTCAAGAAGAGGAAGCGATCAGAGACGCCGCAAGAAGAGATTGCTTCCGGCGATGAAGCAAGATATGTCGAGCAAGAGGAGAGAGCGGCGAAGCGTGTAGCAGAAGGTGATTCAGACTATGAGGATACTTCGGCGAAAAGCTCGTCAGAGTAAGCATAACAATATCCAAGTGTTGACACATCTTTTGAATGCACATTTCACTGGTAATGGAGAATCTGCAAGACTAAAGCCAGAGTTACACGCATACACTTGTCGGAAAGCGTCACGTATTGGGGTGCAAAACCTAGCTGTGTTCTATAACATTTGCTTCCTCGACAATGGCGCTCCGCCTAGCTCGTACAACAATGCGCTCACCCATCATCTCGTCCCCTTCTTGTTGTAACACCAACTTGATTCACTCCTAAGCCAAGCATTTCCCGCTAGTTAAGGGCTAAATCTAGTTTCCGCAGTGGATCTTGTTCCGGCCGATCGTGGATCCCACCGAGATATGATCCAGGCGGAACTGGGATCATACCCGGAACGACTTGGCGTCGCCACACTTAATGGCAACTTAAGGGTGTTGACATTAAAGTAAGCAGGACATAGAATTGTCAGAATTGGGTTCAAGAAGGGCTGGATGCAGTAGTAGTGACTGCACGCCTGATAAGCGAAGCAGAGAAGAAAGCGGTTCAGAAGTAAATGGCAGCAGTTACAAGGCCTTTTATGGAAACTCCCAATGCACAAGCGCTCAAGGATAGTTGATAATGTCGCATTGTCTCTGATGTCGTCGAAACTGCCAAAATGTTACCACTATAGAATCCGCCATGCCTCACTTCTCGGGTAAACCACTTGTCCATGAAATACTCGGCATAGTACTGCTTCTTAAAGATCCTATTGCAACAGATATAAAGCTTATCTGTTCCTGATAAGAAAGAACGGGTCTTACAGTAGTCCTAATGCTCAGGATACCATCCTGAATATTGCCAATCAATAATCGCAGCAATGTGGCCTTCACAGACTATAATGGGCAGCGTACATATCTTAGCGCACCCTAGGATTCAGTTTGGGAGCTTAGCGAACTAGTGCCCTTTTAGGCTTAGAGCCGGGCGGAAATAAAATCAATTAATCAATCACGGTTAGCGCAATCCTTAATCACGTGGCACTGCTGAATCATTAACTAGCGCTGAGCTTCTGAAACTGGCGCGATAGCTAATGTGCGAAGTCTACGTCCTCGTCCTCCAAGCGCGCCATTAACATACATACCACAGGCTAACGGTAGTACGCAATGCTAATGGCCCAATCCACAAATCCCTTTATACCACCTGCAGAAGCCTTAAACGCAGCGGCGGCCCTTATCTGAGCAGACCCAACCTCAACCCAGTCCAGTCCCTCACCCGCCACATCCTTCTCGAGACCCAAACAAAGGGGCGCGCTGCGCTCAGAGAGATCTCAAAAACAAGCGCCACACGCTCCTCCGTCAACACCACGATCCAGTTTACACCCTATAGCGCCAGGAGTGCCTTTGTCCTCCGCCACATCAAACGTTGCTTTCCTGCTCTACCCCGCTCTTTGTTATTAAAATCAGGCATACCTCATTATTGTTGGACACAAACGAGGGGAGAATTAAGAAATTCTAAAAATACATCGATAAAAGCGCTTGGTTTATTAATTACGGCACTAGCTCCTATATTATCTGCCGCCTAATATGTTTTGGTAATAGAACGCATTTGCTGTCTAAGGGTAAGCTAACGTCCCTAGTCCTATGAACCCTCCTATCAAAGACTCAGTTGTCCGTACAAGACAAAACTACTGGTTGCTTGGTTCCTTCTATGTCTGCGAGCTTGTTGTCAACGTACCCAACGACGCCGTGGTAAGTTGGGAAACTGATGGAAATACCTATTGTATTCGCAAATCCTCTGCAGATGAACGGGACTTAATTGTATTAGGTGATTTAAAGAGCAATCGTTTTTACTATGTAGGCACCTCAGCCGTAGTTTGGAACATCAGAGGCATATTTGTGAAAGTTAAAGCCTGGCGGGACAGTATGCAACTGGAGAGCGACACTATCCAATTTGTTAACAGCATATCTTCGATTCCCACACCTAAGATGGTCTTCTCCTAGGTAGATATTGGCTGGAACTGTTCCTTTTTAGTTTTGAAAGCCTTGGAAGGACAGACACTAGATTAGGCATGGGGATTACTGTCTGCTGATTGACGCATGCAAATTGCAGACACGATTGCGCAATTTTGTAGTGCACTGGCTTTATTAACGTTAAAAATGCTGATGACTGCAAATGGAAAGGGTGTTCTGGAACCCTTCTTAACTGCCCTCCCTCCAGACTTGGAACCTTCGTGGAAGCCCCAGACTTTGGGTCCCTATTCCTCCAACCAACTACGGTCTTATCTCTCAGACTCTCTAGACTTCGAGGGCCATAGAGACTTATTCAATTTCTACCATGCAGACCTTGGACTATCAAATATTATAGTGACAGAGGATGGGAGCATTGTTGGAATCATTGACTGGGAGTCTGCTGCATTCTATCCGACGTTCTGGCTAGGCACGAAGCCACTCGTCTCTCTGCTGGTTTCTTTCTTCGCGGAGCAGAAAAGCCGGCTTGGGCAGTTCTGTTGGCAAGCACTCTGGAACATGAAGGGCTTTCGTCGGATATGCAACAATATCAAGCGTGGAGAAAGGCAATTGGAAAATGATTCAATTCATACCCAATTCATACGATCTTCCGTTACCTGTATCATTCTCGATCAAGGCTAAAATAGTAGAATTTAGCACTATGGTAATCATACTTGTAATGGCTCCTGTACCGTTTGGTGCTTCTGGGTACCTCCAGTAAGACCTGCTCCGCACTTCTCGCATTTCTCTGCACCAGATACGTTGTTGAACTTGCAGGCAAGTCTCGTAGTCGATGGGTCCGCTAGCGATTGTTGCCGCCATGTTGAATGATCTTCAGAGCTTAAAATGTTAGTAGACGAAAGGGACTTCACAAAAGAAGGTCGCTTACGTAGAAGAGCAGGAATAAGCTCTCTTGATTCAGGTTGTGAGGGCAGTATGGCAAGCAAAGACTTGAGATGCTTCTAACGATGAGTAGGAAATCGTGTTCTATTTATCTTTCAGATAACCCTCGAATGTATTCCGGTGAACTGCTGCCTGTATCGCGCTATGTAGGCATTAGCCTGCACACGGGCTGCAACCCATCCTATTCGCACGGGCCGAAGGCTGCAGTAGAGCCACCGTCACCCGAAGCCATCCCGCCCTGCAGAGCTGGGCATCGGAGCATCGCTCACGCACCGATTTTATGCGACTTACCGCCATTCAATACAGACAATGAGCGGCCGGCGTAGCTGCTTGGCGTTACCAGACTGGCGCTTGTCCATGTCGTAACAAGAGCCAAATTTTGGCGCGGGGGGGACACCGAATGCGGCTGCGGCTACGCTTGAAAGGCAGCCATACTCGTAGGCAGCCAATCATAAGTTAACACGTAGCGCAGGCCTCATTCGTCTTATCTTGTCTCATTTTCTTCTCATCTCATTTTCTTATCTCATTTGGGTCTCATCTCATTTGGGTCTCATCCTCGTTCCCATCACCTCCGATCGAGCTTGATAACGTTTCTACTTTATAGATTTCGAAGTATTCTCAACCCGTATCGCTAATACGGCCGAGCGGTTGAGGAATAATGGCTTGGAGACTCAGGATCGAAAGATCTTGCGGCATCGACTTAAGATTCTCTGGGCCGAACGTCAGGTCGCAAAAAAATCATCAAAGTGGCGAAACGATACTGCTCGTGAAGCATTTGGCGACGTACAGGACAAGAGCACGCATCTCTCTTCTTGGTTCTGGTCTTGCTCGTATCGCCAACAGAAGGTGGACAGAGAGCGTTTTGCAATGCATCCATCAAGCCGCTTCTTAGCTTAGAGAGCTACGATTCATATTCGTTCTCCTTGAGCTCACAGGATAAAGATTTTCTTAAAGATACGGCAAAGAGGGAAGAGTTTCTAGAGAAGCCTAAGTTCACGGCTCTTATGTAGGCTTTGTTTTTACGTTAGTCATCCTTCCTCTACAAATCACATGATACCGACTTGGCGTAGCAGGCAACAGAAGTACGTTAGACGTCCGTGTCATCTGCGCTCATCACTAAACGAAAGCACAGCCTTGTTCAGCCTTGCTGCAGCAACCCCTCAGCCTGGGCGCTTACATCTTTACTGCCTATACGATGCTACGCTCCTCTTTAGAAGCTCTTCTATTTATATTTACTTTTTATAGTTAATTTTATTTAGATATAGATCTGCTTAGCGTTATAGCTAGTATTATTATAGTTCTCTAGCTCTTAGCTATAGTCCTTAGGTACCTAAATAATATTAAAGATGCTTTAAAAGTTTGTGCAAAGTACGCTATTAAGTCCTTAAATATATATAGCCTCCTTCTTGACTTAAAGTTCTATCTTAAGAAGGAAAGCGCTAATGCACTATAA
Organism: Laburnicola sp. JP-R-44; assembly: GCA_009805535.1. Taxonomy (NCBI): domain Eukaryota; kingdom Fungi; phylum Ascomycota; class Dothideomycetes; order Pleosporales; family Didymosphaeriaceae; genus Laburnicola; species Laburnicola sp. JP-R-44. The sequence goes on along the minus strand of SELF01000019.1, from coordinate 1,579,301 downwards.
CACACTACTATTTAAGTCCTTAATATTAAGAATAAACTACTTAACTAGTTTAAGTAGGCGCTAGAAGTGCTATAGGCTAAAATAATAAATAGAGGTAGACTAAAAAGAGTAGGCAAGGCGCTTATATAAAAGTTTAAAAAGAAGAAGATTACTAGTATATTAGATTAAATAATAGAGCGCTTAAAAACGCTAGTAGAAATTATAATATAAATAGACTACTTATAAGCTTTTATAGGCATACTATAAGGTAATATTACTTATATATATAAGTAAACTATCTTAAAGCTATTAAAGATAATACTAACTTTATTTAGATATATACCCCTACTATATAGTCTAAAGTAGATAAGATCTAGTAAAATTAAATAAATATAAAGTATAGTAAGATAGTAGAATAGATCTTACATACTAATTATTCTACTTAGTAATTAGATATTATATGTTATAGATAGGAGAGGATAGGCTAGTAGTTTTTTAACGCGCCTAAGTTAGGAAGGTAGCTTAGTAAGCTAAAGGGCACTCTCTTTTGCCTAGAAATTTCTAGCGCTAGCAAAACTATAGTAGCCACTATTATAATTAACTACCTACTAAAGTTAATATAAAGCAGCTTAGTTAGAGTTACGTATTTATACTATAACTGTAAAGTATAAAAAAGTAGAATATCTTTAGTATACTAGCAGCTATTGTTAAGCAGCTAGTGTAGGCTTAACTATTAGTAGTAGAGCCTATAGAGTAGTTATATAAGTAGCATACTAACTAAGAAATAAAGCTATTACTTAAGAAATTTTTTAGCACTCTCTAAGAAGTACTTACAAAGTACTTAATTATTTATATTATAGTTAATACTCTAGATAAGTGTTAAAATAGTAATAGCACTTATTACTAGTTTCTAACTAAACTAAGAGTTATAAGTAGAGTAAGATATATTTACCTAATAGCAATTTTATAGTTTATACTAAAGATTAATATTAAATTTTAAAAAGTAGTAAGATTTAATATTTAGACTAGTAATAAAGACATAACGCGATTTGTAGCTGCCTAGATATACTAACTACCTAAATATATTTAGTATAACCCTATACTATAGAAAATAGTAAAAGAGAAAATTCTAGAGAGAGTAAATAGTATATTAGTTATTTGTCTAGTCTATAACATAATACAGACTTAAAAGTTTTTAGGTTTCTTCTTACTTATTTATATATTAATTCTCTATTAAATAAGATAATAGTAAAAAAACTTAAGGCGATACTAGCTAACCTCTTAAAAGGCTTAGCCGCGCTTAATAATACATACTAAGACGCTCTATAAAGAATTAAGACCTAGTTAGTTAGCTACTATAAACTAGCTAAGAAAGTTCTATTATAGATTATATACGTAAGGAGGCTACTTACTATAGCTAAGTTATACTATACTCTAGTAGTAGAGCTTAATAAAGTAGAGCTTAATCTAGAAAGTATACTAGATATTAAGAACTTACTATCTATATATACTAGTCTTATTATATAGTTAATTAGAAAAGCGCTATTATTTATCTTATATTACTATACTACGTAAAAGTACTTTAAGTATATTAGAAATATATAGTATTTAGGCGCTTTACTATATATTGCCTTAATATGCCCTTACCTATCTATTATTTAATCTATTTAAAATAGGTAGCTGCTCTGCTGCTTCTCTAAGAAAGAGTTTAAAACGAGGCTTTAGAAAAGTAAGTCTCTAAACTATACTACTAAGTATTAGAAAGAGTATATAATAATAGTAGAAGGTAATTTATATGCATTAGCCTACTTGTCACCGGGCCACCTAGAGCCACCTGGCTATCTCCGTAAAATCCGACGCTAGTGCCTAATTTGGCCACTAGCGCGCCCTGTATATAGACTCCGTACGTACGTACGTACATACGTACCCTAGCTCGAATCTCACCTTTTTAACCTGCTTATACTTAGCACCACCCTCACACTACTTATTTCTTTCTAATAGCTTCTTAGTCTTAAGCACTATATAGGTATTATTAGCTCTAATATATATAAAGCATAGAAGCTATAGCTAGTAATATTCTAAGTATAGTATAGGATTATATCTTATAGCGCAATTTGGATTGGATTATTAGTTACACTAGAGACTATACTCCTAAATTAAGGATAAGAGAGAGTAACTATATTAGAAAAAAAGATAGCTATAGCAAGACTTTATTATATCTTATAGTAAAAAATAGATATTATAGAATAGCAAAGCTATTACTTAAGAACGGCGCTAATATTAACGCGTAGGATAGATTCTATAGCAACGTACTTTAGGCGGTCTTACTTAAAGGCTATAAGGTAATTATAAAGCTGCTAGTTAATAAGAACGCTAATATTAATATAGAGTAAAGACTATAGTAATACACTTTAGGCAGCCTTACTTAAAGGTTATAAGGTAATTTTAAAGCTACTAGTTAATACGGACACTAAGATTAACACATAGGACAAATTCTACAGCAACACACTCTAGGCGGCTTTATCTAGAGGTAAAAAAGGTAATTATAAAGCTACTACTTAATAAAGGCCCTAAAATTACTACGTATAGTAGATACTTTAGTAATGCACTCTAGGCGGCTTTACTTAAAGGCTATAAGGTAATTATAAAGCTACTACTTAATAAGAGTGCTAATATAAATAAGTAGAATGTGTATATAAGGAGAATAAAGATAAAGATAATAAAAAGAAAGATAATAAAGATAATATTAATAATAACGATATTAATAAAGATAATATTAATAAAGACTATAGTAACGCACTCTAGGCAGCTTTATTTAGAGGCTAAAAGGCGATTATAAAGCTACTACTTAATAAGAGCGCTAATATTAATATATAGGGTAGACTATATAGTAATACACACTCTAGGCGGCTTTACTTAAAGACTATAAGGTAATTATAAAGCTACTACTTAATAAGAGCGCTAAAATTAACGCATAAGATAGATACTATAGTAACACACTTTAGGCGGCTTTTTAGAAGAAGGCTATAAGGTAATTATAAAGCTGCTAGTTAATAAGAGCGCTAATATTAATATGCAAAGTGGACTATATAGCAATACACTCTAGGTAGCTTTACTTAAAGGCTAGAAGGCGATTATAAAACTGCTACTTAATAAGAGCGCTAAGATTAACGCATAATAGGCTGGCAAATAGGTATAGATTAGATTGGGGTTAGGTTCCCTTATATAAGACCCTAACTCTAACCTAACCTCTACCTATAGATTTTGCGCTAGTAATAGGTATAGATTAGGTTAGGATTATATAGGCTATAGGTTAGGTTAGAGTTATATAGACTAGATTATATTAAGTCTAATTAATTATATTTTTTATTAGTTATATATAATTTTTATAGTAAATTACTATAAAAAATGCCCCTATTATTATAGTAGTAATTATTATATTTACTTATTATAGTAAAAGTATAGTGTGGTAAAATAAACTTCACTACATAGGTTACATAGTAAGCTAGTGCCTAATTAGCTCTTAAAGAATTTAATAGGCGGTTTCTTTCTTCTAGCACACACAACTTAATTTATCTTTCTACTAAGTTCTAATTAGGACTAGGTTCTCCCACAAAATTAGCGACTAACCTGCAACTTAAACCTCTAAAACCTTAACCTTAGGAAGGCTACTATATTAGTACTCTAATATAGACAAGTAGTGTTGCCTAAAAAAAAGACAAGATAGAATAATAGCGGCGGCGCGTAGTAGTGTACAGAATAGCGTATACTAAAAACAAAAAAAAACCCTAAAAGAAACTTAGGGGCAAAATTAGGCGCAATTAAGCATAGCGCTAACCTTAAAAAAGAAATATAACCTAAGCTTTAATTAGCTATTACACTAGCCCTTACTAAATCGCACTACTAGAAATAAATAACAAATAATAAACACTAATAACCCTAGTATATGCACAAATTAGGCATAGAGCGTAGGCTCTAAAACTAGACTAGACTAGACTAGCACCAGACTAGACTAAGACCTAGACTAGAAAATAACTAGAACTAGATACTAAATAACTCTTAGAGTTAAAATATTAAGCCTCTAGAAATAAATAATAAACACTAATAACTGTAGCATATACACAAATTAGGCATAGAGCGTAGGCTCTAGAACTAGACTAGACTAGACTAGCACTAGACTAGACTAAGACCTAGACTAAAAAATAACCATAACTAGGCACTAAATAACTCTTAGAATTAAAACATTAAGTCTCTAAAAATAAATAATAAACACTAATAATTCTAATATATACACAAAAAATTATATAAAATATAGGCTCTAGAACTAGACTAGACTAGACTAGCACTAGACTAGACTAAGACCTAGACTAAGAAATAACTAGAACTAGGCACTAAGCAACTCTTAGAGTTAGAATATTACGCCTCTAGATATAAATAACAAAAAATAATAACCCTAGTATACACACATAATATTATGCGTAAAGTATAGGCCTAGATATAAAAGTGTGTAGAAATAGAACAAAAATAAAAGCCTAGATTAAGAAGTAGTTAAAACTACTAGACGCTAAAAGACGCTTAGAGCCAAAATTACCCTACTAGAACTAGATAACTAAGTAATTATAAATAGATAAGAACTAAGAATAGACTAGGGCACCCAGATCTAGACTAAGGAAAGGACCGAAGCTAGACACCACATTACCCTTAGAACCTAAAACTAAGGCGGAGTTAGAGAAAGCTAAGAGATAATAATAAGTATAGGTGCGTAGAGGCAAAAACAAAAGCAAAAAAAAGAACCAGAACACTAACTAACTTTAACTACTTAGGAAACTAACTAGATAACTAGTAATAATAATATCTGCCACTAAAAGACTAAATAACTATTAGTAATCCTAGTTAGAGGGCCTAGATTACAGCGAAATGCGTAAGTTCCTTAATATTCCAGTACTTAGGAAGCGTAAAAACCTAAGCCTAAAATTCTCTTAGGCTATTAGTTTCGCAAAGATAATAAGCTTAACTAATAAGAGTATCTATATACCTACTAGAGGGTCTCCGCCTCTTATAGAAAGCTCCTTGCAAGAATTTAAAGAGAAAGCACACTAATGCTATCTTAGCTAGCTAAAGACGCTAATATTCTTATAGCGCAAATAGTAATAGCCCTATAATTTCTTACTAACAAAGCTACCTAGTGAAACCTAGTATAGAGTCTTATTACAGAACCTAACCTATTCTTAAATAAGAAGCTACACTTTATAAAAGATAATATAATCTAGTTTCTTTAAGACTATAAAAAACACGCGAACCACTACTAGTACTCTAAGAAAGATAAGGGTATTAGACTTAAGAAATATTATAGCTAAGAGATCTAGAATATACTTAACTTCTTAATGCCAGAATACTCTAAGGTAGGAAAAAAAGGGGTATAGCAGAAGCTATAGGTGGCTATACGTAGGCGTTAGCAAAGTTAAAATTAGGCCTAAACTAAGAAGATGGACAAAGTATTAAAGGCGTGGCTAGCGTAGTATTAAGTAATAACAAACCTTAATATCTATAATTTCCTAGACTAGTTCGTAATTTGGTTTGGAAAATGCCTAAGGGCAGGCATAGTTATAGAAAGCTAGAAGGGTATACTTCTTATCTAAGGCCTAAGCAAGCAGCTAGTAGGCAATATTCTAATAAAGAACAACTAGTTAATAGAGAGACCTATAGAACTTAACTTTAATATAATAAATAGATGGCTTTTAAGCAAAGCTTAAATCTAGTTAAAAGAATATATACTAGATTTAATATATTAAATCTAAGCGCTAATACCATCTTAGACTATTAAGCTATAAGTACTACTAATACTATAAAGTATTTTCTAATCTATTAGACTTAACCTAAACTTCTAATAAGTAAGACTATAAGAAGCTCTAGGCGCGCAAGTAACCCTAGGCTTAACTGTCTCTTAACACAAAGTAGACAAGTTAACTAAAAGGCTTAAGGCTATAAGGCTTTAGAACGTTCTAGTTTAAAACTAGGACCCTTAAGAGATAGAGATTCTGTTAGACCTAGCTATCCGCTAGAAAATTACTATAAGGGTAGAGTAGGCTCTAAAGTAGACAGTACTACAACAGCCCTAGTACTACACACTAACCTAGTCTTAGGCCTATATAGTAGTGCTAATACAAGTTAATATACACGTGGCCGTAGTAATAATAGACCTAACATAGTAAAAAGACAACTATTTTAAAAGATACTTTAGATATAAAAAGGACCACATTATTATAAATAAAAAATATAAAAAGGAGAATTTATTTAAAAATAATAGATAGGTGTACTAGAACACAAAATTGCAAAGGGTTTAGTAGGGCCAACTAAATAATAATTAGGGCGAAATCTAACGCATTGGCGCTAGGGGCAAGTAAAACTAGATACTAATCCGCCTAGTATAGAATAAGTAGCGAATAGATAAATTAATAGAGAAAGCTCTATAGATGTCTTAGAGTTAGGGAGCCGCAATAATAGTAATAACTTACTAGGTAGAATTAGTCATAGAAGCTAACAGCAGCCAGTTCGTATTTAATAAGTTAATAGCACCTAGCCTCCTCTCTAAAGAGGAATTTAAAGCGGCTTAGAGGGAGTAAGCCATCCTAGACAAAGATACACTAGCGATAGTTTAATCTCTAAATCTACTATGCGAACTATAAGCCGCGAGCTTAAACGCCCTAACAACTTAACTAAGTCTTAGAAAATTACTAAAGGTAGAAATAATCGCGAATATTAAAGTTTCTAAACAAGGCATCCCTACAGTTTGTAGGAAAAAGAACAATAATAAAAAGAATAAAAGAAAAATAAAGTAGATGTCTTTTCTAAAATAAGACTTTCTAATAGAAGGTATAGAAAATGTGGAGATGCGTAGGCCTAATAATATCTTAGGTCTAACCCTAAGAAAGAAAATCTCCGCGGCCAAAAAGAAAACAAAACTAGTTAATATCCTAGTAGGCAGTTCTAAAGACATACTATCCTAAGTAATAAACGCTAGAGTTAGCCTAACAGTCTAAGAAGTGCTTAGCAACATACCAGAAGTTAGAAAGGCGATATTTAAGAATACTTTTAGTAAAGGGAACTTATACTAGCTATAGACACTAGCCACCACTATAGAGAAAGTAACTAATAAAGACTTAGACGCTAGGCACGCTAACTGCGCACCTATCTCTAGAATTTAAGTCCCTAAATAGATACTAGTTAAGGTTAAGAATAGAGTAGTTACTCGCTATAGGCCTTTTAAACTAAATTTATCTTAAGCACTACTATAGGTACTCTAGGCAGCTAGTATAGGCGTATTAATCGCAAAGGCATAGTTTAGTAAAGCGACACTAACTATAACTACTACTAATAGAAAGGATCTTAAGAGAAAATTAGGGGTTAAACACATAAAAAGAGACTGTCCCTAAGTAATGTGCCAGATTAATAAGTATTAAATAAGTGCCTTACTTAACACAGGTGCGAAATTAAACACTATCTGCCTTAGTACCACTAAAGCTACAGGCCTCTAGATTATATCTATGCCACCTTAATTGCAGAGCGTAAAACTAATAACTATAAATAGTAATTATAAGAATTTTTAAAGTGTTGTGTTCTAAGCCCTAATTAGAGTAGGCTAGGTTATTATTATAATAACGCTATTTATTATTAGGTCCTTATCTAGCACTATTATTCTGGGAAACCCGTTCTTAGCGGACGCGAAAGCAGAATTCTCCTATAAGAATAATGGCAAGACCTACTATAAGCTATGGGACAATAAGGAGCTCTACTCTACGCGATTTGTAGCCACTTGCGCTAACCTATTTAACCTAAGAGGCGTAATTATTACTAAGGTAACAGAAAACTTTGAGGGAACATAGTAGCCAGGGCCAGCGTTTCTAAGTACCTAGAATACGTAGAACTCGACGCTAATATAGTCTTAAAGTAGTGGCTTTACTATAGGTTAATATTAATAATAAGTAAGGCTAATATTAAGCTTAAGCAAAAATTAGAGCCAAGGGCCTAGAAGAAGGCGCTAAACTAGACAGTGCTAACTTACAAAGAGGAAAATGCGAATAGAGATAAATAGCTTATATAGGACGCTAATAAGAACTAGTTAGTAATAAATCCAAATAAGAATTTTATTCACTACGCTAATTAAGGTATAATTAAGAGGCATATAGACAGTAGCATTATTATTTAAGACAACTAAGAACTTCTAGTTAATAATTTACTAGGCTGCGACAAAGAAGTTAATAAGATTCTCTAGGCTCTAACTATATAAATAGAGTCTAAAAAGGCAATAAGAGTTAAGAGCAACGCGTTCTAGGTAAAATAAACAAAAATAATTAATAGAACTAGAATAGCTTTTAAAGTAAACACTATATATAAGACTAAGAATAAAAAAGTTAACCCTATACATAACTTAGGCGTTAAGCCTTAGAATAATAAGGGCTAGTTAGACTAGAAGTAGAAGGCTATAAAAAAGTAAAAGAGGACTAATACTAGGCCTTAGCCATTTAACAAATACCTTCTTAACTAGTGGGCGGAATTTCTAAGAGGCAATTAGTTAATATTAAAATGGATTGCGGAAATAATAGTTGACCCAAATCCCTCACCTTAGAAAAGAGACATATTGCTAGAAGTCCTATATTAAAAGGAACCAGCCCTATCTTTTAAATTTACTAAGTTGGGGTAAGTGTATCCTAATATGGCTCCACTAGTCAAGATTCACACTATTAACCATGTCGCTTAGAAGGAATTGCACTTTCTAGTTTCTTAGAAACTTAGAAATGTAGTTATTAACATAGTACAGTAGAGGCTTAATTAGAGCGTACTAGAGTATAGTAGAAGTCTATATTATAACCTATAGTTTTTAGTTAAAAAGAAGGATAGAGGATACTAACTAATTAACAACGCCTAACATATTAATAGCATTATAGTCTAAGATAGTAATCTTCTCCTAAACCCTAATAAGTTCTTAGAAGAGTTTGCTGGTTATTTTATAATATTCCTTATTAACTTCTTTTCTAGATATAACTAAGTAACTCTTTATAAACTTTCCCGCGCTATAACTATATTCTACACACCTCTGGGACTTATCTAGCAGTGCACGTTGCCTATAGGAACGACTAATTCTATGGCTAAGTTTATGCAGATTATTATAAAGATTTTTTATAACTAGATTCCCTCTTATTATATGCCTTACATAGATAATATTATAGTAAAGAGCCTAAAGACTAACTATAATAGAGAGATGCTTAAGGAAAAAATTTGTAAATATATTGCGAAACACCTTATAAATCTTAATTAGGTTCTAGTAGATATAGAACTAGCGGGCGTCACTACGTTAGGTAAGAAGTCTAACTAGGACTATACTATTATAGACATAGTTGGCTACATAGTTAATAAGAATAGTTAACACCTATCCTAAAAGAAAGTGGCTAAGATTATTTAATAGCCGCCTTGCGACTGCGCTAAAGATATTTAAATCTTTTTTAGAGTTTATGTGTACTATTAAATCTAAATTAAAAACTTTGCAAAGATTACTACACTACTATTTACACTACTACGCAAGGGTATAGAGTTCTACTAAGAAATTATAGAAAATATAGTAATGTAATAATTAAAGAAGAGTATTACTTCTACACTAGTATTAGTGTCTATTAACTACTTAGAGCTATTATAAGAAGTAGTAATCTTAGTAAATAGTAGCAAAATTAAATAGGGAGCCGCAATACAGTAATATAAACTAGATAGTCTCCTTTATCTAGTGCGGTTTAAATTGGGTGTTTAATCTCAAAGTAAACGTAACTAGAATTTAGGAAAGTATGAGTGTAAAGCCCTTCTTCTTATACTTAAAAAGTTTCGACCCTAGATTTAGAGAATACACTTTATTATAGAAACTAACTCTTGCACCTTAATTGCCTAGCTAAATTACAGCGCAACTAACTTACTAAAGGCTTTAATAACTCGCTAGTTAGCACTTCTAACACTCTAAAAGTTTAATATTCACTATATCTTAGGGTATAAAAATGTGGTCGCTAATACGCTCTTAAGACGCAAATTGTAAAAGGGTTAGATCTCTTCTAAACCGCCAGAAGAAGATGTTAAGGACTTTATTAAAAAGTATTTAGGGCACATTAGTATTATATCCTCTACTATAGGTAAGGAGGCTAAAGTAAAAATAGAATATACGAAGCCTACCACAAATAACCTGCCTAAAATTTCCTTTAACCTATATACTAAACACTTTCGCAATATTGCAACCTAGCTTACAACCCTAACTATGCCTAAAGGCCTATTTAAAAAAAAACTAAAGGCATATTAGGCTATAAGCTTAGAAGTACAGGGTTATAAGAGACATACTATAGTATTAAACTATAGGAAACAGGCCGCTGCGCAGAGTTATAGACAATCTAGTCTAATAGGCGGACATTCTACAATAACTCTATAAGGAATTAGGCTATTAAGGATAAGAAGGCACCTAGAGGAAGATTGTAACGCATTACTACTAGCTAAATCTATATTAAAGTATTAAGAAACATATTAAGACTTGCGCTAAATATTAGGCGCATTCTACTAAAAGAGTAGTAAAGGAGCTATACCCCACATAGGGAATAAACGTAATATAGAGATAAGTTATAGTAGATATAGTGTACATGCCTAAAAGCAAAGAAGAAAAAGAATTTATAGTTATTACTAGGGACTATACCTCTAAATAGCCTAAAGCAAAAGCACTTACTAATACTAACTTAGCCGCAGTTGCCTAGTTCTTAAAAGAATCTGTCTTTAGTAAGTAGGGCATCCCTTTTCGCCTATTAGTAGATAAAGGACTAGAGAACAGAGGCTTAGTAGAGGACTTAGCTAAACAGTATAGTATCTAACAAGTGGTATCTAGTGCTTATCACCTATAAGGGCAAGATCTAGTAGAAAGAGGCTACTAAGAGCTCGTCGGCGCACTATAGAAGATAAAGGGCAACTAGGTCCAAAACCTACCTAAAGCTCTATAGGCTAATTAGGTTACAGTAAAGCGATTTATAGGCAAAACACTAGTCTTTCTAATCTATAAGAGAAAACATATTCTTTCTATTAAACTTTACATTCTAATATAGCAAACACTTCTATAGAAATAGGTTTATACTACTAAAGAACTCCTAGTTATTAGAGTAGAGCAGTTTAAGAAGCGTAATTATCGCCTCTAAAAAGCTATTAACCAAACTATCTAACTACGCAAATAAGAAAAGGAATAGTTTAACAACTAGCGCACTCTTAGGACAAAGCCACTATAATAAGGCAATCTAGTGTTAGTGTATAATACTTTTTAGGTCAGCAATATAAGTTATAAAGTTAAGCTCGCTAGAAGATACTAAGGCCCCTTTAAAATTAGGGCTATGCCACCACATAGTAAAGAATAGTACATACTTAAGAAGCTTAATAAAACATCCTTTTATAATAAAATACTAGGTAATTGTATTGTTTAATTCTATTCGCGTATAACAACAGACCTTAACACAATACTAGAACCTAACATTATAGACACTAATAACCTCTTAAAAGAAATTACTAATTCCTTAGAGAAAATTAATTCTATAGATCTTAATAAAGTTACGCAAAGGCCTAAGCCTAAACATCTTATATTTGCGCGCAAATTACAAAGGCTAGCAAGATATATATAGGACGTACTTATAAGAATAAAGTAAGTAGGAATTTCGCTGCCACTAGTAAACTTTAACCCCTTAGACTTCGCCTATTAGAAGAAGTAAGCTAGCTAGAATAATAGCGCATTATAAGCTAAGAAATAGCTTATTCCTTAAGGGGGGGAGGAAGTAGTTAAAGAAGAAAAGTTAAAGAAAAAGATAGAACAACAGTACTAGTACTAAGTTAAATTAAAGTCTAATATATATATATAATTACTAAGACAGAATCGCAAGCTATAGACCCTAATAATAGAGCCTAACTAATAATTAGATAGCTAGAAAATTAAGAGCTAAAAACTACTATACTAACCTCTATAAGAATCTAAACCCCTATAACTACTATAGCCTAAGCCATAATTAGGGTTTAAATTACAACTCTAATAGAAGCGAGGTATAGGACTACCTTACTCCACAGCTTAAGTTCTACTAGGGCCCAAACCTAGGCGTATAGCTTAGGCGGAGAGGTTAGAAGAAACAGAGGACAGACCTAAAAAAGGAGGAGAGGAAATTATACCGCTACAGCTAAGTAGGGATAAAAGAGTGCGGGCGGAATTAATAGACTATTAGAAAGCTAGACGTATAGGGGAAGGCGAGTAAAATAGAACTTTAGAAGGATTGTTAGTAGTCTAAAAGGGAGATAAGTTAGAGGATAAAGAGCTAATCTGCAGCACTATATTAAGCAAGATCTAACCTAGAGAAAAATAGGGGCTAGAGAGCAGACAACTAGGAGTGGGAGTAGTTTGGCCCTAAGATAGGAAAGGGCTACCGCTATCGCTACTAGAGAAGATAATAGGTCAAAAAAAAATAGGAAAAGAGCAGTGTGCAGGGAGAACCTTAGAATAAAAAAGGACTACTACTATCGCTACTAGAAAGAATAATAGGCTAGGCGTAATAACGTTTAAAAAGGGGTGTGTGTAGAGAAGGCTTAGCAATATTAAAATTAGTGCCTAATAGAAAATTAGGCGCCTCTAAGAAACTCTTAATAATTAGAGGAGGCCTACTAGGGCGCCTAGTAGAAAGCATTATAGCAGTGTTACTAGAACTAAGCAGCTTACTAATTCTGTTACAAATATAGGTGTTTACTTTTAGTCGCTTTATCTATAACTTACGCACTTGCTAACAACTCTACTAAAAAGAATTAGCTTAAGTATTTATAGTAGATACTAGAGGAAATAAAGCTAAGTAGGCGGATTAGTAATAGGAAACTAGTTAAGAGCGAATTAGACTTACTATAGCGGTTAAAGGAGCACTACTAATATTAGGAAGTTGTCTAGTATAGAACGTAGCAGCCCTTAAGGAAAAGGCGCCAACTGCTATTAATATACTAAAAGTAGAGACAATAACTCTAGACATAAGCCCCGCAGGCTTAATTATAATTACTCTTAGCTACACTAAGATTGTAGTTAATATAGCCTTAGCCTGCGGCAAAGAGAAAAGTAGGAAAATAAGATATATAAGGAGTATAACTAGACACTAAGCGCTATTTAAAGCAATTACGCCTCTATTTATTAGTGCTTATGTCTTTTATAAAAGTAGCTTAGTATAGCTAATAAAATAGAATAGTGTAGGCAATAGGAGTATTATTAGTAGAATTAGGGTTAATCTTAAAGCTACCTATACCTTAAGCAAACTATATAAGGTAGCCTAATAATAAATACTTAGTATAAATATCGCGTAAGAGTCTTATAATCTTACAAATAGTGCCAAAGTTATATAGCTAATTTAAGAGGGTAATGACTAGGGCACAAGTTAGTAAGCTAAGAGACAATTAGAGTAGGCATATACACAATAGAACAGAAGCAGTTATAGAGCGTTATTAATAGGTAGTAGTAAGGACTATTATAAGCCTTAGCCACTTTCCTTGCTATTACTATTATTGTTATTGCTAGCACTAGAGGCGTGACTACTAAAGAAGAAGTTAATAGCAGCCATAGTTAAGGAGAAGATTAAGACTATTAGGTAGAAGAATTAGAATAGCAAAATAAGAAGGAAAGTAAGAGGATATAAAGGGCAGGTTATATACTCTAAGCGGCTATAAGGCTCTATTAGGTTATAGCAGGTAAGGCGTGTACGCAAACACTGCTTCTAGACTAGTAATAGGTAGCAATATCCTTTAAAGAAAGTGCGACCACGTCACTACTAGCAAGAAACTCTAAGGGCAGATTAGGCACTTATAGATAGTAATTAAAAAGCAAACAGCTTATAGGCGCAGATAGAAAGACATAGCATTATAAGAAAAGGAGTAGAGTAGTAGTAGGAATAAAGAATATATTTAAGTACTAATAAGCTATCTAAAGCCTAAGCAGCCCTTAGGTAAAAAGGGACTTTTGCAACTGTTACTAGCAAGCTATAGGCCAAAACTACTACTCTTTTTCTACTCTTTTTTCTCCTTACGCTTGTCGTAGAACCTATAAGCCCAAGCAACTCTAGCCTAAACTTAGGAATTCTGTAATAGCCTCTAGAAAAAGTCCTACTCTAGAGAGTACTATAACTTCTAGGAAGCTTAAGTCTAGGCTTTATTCTCTACATTAGTGTTATAGGGAGAAGAAGGACTAATAGGCTAATAGTTAAAGCGTGCCTAATACCTTTTTAGAGCTCTTTCTCTTTCTTAGGATGTATAAATTGTAGTTACATAATAGGCAAGGGCTAGAAGTAGTGCTAAAATAGTCTAAGAAGCTAACAGGCCTATCTCTAGAGTAGCCTGGCAAGTAGGTGCTCTAGACTAGTTAGAAGTATAGGTACGCGCAGTGGTGAAGCTTGCGTAAGAAGAAGATTAGGAAGAAGCTAAATAAATAGTATCTAAGGGCAAAGCTAAAGGATGTGTAGAATTAGAGAGTTAGGGGTTAACTAAGGTAGGAATTCGAGGTTATCGCTAATTATAAGGCCCTTAAATATAGACGTCGCTCCTAGGAAGCTAAGTGTTACTTAGGTCTAAGCATTAAGGTTTATAACGCGTGCTTAACGCATAGGAAAAGGATTAAGAGGTAAAGAATAAAGGCCTATTTAATAGTTAACTTAAGAGGCATTTGGGGTGTACACCCACAAAGAAAAGAATAGTATAGCATACCTAGAACAAAAGAGCATAGGGCGCTTTCATTATAGATATAGCAGGCTATGTATACGCAGCCAAATAGCAGTTCTATTATTATTAGCGAACTAGAAACACTAGAAACTGCGCTAGTACTGCGCTAGTAGGCACCTATTATAGAATAGAGTATTATTGCCTATAATAGGGGAATAGGTAAAGTTAATACGTTCTTAGGTAGCAGCAGCAGTAAATAGGCTTAACAGATATATAGGATAAGAGCCTTTATTATTTAATAAGTTAGACTATTAGGCCTAGTATAATATAACTAGCTTGTCCTTAGTATTGTATTATTGTGCTTCCTAACTACAGTAGAGAAAATAGAAAAGCGAGGCGTTAATTATAAGTTTATTAGAGTTATAGTCTAACTAAAGTGTAAAATTATCTTAACTATTTACCTAGGGTTGTAAACTATAAGGCAGGTTATTATTATACTACTAACACTCTACCTAAGGGCTGTAAAAACTTAGGCCATAACGTTAAAGCTAATGCGTGCGTCTAAGAGAGAAATTACTTCCTAGGAGTCAGTCTAAGAGACTATTAGGGTGCGAGAGACTTACGCAAAGACAAGAAGGTGATAAATACACTAATAGAGGACTTTTTAGGCACTAGCAGGAGGTCGAAACTACTAAAGCCTACACTATTATCGCCTTAATAAGGAGGCTTATTGCTGCCGCCACTACTACTAGAACTAAGGCGGCCAGATGCGTAGGCGCCTAGGGCATAGTTAATCTAAAGATAGGGAGGCATAATAAGGCAGGCTAAGTGAAGGCTTAAGAATAGTTTAGGATTTAGGAGGATAAGAAGCTAAACTATAGAAAAATTATAAGAGTGTGAAGAGTAAGTAGAATAGGCAGATTAGTAATAAAAATAGGTAGGCGTTTTATAGGCTATTATTTAAGGTTACACAAAGCTAGGTAATTAGTAAAGCTTACTATTAGAGGCGGGGCCTAATCTCTACTTACTAGTAGAAGGCACTATGAAATATTTAGAGTGTTTTCTAGAAGGGTGTTTAGTATAAAGCTTAATAGGGCTAAGCTTTTATAAGTAGAGAGGTATGTAGTAGAATAAACTCCACTACACAGGTCACGTGGTAAGCCGGTGCCTAATTAGCTCTTAAGAATTTAATAGGCGATTTCTTTCTTCTAGCACATATAATTTAATCTATCTTTCTACTAAGTTCTAATTAGGACTAGGTTTTCCTATAATAGCTTTAGTGTTAAATATATATATTAAACTTAACTAAGCGCTTAGCTATTCTAAAGCTAACTAAGTGCCTTCCTATTTACCTAGTATCTATATACTTCTTATAGTATCTATTTGCTAGCTATATATTCTTAGCCTATATAGTAATTTTATTTTATATAAATAGCGTTAAATATTAGTATTTAGAAGTATTAGTATTTATTTTATAGTAGAAGTAGAGTGTTATAAAGAAATACTTTTAAATATTCTAACTAGAAAAGCCTCTATTACCTCTTAGAGAGTAGCTAGCATAGTAGACTAGAAGCGCAAATCTTTCTTATTATTATTTTGCGCTATTTCTTTAATAAAGTAGTAGAATAGAATAGTATTATTCTAATAAGAGACTAAATACTCTTTTACTACTTATTAATTTTCCTAAGTATAATAACTATATATTATTAGAATATATATATAATAAATAGCTATAATAATAATATACTACCTAGCTTCTAGTAGTGCTGTCTTTTTAGTATAGTAGGTAGTGTTTTACAAGGCGCTTTTTGCGTAGTTTTAGTAACTAGTTTAGAGTATCTAGATAGTCTAGTACGTACTATTATCTTAGAAATTAAGGTTTATATAGTAGTTAAGGCTGTAGAGTATTAAAAAAAGTAGCTAGAAGGGTAGTAAGGTAGAGTAGCTAAGTAGGTAGTAAGGTAAGTAAAGAAAATATACTAGTACTATTAGCGTCTTACTTATACGTATAGGCCCCTATAGCTACTTTTTATAATAATAACTATAATTATTATATGCTATTATTACACTCTATACTATAGCGTTTATTAAAAAAGAGTCTTCTAATATGCTAAAGGGACTTCTAAATAGTAGCCAATAGATTCTAGCAAATTTTAAGCGTAATTAGTAGGAGGATCTTACTAAGGTACCTAGTAATTGTAGCCTTTTATATACTATATACTAATATAAATAAGGCTTTATATCTAAAACTAAAGAGGTTAGTACTATTCTTTTATATCGCAAATAAGGTAGCTTTTAGAAAGATTATATTACTAACTATAAAGTGCTATTTAAAAGTACACTTAGTAATAGCACCTATACTATTATATAGAGGTTTTGCAATACACTCTATAGTAAAGAAGAAAAGGCACTAGACTTTACTAGATTAGCTAATTAAGCTATATAATATTAGCTTAAAAAGAAGCTTTATAATAATAAAGACTACTAACTACTCTTTAAAGCGTAAAATTATTAATAGCTTATATAAAAAAAAGAAAAGCTTATATAGTTCTACTTTGATAATTAAAAAAGTAGTATATTATTATATCCTATTATTATATATTAGTTAATTAATAAGAAGTAGACAACTAGTTAGAGGCAAAACAAATAGCTATATATAAGAAGTAGAATAAAATTAAGAATAAAGTTAATTTAAGGGCCTACTAAGTAGTCTTAGCTAAGCGTAAAATTATTACTAGTAAGAAGAAGAAGGCCCTTTTATACTATAAAGTTGCATAGATAAATTAATCTTTAGTTATTCCTTCTAGGCAACAGTATAAACTACCTTTACTTATTTAGTTTTTAAGTGGCCTTACTGCGTTTTTAATGCATTATAGCGCCCACATAATATTATGTAATATATTATTATATGTGAGCGCTAAGCCCTAGGACTAAAGCGCGTTAAAGTTTTTCTAACATCTTTCTCTAGCTTCTAAGACAACTAAACTCTACAATAATAATACTCTCTACCTATCTACTTATCTACTATATTACTAGATAATTAACTACTTAGAACCCCTAAATATACACGCTACTACTACTATAATATATAATAAATTGCGCGTGCTGCCCACTTCTAATACTAAATAGCACTCTAATACTTCTAGTATTAGCCTTACTCTACCTATTACCTATAGAAGTCCTATAGTATAAGCGCGTATTTATATATCTGCTATATTTCTATTACCTATTTCTAGTAGAATCTGTTAGTATAATAACTCCCTAGAACCTCTAAATTAAATAGTAGCGTCTATTCTTTATATATCTCTAAAAACCTTTAGCAAATCTAGCCTATTACTTTTTAAAATAGCTCTAGTTTACGTTATTTATAATATGGCTAAGGACTAGACTGCTAAAAAATAGTAGAGAGAGAGCTATAGGTCAAAATCTATAGCCTCTAAAGCACCGAGGTATTTACTAATGCCGCAATAAATAAACTAGCTGTAGTAATCTATTTGCTATACAACTTATATTATGCCGCTATACTATTAGCAATATTAGAAGGCGTGTAACTTTTGCAATACTAACTCTAGGGGTTTTAGTTAGTGGCATTCTTCTTATTAGGTCCTTCTTATTATTATCCTTCTTATTATTATCCTTCTTATTAGGATCCTTCTTATTATTATCCGGCTTATTATTATCCTTCTTATTATTATCCTTCTTATTATTAGCCTTCTTATTAGGATCCTTCTTATTATTATCCTTCTTATTATTAGCCTTCTTATTATCCTTCTTATTATTATCCTTCTTATTATTATCCTTCTTAGGATTATCCTTCTTATTATTATCCGGCTTATTAGCCTTCTTATTATTATCCTTCTTATTATTATCCTTCTTATTTATCCTTCTTATTATTATCCTTCTTATTATTATCCTTCTTATTATTATCCTTCTTATTATTATCCTTCTTATTATTATCCTTCTTATTATTATCCTTCTTATTATTATTATCCTTCTTATTATTATCCTTCTTATTATTATCCTTCTTATTATTCCTTCTTCTTATTATTGTTCTTCTTAATGTATATGTATAGGCGCGTAATCGCCTACTTTATAGAAAGCGCGTTATTTAGTTAAGGAAAGGCTATTAGTACTTTAGCGGGATAGTAATCTTAAGATCTTACGTAATAATATACTCTGTGTGTGTAAGAGTAGATAAACACTTAATCTAGTTGTGAATTTTTATACTTTATACGCAGGCAGCTACGTTATATTATTATTTTTAACTTTAACTTTAGTAGTATCTATAGACTATAGTACACTATAATCGACTACCTTATTAGTATAAGGGGCCGATTTGCACGTACTATTCTCAGTCCTTACTTTTTTTAATGCGTTTTTAGCACACCTACAGCTTTCCCTTATAGCGTTGTACTATATACTAGAAGGTCTGCGATATTCTCTTCTAGAAATCTTTAGTTATAGTAGTATATATAAGAAGCTCTTACGTAATATATATAAGGCAGGCCTAAAAAAGCTTAAGGCTAATAGCTTTAAGAGTAAGGCTAATATAAGAAAGAGTAAAATGACTTCTATAATAGTATAGATAATATAGATCTAACTACTAAAGAGCTAGTAATAGTTACTAATAAGAAATAGTTATAAGTTTATTATACTTATTTATTATATATCTTTACTAATAATTATTAGTTACTACAAGTCTAGTCCTTCTACTAACCTTATTAACTATAGTAAGAATAGTATACTTAATAGTAAACAATACATATATTAAGAGGAATAATAACAAAAAGTGTAAAAAAAAAAAAGAAATTAAGGATAATAAAAAGAAGCTTAAGGCTTATTTCTAAAAGCTGCTAAATAGGTACAACTCTAATATTATAAATAAGGATATAGACTTTAAGAGTTTTAGAGTTTCTTAGACTTTAGGGGCTTAGGTACTAAGAGGGGTTTAGATAATAAGGGGGGCTTAGGTGCTATGAAGGTTTTAGATAATAAGAAGATTTTAGACAATAAGGGGGGGCTTAGGTGCTAAGGAGATTTTAAATAATAATTAGCGTATAGAATAAAATAAGCTAAAGTTATAGTTTTACTATAGCTAATTATTATAGCTAATAATTATATACTAGTTACTAAGAATACTATCTATAATACTATAGTAATAAGCTAATTACTACCTAAAATTAACTTTATAACAAAGGGCTATATACTAGTTTAGATTTAAAACTAACTTATTATTAACATAGTATACGCTATACACTATTTTTAGCTAACGTTAATATTAGTTAAATACTACTATAGTTAATATTATAGAGAACTTAGTTTATTCTATTTTCTTCTTAAACTACTATTCTCTTAAATAACTATTTAACTAGTTATTAAATCTTTTTATTACACTAATATCCTTAAGTGCTATATTAAATATTATTCTTACTTTCGAAATTAATATATAGCCCTATAGGCTAATAGGCTAGAAAGTAGGATAATTTATCATATCTAATGTTTCCCTTTAAACTTTTAAGAGTTAAAGATAGAGAAAAAGATATTTGCTATATAGAACGCGTAGTAGTAGTCTAATACTTAATAGGCTAAAGATAAATAAACCTATAACTTATATTAGAACTCTTACCTTTATATAGGTATTATCTAGACTATATTCTAGGAAGGCGTAGAGTACCCCTCTAGTTATTTATATATATTCTTTCTTAACTACAGCTATACACTATTATACCTAAGTGTTAACTTTACTAGTACCTAGCTAATTAATACCAAATATCTTATTAATTATAAAAGGTCCTAAGTATATATATAGTAGAATAAGCCTATTTATAAAAGGACTTTTACTTCTTAGTATAAAAAAGTAAATAGCTATTTTATATCCTATATACTCTCTATAGGCGTTTTAAACTAAACTTATATAAGTAGTAATTAATAATATCTAGTCCTTCTAAATAGTAGAGCAACTATCCTTTTTTTAACGCTTTCTTTATTTCCTTAGGCCTAACGTTGTAATAACTAGCTAGTATAGGTTCTATTAAATATTCCTAAATAAATTTAACACTGCTAAGGTAGCTATCCTTAGTAATATTAGTAGGGTAACTAAACTCTCTATTTTACTTAACCTATAGTCTACAGATAATTACCTTAGCTTTCTAGCTATTAATAGTTACTATAATAATAATACTTAGCAGCTTAAAGAGAAGCTGCTTAACTTTATACTAATATATAGTAGCTATACTAAAGTATTAATAGTATTAGAGGTACTATAGGTCCTTAAGGATATAGAAATTATGTAGAAGCTTCTAGTAATTATATATAATAATGCTAGTAATAATAGCACCTTAGCTTAGAGCATTTAGAACAGACTATTAGAGAAGAATATTACCTAGAACTAAAAAGAGAATATAATTCTATATCTTACTTATTATTAACTTTGTAGTTCATGATATTATTTATTACTTTAAGTTATTAGCGCCTATTAATTTTAACTTTAAAGAGACGCTATAGTGGCAATATATAAACACAATCTAGGCATAAATATCTATTCTATGTTTCCTTTATAAAGTATATTAGCTATTATTATAGACTAACTAGCGCATAGCCCTATGCTATTTATATTATAATTAATTAGTTACTATAGCGATTTAAGTAATATCTTATAATATAAAGCGATACACTACTAAAGAAGCAATTATCTATAATCTAAAATATCTAAACAAGATAGAGCTCTATGTATAATATGTATAACTTTAACGAAAAATTTAATTATAGATATTATATAGTAATACAATGGTTTATTATTTGTATGTTAGTATAGATAATAGTAATTGCCCTTAGGTTACTTTGCATCGCGTAGCATCGCTATACACATATTTCTTTTATCTTTTTTATTACCTATTCTTTTAAAGAACTTAGTTAGCGTTATTATTATAATAATAATAATAATAATAATATAATATTATTATTATTATTATTATTATTATTATTATTATTATTATTATTATTATTATTATTATATTATTAATTAATTAATTAAATAGGGTCTACAGCTAGCTATATAGACATCGATATCTAATACTCTATATTAGTAAGTGTGAAGGGTGTATAGGATAATTATATAAGAAAAGAAAATAATATAATAGAACTAACTTAGTATTAATTGCTTGTCTCTAGAGAGGGTGCGAATAAAAAGGAGAAGATTCTGCGGCGCATAGGCCGCGGCGCATAAGCATTATGTGATTTCTATATAATGCCATTGTGTAGTAATATTAAAAACTTAATACTCTTAGGTGCCCTTGCCTATATAGTGTATAGACACTAGCAACTTTTATTTTTAAGGTTGCTATTAGTGGTTCTCCCTTCCTTTGCACAAACTATCTACTTGCTAATATTTACCCTATCTATTTATTATTCCCCTGTCTATATGTCTTCTACTCTAGCTAGTTTGCTCTAGTTAATAGAAAGATTCTATTAAGTGACTATTTGGTAGAGGCGCAATTAGGCTTATTAGTAGTAGAGTAGTAGTCTGGCCAATAGCAGTTAAGAGTAAGATTGCGTAGTTAATAATAAGATTACGGTAATAATCTATTATTTGTATAGAGTTCTTTTTGCTTAGTTTATTCCTTATATAATAGGTAGACCTATTTATCTTATCTATTTAGGTACTAGTGTTAGGCAATTGTGGAATATTAGATAAGGGGAAGATAAACGCTAATAAGGAGTAGAAATTAAGGCTCTAAATAGAAGGGAGAGATATATAAGGTAGGCTTTTCTTTATTTATTCTTTTCTCTCTTATTTTCCACTTTAAATATCTTTTTATATGTATCCCTTCTCTCTAGCTCTTTTCTCTTTTTATTAAGCTAATCCCCTGTTTTGTATAGTATTAAACTGTGTTCCTTATTATATAATACTAACTTAGTATAGATAATAGCGCTTATACTAGTAGGTTTTAACTAGCTAGGCCTTCCTAGCTTTAATGCCACTATAGTGGCTTTTCTAGATAGAAGAATGCGCATTACCCTTCTAACTAGTTCCTAGGCAAACTATATATTCATCTAGGGTATCTCTATTAATGTAAGTTTTTCTATTCTTTGCTTTTTTATATAAATACTAACTGTAGAAAATAGGCTAAGAAGTTGCGTATCGCATATTTGCCTTTATATAATATTAATATTATTTTTATAGCTAGTATAGACCTACGTCTATAGGTTTCTAAGCTTATTTAGCGTAAGTGCTACTTTTGCGCGCTTCTTGTCTAGTTATATAGTGTTCTTAGGGGGTACTGCGTGCGCTTATCGCTGTGGTAGTAACCTTGGCCCTAAGCCCTTTACTAAGTGTTGTATAGTGGCAAACTTCTAGGCAGGATTGTGCAGTTCTTGCGTGTGTAGTAGAGCCATAGTGCTAGGTGCGATTATTGCACGGGATAGGGCTAGGGCTAGATAATAGGATAGACACTTCTAGACATTGTCTATAAGTGCTAAAATAAAAACTCCTCTCTAAATAAATGTGTGCTATGTCTCTTCTCTTTTTGTGCAAATAATAGATAGAAAAATACGTATTTTTAAGTAATATGTGCGTGTAGAAAGAATTAAATAAATGTATCGCGTAAAAGAATAGATAAATAATAAAGAAATAGTGCTGTGTAAAGGCTAGGAAGAGCTTGTGCGAGCGGGCTTAAGGCAATCCACTAATGCTTTAATAGTAATTATTAAGGTGTTGCTAGAGATTAAGAACTCTAGAGCCTAGTTTGGGGCCTTCTTTATGTAGGCATTAGTAGGGTTATCCTTTCTATTAATTTATCTAATCTTAGAGATCTCGCGATGCTTATACAATTCGCGGAGTGATGGAGTGATATAATATTAATTATAAGGCGCTTCTTATTTATAGTTTCTAGTTATATAAGACAGTTATAAAGAGACTTTAAATCTGTATAGAGAACTATAGAAATTAGTAGCAGACTAAGCATACGTATAATCCTCTAGAAGGTTGTGCTAATAGCGATAGCATTATTAAAGCCTCCTACTATACTATATAGCTCGCTAGCAAGAACGCTTCTTATTACTCTCTTACACTTAGTTAAATTCTAGTGTATAATATTTGCTAAGATATTAAAGTTATCGCTATTACCTATATAATGCTTATTGCCTAAAGCAATTAGGAATCCTAGCTATAAGCTTAGGTTTTTATTATTGGCAAATAAGCCATTAGTGAAGATAAATAGCTTTGCGCAATAGAGATCCAATAGTATAAAGATAAGACTACACTTACTATTATTAATCTGCTATTAGATTTGTGTGTTTAATACCTTAATATCTTTGTGTAAGAGCAATATAGTCTAAGCGGCAACAGATAAATTAAATACAGCTTCTAGTTAGTATATAGATGCGATGTAGGCGCCTCTCGCACGCTGCTCTATATATACCTCTACGCGGCATTCTTATCTTTTAGATTAATCGTGTGAAGGCCCTTTGCTTGGCCTTTTTATATAAGAACCATAGTATTATATATAAGCCGAATTCTTTCACTATTAAACTTAATAGGTTAGTTCTTAGTAAGGGATAGTCTTGTTCTTTATATAGAAGGCTACTTTCTTTAGCTCTTCTTCTTCTCTTTCTACGAAGTTCTTATTAATAATACTAAGAGTATTATCCATCTAAAGGCTAGTAATTCCAAAGGTGTGCTCTCCTTTATTAGTAATAAGTAGACATAGGTTATACGATAAAGTCTTTATGCTAAGTCTCTCTTTATAGTAGTTATAGTAGGTCTTAAACTAGTAAAGATTTAATTTAGCTGCACAATAGAGTGGTTATATATAATGTGGGAGATTATGTCTTATAGAAAGTTTGTGCGTAATTTCCTAGGTAGTCTAGTATAAAGCGTGCGGTTTAGTTTGTTAGTAGACTAAATATAGGCCTAAGTAATATCTTATAGTTCGAAATACATTCTATATATTGCCCAAAGGCTTGCTCCTAATATAAAAAGTAGGCGCTGGCTTATTCTTTAGATGGTAGATAATTAGGTAAGGATTTTATCCTTCTTCTTATTAGAGTGGCTAGTAAACACAAGGCGGGATTTCTTGTATAATTAAGTAGTCTTACTTTTAACTTTTTGTACGAGGCAGAGGTTGAAGATTCTACCCTTATACTTAGATAGGTTAAAGAGAAGAATCTTAAATATACTATTAGTAATTAGAGCGTTTATCTCTATGCGGTATATAACTCTTTAAAAGGTGCTTTAGGTATTATAATTGTATCTTCCGCATGAAGCTTTAGAGAGATAGTTCCTAATTACTTATCTTCTTTTAGAAAAGAAATGCAGTATATCCTTTCTTAGGCAGCCTCTTCTTCTCTTCTCTAAAGAATTTTTTTGCATAGGGGCGGCATTATTTACTTTGTATAATAGTAGGAAAGTGTAATCTTCTTTATAATAGTATAGCTTAACTTGTGTATAGCGAAACTTTAGTAGACTATTTTCTAGGTTAAGAATTATATTTCTATTCTTAATGCCCTTAATCTTGTATAGGCCTATCTATCTACCTTTCTCTTTCTAGACTATAACCTTAGATCTAAGTAGGAGCTTGAGGACTTTATGCGTTGCTAATAAACTATTATAGGTGTTTAGCGCATAATTAATATTAGTCTCTTGTCTCTTTTTTTCTATAATATCTTTATCGCCTCTTATATGGCATTTGTACGTGCGATAATATTAGGCGATAGGGGAGAATCTATATTAATTCTAGGATATGCGCTAAAGACTAGTAGTGTGAGTATAAGGCAATCTAGGCCTATAGTGTTATTAATAGCTTTAATAGCTACCTAGAGGATGTCCTCCTTATCTATACAATTTCCTAGTTTAGCCTTAAGAATATTAAAGGCTCTGCGAAGAGGTGCGTATAAACGCTTAACCTTCCCTATTGCCTAATGTGCTTCTATAGGCATCTGCCTATAGGTTACGCTAATAATCTTTGCGTATTTCCTAAACTTATCTAATATAAAGTTTATATCTAGGTTATATATAATATAGTTAGATAGATCATAGTAGATATTAATCTAGGATCTATAGAGGGCTTTCTACGCATCTTATGCGGATATTAATTTTAAGAAGATTGTAGCCTAAAATAATATGTCTATATCTATAATATATAGTGCGTCCCTAGTTTTAATACGTAGTAGAATATTAATAATAATCTTATAGTTAAAGTGGGTGTGTCATTTTTAATAGTGAACTTAAAGCGACGCTGGGCTTATTCGTGCGATTAATAGTAACGTGTTTATAAGCGTGCCGTCAGTACAAGCGAGCCGTCAACCCCACCAACTTTCCGTAACGCGCGATAAGCAAACTACAATGCCTCAACCAACTACAACTCAATTGCCCTATAACAAAGGAGATATCTTCCTTGCTATCTCAGCTATTAATAAAAATCAGATTCAGAGCGAAAATCGCGCTGCCTTAACGTTTAAACGTCCCTCGATCAACGCTGCGCGACCGACGCGCCGGAATTGCTGCGCGACGCGATTACCAGCCCAAATCAAAGAAGCTTACCAAGCTAGAAGAGGAGGTGATTGTTGTTGAGCAAATACTTGACCTAGATTCGCGAGGCTTTGCGCCCACTCTAGGTGCTGTACGAGATATGGCGAATATAAGCTGCTCACTGAGCGCAGCGCAGGCCACGTTGGCCAGCAGTGGCCTAGGAACTTTGTCAAGCGAACAGACAGCCTCACAACGCGATTTAATCGACCCTACGATCGACAGCGAGCCCTCTGCGAGGACCCGACGGTTATACAGGCCTGGTTTGAGCTAGTAGCACGTACAAAGGCCACCTACGGTATCTGCGACGAGGATACCTTCAACTTCGACGAGACTGGCTTTCTGATGGGTAAAAAATATCCTCCCAGCTAGTCGTTACTGGCTCAGAGAGGCGTGGCCGGCCAAAAGCGATCCAGCCAGGCAATCGTGAGTGGGTGACGGCGATCCACGGAATCAACGCTGCTGGGTGGGCAATCCCGCCCTTTATCATCTTCGCTGGCCAGTACCACCTCTCTGCCTGGTACGAGGGCGACGACGATATACCAGGTGACTGGGCTATTAGTCTCAGCGACAATGGCTGGGACTACGAACGAGCTTGGTGTTGCCTGGCTACGGCATTTTATTTAAGCATATAGTAGAGCGTAGAGTGGGCGCGCGTTAGCTACTAATACTTAACAGCTATAAGAGTCACAACTTGCTTAAATTCTAGGAGATTTGCAAGAAGAACAAGATCTACACTCTTTATATGCCGCCACATTTGTTACACCTTCTGCAACCGCTTGACGTTGGCTGTTTCTCGCCGTTGAAGCGGGCGTACGGGCGCCAGGTCGAGGGGCCTGATACGCGACCACATCAACCATATCACTAAGCTTGAGTTCCTACCAGCCTTCCGCGCCGCCTACGACCAGTCAATTACAAAGGAGAATATCTGCGCAAGCTTTTGAGGCGCTGGGCTAGTCCCACATAATCTAGAGGCGGGTGATATTAAAGCTTGATGTGAAGCTTCGTACGCCGTCGCCAGCAGCCCTACTAGAGACCCTATAGGAGTCTGCAACACCAAGCAACGCGCGCGAGCTAGGCGCTCAGTCAACTCTAGTTCGTGAGCAGATCCAAAGGCATTAAGGATCCTCTCCTATATCAGTTATCCAGTCGCTTGATCGGCTTACAAGAGGGGCTAAGAGAATGGCGCATTCAATAGTGATTATGCGCGATAAGATAGCTAGTCTACGAAGGGCAAATGAGGCAGCCACAACGCGTAAACAGCGCAAAAAGAAGCGGATCTAGAAGCGAGGCACTCTATTAAAGGCAGAGGGAGAGGATATTATTGCTTAGAAGGCTGTTGAGCAGCAACTAGAGGGAGAGAAACGCGGTTATAGCCAGGCGCGGTCAGGTGCGAGCCGGCAGGCTTCAGCGCGCTGCACGCGCTGCAGGGAGCCTGGGCACAACTCACGTACGTGCAAGAAGGCTTCTATAGATACTGCTTGATTTAGGAAAGCTATTATATTAATAGAATTTTGATGTGTTGTTAAACTACGTGGCTTTTTAAGTGTAGAAAGTTGGGTAGGGTTGACGGCTCGCTTGTACTGACGGCACGCTTGTAAACACGTTAGTGGTAAAACTTCTAAATTTTATTTAGTATAGTGGCATTCACTTTATAGCCAGTATTAGTAAGCATCTTCTAAAGTCTTTTTATATAGAGATGTTTAAATTATTAATAAAGGCGATAGAGTTCTTATTTAGTAAAGAAAGATATAGTTTCTTTCTTACTAATATTAAAGAAAGGGGGTGTCCCTATTTGCGTATAATAGGTATAGTTGTGTTATCCTTTCGTATAATAATATCTAGAATATTATTAAAGTAGGCACTTAGCTTATTAGTATTTGCTAGTAATAGTAGGAATAGTGTTAGAGTCTCTAGAATGTAGTAGGTATCTGTTTCTATTAGATTTATAATTTGTATAGTTTCTAGAGATTCTTATGAATTCTAACCTCCAAAGCTAATATTAGTGTTGCTAGATATCTACTTAATCTTTATATAGGGGTTTTCTTGTATATATACTTTTAGCTATGCTTTACTAATAGTAGAAATCCTTACTATACTTATATTTTATAGTTTATTTTAGTATATTATATAGTATTAATCTTTAAGAATAAACTATTCTGTATACTTTTCTAGCTTTGTTTTATAGATGTGTTTGCTAGTTATGTGGTAAAGATAGGTAGTAGTAGTTAGGTAGAACACTTAATTATTACTATTTTTATTATCTTTACTCTACTTCTCTTCTTTATACAAAGTAGATTCCTTATTATTATACTCTTCTATGTCTTAAATATAGGACTAAACGATTTTGTACGAAGGCGTTTTATTATTATACTCTTTATAGAAGGTAATATACTATCTTATTACGCGGGTACGCTACTTATCGCGCGAATAGTTAAAAGACTAATAACCTTTCTTATAGTATATAAAACACTTCTTTAGTCTTATATAAATATTATTTAATTAGGATCGCGATAATAATAGTATAAAACATTCGCGAAATTCTTGTCTATAAAGAACTTGTAATCTCTCTCTTTATATAGAAAAGTTATATTTGTAATTAGTATAGTACGTATTAGCCTCTTATAGGTACTAATTAGATTAGCGGTTAATTACAACTTAAATTAACACACGGAGATTAGCGAATAGAGCTTTATAGGTAGGCTTAGAGGTAAATATAGTCTACTTTAGTTTTAGGTGTCTATAGTATACTTATATAATAGTAGTATAGAGAGAAATTTTTCTAGCGAAGTCCGCACTTATTACTCTCTATGCGAGGGTAAGCCTATTAATTATTACCTTTAGGACTTTATATAGACTCTTATTAGGATTTTTACGCTAGTATTAAGCGAAAGTTATTATAGTCTAGTCTATCTAATACTAGTTATAGTTAATAGTAGTGTTAAAGTATCTATTAAGTGCTTTGTATAAGTACTTCTACAATTGTCTAGGGTGGATAGTATAGAGGTAATACTATACCGCACGGCTAGTAAGGATATCTAGAAAGATATCTAGATATTAATCCTTAGTAATATCTAGACGTCTATACAGATCTATAAAGATTCTAGTCTCTTATCTGCCAAAATGTTATATAGAGCTCTAGTATAGTTATTATCCTTATTTTATACCTTTTAAAATTAGATTATCTTATTAGTTAGAATTCTCTAAGGAGGTAGATTATGCTTAGGTAGAAGTTTATACAGGTTAGATTATAGTATAGGCTTAGTCTATATAGATTAGTATAGTACCTATAATTTATATTTAACTAGTAGTGGTTCTATTCTGTATAATAGTTAATAATTGCAAGTAGGTAGGCGGAATAGTAGTTAGGTACTATGTGTGAAGAGTAGTGGGTTATTTAGTTGTTTGTATAAATAAAATTATTCTTAGTACATATATAAAGGTTCTTTTTAAGATGTCTATAGGGACCTATAGCTGTGTAGGTGCCTATAGTAGTAGCAGCTTGCTCTATTTAGGTTCGTACGATAGCCTAACTAGCTTAGGTATCCTTAAGATTAGTCTTAGTGTTTGTGTATAAAGAGTTAAGTAGGCTAGCAAGGGTAGTAATATATAAGTAATATTTATATTACCTTAGACTACTTTGTATAGTTTGCTAGCACTTATAACTCTAGCGTTTATTCTTAGTATAATACTCTTTTCTTCTAGGACTATAATAAGCTCTCTCTTCTAAACGCATAGTTTAACTTTAAAAAATAGTGTTCTTCCTATCCTTTAAAGTCTTTCTAGAATAATTCTAAAAAAGCTATCCCTTTTTAGTATAACGTATAATAATTAGTAATAGTACATACTATATATAATTGCATTTCTAATAAAGAGGAATTATTTGCTAGGCTAATCTTATTCTTCTAGTACTTAGATCTTATTTTCTTACGTAGTGTTGCCTCTAATATTTCTATCCCTTTAGTATACTTATTATATAGTCTAGTATATTTAGGCACATTAGTGTTATCTTATAAAGTAGAGGCGGCAAAGGTGGGGGCTTTATGCGAAGTAGTAGTAGGGGTAGTTATTACGTAACTAGTTTATTTAATAGATTGGTTATATAAAGGGTCGCGCTTATTAGGGTTTATTATTATCTAACCATATATTTGTATAGTTACTAGTAGTATGCTTAGTGCACTATCTTCTCTTAAATCTTATATAGTAGTAATATCTACTTACTAACTTAATAAAAAGAGTTAATCTACTATTTTTATAGATAAGAATAGGTTTCGTATATCTTATATAATCGCTTTCTTTGTTTTATATAGTAGCGATAGTTACTTACTAACTCTATAAAGGTTTAATCTACTATCCTCTTACGTATAGAGAATAGGATATAATAAAACAAATCGTATAGCTAATAATAACTTATATAATCTATCTTTACTCTTGCTAATTTGTAGTTAAGAGTTAGTTAACTACTAATTAGTGTTAAATAGACTCTATAGCTAGCCATATAGATATTAATATTTAATACTCTGTATTAGCAAGTGTAGAGGGTGTACGGGATAATTATACGAGAAAAGGAAATAATATAATAGAACTAACTTAGTATTAATTAGTTATCTCTAGAGAGGGTGCAAATAGAAAGAAGAAGATTCTACGGCGTATAGGCTGTGGCGTACAAGCATTATATAATCCCTACGTAATGCTATTATGTGGTAATACTAAAACCTTAATACTCTTAGGTACCCTTGCCTATATAGTGTACGAATATTATTATTATTATTATTATTATTATTACTAGCATATCTATATAGTAATATAAATAGTAATAAAATAGAGGTACTAGTGCGTATACCTCTTTTTATTATTCTTTGTTAACACGGGATTACGTATCTTGTTCTAATCCGTGTTAGGAAAGGTGAGGTAAACTCTAAGGTGTTCGCGTTAGAGGCTTTAGGAGGAATCGAGTGAGATATTAATAGTCTTGTGTGAGGCTCTTCTAATTCTAAATAAGATAGAATAACTAGCACTATAAAGAGTTAACTACAAAGATTTAAACCTAAGGAGATTCTATAGATCTATATAGTCCTAATCTTTACTATTCTATAATTTCTCTAGACTATATTTCTCTCGTGCTACCTTATCCTTCCTAGGATGTTCGTTCTTAGCGGGATGTTGTTCCTTCCTCCTAGCGTCTGTCTTGGCGGGATGCTAGTCACGTGACTATATTACCTCTGCCCCGCCGCTAACTCTATGCTGAGTGGTTTAGGCGTTACTACCTAGTTACTATATAGTTATTTTTCTGTTTTTGTTGTTAACACTCGCCTCCCCTTTATAGTTATTATTCTAATATTCTTGCGCCTTGTGCTATGCCTCCTTATAGAGTACTGCGCGTATATAAAGGTGCGTGTATCTCGCTTCTCTTATTATATCGTATGCTCCTCTTAATTCCCCTCGCCTTTCTAACTATCCCTAAGGTTTGCAAACTATCGTTAACTACTAAGTGGCGCGCTTGTGCAGAACGCGTGTCCTATTAAGGTCTCGAAATAGCGTCTAGGTGTATACGGTGTTAGAAAGAGAAACTGCGCTATTTCGTAGACACTGCCTCTAGTTAATACGCTAGGTATATTACTGTTTATATAAACTGCAGTTTATAGGTCTCTAAAAAAGAGTAAAAGTAGGTCTAATCTAAAAAGTATTAGAAGCACCTTGCTCTACTTCGGGCTAAGGCTAAAGCTGCGCGTCTAGAGTTAGAGCTTACTAAGGTAGAAGAGAAAAAGCGTTTATTCGCTTATTATGACCTTTGTGTCGCTGACGTGGTAAAGTAGTTAGAGCAAGAGATAAATTCTAAGAGTACGAATGCTAACGCCTCTTCTAAATCGCTGCAACTCGAACCTTTGTTAACTAACCTAGGCTGGTTATAGGCTAATTCTTTAAGCGATTTCCTCTTTGCTTCCTTTCTTACTAGTGTAGATATTCTATTTTTAGATTTTGCTAATAATACCGCTATATTAACTTTGTACAGTTCGTAAGGTTTCGTATAGATTTCTGTGTGTTTTAGCTCTCTGGCCACCCCTGCCACTTAACTAAGTACTTTTACTAACGTTCGAACTTCTGTAGGTTTCTAACCTCTTTAACCTTATACTCTTTGTCTTTAAGCTCGAGTCGTGTTTTGGTTTTAGTATTTAGTAACGATAGTTTAAGAAGTAATTTGTAAAAAGTGGGGTATATTTATATCTCTTCTAGTAACTTTAGCTTATAATTTACTAGTTCTTATTCCTCTAGAATTTTAAATAGTCCTACTTAGAGGTGGTTAAGTTTTTTGGATAGTCGCTTAGTCTTTAGGTTTCTCTGTAATAGAAGAATTTTGTCCCCCCTCTTAAGGATTAGTTTCTTAAGCCTGTGTTTATTTGCTTATTTAGCTATTGTAAGGTTTCTTTAAGCTATTTATTACTTAATTCGTTATGTAGTTTCTATATAAGCTAGGCCTTTTTATTAGCTAATACTAAAAGACTCTTAACGTTTTTCGAATCTCTATAAGCGATTGGCTTATATCCGTGGTTTGTATAATGCGGCGAGCGTCTTATTATACTAGACCTTACACTATTGTACGCTAATTATGCTGTTAGTAGTAATTTAACCTAATTTTTCTATAACTTATTAACATACATCCGTAGGTACTATTCTAGTATCTAGTTAACTTATTCTGTTTAACTGTCTATTTATATATAAGCCGTCGTCGTAAGCTTATAAATAACCCCTAGTATTGCTAATAACGTTTCCTAGTACTTAGATGTGAATAGCTTATTATAATCTATAATAAAATCCTCTAGTAGTCTATAATTAGTAATAAGAGTCCTTATAATCTCGTAAGCTATGCCTTCTACTATAATAGACTCGTTTATAGGTATGAAGTATGCTTACTTAGTTAATTAGTTAACGATTACTAATATCGAGTTGTATAGCTGTCCGAATTTAGGTTCTATTAATACTAGGAGCTTTACTATAAAGTCTATTATAACACTAGTTTATAGTCGCGTAGGTAGTGTTAAGGGTTATAATAACCTATAAGGCTTATATCTCTTTGGCTTATTCTTTGCACATGCCAAATAGTTGCCTATAACCTTCTTTATCTTATTGTGCGCGCGTGGAATATTGTATTCCAGCCAAATTCGTCGAGTTGTTTTGTTAATCCCTAGGTGTCCCTAGCCTTTCGACTCGTGTCTTAACCTAATCAAAGTCTCGACTATGTGATCTAGTACCCTAGTTCTGCCTTAATTATCGTGATCCTTTGTGGCATATTGTATCCACTAGTCTAGGTTGTACTAATCTCGTTGTTTCTGGCTTAGTTAGGAGTAGTCCTAAAAATTCTTAACTCTTAGTCCTTTATATTAGAACATTGCCACCTTTACTAGTTATAGTTAGTTATATTAAAGAGTGCTGTCTATCCCTATTTATAAGACTGCGTTATGCGTCTTGGGTCGGTCTATCTCCCTAAGGTCTAATCTTTAACTAAGGGCGTCTGCTGCCCCGTTTAGCAATCCTAGGCAATAGTAGATTTTAAAATCGTAGTTTGCTATTGTTTCCGCCTATCTAACCTATTGTCTGTTGAGTTTTTTTAGTTAACATAAAACTCGTAAGGTTCTAATAATCTAAGAATATCTTAATCTAGTATCGAGTTCCCATAAGCTGCGGTTCCTATTATTTAAAGGAGTCTATTATCGCTAATAGTTCCTTATCGTAAACGTTGTAGTTAAGTTCTACTCCTAAGAACTTTCTTAAATAGTAGGATATTAGTCTCTATTTCTTGTCTTCGCCTTGCTGTGTGAGCATAGCTTCTAAGGCGTAGTCTAATGTATCCGTTTCCACCCATATTAGTCGTGTCGGATCCCGTATCTATAGTAATAGTGCTATAGTAAACAGTTTCTTTAGCTTCTTAAAAGCTACTTACTATTCCTAGCCCTATAAGAATCCTTTCTCTTTCTTAGTTATTTCTATAAGAGGCGCCGTGGTTTTTAAGTATCCCATTATAAACTTTTAGTAGAAGTTCGCAAATCCTAGGAAGGATTGCACGACCTTAACTATTTTAGGAACTAGCTAGTTCTATACAGCTGCGACTTTCTAAAGGTCTATAGTAGTACTACTAATCTAATCTAATAAATTTAAGATATCTAGTTTGTGTAACGTAGAATTCACATTTTTCTAACTATAAGAGTAACCTATACTGCTTTAGCTTATTAAACACCTTCTTTACATATTTTACGTACTCCTTAAGCAATCTCTTAGAGTACACTAGTACGTCGTCTGAGTACGCTATACAGAATACGTCTAAGTATTTATATAGTGCCTTATTAATAACCGCCTAAAACGTTGCTAGCGCGTTTATTAATCTAAAAGGCATAACTATGTATTTAAATAGGCTATATCGCGTTTTAAAGGCAGTGAGCTATTTAAATCCTTTTGCGATCTATATTTAATAATATCTCTTGCAAATATCAAATTTCTTAATCTACTTAACTCCCTAGAGTTAATTCATAAGTTCTTAGATAAGAGGTAAGGGGTATCTATCCTTCCTTATAGCGTTATTTAGCTGTCTATAATCTATATAGAGTCTTAGCTTACCGTTCTTCTTTAGTATAAACAAAATTAGTAAGGCTATTAAGCTCCTACTCTATTGTATAAATCCTCTTGCAAGATTCTTATCGATGTACGTCTTTAGCTCTTTCTACTAGCTATCTAATAGCTAGTATATATGTCTAGATTTAAGCTTCGCTTCTTCTTTTAAGTAAATCTTATAATCCTACTCTTGGTGTTCTAGTAAATTATCGCTTCCGTGCTCTTTGAATAGCTCGCGATATTCCTCGTATTTCTAAGGTATATTAGGTTAAGGTTTGTCCTTTGTAGTCGCAACTTATCGTACCTATATAACTCCTACTCTCTTAGGGTCTTTCCTATGTATGCGTATAATTTTCGTTATTAATATCTTACCAACCCTACCTAGCCAGGGTGTACTATAGGTCGTTAGGCTTAACTATAAATTGTGCTCTAAAGCAACCTACCTCGCAGATCCTCTTTGTTCTAACCTTTGTTGCGAAGCAACCTTACCTACAGGCCATTAGCTTCGTAATATTCCTTTCTACTAATTAATAGTAGGATTGTGCTTCCTAAGCTAATTGTATCTAATTAACATATCTTCTTCTTTAAGATCTATAATATTAATTTATTGTTAGTCCTCTAATCTGGCAAGTTCTAGCAATACCTCCTAAGTCTTAAGGCGTATCACGCTATCCCTATATCCTAGTAGTGTGTTGTCTGCAAGCACAACCTTTATAGGTTCTAGCTTATTCTAGTATAGTATATTATGTTCTTCTACTATCTATAGTAATATAAAGGTCTACTTAGCGCCACTATCTACAAGCGCGTAAGTCTTATATTCTTACACTAGTATATCTACTTTTAATCGTGTCTATGCGTCGTAATATACTTTGTAAAGGGTTGTCTCTTCGCTCTTACTAGCGTAACCCTATCGCTAAGAGCTTCCTAGTTTTTTATTAGTTTCGGGCCCTTTTGGAACTATTCTGCGCCCTCTTTAGCGTTAAGGTGTATTTAACACTAGTCTTTATAACACTCTATCTATAACATAGTTATATATTATTATTGCTATAATACCTTGTTAAGGGTTTTACTAGGTGGAAAGCATCCTACTAATTTCTTTATTTCCTAATAATGTTAATAGTTGTCTTTATGGCACTTTATCTAAGGTTTATCTAAATAAGGGTCTGTATCTATATCTTAATACTATTATTCGTAATAGTTCCGTGCGTCTTCCACACGCTAGTCTTCTTCCTTATCTGTGTTCCCATTTCGGTGCTTTTAGCAATTCTATACCTAACACTCCTAAGGCTTTAGGTGCCTATGTCCTAGTTAATATCTACTAGTTAACGCTTCTTTCTACTTGCAGGTATACTTTAAGCATTGTTGTTTATTATAGTCTATCTATTCTAGTAAACTATTATATTCTTCTTTATGTCTAACTCTATAATCCTCTTATTTATAGAGTGTTTTATCCACATCTCCCTCTTCTAGTCCTATTAGCCACTATCCTATTATATGCTTATGCGTCCTATAGGTTTTGTAGGTGTTGTTGTAGTATTAGTACTATCCTAGTAGCTTGTGTTAGTTCTTCCAATCCCGTTAATAGTAAATATAGCAAGGATTCTTATTCTTTCTATAGGCTAGTCTCGCTCTATATTCTTCTATTATAATTAGGAAGTAGTCTAGATAGCTAGGTTATTAAACTATAACCTCTTAGTCTTCTTTATAGGTTGTATAATACTTATTGTTAACCGCTATCTTACACTCTATTTAGTTAAGAGCCGCATACTCCTTATCTAGGTCTAGCAGAGTTATTTCTCTATAGGATCTAATTATTCCCACTTTAACAGCTCTAGCTCTGCCAATCCTTTGCTCCTCTAAGTAGTTTCGCTTAAAATAGCCTTGTTTACCACATGCCAGGTATGCGCAATTGTTGTATCGCCTTTGTCTTTCTTCTTTTAATAAGCCGTTGTCCTTCTTTAGTCCTTTAGTTAGTTTCTTCCTTTATAAAGATCCTTCCTTCTCCTAGACTTTGCTAGCCATAATAACATCTCTGTCCTTATTATAGTATTGCTTTATTTAGGGTTCTTCCTTTAGCTTAGTAATTATTTTAGCTCTGCTATACTTCTTTTTCTACGTTTTTTTGTAGAGACAGTTGTTAATACGTGCCGCAATCTTAATTAACTCGCTGAGGTTATCCGGTTTATTGTAGAGTAAAAACGCGTCCTTAACGCTATCCTTTAGTCTATAATAGAAGGCTGCCTTTAACGCTGCGTTATCCCACTCGACCTTAGACTATAGTTACCTAAACTCTAAGGCATACTTACTAACTAATATTGTTTATCGTAACTATTAAATCTATTGTTTAGCTTATTATTTCTTATTAACTTCTCTAAACATAACTCGCATCTATTCTTTAAAATCCTGCCACGTCTTAAACACAAGCTTAGTTTTATTCTGCATCTTACTAATTTTGTCCTTAGTAATAAAGTTATCCACTAACAGTTAAAGCCATTTAGCTACCCTCTCTCTTAGGTGTAGGCTGGCCGCAAGGACCTTGTCTTATTCTATAGAAAACAAAGCCAAATTGTACTAACAGTACAACTTTATATTAGTAAGAAACTTTTCTAGTCCTTTTTCTCTACTGTACTTTTCTACAAATAGTTAAATAGTCTTCCCTAATCTTGCTGCCTATTGTGCCGTAACGGCCGCTAGAAGCTCTAACACCTATGCTTCTAACTGTTAAATCTAGTTAGCCTATGCCGCCATTACGCTAGTTATATTATATAATTAGTCCGCTAGCGCTGCTGCTAGTAGGTGTTGCTACTAAGCCACCGCTAGCAGTTACTTAAGCACTTGCTAGCGTCGTTATAGTGTATTAACTATTTTCTTAAAACCTATTAGGTAGTTAAAGTGTTAACACGGGGTTACGTATCTTGTCCTAATTCGTGTTAGGAGAGGTAAGGTAAACTCTAAGGTGTCCGCGTTAGAGGCTTTAGGAGGAATCGAGTGAGATATTAATAGTCTCGTGTGAGGCTCTTCTAATTCTAAATAAGAGATAAAATAACTAGCACTAATCTATATAGGAGATAGTACTGTAAAGAGTTAACTATGAAGATTTAAACCTAAGGAGATCCCACAGATCTATATAGTCCTAATCTTCGCTATTCTGTAATTCCTCTAGACTATGTTCCTCTCGCGCTACCTTATCCTCCCTAGGATGTTCGTTCTTAGCGGGATGTTGTTTCCTCCCTCCTAGCGTCTGTCTTGGCGGGATGCCAGTCACGTGACTGTATTACCTCTGCCCCGCCGCTAACTCCTCCATGCTGAGTGGTTTGGGCGTCACTACCTAGTTGCTGCATAGTCATTCCTCTATTCTCGTCGTTAATATTCTCTTTTATAATAGTTAACTACGTATAGTAATACATAGTAAGATTATAGTTATAGTTATTCTAAAGGTACTTCTTTAGTAGGTAAAAGTTTTAAAGCTCTACTCTATACGCTATATACGCTAGACTATTACTATTATATAATTACTTATATAGTAGCTATAGGCTAGCCTTCTTAAGCTAGATAATTTAGAGATCTATCTACACCTAGTATAGATCTAGTAGGCCTTTTAGGTGCTATATACCTATCTTTTTAAATATGCCTTTTAGCGTTTTAGTATATTATAGTATTACTACTTTAATAATACGTACACCCTTTAGCTTAATTAATTGCCCTACTAGGCGTAAAGGCAGGGCGCGCGTTAACTTCTAAAGTAATTCTAATATAGTAAAGAGAGAAGATAGAGAATATAATAAGTAAGTGTTGCTTAGTATTTAAACCTATAGTGTAGACTTATAGGAAGCTAGTGAATAGTTAATAGTTTTATTTATAGTAATGCGTTATATATACTTATAGCTTATAAGTATAGAGTAGTTACTAATATATATATAGGTATAGTGCGGCTGGCTATTTAACTAACCACTATGTTACATAATTAATAATTTCTTTAATAATATTTTTTTATTGTAATAATAATAATAACAATTATAATAGCAACTAATATATAACTATTTTATTACTTTTCTATAGTAGATCTCCTCTCGCAACTAGCGATTAGGCCGTATATCGCTATCTAGGACCTCACCGTCGCCGCCTATCGCCCCTATGCTCCCGCCGCCGCCGCTTACCTTTTACCCTTATCGCTTATAGTCTCCTACCTTAATAGTAGCCTAGATAATTACTACTACCTTAATAAGCTTCTTATGCTGCTACTACTACGCTTTTACACTTTTAGAGTTCCTAAGAAACTATTACTTTTTATCTAGTAGCTACCCTATACTATAACTTTACTAGTCCTTATCTTTAAGCTTCTCTAGTAAAATTTCTATATTACCTTATTATTATAGTATAAAGGCCTAACCTAA
The DNA here is from genome assembly GCA_009805535.1 of Laburnicola sp. JP-R-44. Classification (NCBI taxonomy): domain Eukaryota; kingdom Fungi; phylum Ascomycota; class Dothideomycetes; order Pleosporales; family Didymosphaeriaceae; genus Laburnicola; species Laburnicola sp. JP-R-44. The sequence goes on along the minus strand of SELF01000019.1, from coordinate 1,540,076 downwards.
TCCTCTCTTATTTAGGTACTAGAGGAGTGCTTTGTACTCTAGAATCTAGAGTTATAAAACTAGCTAATAGGGCCTAAATAGGTAGGTCTAGGTGTTGTGAAAGATACTAAGATTAAAAGGCCTCTTTAATAACCCTACTTACTATATAAGATTGCTAAATTTCTAGAAATTATTCTTAACTTTGCCTAGCTAATCCTCTATATACTCTTAGAACTCTACTATAGCTATATTGCCCTAGGTAGAAGTAGTATACTTAGGGCGCTAGAATAGTGTTACGTTGCTAGATATAATAGATAAAAAGCTAGATTTTAAAAATAATAGTAGTAGTTATATATTAAAGATAAAGATTTAGTATACTAGACGTTGCTAATATTATAAAAGACTTATATACTATGCGTATGCCAAACTATAGTTTTACTATTTTATTGCCTACACTACTTTTATAGTTATAACTCTATAGTTTACTATAGCTCTCTAATAGTTTACTAGTTAAGAGATAATATATAACTTAGTTATACTAGATAGTAGACTATTTATTAACTACTATTAATAATACTACTATAAAGAAAGTTAATAATAAAATTATTGTTATTTTATATATATTTTGTTACTACTACTACTATATACTAGGTACTAGGTTTTAGTGTCTCCTATTTTACTTCTCTCTATATATAGTGCGGACTTAACCTTAGTTAGAATCTCTACACAATAAAGATATTTAATAAAGATATAGTGCACTAAAATATAATATTACGTAATTAATAACTAAGCGTATATAATATAGCTAGCTAACATCACTCTTAGTAAGAATAGCCTAATAAAAACAAAAACAAATAATATGTAGAAGCGCGCACTAAAGCTTTCGGCAAATATTAATATATATCTAGAGAAGAAGATTATAATAAAGATAATTAGAAGATTAAACACTTTTACCTATAATAACACTATAAAGACAGACTTTAAAGACCTTAAGAAACTTTAACTATTAGCCCTAGAATAGTTATATCTTAAGTTAATTACCTCTATACTCTAAAAGTTTAAGGAGGCTATAAACTTTCTAAGTAAGAACTAGAAACTCTAGGTTCTATATATCTAGCTTATATATAACTAGCTCTTTAATTTCCTAGATAAGATAAATAATAAGCTTATTAAAGAGTTAAATAATATTAGATAGCTAAAAGCTATATAGGCTATAACTAAAATAGGATAAAAGAAGTTGCGCAAGTATTACTTAAAGATAGATAGGAAGAAAGGTTTCTTATTTTACTATAGAATAATATTAGATTCTTTGCAAAAGCTTATAGTATATAAGGTATTATAATTTATAGCTATATATTATAGTTATATACTAATAGTTATATAGGATAAGATATAGAAAATCTAGGATAAGTATATATACTACTAATAGTTCCTAAAGTACCTTAATTGCTATAATAGCTTAATAGCTAGAAACCCTACTCTAGTCTTAAATACTAACCTAAGATAGTTGCAAGGTAGTAAATAGTTTTAAAAGCCTTCTTTACTACCTAGTTTATAGTCTAGTAGCCTCTCTACTTCTAGCTAAAGTTTAGCTACGCTAGATGTTAATTATAACTTAGGCCTAACATAGATAGAAGGAGAAATATACCTAAGTACTCCTATAGTTAAAAAGGGTAATAGGTTTAATATACTAGCGTAGTAGAAAGTTTATTAAATATTTTACCTCTAACTTATATAGGTTATAAAAAATATCCTAGTAGCGTAGATTTTATAGATAGGTATTAAGTATATCTTTAATACTAGTAGGAATATAATTAGGAATTAAAAGTATAATCTTGCTACTTAAACAATTTAAAAAGTTATAATAGTTAAGTTTCTAATAGCTAATAAGCAATCTATAAAGTTATTAAATTCTAATATAGGGGAGGACAATTTAGGGGATATAGCGCTATTAGATAAGGGGGATAATTTATATAAGCTACTAGCTAATAAGAAGACTACTAAAACTATATAAGTTTCTAAGGTTTTAGATAGTAAGCTACTAACTCCTTTCTACTAGGGGCAGTTACTATAAAAGTATTTAAATCCTTAGCACTACTACTATAGTATTAGTAATAATAAGATATATTAAATATATATATTTATAGTACAATAGTATTAATTATACTTTTACTTAGATCTCCTTTCTTATATATCTTTAGAGAGTAACTAAAGTTACTAATTTTATTACTATTAATTTTATATAATATAAGTTACGTAACTCTAATAGGTACCCTAACCTAATTTATACCTAGAAGTCTATATAACCTAAATCTAACCTATACCTAGAGTCTGTATAATCTAATCTAACCTATACCTAGGGTCTATGCAACCCTAATCTAATCTATACCTAGGGTCTATGCGATCCTAACCTAACTCTATACCTAAGCTAGGTATCCCGAACCTATTTACTAGCCTAGATAAAAGAGCTTAATTAAATAGACTTATATAAGTAAGATTAATCTAATCTATAGACGTATTTTTAACTAGTGTAATAGTGCTATGTGTGTATTGTTAAATTATCTACCTAGAGGTAGAATAATAAAAGCTTTTATCTTAAATAATATAATAAAAAAAGCAGAGCCCCCTACTTAGTAATTAAAAAGATTGTAAAAAAGATAATTATAAAAAAAGCGCGTTTAAACTACTAAGTAAGCTTAGTAGTCTTAGTGCGCGTAGCTTCTATATATAAAGTTTTTACAAAGAGGCTACTTAGAACTTTAGGGGAAGGATAAAACTTTAGCGCAGCAACGCTATAGTTATTTATTCTTCCTTTACTATTCTAATTATTATAAATAATATAATAAGTTAATATATTAATAAGTATGTACTACTATGCTTATAAGTAGAATAAGAATAACACGTACTAGATATACGTTTATTACTCTATTGCTATATTATTAAGGTTATTCTAGATAAAGCTCCTACTCTCTACGCCCTACTATCTATCTAGGTATTAATATTATTCCTAAAGAAGTACTTACTATTGCTAAAGAGTATACGCTATATAGTTTCGCGCCACTACTACTAATATAACTATGCTAGAGTTTTATTCTATCTATAAGATACTTATTTAGCGTAAGGGATAGGTATACTTAACTATTTATAAGGCTATCGTTATATACTAATTAGGCTAGCAGCTAGTTTAGTTTTATAAAGAATAGTAGCGCCATATTTCTACTCTAGTAGATATAATTACTTCTTATTAGTACTAGAATCTTTTAGTAAGGGATGTAAAAGAAGAATAATAAGATTTTTATTAATAAGCTCTAGTGTAGTAAGAGTATTATATAGATTTATAAGATCTTTCTAGCTATTATTACTATTAAGTTAGCTTATCTAGTGCGTAAGCGTACATAACTAATAATATAGTAATAAGCTAGGTGTACTATATATGCTATAAGTAATATATTATATAAGTTAGAAGCTTATAAGGCATAGGCAAGGTGTAAGTAAGTTTAAAGTTTAAACTATTATCGCGTTATTAGATATTTAAGGTTAGTTTTAATTAGAATTAGGTGCTATATATAGTATATAATAATCTTCTATCTTAACCTACTTTAACCTTAAACTAAAAAAAAGGTTAAAAAAGGTGTTTGGCAAGCCGACTATAATAGCGCTATAATCTCTTAAAGAAGACTAGTGCTTACTACTCTTACCTAAGAGGAGATTAATGTGTTTGGCAAGTAAGTGAATTAGGCAGGCAAGCGAGTGGATTAGCCTTATTGCGCGTCGCGTACACGCACCTTCTAATAGTAAGAACAAAATATAAATTCTTTTTAATAAGTAATACTTAAAGGAAAGCTCTCTTTAGCTATTTAAGCATATAATTTAGGTTAAATTAAATCTCTATAAGTAGCATCTCGCTTATACGACGTTCCTTACACTACCTTATATAGACGCGCCTATAGTGTTTTTCTATAATATAATACTTATCCAGTATCCTATAAACTAACTTCTACTAAGAAGGAAGTTCTACTTTAACGTATTCTTAATCTTAACGCACAAGAATTTCTTCCCAAATTAGTACCATATAAGAAATTGCAGATATTATCCTTTCTGCTTAAGGCGATTTTAAGCCTATAGTTATTAGCTAGAAGTAGGTTAAAAACTATATTAATCGCTATAAGATGCTTTGTATAATATATAATCGCAAGTATAACTATTAGTGCACGCTTTATAAGGATTCTATTATTGTCTAGAAGTAGTTTAATCTTATACAAACTATAAAAGCAAAGCACAGGATACTTAATAAGAACACCTATAATTTTAATAAGACTAGCTTTTAGATAGGCGTTATATTAACCTTAAAAGTTATTATAAGAGTAGAGAGAAAGGGCTACATAAAGACTATTTAACCTAGTAATTTATAAATAGGTTACTATTATATATAGTATTAATGCTTAAGATTAAGCGCTTTTATTTTTAGTTATTCTTGCTATAAAACTCTACTAAGTAATCTAGTAGGCTAATAGTAACCTACTATACAATTAGGTAATTGCTATAAGTAAGAATTGTTAGACAGATAATAAGATTGGGTACAAATAGATTTAGCACTTTAATAAGCATATAAGAGCTTGTGCGAAAGGCGCAAAGCGTTTTTTTCTTATAATAAATAGCTATAGCAGCCACTACTTAGGCTAGTTTAAGAGGTTTTGTGTATAAAACTCTATTATTACGCTTTGCCTACCTCCCTACTTGTCTTATCTACTATAACCACTTAATATAGGCTGTTTTAGCCCTCTTAAAACCGCGTATAGCAAAGTAGTAGAGGGGAAGATAATGCTTGGCATAAACTATATTATAAAAGACAAGTTTCTAGAGATCTACTATATAGCCTATATAGTAGCTATAATATTAAAAAATATTTAGAGTAGTTTCTAGATAATAGGGCTTATTTTATACAATCCTAAACGCGTTCTTTAAGACTTAAATTCTATTATACGAACACCTAGTCCCTAGCTTATAGAGGGCTTAGAGTGGGAGTTAAAAACACCTTAAACGCTACCTAAAATTAAACGCTAGGCAAGCTATATTAAAAAGCAACGTAGGCTTTATATAAATACATTCTATTCGCTAACAGATTACGTGTTTAGGTAGTTACTAAAGGGCTTTAAGAAGGTAGTATACAAGAAGGCAATTCTTAAGATTAAAGTTAACGCGCTTTAAGCTAAAAATGCTCGTCAAAAATAGAAACAAGTATAGCGCTGTAGGACTATTGCACAGGAAGGCATTTTGTCTATTTAGGATGGCTAGAATATTATATAGAGCTATAGGTTAGTAGAGCAAATCTATATTAAAGATGTGCCGCCTAAGTTACGTACGCCTTATACACAATCGTAAAAGCGTACACTACCCAAGTATAGTATATGCTCTTTAACTAAGCATAACACCTATACGTGCCCTAGGCATTAAATAACTAGATAGATACTATTGTAGCTTTTATTATATATATTATAGATAGTAAAAGTAAGTATTATATGCGACACGCAATAGGGCTAATCCGATTGCTTACCTAATTTACTTGCTTGCCAAACACGTTAGAAGATAAAGTACTACTCTTATTTATCTTCTTCTTACTTAGGTATATCTTTGAGCAATCTTTAAGACACTTAATAAAATTAGGGTAAGAATATTAGTACTACCTAAATTAATAAATAATTAAAAAAGTATATAGAATTATATACTAAATTATTATTCGCCTAACGCTAAATAAACTAGCGAGCGCCTTTTTAAAGCTTTTTAGGTCTAGAGAGTATTAGTAAAAAAGAATTACTAAAAAGAATTAGAATCTTATATTAAGACTTATATATATAGCTAGACGCGTAATAATAATAATAAGTATTTAAGCATTTACTTAATATATTCTTAAAATACCTACTATTTAAGCTACTAAAGAAACTAGATCTAAAGTATTTAATATATAAATATCTACACTTAGGGCTATATATATTTAAGTAAACGCTAAACTACGCTTGTCTTTCTTACTCTTCTTATTTATACGAGTTTTAGGATTAATTATAAACTTAACTTTACTTAAAAACTTAGCTATAAGGGCAACTTAAATTATTATCTTTTAACTTTAGAATTTTCTTGCGTAATTAGGAAAGCTTCTTAATAGGCTTAGATTACTTAGGCGTTGCAGTTTAAGCGCGTTATTATTATAACACCTTCTTTTTAGTTATTATATATATACTTAGAGGATTAGTAAAGCTCTTACTAGGAGTCTAAATTTAATAGGCAACTAGAGCGGCGCATTAAAGAAAGAAGTTAAGTAATTTATTTTTCTAATTCTTTAGCCTTGTGCTTAAGCTTTCTATTAATAAAGTTTTACTTAGAATTTTATATAGACTTACAAATTAATATATTATGTAAGTTCTAGTTAATAGTTAATAATTATTAAGTAAAAAATAGGGGTAGGGCAATTAATTTACTCCTATAGAAAAACTAACTAGGGGAACTAAGAGAGAAGATAGAGAGCAGATAAGCAAGGTTTTATTATTAATAAAAGTCTATTATAGGCTTATATAATAGTAAACGCTTATAATATACTATTATAAGTAATTAGTTGCTTAGTTAGATACTTGACTTATAAACTAATTAGAGGTAGAATTATTATAAGCCTTGTTATATAAGTAGGCGCACTATTTACACAGCCTACCTAAGGGGTATGTTATACAAATAAAGCTCTAACTAGGTGCAATTATGCGCTTATAATTATATAAATAGTACTATTTTAGCCCTACCTACTCCTTTTTATAAGCGTAGATATAGTTTAGTCCTTTAGCCTCTTTTCTTATATAGTAATCTTATCTACTTTGCTTACTAAATCTAAGATTCTAGCTTGTTTTCCTTTAATAGTAAGAGCTTTCTTTATAATTATCTTTTCTATAATCTTTATAATGTTGCGACTCCACAGTCTACTACGGCTCTCTAATAGTCTACTAGTTAAGAGATAATATATAACTTAGTTATGCTAGATAGTAAACTATCTATTAACTATCGTTAATAATACTACTATAAAGAAAGTTAACAACAAATTATTATTATTTTATGTATAATCTATTACTACTACTATATACTAGGTACTAAGTTTTAGTGTCTTCTATTTTACTCCTCTCTGTGTATAGTGCGGACTCGACCTTAGTTAGAATCTTTACATAACGAAGATCTTTAATACTTTAGTCCTAAGGCTTAGCACTTATTTATAATATTATATATATTATTAATTAACTATCTAGAAGTAGAAAAATAAGGGCTTTTATCTTTAATAATATAATAAAAGAAGCAGATATAATATTATATAATATTATATTATATAGGCGCTAGTAATATATTAAAAAAACGTAGTAATTAAACGTAGTATGTGTAATAGTTCGTGCCTACCCTTTCTACTAGTTATTCACTATTACCTTTTCTTTTACATCCTAATAGCGCCTTTTACCTTATAGAAGGCGCCTTTTCTAGTTAGTGTTAGCGCGTAGTTAGCGTAGGCCTATACCCTATACTGCCTACTATATAAGTAAGGGCCCTTTAGGTTCTTTTCTTATTCTTTATCTTAGTATAGTCTTAATTTAGTTATCTCTTTTAACTGTACTAGCTGTCCCTAAGAGGTTTGCCCTATGTGTAGCGTTAAATTAACTACCTAGAGGTAGCACAATAAAGGCTTTCATCTTAAATAATATAAATAAAAAAGTAGAGCCCTCTGCTTAGTAATTAAAAAGAGCGTAAAAAAAGATAATAACAAAAAAAAAGCGCGTTTAAACTGCTAAGCGAGCTTGGTAGTCTTAGCGTAAGGCTGCTCCCACAAGCAAAACCTTTACAAAGAGGCCACTTAGAACTTTAGAAGAGATAAGACTTTAGCGCAGCCACACTATAAGCTATCTTTTCTCTACTATCTTAAGTTATAAACCGCCATCCTAAGTTATAAACCACTATCTAGATTATCGCAAACAACACAAGTTAATATATTAATAGGTATATTTTTTATAAGTAGTAGAATAAGAATAATATATACTAGATACACTATCGCTCTATTGCTATATTAAGGTTGTCCTTAATAAATCTCTCACTATCTCTCTCTACGCCCTACTATTCTTTTAGGCATTAATATTATTCCTAAAGAAGTACTTACTGTTGCTACAAAGTATACGCTAAAGATACGCGCCGCTGCTGTTAAAGTAACTACGCTAGAGTTCTATTTTGTCTAGATACTTATCTAGTGTAAGGGGCGGGTATACTTAACTATCTATAAGGCAGTTCTAGTATACTAGTTAGGTTAGTAGCTTATCTAGTTTGCGAAGGACTATAAGATTAAATTTCGGCTTTAGTAAATGCAATTGCTCCTTATTAGTAATAGAATCTAGTAGGGGACGTAAAAGAAAGTTAATAAGGTATTTATTAATAAGCTGTAAGGTGGCAAGAGCGTCGTATAGATCCGCGAGATCCTCCTAGCTATTATTGCTATTATTGCTATTAAGTTATCTTATTTAAGCAAGTACACTGCGTAAGCGACGTATAAGCATAGATAACTAATAATAGCGATAGTAATAAGCTAGGTGTGCTGTGCACGGCGTAAGTAAATCTTATATGGGTTAGAAGCTTATAAGGTGTAGATAGAGTGCGAGTAAGTTTTAAACTATTATTGCATTGCTAGATGTTTAAGGTTAGTCTTTAATTAGAATTAGGTGCCGTATATAGTAGTATATAATAACCTTCTATCTTAACCTACTTTAATCTTAAACTAAAAAAATAGGTTTAAAAAAGGTATTTAGTAAGCTAATAAGGTTTGCCCTATATAAGACTATATGTACCGCCTTTATATATATACTAAAATTAATATTTTCTTTAACTGTGGATAGTAATATAATATCTACTTCTCCCTTAAGACACTACCTATAGGCAATTAAATTAGTAAAAGTTTTACTTTATTAGTTACTAGGAAGGATTTCTAGCGCTAGGAAATTTGTATTGCACTATTCTAAAGTTTATTAAAAAAAATACTGCTTCTAAGTCTCTTGTTTACTTATTATATAAGGATAGGAACTTTATTAGTTACTAAGAAGAATTTCTAGCGCTAGAAGGTTTATATTTTACTACCCTAAGATCTATTAAGAGAGAATACTTCTAAGTTCCTTCTTTACTTATTATATAAGGGTAGAAACTTTACTAATTACTAGGAAGAATTTCTAGCGGTAGGAAGTTTGTGTTTTACTACCCTAAGGTCTATTAAAAAAGGCTACTTCTAAGTCACTCCTCTACTTAATATATAAGTGTAGGAACTTTATTAGTTACTAGTTATACTAGATAGTTATTACACTACGCTAAGGTCTATTAAGAAAGACTGCCCTTAAAATCCTAATATTCTAAAAACAAATAATAATTAACAATTAATAAATAGTAACTACTGTGCCACATCTTATAGAGCTAACTTATCTAATAACTACCTTCTAGCGCTATTATAGTAATAGTATAAGGCATAAAGCTAGGGGAATTAGAGTTAGGCTATAGTAATAATATAAAAGTTAAAGTTTTATATATTTTATTTTATACTTTATCTTTTACCTAATTTTTTCTTAGCTTAGACTATACGCTAGCTTACACACTATATAAAACTTACTACTCTAGGTCTATTTACTACACTCTTTTTATAACCCTACTTTACTTAACCCTATTACTATCTACACTATAGCAAGCTGCCGCCCTGTTATCTAAAAGACCTCTTTAGCCTTTAGAGCGTTCTCTAAATCTATTTAATACAACTCTATAATAGATAATATAATAGGGGATAATTATACACACCCTACTAATAATAGTTTATAAAAATATTTAGTATAGGATTTTTCTACTTAACTCTACTAGCGATATGTTATTTATTAAGTATAGAAAGTAGCCTATAGCTACTTCTAAAATAACTAGTTGCTTTGCCCCTAGCCTTATAAAAAAGAAGAGTATTATTAAACTACTAAGAAAGGTCTACCCTAATAGAATTTCTTATAAGGCTTCTAAGCATAATTATAATATTGCTACACTTAAAGCAGATTCGCTAGGCAATAAAATTTTACTAGAGTAGACTTTAAGTAGCTTATATACTAAGGCAAAGCTAAACTTAAAGTTATTAAAAAGTTTAGCGCGTTTTTAGCGCACTTTAAACTAGACTTATTATTCTAGTATAGCCTAAATAAAATAATTACTTACTACCTATTAGCTTTAGGCTTAATAATACTTTTATTAAGGTCTACTTTTAAAGATAGCACTAAAATTAGTAGCTAGGGCTATTATAATGTCTAAAAATAAGTCTATATAGAATAGTATTATTTAGGCTTTATGTAAGCGCACTAATATATTTAAATAAGCTTTTACTATACTTAAGGCATAGTGACCTTATACTATAATATATATAATAGAGGATAGATTCTAATTCTAGTCTAATAGTGCTAATTATATAGCTATTAAAGATAACTTTTTTACCTCTAATAAAGCTTTCTTTTTTATTAAAAATAATTCTAGTTTAATAGCACCGCACTTAAGTCTCTTTAAAAGCCCCTAGCCTAGAAATGCCTAATCTACTATATAGTTTATACCGCTCTTATATAGCTAAGTAAAGCTTATTCTATCTAGTTGCACTCTAATATACGCCCTACCTAGCGCCCTAGTAAGCGCCCTAATATCTGCCCTAGTTTATAGTGCCTACTTCGCATTTAGATATTACTCTTTACTACTTTCTAGTTTTAGAATATATATAAACTAAGCTTACTAATAGTAATTAGATAGATATACTCTAAAGTAGATACGCTTTTATTACCCTCTTTAGTATATTTAAGCTAGAACGCTCTAAAAAGCTACCTAATATTAATAAGTATTATAGAAAAGGTTAACTTAGCTTTAGTAATAAATATTAGCTAGAGGATATACGTAATAAGATTTATATTAATATAGACTACTACTAAGATAATATCTATATAGAAAATTAAGATAACCTTATAAAAGCTATATTTAGCTGCCTTAAAAGCGCGCCTTAAGAGGCTACGCAAAATTAGTATTAAATAAACTAGGCTCTCTAGAAAGATTATAAATCTAACTTACTCTTTAAATTTTAAAAGAGACTTACTATAATTTTTTTTACTTCCTAATAGGTATGCAAAAAGTTCTATAAGCTTTTTCTCTCTAATAGAATAGACGCCTAGATAGTTCTATAGGCTTTTAAAAGTCTAGCTAGGAAAAGTAAATTAAATATAAAAACCTAGAAGGATAAATTATAACTTAAGTTAACTAAGAGTCTTAAGTTAATACTTTAAAGAGAAATAAAATATTTTAATATTAACTACTTAGAAATTAAATGCTAAATAGCTGCAGCTAGCTACACTTTCTAAGATAATAATATAATAAACCTATTTTAGGCGCATATATAGACCTTTTATAAAGTACTATCCTCTAGATTAAAGCCCCTATATATAGTAACTAAAAAATAAGCAATCTACTTTAGACCCGCTGTTCTCTTCTTATCTCTTTATAACTATAATAGAATATAGTGTATTAAGTATAATGTTTATTTTTAGTGTAGTACAAATAAAAAATAAGTATGTAAGCTACTATAACTATTTCTAAAAGACAGCTATATAAGCAACTATATAAGTAGTAGATAATTTTAATTTAAATAAACTTAGTATCGCCTACTACTCTAATTTAGTGGCAGGTAATTTGTTAGACAATAAGGCTTTAAATATAAGCTACTAGACTACTCTAACCTAGTAGCTTATATAGGGGCCACTAAACTAATTAATTTATATAAGCTATAATTTTAATTATAAAACGCAGATACTAAACTAAAATTGCTGCCTATAGGTAGCAAGATAGTAAAGATTCCTAAGCTATTTAAAGGCCCCTAGCTAGTTATACTAGTACAAATTATATTTTAAGAAATAGCTCTTACGTTATAAGCCTTAATAGACACTAGTGCTAGCGCTTATAATCTTATTACTTTAAGGTATATAAAGGCAGTATAAAAATAGCTTAAAGCTAAACTTCTTTGCCTAAAGACACTAATCCCTTTTAAGAACTTTGTAGGAAAAAGAAGCGCAAAAGTAGACACCTATTTTATAGCATAGCTTACTATTAATAAAATATAGCTTTCCTATATAGTTTATTTTCTATAATATAGAGAACTATAATCTTATTATTAGTAGGAAATCTTTTAAGCAAGCTAACTGCCTAGTTAATACTTAGGGCTGCTGCCTTTATTAGAAAGATAATAAGAATCTAACCTTTATTAGCACCTTTGTCCTATTATAGACTTTTTCTTTACCTAACCCTTCTTACTAGAACAATGCTACTTAATAGGATAGCCTACTTAAAAAGTAAAATTATACCTACTAAAAGACTTACTTATTAAAAGCTAACTAGAGCGTCTCTAAGGAAATCTCTATCTAGCTTTCTAATCCCATTATCTTAGTTATTAGAATGTACTTAAAGGCTTACTAGAAACTAAGCTATAAGGATAGCTTTAATAAAGATAGTAGTGTAGAGACTAAAGAGCTTTTAAATAAAGAACTATTAGATAACAAATTGCCTATTAGTTACTCTATCTCTACTACCTAAGAAAGCTACTAGTAAGACTAGCCCCTAGAAATGGTAATGGTGTAGTAGGATCTAAGTATTACTTCTAGCCCTAGACCTAGAGACTGTAATCCTACTAGAGAAGTTAATTTATAGATTAGATAGCTCTTATAGAAATTAACTATTTAATTAAAACCACCCTAGCTAAAATAATTTAGGTTAGCTTCCTTCTGCCCTACTAAATTACTAATAAAGAAGAAGAACTTATAGAAAATAAATAATAAATTATATTTAGTAGACTTACTAGCCCTATAGAATTTAGCTAACCTCTTAGAACTTATTTAGACGCTAATATAGGAACAATTATATATTACTAGCTTTAATATTAATAAAGTAAGCACCGCAGCCTTTACTTTAAATAGTGGCTATAAGTCTAATATAATTATTAGTTATACTAGCTTTTATAAGCTAGCTAAACTTATTAAGAACTAAGATATATAGCCTAGAAAATAAGTTCTAAGCTAACCTACTCGCTAAAATAGAATAAGCGGTCCTCTAGCTAGGATACACTAGAGCAGAGCCTGCCTGCCTATTTTTTAAAACTAGATTCTAACGTCCTTTTGCCTTACTAAAAGGGTGTTAATTACTATATTAACCTTACTAAAGATCTATCTACGCTTACTACCTTGCCTTTATATAGTATATCTTTAGAGCACTTTAAACTTCTTAAAGCTTATATTAATAACTATATTAAGTATAGGTTTATTATCCCTAGTAATACTAGTTTTGCTTTACTAGTATTATTTACTAAAAAGCTAGGTAAAAATTAGGACTTTTGCGTTAATTACTACTAGCTTAATACTATTACTAAAAAGAATATTATAGTAATTCTACTTTATTAAGGAGACACTTATGCGCCTCTGTAAAGTAAGACTTTTTACTAAGCTTAATATTTACTAAGTACTCTACTAAATCTAGCTTATTCTAGATATTAAAGCGCTAACTACTTTTTAAACCTAGTATAAAAATTATAAGTATAAGGTCTTACTCTTTAGTCTCTATAATAGTCCTACTACCTTTTAATAGTTTATTAATAGCGTTCTAGACAATTATCTAAATAACTTCTATACTATATATATTAATATTATTCTTATCTTTTCTAAGAATTCTTTAGAATATAAAGAATATATATTTACAAGGTTCTACTTAAGGGATACTAATCTCTAAGCTAATTTTAAGAAATATAAACTTACTATAATAGAAACTAAGCTTAAAGAAATATATTTTAGGAGAGAGAAACATCGCAGACCTTTTGGTATATAGTATAACGCTGTAAGGGAAAGCTGTAGGTATGCTAAAAACGCATTAAAAAAGGTAAAGCAGCTTAGAGACAAATAGGTTAGGCTAGAGACTATTCGTTAGCACGTGCAAATAGGCCCCTCCTACCGGAGGTAGTCGATTACGAGATGTACTAGGTACCAAAGCAAAGAAAGAAATATATTATTAGTACTAAAGAAATCTATAAGGACCCTATAAAGACTGCTATAGTTTAGGAATAAAAAGACCCTATAACACTTAAGATATTATAGAGCTTTTTAGGCTTTTATAACTACTACTACTACTTTTTTCTTTTTTACTATAAGTGGGTTATTTGCCTCCTAATTAAGCTGCTAAAAAATAGTGCCTTTTATATCTTTAAAGACTAAGAACATGCCGTCGTCTTTAAAGTCACTAAGTAACTTATAGCTAGCGACGTTCTAGTCTTATAGTACTTTCTATTTTAGATTAATTACTTATATAAAAACTAACTCTAGTAATAGCATTAATATAGGCTTTTTTAGTTAACTGCAATCTAATAGTATCTAGCGTCTAGTTGTATAGTACTCTAAATTATTAAAGTCTACTAAGTTAAATTATAATATTTATAATAAGGAAATATTAGTAGTTATATAGGGCCTTTTAGAATAGAGAGCGTAGCTAATTAGCCTCTAAACTACTAAGCTCTTAAATATTATTATTAATTATTAGGTCCCTTAAATACTTTAGCACTAAATATAAGCTTTCTTTATAGTAAGCCTATTAGTTTAAAAAGTTATATAAATACTATTATTAAATTATATACTAACTAGGCACTATAAATATATTATAGCGACTATACTATCTAGAAAATAGAATAAGCCAAAATTATAAGAGAAAAAGGATTAAAAGGCTTACACCTAGGTTTTTCTTTTGTAACTACTAGATACTACTAAAGTAGCCCTTATAGCTATTATAATTGCAGAGTAAAAGATAAAAGATTAATATAAGCCTTAAAGGAGACTATCCTTATATACTTATTAATTGCCTACTATATACTAATTAAATATAAGGTGCTTAAATTACTTTAAGAAGCTACCTATTCAGAATTACTAAGGTTGCCTTTACCCCTTTAGGGTTACTTCTCTATAAAGACTACTTAGTAGTTTCTTTTTATAGAGTAGCTCTAGATATATCTAATTTAAATAATATATATTTATTAGGTTACTACCTATCTAGATTTATAAAAAAAACTCTTTAGCTTTTATATTAGTTATAATACTAGAAGGATATGTGTTATTAAATTAACTACCTAGGGTAGAACAACAAAGGCTTTCATCTTAAATAACATAACAAAAAAAGCAGATCCCCCTGCTTAGTAATTAAAAAGAGCGTAAAAAAGGTGATGTTATTACAAAAAAAGCGCGTTCGAACTGCTATCTTAATCTACTTTAACCTCAAACCAAAAAAAAGATCAAAAAAGATGTTTGGTAAGCCGACCTCTAGAAGGGTATAAACACTAATATTAATAGGTATATTTTTAATTATAAAGACTACTAGTAGAGTAAGCCCCTACTAGATAAAAAGTTAGGCTTATTACACCTACTTCTTATCCCTAAAAATGTTTAGTAAGATATCTTAATTAATTTTAAATTTATTTCCTAAGGATAAGAAAGAGTATAATAATATAATAGTATCTTATTACTACCTATCTAAGCATGCCTTTTCTATGCCATATTATAAGATAGTTACTACTAAATAAACTGCTAATTTCTACTATTAGTATATATTTAGAGACTTTAGCCTCCCTTAATTAATTATTTCTAACTACAGCCCTTAGTTTATTTTACTTTCTTAGCTACTTTATATAAGCTTATAAGTAATAAGTAACTTCTATAGCGTAGCATTTACAAACTAATAGCTAAACTAAAATTATAATTAGTATCTTAATTAGTATCTATAATTATTTATTAACTTTTATTAAAATAACTAGTTAGATTTGCTGCCTAGTATAAACTAGGTCTAAGTAATACTACTCTATAATAGCACTAAAGTTTTGCCTTTTAAAATTAAGTTTAGGTATTAGCTATACTTTTACTAGGACTAGTGCAAGTGTACCTAACTAGTTACTAAATCTTTAGATAATATTACTTTAGAAAAGGCTAAAGTATAGGTTAAGGCCTATACTAAAGCCTATAAATTTATCTATAATACTATCTGTGCTAATATATCTACTATCTAAAAAATATAATTAGAGTAGACTAATAAATATAAATAAGCTATTAATTTTAATATTAGGGACTAGGTCTTTACTACTCTAAAGGGGTTAATTACTAAACGCCTATTAGTTAAGTTAAATTATTAAAAAAAAGGACTATATCTAATTATAGGTAAGAAAGGCTACTTATTTATACTTAAACTTCTATAATATATAAAAGTTTACCTAGTGTTTTACACTAATAGGCTTTAAAGAAATCTAAATAATTTCTTACTAAGTTAATTATAACTTCTAAAACTACCTATTAAGGTAAATAAAGTTTCTAAGTAGCTAGTTTCTTATATCCTTAATAGCAAAGTAGACTATAGAATACTAAAGTACTAGGCAGTATAAAAAAAGCATAACTCTAATCTAACCTACTACTCTACTAATAACTTTATTAACTCTTCTTTATTAATTAAAGCTTACTATTAAGAGTATTCTAAGTAAGCTAGTTTACTAAAATAGTTGCCTATTTAGCTAAACACTACCCTTTAAAATACCTTTCTAAAGTCTATTCCTAAAGATAATATACCTATAAAGATAGGGTTAAAGCGCTATATTAGGCGTACTTAGCTAGGTGCCTATTACTTTTTAATACCTATACACTCTTAGGCTTACGCGTATAACTAGATATTTATTACTTTTTAGTACTTTTACTTCCTAATAGCCCCTTTACTTCTAGATATCCCTACTATTACTAGTAGCCTCTATGCTTTAGAAGCTACTTTACCCTAATTAAAAACTATATAGTTAGGTTAATATATTTTTTAAAACACTCTTTTATAGTACTAAATAATCTTATATAACATAATTACGCTAGTGTATAATAAACTAACTAGAAAAATTTTAGCTAACTATATTTTTATATAGTATTAGAGCTAAGAATACGCTCTATTAGTCAAACGCTAAATACTAAAATATAGTTTCTAACCTAGTACTAATTTACTCCTAACTACTTTTCTTAATATCTTTACTAAATAGCACCTAAATTAAAAACTAAGGCTACTACTAGAACTATAAGGGCCTATTGCCCCTATTCTAGCTCTCTTTAGCCCTAAAATAGTGCTAGTTATATTAAAAATTCGCTAAAACACCTTATATTTATATACTTTCCTTTCTATTTTTAGGCCTTAAAAGGAGGGTTATATAATAGTTTATATCTATCTCTTTACTAGTTATTTACTATTACTTTTGTTTATATCTTAATAGCGTCTTTTACTTTATAAAGGCGCCTTTTCTAGTTAGTGTTAGCGTATAGTTAGCGTAGGCTTATGCTCTACGCTGCCTACTATATAAGTAAGGGCCTTTTAGGTCTCTTTTTTATCTCTTATCTTAGTATAGTCTTAATTTAGTTATCTCTTTTAACTATACTAGCTGTCCCTAAGAGGTTTGCCCTATAAGGCCGTGTACCGCCCTTATAGTAGGGCTACTTAAAAACTAATAAGTAGAGGCAGTTTATACTTCTGCCTAGGAGGAAGCTCTTTAATTAATATTTTAGTTTATAGAGAATTTTTTTATTTGTTTTTAATACGCTATTCTTACTAAAAGAAATATTAGCTAGTTATAGTAAGCGTATGCGCTTAGATATTAATTATATAATATTAGTTTAGTGCACTATAATAGTAACTACTCTATACTTATATGCTATAAGTACATGTGACGCGTTAGATACAAACAATAAACCATTGCATTACTGCACAATATCTATGATCAAAATTTCCGTCAAAGGTTTATGGAGAATAGTGTTCTCTCGTTCGTTCGTTCATTTCTGATGCAACAGTCACAGGAGTTATTTGAATGCAAATCTTGTATAACAGAGGCATGCGCTTCTTCGAAGGCCTCGACTTCTGACTTGAATTGGGGTCGCGGATCTTTGACTTGCCTTGTCGTATTGTTTCTATTCTATGTTAGCGACCTGTTCGAATCTGAAGTCTGGAGGAGGCATAGCATCTACTTACTCCGTGTATTGCTTGCCTCTTGATTTGGTCACCTCTGAGTTGCGAGATGTAGTGTAACAGATGTTCGCTATCCTTGCTATGTGGTTCCACTCCACTGTTTTGGCCCGATCTGGACTGTTGCCCATCCGAGCATCGACGCTAATTCCCCACCCATGCGCTTAGGCCCGCACCTGGGCACGCCCTTCGAGTGATTCCCTTCATGGTATATAACACGACGCAACGTCCCATGGCCAGCTCCCCCGTTTGGCGTTCTCGTAATTACCAGGACCTCGAAATCGCCGTTTCGCACACTGTCTCTACAGCCACAGCCATGACAACAAAAAGCCTTGGCATACACATCCACGGGTCGCGCATGACCACCTTCATCTATTTGGGCACCACCTCCGAGGGCTAGGCGGCAAAAGAGGGGGCACGAGGTAGTACGCAGTAGGGACAAGAGCACAGACACACCGGTTCCCCAATAGCCCGCAATCGGGTTATCGAAATTCTTGGATTCGTTGCTCTGCTTGTAAAGGTCGTCGCCGGTACGGTCGGTCACGCCGTTGATAACCGACCCACCACACGCCGGGCCAAGGACGAGGCGCCGTTATCTTCATCGCCAAACACCGTCATCCCTCTTTGTTTCTGACCACCTGGGAGAATGCGGTAAAAGGTCACACCGAGTCCCCGCAACCGAGTCGCTGGGCTTTCCAAGGCGCCAAGTCGTGTGCCGAGAAAGCGGACGCTCAATTGTCGCGGAGACATGGTCCGCTATTACCACATCGCTGGTCACAGTGGTCAGTGTGAAGTCCGCCCCTCTCAGAAGGTCAAGAGCCCAGACTGTCGCTGCACATCGCGCTCCCGCGTGTACGCTT
The DNA here is from genome assembly GCA_009805535.1 of Laburnicola sp. JP-R-44. Taxonomy (NCBI): domain Eukaryota; kingdom Fungi; phylum Ascomycota; class Dothideomycetes; order Pleosporales; family Didymosphaeriaceae; genus Laburnicola; species Laburnicola sp. JP-R-44. The sequence continues at coordinate 1,521,135 of SELF01000019.1, read as the reverse complement.
TAAAAGTGGGACCAAGAGCATTCCCTCATGGCTCCAGAAGGTCCAAGGCTCCCAACGTTAGCACTAGGCCTCGTGGCTGACGTGCACCAGTCCTACTCCAGCACCATGTCCGCTTTGGTTGATACGAATTCGATGTCGCCCAGCGCGTCGCTAGGATCACGCAGCCAACCAACATTGGGCTGCAGGTTACGGGGAACCTTGGAAAGCTAGCCACAACACTAGGGTGGATATATACAAGGAAGGTGCGTGAGTGGTTGGGCTGGGCGATGCTTGGAAAGGGACCAGAGTTGGAGATGACGGATACAGATAGGTGGTGCTGATTTCGTTATATACCGAGGGTGTTGCACAAACGCTCACTGTCCGGGTTCTCACAAGTTTCCCTCGCCAGACCTCAGTGCATAAGGCCTTGCCCCGCACTCGAGGCTGTTCAACTTAATTCTCTTACGAACACCCACCCTTGTCTGCCTGCTTCCTAGCCGTCAAGATGGACTTCGTTCGGCGGATCGGGAAGAAGCTCGCGCCTGACGCCAAGAAGGCTGAAGATGGCCGCGACATGTTTGGAAACAGAATCCAATTCGTACTCTGTACGTATCTTCATGTACAACCATGCGCGAGACATGCGCTGACTTCAACCCTTCACCATAGGCGCTATGGGCGGAGCCGTCGGTCTGGGTAACCTACTTCGATTTCCCTCCGTTGTTTTCAACAACTACGGCCTTCAGTTCTTCATTCCGTACTTCATCGCCCTCTTCTTCGTCGCTCTTCCACTGCTAGTCCTCGAGATCGCGCTCGGTACGGTCTACCGCGGCGGTCCTGTGTTGGCATGGCACAGCGTCAACAAGCGCGCCAAAGGCATCGGTCTAGCGGTCGTGTTCAATGGCGTAAGTAAATCTGGTGCACACTGAAATATGGAATCAAGCTGACTCGGTCCGAATTTCAGTACGCTGTCGTCACATACTACGTCCCGCTCTTGGCTTGGATCATGAAGTACTTCTCGCGTTCGTTCCAGAGCCCTTTGCCATGGGCAGGCCAGGATCTCGGCGAATACTTTGAAACCGTCATCATTGAAAATGTGGCGCCAGCCTCGCAAGGCAGCTTCAAACCTGATGGAAGGTAAGTTTACCCCTCGCTTTCATGAACGGTTGCGAATGACTGACATGTGCAGTGTCGCCTCATACACCCAGTATGTGGGCACCGGCATGGTCGGAGAAACTGTAGGCTGGACGATATTCATCTGGTTCGTCACCTGGCTCTGCGTTTTCCGAGGTATTGGTCTTACTGGTCGTGTCATTTATGTGACTATGGGCTTGCCCCTCGTTTTGGTCATTATCCTTATCGGCCGAGGAACTTCACTTCCTAATGCTGGAGAGGGAATTAAGCTTTATTTCGGTGAGTCTATCTCTACTCTGTGAGATTTCAAGTACTAACCAAGGTAGCAACATGGAGAACGAGCGCACTCGAAAGCCCTACGATCTGGCAGGCCGCTTTTGGACAAATTTTCTTCTCCATAGGCGTGGGTTTTGGGTTACTTCACCTCATGGTAGGCCAATTCCTCCCTTTTTTTTTCCTTTTCCGGGTATCTTCAGCTCGCGGTGACTTGCACGGGATTGTTAGAAGTCCCATCATATGGGTGCACTCGCGTGCGTCGCAAGGCACCCAGCTCTTCAACCCCCACTGCTCAACCCCCCTACGAATTGAACAGCACAGTTTTCGGAACGGTCAAAGGAAATCGCTAACGGCTTTCAGGGCGTCATACTGTTCGCAGCATTCGAACGCAGTGCAAGATGCTTTGATCATCGGTTTCAGCAACTCCGCCGTGGAGATCATCGCTGCATTCTCTGTGTTCGGAGTGGTAGGATTCCTTGGTCTTGATCCTGCCAGCGACGGCTCATTGGGGACCTTCGTCACCGGCTTCATGACTTATCCAGAGGCTCTCGCACAGATGCCTGCTGCCCCTTTCTTTTCAGTGATCTTCTTCTTTACCCTTATTCTGCTGGGTCTCACCTCGGCGTTCTCCCTCCTCGAGGTTATGACGACGCTGATCCTGGACACTGATTGGGGCAAACGCATTCCCCGCTGGGCAGTCTGCACTGGTGTTACGATTGCATCAGCGCTCATCTCTTTGATCTACTGCACTGAATTCGGTCTCCAGGCTTTGGATGCGGTCGACACGTACGTCAATGACGTCGCTCTCTTCTTTACCGTCTGGTGCGAGTGCTTTGCAGCAACATCGCTGTATCGTTGCCGAGATGTCGCCAATCAAGTGGGCTGGCTCGGCTACCTCGTCTTTACCATCGGCTTCGTCCTTTCCCAGGCACTCGGTATCGGAATTGCATACGCTACGACACCAGGGATTGGAGCAGGAATTGGGTTTGCCATCTTCTTCCTCTCTTGCGCAATCTCGGTGTTCTTATGCAAGACGCCAAGTATTCCCGCGCCGCGCTTCTGGGGCAACAACAACTTTACCAGCCGCTTCTGGTGGGTCACCTTCTACCCAGGAAACCAGCTTACCAGGGATCTCAACGTGGTTATCGGCGTCGGCAAGAACTGGAACATCCCCTCCTTCTGGTCCGTCATCATGAAGGTATGTATCCCCGAAAACCCTCTCCATTCCCCAAGACAACGTCTCTAACCCACGCACGCAGTTCATCTCCGGACCCATCCTAGCCATCGTGCTCTCCTTCGCCTACCCCAAGTTCACCAAAACCAACTTGGACGACCCCGAGGTTAATCCCCACATGATCGACCCCATCATGATCTACGGCTTCAGCATGATGCACGCGGTCGTACCCGTCATCATCCTGAGCTTCATCATGCCCTCGTGGTTCAACTTTGTCATCCCCAGGGAAAAGGAACACCTCGGGTCCAACCAAGCCCGTGGCCCCCATGGAGACCATTGACATGTCGCAGGACATCACCCATGCGGCTAGCGCAGAGAGCGGCCAGCCGTACGAGGAACCCATGGTGCAGGAGAAACGGTTTGATTAAGTGTGACGGGAATTGGGCTTGTTGGTGGTGGGCGTGGAGGTGTAATCTTGTAATGGGAGATGGCAGATATAACCATGACCCATCATGAAGGGTAATGGAAGTACTTGCTAATATGAAATTTCCTGGACGCTCAATTGGGTATTTGGAGTGACTTTGTGTTTGAATGCGCTGGTGCTTTAAAGAGCCACGGGCTAGCAATCCGCTATATGCGAGCGTGGTAGTGATTTTCGTGCAGTAGAGACCTTCACATGTTTGCGTGGAAGATCTTTCAAAGGCGGTTTTAGCCTATTCCTGCCCTAGTGGCCTCCCTCCGAAACCGAGCCGAGGCTCTCACATGCCGCGAGCCGCGTGCGGCATGGTCACTGCGAGTGTATATCGTCGCCGAATGCTATGCAAGCTTTCAACAGCTAAGCTGCCTCGTCTCTCAGCCTCCCACCGTCCGTATAGGTGCAACATCGCGATCGGACAAGAAGACACGGCGACAACATCGCGAATGCCGGCTCCACGGTAACCATGGCCGTCCTCTCCAAGTTCGCCGCCGCGCGAACTCGCCTCTCCACGTCGTCGGTCAAGGCGCTGGTCAACGACTTCACCAAGCTGTACCTGCAGCATCGGACGAACATCTCGCGCGCCGTATACCTCACGCTCTTCGTCGCGCTCGTGAACCGCATCCGGCTGGCCATCGCCGAGCAGAAAGCGGCGGCCCTGCGCGCCAGATCGATCCGCACGACATCGACATCGCAGACCGAAGGCGAGGCGACGGGCCGCAAGAAGGTCGAGCTCAATCGCGAGTTCTTCAAGAACCTGCTCAGGCTGCTGAGGATATGCATACCGGGATGGCGGAGCAAGGAGTTCCGGTTGTTGATCAGCCACAGTGTGTTTCTGGTGTGCTGCGGACCATGATCAGTTTGTATGTGGCTGAGCTGGATGGACGGCTGGTCAGTAGCCTAGTGAGGGGAAAGGGAAGGATTTCTTGTGGGGGTTGGTGTGGTGGATGACGGTTGCCATCCCAGCAACAACCTTCACGAATTCCATGGTATGCATAGGCAGGAGCGATGAGCGGACAAGAGTGTGACGGCTAACCAGGACAGCTTTCATACCACCAGTGCAAGCTGTCGTTACAGTACCGCACACGCCTCACCAACTACGTCCACAACAAGTACCTGTCGCATATGACCTTCTACACTCTTTCGGCCCTCGACGACGACCGGATCAAAAATGCCGACCAGCTCATCACCGTCGATGTCGCCAAGTTTGCAAACAGCTTAGCAGAACTGTATTCCAATCTCGCAAAACCTGTGCTCGACATGGTCGTTTACAACTACTCCCTCTCGCGCAGCGTTGGTGGCGAAGGTCTCTCTTCTTCATGTCACTTCTCGTACAACTCTCTGCAAATGTCATGCGCGCCCTGACCCCGCCTTTCGGCAAATATGTCGCCGACGAGGCGCGTCTAGAAGGCGAGTTCCGCTTTCAACACTCCCGGCTGATCGATTATAGCGAAGAGGTCGCGCTGTATCATGGGCATGAGGCGGAGAAGGATACGTTGGACAAAGGATACTTTACGCTGATCAAGCATGTAAATCGGATACTGAGGAGAAGATTTTATCATGGGTGTCATGGAGGACTTTGTTATCAAGTACTTCTGGGGAGCATTGGGCTTGTTGCTGTGCTCTGTTCCGGTCTTCTTCAAGGTGCCTGGGGCGGGGACTGGCAGCATGGGAGATCGCACTGAGAGTGAGTATATCTGTTGGCTTCCTACCGGAGGAATATGGCTGACGAGCAATTTCAGGTTTCGTCACCAACCGGCGCATGCTTCTCATGTCCTCCGATGCCTTTGGTCGCATAATGTTCTCCTACAAGGAAATCAGCGAATTGGCCGGCTATACCTCTCGCGTATCCACTCTTCTCGACGTCATCGACGACATCCAGGCCGGCCACTTCGAAAAGAAACTCGTATCGTCTGCTGACATAGAAGAGAACGCAGCAGTACTACGCGGCCGCGGTACTGTAACAGAGGGCGACGATATATCATGTTCGAAGACGTTCCCATTGTGTCCCCCAACGGCGACGTTCTTGTACGCAAACTCAGCTTCTCCGTTAAACCCGGCGACCACCTCCTCATCGTCGGCCCCAATGGCTGCGGAAAATCCTCCCTATTCCGTATACTCGGTGGTCTGTGGCCCGTCTACGGTGGTGTTGTGCGAAAACCTCCGTTCGAAGCCATCTTTTACATTCCGCAGCGGCCGTATCTGTCGCACGGGACGCTGCGCCAGCAGATCATATATCCTGATAGTCTGCGTGAGATGCGCGATAAGGGTATCACGGACGCAGATCTGCTGGCAATTCTGGAGACAGTGGAAATCGGGAACGTGGTGGATAGGCCCGGCGGGTGGGATGCTGAGCAGGAGTGGACGGATGTGTTGAGCGGGGGGTTGCAGCAGAGGGTTGCGATGGCGAGGTTGTTCTACCATAGACCGAAGTACGCTATTCTGGACGAATGTACGAGTAGTGTTACGTTGGAGATCGAGCGGGTCATGTACGAGGAGGCGAAACGGTGAGTTGCTCTCTAACACGGACGACTTGGGAGGTTCTTACTGAGGATGCATAGGCTGGGCATCACGCTTATGACTGTTAGCCATAGGCGCAGTTTGTGGAAGTATCATGTCAAGATCTTACAGTTTGATGGGCAGGGGGGATTTGTGTTTACGGGGTTGGATCCCGAGAGGAGGCTGGAGTTGGAGGAGTGAGTGTGCCCCTTGCCCCCTGCCTTTTCGCTGGCACGCTTTGAAGTCGTACTGATACGTGGTAGTGAGAAGGATGAGATTGAGATGCAGCTTCGCGCGGTGCCGGATATTCAGGAGAGGATCAAAGAGTTGGAAGCGACGTCGCAGTAGACGCGGGGTTGCGGATTGTCATTGGGGCGCATAGGTGTTTGGGAAGGAGCCAGCTCAGGTATGGGTGGGCAAGTACGCGGGTGTACATTATGTGGGATTCTTGGGGTCAAATGCTGTATGAATGCACTGTTGGGATGGAAGAAGAAGAAGCAATGTCGCGCCATTGATGTCTATCTTGGGGGCCTACGTATCTACGAGGCTTCCCTCTACATAGGCCGATACAGCAATGGCATGCCTCCAGGTTGCAGCTTTCAATTGCTCTATAGAGCGTGGGCGCATGGTGCTGGCGTCCTCACATGTCAAGGCCACGGGCGTGTTGATCTGCTGGGCCTTGGCGCGCTGGACGCGTTGGTTTAGCAGGCCCGACGTCCGGTCCCTGCTTCTCTCCTCAACGACACCCCAATTCTTCGCGTAGCCGCGACTTCTTCTCAATCTGCCCCCACCAACGCATGCACACATCCCACTTTCCACAATGGATCTCAAACTCGGCCAGACGGTCGAAGCCAAGCTTGAGCAGGGCAGAGCCACCCACCGTGGCATCATCCGCTACATTGGTGAGGTTGCAATCACCGGCCAGGAAGGCGACTTTGTCGGCCTCGAGCTGCCTGGACCCACGGGAAAGAATGACGGCTCTGTAAGAGGCGAGCGCTTCTTCCAATGCGCCCCGCTCCACGGCCTGTTTACGAGGCCTGTCAACATCTCGAAGATTATCGCCCAACCCGCCCCGAAGGCAGCTACGCGTCCCGCCGCACCCAAGGCAGCAGCAGCAACCAAGCCCGCAGCCTCCAGCACCAGACCTCGCCCGTCCAGCGTCGCCATCTCAAAGAGCGCGTCGCAGCCCTCCAGACTGTCAACGATCGGTGCTCCGAAGAGCTCAGCGGGACAGTCCAGGCTCTCCACTGCTACGAAGGCGACTTCCCAGCCTCCTCCCGCCACCGCCCAGCTACCGCGCTTCGGCTCCGCCACATCCAGAGCGACTGCCCTTTCCACCACACAATCCAAACGCCTTTCAACTGCAAGCGCGACACAACCCTCTACCACTCTCCGCCCCACCCGCAAACCGAGTATCTCCTCTACAGCATCTGCTGAGGCACGCCTGGCAGCCCCATCCGCCCCATCCGCCACTTCAGCCGCCTCCACTTCAAACAACAGGGCAGCCGCAGAGCGGACCCGCCAGATACCAGAAGCCGAATACCGACGACTGCAGAAGCAGCAGGCAGACACCTCGGCGCTCGAAGAAGAGCTTCAGCAGCTGCGGACCGAGAATGAAAAGGTCAAAAATATCCTCACGAAACTCCAGGCCAAGTGCCAGCAGTACCACAGCGACATCGGCGATGCCCGAGCGGAAGTTAAACAACTCAAAGCCGAAAATGAAGAACAGGCGAAAGCCATACAAGAACGCGACTCAATGGTTGAGCTCGCTACCATCGACAGAGAGATGGCCGAAGAGCAGAAGGAACAACTCGAAGCCGAATTGGAGAATGAGAGGGCTATCAACGAGGAGCTCCGGCTGGAATTGGAGATCAACCAGGAAGAGGCATCGTTCATCACAAACGACATGCCCGAAGACCAGAAGCAGGCGGCGATGCTTCGGCAGGCACAAGGCGAAAGGGACCGCTACCGCGAAGGCATCGTAAGACTCCGAGATATGACTAGGGAGCAAATCAAGGAGCTGGAAACGCGTGTACGGGAGCTTGAGGCCCAGGTCGCTCATACAGAAGCCGTCGAAACCGATCTCGCTGCGGCAAACGACAAGATCGTCAAATACGAGTCCATGATGACAGACTTACAGGAGCAGGTGGATGCAAGCAACGAATGGGAGGACATTCAGGAGGAGCTCATCGAGCAGAAGCATGCATTGGAAGATTCGATATCGCGCCTTCAACTTGAACGTAGGGAGCTCTCGACCATCATCGAGGTCAGCGAAGAGACTATCAATGACTATGCGGAGCACGCGGATGAGCTACAAGCAGAGCTTGGGACTAGGGATTCCCAGCTTGCTGAGGTCACCCGTGAGCGCGACGAAATCAAAGAGGACAACGAGGAACTCCAAGTCGTTCTCTCTAAGCACCGCGAGGTCTCGTTGGAACTACAATCCAGGCTTCAGGAGCTGGAAGCAGAGAAAGTTATGACGGAAGATGAGGTCAAGGACGTTACTGGTCGCTTCAATGAGGTCATGGAGCTACATCGTCGTCTTCGAAATGCCAGCGTCAACGACACCATTCGCGTAATCGATTCATCGCTGCAACAATTGACGGCAAAGGAAGCACAAGAAGAACTTGATATGATCAAGCTCTATCTTTCGGAATCTTCCTACGCAGACTTCAAGAGTCCTTCCATCCGGGCCTATTTCAGAGCCAAAGAAATCAGCTTCAAAGCTGCCTTGACCAGCTCGCTACTCAGAACAACCACCATCGACCAATTCGGCATGGCACAGGGCCCAGAGCAAGTGGTGGATGTCCTCGCTCGTCACGACGTTGCCGGGCAGCTAGATTACATTCACACATACGCCGAACAATTCTGGACAACTATGGCGTCTTGTACGCTGGAGGAATTCGACAACGCAATTGCTCTCTACGACGAGTTCGAGAGCGTGCTACGAACTGTGGAGGCGTGCATGAGCTCTTTGAAGAAGGATGCGCTTAATCTGAAGGAGTCTTCGGATTCCACTCGCGGCTCCTGCAATGTCATGGGGGCCATATATAGAGTCCATCGTTACTTGTTCAATTCTCGCCCCGACAGCGACATCATATTGCATGTCGCTATCATCCGAACCAGCCTCGAACGCATTCGTTCGTACTTCGAAGCCATCAAGACATTTATGAATCGCATTGAGCTTCCCGACGAAGAAGGATACACGAGCATCCAGACGGCCCTTGACGCATATTTTGAACCTGGACAGACGGCAACTGAGGCTCTCGGTGTTGTCACCAGGCTCGGGAAGATTTTGGCCACGCTTCAGAATGACGGTCTCTACCCTGCTCTGCCAGACGGAGTTGAACGTCTAGTCGAGTATAGGGACTCGCTTGACCGTTTCGCCAATCGTGTGCAAGAGAGCGCGGAAGGATTCATACGTATCGTCATGGGCAAGCTTGCTGAGCTTCCCGAACAATTCAATGCGGAGTTCATGCTAGCGCAAGTCCAATTCTTTTTCAGCGAAGATTTGCCCGCCGGTCTGCATGAGTGTCTACAGAGTGTCGCTACCAGCGCTGTGCAATGGCATGAGCATGCTTCTGTGCTCATGAATTGCGCCGAGATTCAGGCTCAGCCTGCACCATGGGTTGTCAAAGCCCAGCAAATTGAAGCAAAGAAGAAGCAGGCTGTCGACGCAGAGAAGAGGCTACAAGTCATGACCACCGAATTGCAGAGTAGTCTGCTGCAGATTCGCGAGCGTGAAGAGACCATCGACACCAAGGAATTGGAGATTGAACATCTCAAGGCCAGGAACCAGGAAGCGGCTGTGAAGGCTGGGACCATTGAGCAATTGCAGCAAGAGCTCAACAAAGCCAAGGCCGAGCGTGACAAGTACCAGCGTGAAACCGAAGCCAAAGAACTCGAAATCTCGCGCCTTTCCCAGGAGCAGAAAAACCCCGAGTTGTTCGAGGATCCTGTCTTTATACCACCCACACCTCAGAGGCGTCCCGAACGACCCGAGGATACGCAGTCTCGAACCAACACATCCGGCGCATTTGTTACCTTTGTCGAAGCTTTGAGGAACGAAAATCATTGGCTGCGCCAGCGCGAGAACTCGGATATGTGGGGACACAATCTCCAGGCAGTCTTCGCGAAGATGCGTCAAGACCAGGCGGTTCATGTCAGAGCAGACTCGCGCCATAAGCAAGCACGAGCCGGTGACATGCTGCACATGACGCTCAACCCAGACCTTCTGGGAGCCCCGGAGACTCCTCGGCCATCTGTTCTCGATAACAGCGAGTTCATGAGCGACAGCTGGACGCCGGACGCGAAATCTACCCCTGTACCTCGACGGCGCGGGCTCACCAGGTTTGTCTCGGGTCGCGCTGTCAGTCCTCTTACACTCGCTCCTATTCAATATTCGGCTCGTCGCCCTCCTCCGTTTACTCTTGCTCCGATCCAGACCGCTACGGAGGCGTCGGTCGCACATATGGAAGACCTGAGCTTTGTGGATCTGTCGCCAGTTGCAGAGGAATTTTCCCATGAGATGACGGAAGCGTTGGAAGGGTTCAGTGATGCTTTCGCTTGAGAAATTCAAGAAAAATTCGGCGTTGGGATGGTTTGGAATTCTTTTTTTTGTTAAGGGATAAGGCGTTGAGTTACTTTTGGCTTTGCGTTTGCGTTTGAGATTTGGTTTAGGTTCGGGTTTTGAGTCTAGTTTGGGTTTGTTTTGGGTTTTTGTTGGTCTTGGTTTTTTTGTTTTTGTTTTTGTTTTTGTTTTTGTTTTCAACTTAAGTTATGAGTTCATGTGCTCACGGCTTATGCTTCTTCTGTGTTTCGGCGTTTCGGCTTGCTTTTGTGTGTTTTCTCTGCGGCATAGCGGCATAAGCGGCATAGCGTGGCGTTGATCATTCTTAGCACTATACCCCTGGGTGGCATTCATTTTTAACTATAGCGTCGCAATTGAAGTTTACTCATCCACATCGACCTTGGTATTACTTATCCTGGGGTAACACACAGTACTTAGAGGTTCGAAATTAATCTTGGTATCACTCATCCTGGGGTAACACACGGTACTTGTACTTTTCTCCTACTATCGAGCTCATTGACAAACTGCTGCAAGAAGAGTTTCGGGGATCGCATGCGCTCCGGGCGTCCAACCGCATCTATCCATCTGAAGCATGTGTGCCAGCCGATACTCTTCCCCATGGACACGCGCATCCTCCACGCGCTCATTCAAAGAGACCTCCCGCGGCAATACCGGACGGATCCTGATCCCAAGAAGGTCCTGGATCATGTCTGGAAGAGTCAGATTCCGTCTGCTGGCGAGAGACTGCAGGCCGTGCAGCCCGCAATCTACATGCAGTATTTGGTGGACAAGGACGGACGGGCGCCTGGCTGCCTAATAACTATGCACCCGTCTCCTTGAGCGTCTGCGTGGATACTGCAACGGCGAGGATGCGGCCTTTGCGGTGCGTGTAGACTCGCAGCGGGCGCAATGGGCCGATACCGTGCCCGTGCGCGCAGCGACCCACGTCGCGCAACGATCCACGAACAACATGCTCACCATTTCAAAGATGAGGTTATTAAGCCATCCACAATAGCTATTATCACGAGATCTTTTAGTGGAGTAATAAAGTAACGCTTGCGATCAATTTGTACTATTTATATTTACGTGGAAGGTTGATGGTGCGGCCACGAGAGTTGACTTTAGGTGGAGCAGCTGGTGCAGCTTCTGGGGACGCCGCGACAGCTGCAGAGCCGCCACTGCGTCTCTGGCGCTTATGCTTTGATGGAGGAGGACCTGAAGTTTTGCGCTTACCCTTTTAGGCAGTTTAAGATGCTCTTTTAGTGTTTTGGGCTTCGATTCGAGCAGCGCGCGCGGCCTCTTTCTTGGCCTTCTCCCTCTCCCTCACCACCTTGGCTGCCTCTCTCGCCACACGTCTCTCCTGAGCCTGCTGCTCTCTATAGAGCTTGGAAGCAGCAACGAGCTCCTTCCTGTTAGCCTTTGCAAGCTGCTCCTCATGCTCCTCTCTCTGCTTTACTGTCTCTTGTGCTCGTGCCTCTCTGATCTTGCGCGGAGACCAGAAGACAGCTCCTCTATAATACTCCTCTCGCTGCTGCAAGTTAAGAGGTTTGCCACGCTTTTTATGCTTCTCCTTAGCAGTAAGCGCCTCTCTTAGCCCGTCGTTCTTATGGTATAGTAGCTCGTTTTGGACCTGGACCTGGAGTTAGTAGAGAGAGAGACTTAGCTGCTTTGACTCCTTTGCGCCTTTATCTTTCACAGCAGAGCGAGCGTACAAGAGCGGTCTATCTGACGCCAGTCGCTCTCCTTAAGAGCTGAATGACCTGCTTTATCTTTATCCTGCTCCTTAGACTCCTCCTAGGTGAAGCGTTTAAGTATAACCTCTGGGTCTATAGGCCATATACTAGTAGCTTCAAACGACTTAAGGATAGTCTCTGTCTTAAAGGAGGACTCCCACGCTCTCTATAACAGTGGGAAGAAGTCTCCCTTCTTGACTGGTACTAGCCCTTGGCTCCTCTAGAGGTGGGTGGACAGCTCCTTAGAGTAGGCGGTGGAGAGAGGTTTAAACAGGACTACGTCGAGAGGTTGAAGCGTATAGGTAGAGTAAGGGGGAAACACAGCTAGGAGTATGCGATGGGAGTTGCAGTAGTCGATAAAATCTTGCGTTAAGTGGCTCCTATAGCCGTTAAGGATAAGGAGTCGCTATGCTTGTCGCGCTTTCTGCTTTATGCAGCGATCAAAGACCCTGTTTAAGCCATGCTAACCTAACATTGTTGTTACTCTAACTCTAACCTAAGGGAGATGAAGCCACAAAGACCTCGTATTTCCTAGCTTTAATATCAGCCACCCAGCTTAATTACAGTGTCCCTAATAAAGCCGCATAGACAAGACCTGGCGGCAGAGCCTCCCTATTAGCGCAAACAGCTGCTAAGAGGGTGATCCATTCACAAGAGCCATCTTAGAGTGCCTCCTGCACCTCTTTTTGCTCCTATATCTAACGACTAAACACTCGTTTTGAGCGTCCTGTTATACCTATTATAAAGCCCTTCTTGTCTATATTATAGGTGTGGCGCGGCTGTACGTCGTACTGCTTTATCTTCTGATGTAGCAAGTTAAAGTATAGCTTATACTTAATGTTTGAATCAGTGTTGTGGCGGAGAGAGTCAATTCCAGATGTCCATTTGGAGATAAGATAGTGGCCATGTTAGTTAAGAAAGCGGGTAACCTAAGCATCGCTCACGGGCTCTGTGGCTATTGAGGATGCGAAATTTTGTATTATCTCTCTTATAGGAGGCAGCCCTCTCTTTGTAATGTCTTTAATATAGCTCACAAGCTCTAACTCTTGGTGTGGGTTGAGTTTGTGTTGATCGGTATCCTTAGCTTCCTGTAGGCGCTAACAACCTTGGTGTCTTTGGGACAGCGTACTGTGCGGCACATTAAACTGACGAGCAATTGCCCTATATAAGAAGTGTTCTCCTAGTTCCAGCGATTCGATTGCTGCAAGCGCGTTATTAATTGGTGCCATAGTGGTAGAGTTACGACGCGTTGAAGTTTAGGATTTGTCTGGTGTTTTGGTGTTCGTGGATCGTTGCGCGACGTGGGTCGCTGCGCGCACGGGCACGGTAAAGTAACTATGGCTCGTTCACTGGCTAGCTATTGCAGATACCTTACCCCTAAAGGGGCAACCAGACCCTCGGACCAGCGCATTGTGGGTACGACTACCTACACTGCGAGCGGCTTGCCCAGCACACTGCAGTGCATGCGCAGGATGCGGACCAACACCCCCTCCGCGAGGTCGGATACTCAATGTGGCAGGAACCAGGGCTTGGCGCCCCGGCGAGCCCTTACCGTGCACGGACGCGCAACGCCCGCCGAACACCAAAACCCTAGACGAAACCCAAACTTCAACACCTCATAACTCCACCACTATGGCTCCAATCAATAATGCGATTGCAGCAATCGAAGCGCTCGAACCAGGAGAACAGTTCTCATACCAGATAATTGCTGACCAGTTCCATGTGAACTGAAGTACACTAAGCCGAAGACACCGAGGCTGTCAGCGCCCACGCGCAGCCAAAGAACGCGATCAAACAAAACCTCAGCCAACAACAAGAGTTAGAGCTCGTACACTATATTAAAGACCTTACAAAAAGAGGGCTGCCTCCTACAAGAGAGATGATACAAAATTTCGCATCCTAGATAGCCAACGAGCGCGTGAGCGAGAGGTGGGTAACGCGCTTTCTTGACCGACACGGCCACCATCTCATCTCAAAATAGACATCTGGAATTAACTCCCTCCGCCACAACGCTAATTCAAACGTCAAGTATAAGCTGTACTTTGACTTGCTACATCAGAAGATAAAGCAGTATGACATACAGCCGCGCCACACCTACAATATAGACAAGAAGGGCTTAATAATAGGTATAACAGGACGCTCAAAACAAGTGTTTAGCCGTCGGATATGGGAGCGCAAAGAGGTGCAAGCGTCACTCCAAGATGGTTCTCGAGAATGGATCACCCTCTTAGCAGCCGTCTGCGCTGATGGGGAGGCTCTGCCGCCAGGTCTTATCTATCAGTCGGCGAACAGCTCACTGCAGGCAGCTTGGGTGAACGCTATTAAAGCTGGGCAACACGACGTCTTTGTGGCTTCATCTCTATCTAGATGGACAAATAACAACGTTGGTTTGGCGTGGCTAGAGCAGGTCTTTGATCGCTGCACGAAGCAGAAAGCGCGTCGTGGGAGAGACTGGCGTCTCCTTTTACTTGACGGCCATGGCAGTCACCTCACAAAGGAGTTTATCGACTACTGCGACTCCCATCGCATACTCCTAGCCGTATTTCCCCCTCACTCTACCCATACGCTTCAACCTCTCGACGTCGTCATGTTTAAACCTCTCTCCACCGCCTACTCTAAGGAGCTCTCCACCCACCTCCAGAGGAGCCAAGGGCTAGTACCAGTCAAGAAGGGAGACTTCTTCCCGCTGTTCTGGGGAGCGTGGGAGACCTCCTTCAAGACAGAGACCATCCTCAAGTCCTTTGAAGCTGCTGGTATATGGCCTATGGACCCAGAGGTTATACTCAAACGCTTCGCGGACGATGCCTCAGAGCAGCAAAACAACGGTGAAGGACAGTCCTCAGCGCTTACCAACAATGACTGGCGCCAGATGGAGCGTCTCGTACGCTCTGCAGTAAAGGATACCACCGCAGAAGAGTCAAAGTCGCTCTCCCAAACGCTCCACGGACTCCAAGTACAAAACGAGCTGCTACACCATGAGAACAATGGCTTAAGGGAGGCTCTTACTGCTAAGAAGAAGCACAAGAAGCGCGGCAAACCTCTTGACTTGCAGCAGCGCCCAGGAGTACCACGGTGGTGCTGTCTTCTGGTCTCCGCGCAAGATCAGAGAGGCACGTGCACGAGAGACAGTGAAGCAGAGGGAAGAAGAGCATGACGGGCAGCTTGCAAAGGCTAACAGGAAGGAGCTTCAAGCTGCTGCTAAGCTACTCCGAGAGCAGGAGGCAGAGGAGAGGCGTGTGGCGAGAGAGGCAGCCAAGGTGGTGAGGGAGGAGGAGAAGGGCTGACAAGGCAGCTGAACGCGAGCGCCAGAAGGCAGCTCGCAACGCTGAAAAAGCTATACAACTGTCCTAAAAGGGCAAGCGCAAGGCCTCAAAAGCCTCTACTCAAGCCAACAAGCGTTAGAAACAACGTGGTGCTGGTGCAGCTGCTAAGGAGGCATCACAGGCTGCACCAGCTGCCCCAGCTTTCATCACCCGCCGCGGCCGCAACGTTACACTTCCTGGTAGATTTAGATAGTACAAATTAATCGCAAGCATCTAATTACTACTACTCTACAAAATCTTGTAATAATAACTATTGTAGATGGCTTAATAACTTCATCTTTAAAGTGGTGAGCATGTTATTCGGCGGGCGTTGCGCGTCCGTGCAAGGTAGGCCGATCCCACACGAGATAGCTAGATAGATCATAGATACTATACCATACCATCTGCCCCGGTACCGCCTACTTGTGACAATGAGCATACATGCAAGGATAGGGAGCTGGACGATGCGGTCAAGGACATGGATATGGATGGAGCTGCACCGGTCGTCACAGAAGAGATAACCCCAGGGGGTTCTTCTCTTCGGATCCCGTCGTGTTTCGTTGAATTCGAGACCAGCGCAGCGCTATCTATATAGTAAACGAACTGCTTTCCATCACAGCGTTGTACCGTGTACCGAAAGGTTTGCGATGATTCTACTCCTGATATAGTAAACGAAGAATACTATCATCCAACTAGGTGTTGAATATGCTTTTGCCTGGCGGCAACGGTGGGTGGCTGGACGGTAAAGGTACATTGACGCTGGCAGTGGCGTCCAAAGAATCAGGTAATAGACGGCGGATGCCCATCTGACGATAGCAGGTCAAACCACATATGCAACTATACGAGATGGTACACACATGAAGAGCTAAGCAATATTGAAATCCACACCCGTTCTCTCGTCTTGGGACTGGATACATCCTCGCCCTCGACCCCGTTCACACTACCGACGGTGCATATGACGATATTTTTTTTATTCGTTTTCATTAGGCTATTCTCACCAAGAGGGTATATGACGATAATGGTGCATTGATTTGAAGATAGTTGGATCGGACGATACCGTCGAACTCGCTCATAATCTTAACCTTTGCCTGGATTTCGTTTGCCAGCACTTCGCCTGCACGTCACCCGCACTCCGCTCTCACTTCACGCTAACGATTATCGAGGACCACCGGATCTGCACACAGCTCACTTCTCATATACTGGCATCTCCCAACCGCACGCTGCCTCGTCAGAACCACCGGCTCAGCTCCGGATCCGAGCTCACGCCCTTGCATATATTCGTGATGCCGCCACCACCACCACTTTCCAGAAGAGGAGCGCAAGCGAGGAAAAGCTCTCACTGATAAAGTAGCGGACTGGCTGCTGCGCAAAAATCGGATCGAACCGCCAACAGACTGTGACGGGTTTCCATATGTAACTCTCGGCGTCTTCGAGCAGGCAGGGACTTGACTGGTCGATAAAGAGACACATATCCTAATGCAAAGTGCTATGGACTTTGAACATTCGATCCGCGACAGGAAGCTTGTAACCGAATGGTTCGTGCAGAACGGTCGGCCAGAGGATGTCGCGAGCACGGATACCCACAGAATCTTCAACGAAAAGTGTGTGTTCTAGTCTACCGTCTCATTGGTCGAGTGGCGCTAACCAAGCTCAGATGGACATAGATATACAGATGCATATGTCCGGCCCGTCAGAATATGCCAGGGAAAGAGGAAGAAGAGGCACATCGCACACAACACTCGTTCTACGAGGCCCTGACAAACCTGCAGGTATCGGAACCCGTCCCGGACCATTCGACTGTTGAGGACACTGCAATCGAGGACGCCAAGCAGGATGGCCCGAGGATAAAGCGAGTACGGGATGATCCGCTGGAGGTTTTGAGTGAGATTGAAGGTCCGCTCTTAGAAATCGCCCACATAAGAGCGGTGGTGCAGAAGCACTGGCGAGGCGTAGGAGACAAGACTGTCTCGCCACTCTTAGCGGGTCGACTGACCTCCATAGCTGCGGCTGCCATTGCGAGAGCCCTGCAGTGAGTGAGAGCCGAGGTGCATCGCAAGTGCGGTGTTCGAGATAGCGTCGACGACGTCATGTTCGACATTCTCGGAAGCGTACCATCATCCAATTTACTGCACATACTGCCCATGGGCATGGCTCTAGCCAAGGACGCCCTCCTCCAGCTCCGCCATCAGGCAAAATCGAAACAGGTCCCGAAACCCGAAACAATTACGCTGGATCGATACGTGGCAAAGCTCCCGAACTCGAAGACCCACATGGCACTACTCCGACAAATACTACGTGAAGTTTATGAAACCAACAAGGACCCGGCTTCGGCTTCCACAGTAAAGGAAGTGAGCTTGGTACACTTCTTCGTCGATGCAATGCTGAACGAGACCGATGACAGAGCCACTACCTTCGTGGCGGTGCTCGATCAGGCGGTTGTCGCAGTCTCGCTGCTGGTAGACACCACATGGCAACTATGGACGACGGATAGCCAAGCAGATATGGGAGCTTCTCGACATGGAAAGAGGGTATTTGAGTTTTTAGAACCGGTGTTTCGCGACGCAAAGCGCGATCGAAAGGACTGGATCCAGAGCTAAGAGGTCGAAGAAGGGCATTTGGAAACGAGACCACTAGCGCACACACTCGCCATCTTTTCGACCTGAGCAAAGCAATGAGAGCCCCGGAACGTCGAGTTTCCATGCAGACACCCTGGATGGCGGTCGGTCGCATAACTCAGCTGTATGCTGGCACTGCTGCATATGAGCGATTATTTTGGACTGCTCCTTCACAAATACAACATAGTGCGCGTTGTTGGTATGCTTCGTACCCCAGTCGAAGTTCTGGAACAATTATGTTCTTTGTTCACACGGGAAACATTTCAGGGCGATACCCGCCCCACGGTTGACTTGGCAAAAAACTGTTTATCGTGGCTAGGAATCTGCGTTCGGGATGGACGATCAGTTACGCTAAACTGCTCCACTCGCCGCTATCATGAGAGCAAAAGTCTGCTGTGGGAAATCCCCTGTTGGGGTTTGATTATCCACTCACTCGAGTTCCAACAGGCCATTTTTAACACTGCCTATCCCGGTTCAGTCGAAAGCCTCCGTGCGGGTTTGAAGAGGGCTTACAATGACAGCGAATTGGCGGCGTTGACTTCTTCGAGGCCGGCAGGGCGGCGCTAGAGACAACGGAAGAAGCTGCATTTTCAGCCGCGCGGCTGGATATCCTAGCAGTTGTCAGTCGCTGTCAGAGATTTTGGACCCTATTCTCCCTAGCGCCTCCAAACAACTAAGAATCTATTATCCTCCTACTGTGCTGTTAAGGTCTGCTTAGGAACCCGTGTTTAAAGAAGGGGATCGCCTGCGAGAGGGACAAGACAGAGTCCCGCACGTGTTTAATAACGCGCTGGCTGGCGGCGGGGAGCTCCAGCCGACTCAGTTTGTGTACTTATCCTGCCTGAGGTAACACATGGTACTTTGGGTTTTTAAATTGGCCTTGGTAATGCGCATCCTGGGGTAACACGGAAATAATACATCTGTCCTGATATTAAGCTATTAAATGAAATTTTTAAGAATTAACGACCTTGGTATTAAAAGGTTAGATCGACTATAAACAGATATGAATGAAAAAAATTTACGTTGGTATTGCGTATCCTGGGGTCACACATAGTACTTTGCGTTTTTAAATTAACCTTAGTATTGCGCATTCTAGGGTAATATAGAGTACTTATATTTTTATTCTACTACTAAGTTAGTAAACAAAAGTTAAAGTGTTGTTTAACTATGGGAATGGTCATCCTGGTGTAACACATAGTACTTAGAGTTT
Organism: Laburnicola sp. JP-R-44; assembly: GCA_009805535.1. Lineage (NCBI taxonomy): Eukaryota > Fungi > Ascomycota > Dothideomycetes > Pleosporales > Didymosphaeriaceae > Laburnicola > Laburnicola sp. JP-R-44. Next base: position 1,502,171 of record SELF01000019.1, on the reverse strand, counting down.
CAAAATCGACTATGGTAATGCGCATCCTGGGGTAACACATGGTACTTATTCTTTTGTCCTACTTATCCCAGGTGGTTACTATCAGCTCTTCATTTTCTCAGCAGCAAGTTTCCCATTCCCCATTCAATGCCATCTCGCGCCGTTCGGAGGTTCTCTTCCATCCAAGCGAAGTAGGTCCAGGCCCAGGAACCCCAACCACGACCACAACAGCGCCCAGCCCCCGAACCCGAGCCAGAGTCATTTTCTCCCAGGCAGCACTGGCGATGGAAGTCAAGACCGACACGCCGGACAGCCCTACATACCCCCGGCTCTAGATGCCAACGTCCACACAAACTATCACATCTACTAGCTGCGCGGCTTTAACAAAATTAAAAAAAAAAAATTATATTAAAGCAGATTATGTGTTGTTAAATTAACTACCTAGGGGTATAACAACAAAGGCTTTCATCTCAAATAACATGACAAAAAAAGCAGAGCCCCTGCTTAGTAATCAAAAAGGGCGTAAAGCAGATTATAAGAATTAGAATTAAAGAATTAAGCTAAAGCTGTTATAAAAGCTAGCAAACTAATTGCTAGAGCATAGACAAACTGCAACACTGTAAGAACTAGAGGGATATCTATTAGGCAACTTATCGGCGTCCAATTTGGCGCACTTTCAAGGATGACTTATCTGGTCGATTCCGCTCAAGGTTTATCATGATTCAACCAGTATCCCTCACATGGTCGTCGGTTGATGTTGGCCAACATCGTTGGAATGGAATCGTCTGCTTACCTTCAGATGTCGGTAACGATCGCTCCTCTTGTCCACTCCCACCAGAGCACAGTAGGCAGCTCGACAACAAGAAGAAAGGAGTGTTCAAGGAAAATCTTCTAACGGGGTTACGAATGCAGAAGATATGCCGTCGAAAGTGAACGTCTATGGCAGATCTATTAGGTAGTTTATTCAGTGTCTCTTAATATACAGTTTGAAGTTGACGAATTGAATTGTAATCTATGGTTCAGGCGCCTCTCTTCCACGCAGTGCACTGTGCTTCTCTGTCCAGAATTGAGATGAGCCTCTCATATCAATTCTACTGCCCTATTACCCTCAGCATGCTGCCTGGAAACCCTGATTCCTTCAAGTGGATTTGAATTTCTCGTCCCTCTGCCCCGCTCCTCTTGTCTTTGTCTGCGGCCTCAGGGACGACTAGCTCAACGTTTCTCATCACCGCCGACACACCTTCTGATTTCTCTGCCCCGCTCTTCTTGTCTTTGTCTGCGGCCTCAGGGACGACTAGCTCAACGTTTCTCATCGCCGCCAACGACTTCTGATGTCGATCTTGGAGGCCGACGAGAGGCGGCGTGGATATTTTCGAGATGATCAGGCAAGCTTGTGCCCTTAGACGATGTCGTCAGGCTTTTATGGCAACCACGGAGGAGGTTTATCTGAGCCCGTTTTGAGGACTAATCTCTATCGGCAGTGTTCTTCGCTCTGCGAGCATGTTCGATCGCAGTCAGGGCTCTTTTTATGTCCTCCTCGTCCATGGGTTCCTCGTCCTCACCGCCATCAACATCCATCTTTCGTAGTAGTTAGCGAAATGATCTTCTAATTGATTATTAGTTTTCAACAAACTCACCTGTTCGTCATCCTTAGCATGCATCACGCCTGTCTTAGGATGCTCCACGCTCTGCTCGTACCCATTTCCATATCCACCGTCTAGCCGCGAGCTCGATCGGTTTTGGAGTTGCAGTTGATTCTCTTGATACGACGACTGCGGCCACTGCGACTGCGGATGTGCATAGTATCCCGGTCCCGGCGGCTGCTGCTGCTCATACTGCTGCGGCATCCGATTCATCGGCGTCAACATGCGGTGAGCTCGAGAATCCCCATAGGAAAACAGCTGGTAAGGTGAAGGATTCTCAGAGGGCGGCGGCGGCGGCCGGCGGCATCTGGTTCATCGGCGTCAAGATGCGGTGAGGCGGAGAACCCTTAAAGGGCGACTGCTTCTGCTGCGACATGTTGTCCCTGGGCGGCAAGCTGTGCTCGTCTGTTACGGTATTGGCATACCTGTCCGGCTGACCCGTTGACTGTGCTTTGCGTTTGATGGCGGTGGTCGCGGAAGCTGTCTTCGGCGGTGCGGTTGCTGGCGGCGGTGGTGCGTTCGCTGTTGTAGTTGTATCCGAGTCTGCAGTGTGTCCAACAGTCAGTTACTGAACGTTTTTTGGCCTTTTTTAAGTGAACACTGCCGTCACGTGGCTACTGACTGTACTATCGACTAGGGGGTGTTACACTAGTTACTGTCACCTAACAGTAACTGCTATTATATGCCTACTGACTATACTGTTAGGGGCAGTAACAGTACTATAGTAAGTACACAGTACCTTCCTATAATAGCTAGCGTTCACGTGTTAATTCACGTGTTAATTCACATATTAACTCACATATCAACTCTTTATAGGCACCTAGGCACCTCCTACCACCTAGGTAGGCACCTAGGCGCCTCCTAGGCTTACTTACACGTTAATTCACACGTTAATTTACACGTATTACCTAATTAGGCAAGTTCAACAGTCTTACTGTAGTTACTAGTATATTACTGTACAGTCAGTCACTGCCCTAACATGCACCTGCCTGACTACTGTACTGTCCACCAACAGTAAGTGAACAGTCAGTGACCGGCAGTAAGACTGACTATTGGACACACTGCGAGTCTGTTGGAGCTATGGAGGCGACATCCGGCTGTGACGTGTTTAGAGCCTTTGGGCCTCTGTCCGGCTTGGTCTTGCCATGAGATTCTACGCCGGCAGCGATACTACGGGCTATTTCGCCGGGAAAGAGACCTTCAAAGACGCAAAGGATCGCATCGCGTAGCTTGTCGACATCGAAGGGTTTCAGGCGATGCCCGTCATGTTCGAAGCCGGCCACCAAAGTCGCTTCCTTCATCATCTTTAACGCTAAGGGCTGCTTGCTCCATATGTCGTATAGATGCACCTTCACCCTCGACTTTGAACTGGCCATATAGTCGAGGCCCACCCAAAGCCCTTTCTTCTGTTCTGCATCGTGGTACCCGATGAGAAATTGTTTGTTGGTGTCATCAACGACCCAGGAATACTGGAACAAAGGTTAGAATACCAAGACCAGTCCATTCATCCGCTTTGATACAGACCTCTTCGTCCTCGTCGGTTCCAGTAGCCATTTCTTGTTGTTGACGCCGAAGACGAGCAAATGAGGATTGATGAGCTTTTGGCTGGTGACGGGGAGTAGAAGGATGGGGATGAAGAGAAAGTATATATAGAGAGCAAGATGAGGGGAGCAGAAATAGGACAGTAGAGTGAGAGTCTTTTGTCAAACCTGCGCCGTGTACCCGAGATACCTGCAGAGGAAAGCAGCGCAAAGTAAAGGCGGAGCGAAGTGAGTGGTGAGACGTGAGAGGCAATGGAAAGGATCGATCAGCTTAGCAAAGTAAAGGCGGAGCGAAGTGAGGGGTGAGACGTGAGAGACAATGGAAACGATTGATCAGCTTAGCAAAGTGAGTGGCGAGAGATAACAGAAAGGATCGATCACGTAGATGAACGCGGAATCGATCTCTAATAGTGTAGCAAGATCCGCCAAGTAACAAGCTCAATACGAAAACGCGCGAATCCTATACGTCTCATTCTCCTCCGGCCCCCTCCCCTCCACTGGCCTATTCAAAAACCCCTCATACAAATACCACGCCAAATCCTTCCCCTCAACCTCATTAACACTCCATCCATTCCCCAACCACTTCAGTCGATTCGCCCTCTTCCTCTTCACTCCCTGTGCACCCTCACCCACCCCCACGCTATCCACCCTCTTCCTCTTGCCACTCCCACTTTCTTCCTCACGTACTTGCCCCGGAACCGGGAGCTCATCGCGATAGACATAGTCAAAGTCCTCCCACCTAGGACTCCGCATGGCTTCAATACAGTGCAGCGTACTCCCCGGCCAGAGCCCCACGACCTTCCCATCGCTCTTGTTCTTGTACCAACTGTTGCACTCCTCGCTGAACACCGTCCCCTTGAAATACTCGTCCACGTACTCGGCAAAGTCCTCCTCCCTCTCCTGTTTCACCACCATGCTCGCGATATCCTCCTTCTGCAGCTTGCGGATCGCTTTGATGATGTAGTCGCCCACGTTTTCGATCATGGTGGTCAAGCTACCGGACCCGATGGCCGAGTTGGCGCCCAGCATGCAGAACAGGTTGGGGAAACGAGGAGATGCTGTGGCTGAGATAGTTGCTAGGGCGGTGTTTCCATTTCTGGGCGAGTGTGAGGTTGTTGAGGCCAGTGATTGGGAAGGGGGGCGACGTGTTGTGTGTAGAAGCCGGTTGCGCAGACGAGGGCATCGATCTCGTTGCTTGTGCCGTCGGCGGTATGGACTGCGTGCTCGGAGATTTTGGTAATTGGAGATGTAACGAACTCGACGTTCGGTTCGGTGAGTGCTTCGAGATACCCAGGCCCGGGGGTTAACCTCCTGCATCCTGGCGAAAATGAGGGAAGGAAGGCATCGAGAATATGCGGTGCGCTTTCTAGACGCTTCTCTTCATATGCTCTTCGAACATTTGTTTCGCACCTAGTTGCAGTGATGTGCCTCTTATGGTGAAAGCATGTATGCCATTACCGTCTTCTTCCACCGCAAGCCTGAATTTCGCATAATATTCCGGATCTTCAACAAAACGTTGTTGAAGTTCTGGAGGGATGGAGAAGCCCTCGAATCCGTACTTGTCCCACATGCGCTGACCGAAAGAGGGTGAGATCCAGGTTTTACTTCTGACATATGTGATAACGTGCGTTCCCGGGATGCGTTGGAGGGAGGGAACGATGGGAACGATTTGGATGGAGGAGGAACCGGAGCCGATCACGCCAATGCGCTTGTTCGCAAAGTCGTATCTACACCGTGTCAGTTTAGACTTGTGAGATATACCACGAACCTCTATCATAATACTCCTCGTTCCACTTCGCAGAGTGCATCAGCTCGCCTTTGAACTCCCCCAACCCCTCAATATCCGGCCAGAAAGGATTGTTCAAATTCCCCCGCGCACTAATCAACACATCCGACTGGTCGTTTGTGATCTCCCCCGTGCCAAGATTCTTCACTCTGACATTCCATTTCGCGATATCGTCATCCCATCGGCATTCAATGGCCTCGTGCGACAGTTTGATAAAACGGTCCGCAGAATACTTTTTCGCGACTCGCTCTAGATAGGCTTGAATCTCGCGTGCGGGGGCATATAGCGATGACCATTTATGGTTTGGTTCGAAAGTGTATTGATAGGAGTGTGCTGAATATTCAAGTCAGATGGGGGATTACTGTACAGAGACAGACAATCTGCTGTATCAAGACAAAACGCACTTACACGGAATATCGCAAGCGCAACCCAGATATCTAAACATGCGGTCAGTTCGTCCCATCATTTCCAGGGCAAAAAAGCCGGAAACAATGTAGCCGCTTACCTATTCTCATACCACGTCCCACCTACACCGGCATTCTTCTCGTAAATCACTAACTCCACATTGCGAAGCCGCTCCGGTATCCGAATGCCATGATGATATATGCCCGAATACCCAGCGCCAATCACAATGACTTTCAATGGTCTAAAGTTCTCGATCGTCTGGTCGAGCAGCTTGAAAGGCGTATGAGTGCCATCGGGGTCGTTGGCAGCGATTAAGGGTGTGTTTTCAGGAAGAGTAGGTAAGGCGGACATGACGAAGAAAGAAGAGAAACGGAGCGAGAACGGACAACAAGTGAAGATGACGTCGAAGTAGCGGTTGCCCTGCGGGCAGGATCAATACACTAGATGTACAATATGATAAGAGCAAAAACGCCGATAGCAGGCCGGCAATGGGTATTTTGGGTTAAATGCAGACCCAGATGGCGCTTAGACTTCCCTCTCTTACGATGCCCGGCTACACTTCTGCTGTCGAAATGCCGAAGGAATCTCGCAGATGTAGCGTAGTCCGCCTGCCGGAGGCGGGGAAAAGATGCTTCCTCTGCGCGCTAGCCTATCGGAGTGCCATCTCCCCACATTGAGCATCCCCGGACGCCGCCATCGCGCCCCGCAGCATGCTACACGTGATCAATTTCCCCACTTGACGGAATGGTTCCGAGCAGGCCTTACTCTGGAGCAGACACGCCGTTGGGAATTTCCCGGCACCTCATTCAGGCGAAATACCACTTCCGGTATGTTTTCCCTGGTCGATGGATAGATGCTCCATGTGGACATGGAGTCAACAAAGCCCTGTATGATGCCTAATTTGTCGCTTCAGCTTTCTCGAGCCAACTCTACCGGGTTACCGGGATGATGGCGATCTAATACGGTCAGCCACGTCGTTGCAGAGTGCCTTCTTCCCTACCTGGTTACCGAGCGCGATGGATAGCCTTGAGCCGTCTCTGGGTCCCATCCTAAGCTGAATTCTCCATCTACGCCGGGATTCCACTTGTCTCTGCTCCACTGCTGGGCGTGCCAGCTCCCAATAGGAACTTCTCTCTTTTCGACATCCCACACGGTAACAGCGTCGGGACCTGCCGCAGCTAACAAGGCGCCGTCAGGAGAGAAGGCAATTTTGAAAGCTTGTCGGTCTTCGGTTGTCGGTAGTTTCTTAAGACAGTTAAAGGGCGCGTTGGCATCCCACACACGCACTACTCCCGACATGGAACACGTCGTCAGAGAAGCACAGGAGACACTGACGCCGTCCCGGTTGACGTGTCACCAAAGAGAGCGGTGTCAGCGCTTTTCCGGAAGTCGAGGTCTGTGGGATATTCGTCCGGGTTTGGTGTGTGTTTTTGTAAATCATTGGGACTATTCGGATGGACCACGGCTAGCAGATTGGTTTGTGCATCGATGCCGAGCGCGGCGATGATACCGGAGGTAGGCTCGTATTTTAAGGTTTCCCATGTAAGCCTGGTGTCGAATGTTCGCTGGATTTTCAACGTTTCGTCTATCTCGTAAACCCCTGAATAGTTCTATGCCGCAGACGACGAAGACGGAATCGCTGATCCAGAGAGCGTCAAAGATGGCGGTTTCTGTGAACTCGGCCCATGCCGGTATGGAGTCGTGGTGATTTTTCCATATTTTGATAGAGCCGCGTTCCCCGTCGGTCGAGATGGACAGGAGCAGCTCTTTCTCCTTGTTCCATTTCAGCGTATTGACGAGCCCCGCGGTGGACGAGATGACTTGATAGTCACTTCCTCCGTCTGTCATCTTGATGAGTTTATCGATCATCATCTTCTCGCCCGTCTCGTTTACGATCTCCTCGCGCGGGCGGACACGGTGACCTCGGTGCTTGATATCCAGCACAGTGCGGTGATGGAATAGCTGTTCGTGGGCAGCTTGAGGCCCACGGTACTGACGGCGGACGCAGTGTCTTGGTCGCCATGCTTGGAAATCACCTGGATATTGAGGAGCGACTTGCCAGCGGTGAGTAGCACGGGGGATTCCGGCGGCCCCCACGAGGTGTGCTCGACGACCTTGTCTGGATCGCTGAGGCCCTGGATGAAGGTGGTGTTGGGGGCGAGATCAGCAACGGCTTCGGTCTGCACACGTCGGTGCTCTGGCCAATGCTGAGGGTCGAGATGGGGATGTCGGCCACGGTGGGGGAATCGGCCTCGGAAGCGGCGGGCTCGGACTCGGCGCGCACGCTGTGGGCGCTGTGGGCGGCGTGGGCGTGGGCGTGGGCGTGGGCGTGGGTCGCGCCATTGGGCTCCATGTCCAGGGCCATGGCATCGCCATTGAGCTGCTCGTCGGCACGCGGCTCGGCGATCCGTTGGCCGTTTGGCTTGCCGCCCTTCTTGCGCTTCACGCCCTTCTTGGGCGGCTCCTGCACGGCGCCATTGACCTCGTCGGCCAGCTCGTGGGCGGGAATGCCCTGGTCCAGCGTCAGGAAGGCGCCGTTGCGGGCCGGGTAGGGGTGGCCATGGTCGCGGCCAAAGCGGTAGCGCTGCTCGCCCTGCTGCTGTCAGTGCCGTGGCGCGCGCGCGTCGTGGATGGGCCCAGAACATATGGACATGCGGATATATGTGGATATGTGGAGGGACGGGGTACGCACGTTGGCGGCCTCGGCCTGCAGCTTGTCGAACCACAGGCCGTCCTGCACGAGGTTGACGAGGGCGTGCGGCTGCACGTCGCGGGCAAAGGGCAGCGTCTGGGGGTCGCGGATCCAGCAGCGCGAGAGGTGCAGGGCGGCATTACCGTAGCCGGCTTCCTGGAGGTAGCGCCACACGAGGTAGTTCACCACGTTGGATGAGAGCGCCTCGGCCGTCATTGCGCATCCTGGGGGCGTGGTCGCGCGCGTCGTGGGGGGGTTGCGGGTGCGGCGCGGTGCGGGTGTCGTCGGCGAGAGGGGCAGAGGGGGAGTGTGGGAGTGCATCCATCCATCTGGTGCGGCTGTGGGTGGACGACGAAAGGAAAGGCCCCCGCCCGCCGCACAGGCCCAGGCCGCAGGACAGCCACGCCCGCGCCACGGATCTATTCCCGCTCCTCCTCCGTGACCCACCGACCCACACGCAACATTCACTCGCCCGTGTCTGCACCCACCCCGCCATGGCCCGGCTCACGCTCCCGCCCCTGACCCCGCGGCCTGCTCGCCGCCCTCGTGCTCTTCACCCTGCTCAACTTGGCCCTGCGCCCCGTCGCCAGCTGGACCGAACGCGCTGCGAAGCCGCTGACGGCCGTGGGCAATGGCGTGCCCTACCTCGCCATCGTGCCCGGCGTCTCCGTCGTCTACCCCTGGGTCTTCCTGCTGGCCACGCTCGTCGAGCAGAACGTGCTGGGCCTGTTGACCACCGGCCTGGCCCTCTTCTACGGCGGCCGCTACCTGGAGCGCGCCTGGGGCTCGACCGAGTTCACCAAGTTCATTCTCTTCGTGGCCATGATCCCGAACCTGCTGAGCTTCCTGCTCTACGTGGCCGGCTACCTGCTGTCCAGGAACGAGAGGACGCTGTGAGTACATGCAGCCAGCCATGCCCGCGTCCACGCTACTAACAAGCGACCTAGCACCACCACCATCTCCGGCGGCATCGCCATCCAGGCCGGCTTCCTCGTCTCCTTCAAGCAGCTCGTGCCCGAGCACACGGTCGCCATTGCAAAGGGCCTCGTCCGCATGCGCGTCAAGCACTTCCCCGCCATCTTCCTGCTCGCCAACACCATATCCGGCATTGCCCTCGGCACCGAGACGGCCATGTTTCTGGCCTGGTTCGGCTTCTTCACGGCCTGGGTCTACCTTCGCTTCTTCCGCATCAGCCCCTCGCTGTCCTCTGCCGCTACCGGCGACGGCTCCGTCATCAAAGGGGACGCCTCCGACACATTTGCCTTTGCGCACTTCTTCCCCGAGCCCATTCAGACGCCCCTGGCCACCGTCGCCGACCAAATCTACAACTCCATGGTGTCGCTGAAAGTATGCACGCCCTTTTCCGACGAAGACGTCGATGCCAGCAACGAGCAGGCTAGTGCACGTGTGGAAGGCGGCTTGCCCAGCATCATGAACCCCCACAGTCGCGGGGGGAAGGGTGGCACGACGCGCGCAGAGGCAGAGCGAAGACGGGCCCTGGCCCTGAAGGCATTGGATCAGAGGCTACATGCTGCGGCTGCTCGGCCTGCCCCTACACCAGCTGCACCAGCCCCGGCTGTGCTAACAAAGAACACGGGTGGAGAAACGAGTGAAGCGTCACAGCAGTGAACATGGCAGGGGTTGGCACAATCCGCAAAAGTAGGGTAGGGTCAGTTGGTCTTTGGACATCCATAGCGCACGGCGTTTCCCGTGTTATTGTTTACGTTTGGCCTCGGCCACCGAGATACCATTGCGCATTTCGAATTGCGGTGCTTGCAGCTTTGTGACAGTAGACTAGGGAACCAGCAAGGGATGTCCTGGTCCCCCGCCTCATCTTTATCGTGCTGTTTCACGTCGGATGTAAACAGAACACGCTATCACGGTGATAAGCGGTATGACGGACGTCCTGTCGTACCACGACGGGACTCGACAACATATGGCGATATCGAGGCTTCCAGCACAGCCATGGCCATCTGCCATCAGCATCGACACCTCTTCAGCCCCATAGAACTCCATCCAAGCACAAATCGGCATCGTGTCTTGGTCGATCCAGCGCTCCCCAGGACCCGCCCCCAATCGACCTGTCGCGCTAGCCAACGCGCACAGCATCTGTCGCGTGACACCGTGCACTGATGCGTGTAACTGGCAACAAGGCTAATCACAACCCGTCATAATCCGCAATCGACACCATACAGCAACGCGAGGATGACTTGTAATGTGCTGCTGGGTACGCCTTGCATTGCTTGCCATCAAATTGCTTAACATTGCGTACCCGCCCGTATAAAGATGGGACGTGTGGCTGTTTATCTCATTCCTAACCAACCTCCGCCCGACTGATGAATGTTTCTGTGGGAGGAGAGGCTATATATCTGCTGCCTAGTTCGCGCGCTTTTCACATTTTGTTTCTGTTTACGGTAGTACTAGGAAGTTAGTAAAAGGTGGAAAGAAAACACGAAATCCAACATGTCGATCTGGATCCTCTATTCCATCCTCTCCCTCTCCCTCCTCGCCAGCACAACCCCCATCCTCGCCGTCCCACACCCCCCGCATACACCAATGCGTCCGCGACACCCACGGGAGGATACACGACGCGTCCTACCCCGGGCGTCGACACAGACACAGCGAGCGTGAGTTCTCCCTTCTCTCCCCTTGCAAAAATCATCAATATAACACAAACCAAACCAAACCACATATCCCAACCCCTAGCCTAGGTAGTAGCAATACCCATAAACCATCACATCAATCAATCTATCCATCTAACACCCAGTCCCCCAAAGATAACCCTCTGCACCCACGCCAACTTCCACGCCCCCTGCAGCACGACGCTCTACCCGCTCAACACAGGCGCTTGCATCGCGCTCAACAACACTGCCACCATCGCATCTGTGAAACCTGCGGAGGGATTCGTGTGTAATTTTTACAAGTACGTGGGTATCCTCCCTCCCCCAGGCTTTTTTTTTCCTCTGTTGCGCGGCTGTGTCGCTGTGGGGAGGAGTTGCGAGGCGTGTTCGCTGTGCTGACAAGGGGGATGGATAGGAATTCCATTTGTCGCGATTTTAGTGGCGGGGAGGTGGTGAGGGTTGGGGAGGAGGGGTGTGCGGATTTAGGGCTGGTGGAGGGGGGATGGGAGGGCGCGGTTAGGGGCATCGAGTGTTGGGGGGTTTGATGGAGGGGGAGGGGGGGGTAATGCAAGGATGATAATGTGGCTTGGGGTTGGGAGATTGGAGGTGAGATGGACAGTGGCATCGATGGACCTCAGGCCTCAGGCTTGGGGCATGTGGATGGGGGAGTGGCGTGCTCTATGGGGTTGGGAATAAGGCTTAATGTAATGGTAATGGTATGGTTGGTGATTGGGGGGGGGTTCTGATATACGCTTGTGTTTGTGCGCTGCGCGTGCAAGGGCGTAGGTAGGTATATCCACCGTTCATGGTGGGTGATGAATACTTGGGCAGTTCGGGTTGTTGGCATAATGTGTTGCCTCGGGATGTTGTAATACTAACGCAGGTTTCACAGTAGACTACCCTTAAAACTATCTTGCTCTTTGTTATCGTAGGTGTCCATATTTTCCGTCGCCCATTAACCGTAATAACTGTCGTAAATCGTGATCTGTCATTAATCTCCCATATATGAAGCCCCCATGCCACGACAAGCCTCCGAGAAAACCCATCTTATCCAAAATACAGAACGCCTTTTCCTCTAACCAACTCAATCCACACTCCCCCACTCAATAGCCTTCCGATCCTGCCTCAACGTAGCATGCAACCTCGCACTCTCGTCCACCCTCTCCTGAATCTGCATCTGTTTAGCTACATTCTTCTCCATATGGTCCTCCTTCTCCTTCAGCGCCCTCCTCTCCACCCCCGCCCTATGCTCCACCTCGGCCTTCCGAGCCTCAATCAGCCTCTTCTCGGTCGTATACGTCGCATTCGCCTTCCGCTCCTCAATCTGCGCTCGCTGCGCCGCAACCTCGTTTTCCTGCTGCATGAGGAGATTGTGCCATGCTACTTTCTCCGCGCGCTTCATGTGCTCCGCCTCGCGCACGCGTTGCATGTCGAACGAGTGTTTACGCTGCTCGAGGGATTGCGTGTGCGCTGCGGCTGCTGAAGCGGCTGCTAGCTCGGCGTCTTGTTGCTCTCTTTTGCGGCGGAGTAAGTCTAGGTGTGTAGTTTCTTCAAGCATGCGCGCGTGCTCGGCCGCTTCTTTGGCGAGCTTGAGCGAGAGCTGGTGCTCTTTCTGGCGGTCGACTAGGCGTGCGATGGGAGCCGGCATGCCGATTGCGCCGGGGGGCTGATCCTCCGTCTTGGAGTAGTATTTTGGCTCGCAGCCTTTGTCGCGGAGGAGCTCGAGGAGGTGGTGTTTTTGGGCAGCGCGGGCGGGAGGGCGAAGGTATGAGCTCGACGTAGGAGAGAGGTGAGTGAGTACCAAAGCCCTTTGTCGTCGCAAAACATGTGCTTCTCGTCATTGAGATCTTCCCAGACTTCTGTCTCAAGGAGCGCTTCGGTCATTCTTGATGGGTTGAAAGGGTTATCGAGAGCGAGAAGGACGACGGACCTCTCGTTTCGGGCTTTGAATTTGGCGTTCGCTCCATAGTCCAGGAAAAGCCGAAGCAACTGGCTGGCTTTTGAGCGTTGGCTGCTGTTTGTCAACTCGGCGTTCAAGCAAAGCTCTCCGAGGGCATTTCTGCCTGCGTGGAGTCGAGACGGAAAGTTAGGGTTGTGGCCATTCTTGACGAGCAGCGAGGCGGCGTCAAGCTGCAAACATCTCGCAGCTTCATGAAGACTACCATCGTTCTTGAGCGCATGTGGTGCAAGCGTCTCCACGACGCTGGTGACGGAAGAACTACTCGCATAGAAGAGGGCAGATCTATCCCGGTGGTCCCTTATGGACGCGTCCGCGCCATGCTCCAACAGTGTGCTCACAACATCTGAACGGCCCTCCCTTGCAGCGAGAGAGATAGGTGCAATCTCCGATAGAGGAGTGACTCGTGTAGGTGATGCGCCTGCTTGCAGTAGTGCCGCTATGATGGTGCTTGAAACAAGTTTTTGTGACTGCGACAAAGCCCATGTCAAAGTCGTCAGAGACTCTTCTCCTACCGTTGAGTCGACTATGCCAGATACACAGGCTTCAGGATTGCAGCCGTGAATCAAGAGAATTTTCGTGACAGCTTCGCTCCTGGGATATTTTGGATTGCCAATATCAACGGTGAAGGGTGGCTCAGATCCACATCGTCAGAGGTGCAACCATGACTAAAAGCAGAATCAAGCAAACTGCAGCAGAAGAAGTTCCTCGGCTATGCCGGAGTCGATGAGCGAAGGCATCATTGCAGAGAAGTCTGGTCGGTGTGTCAGAAGCTTCTGAAAGATCGGTTGGCTGTGCCGCCTTGCTGCAAACACAAAACATATGCAGTTGGCAGCATTGACGTCGGCGTGATGGTCTAACAAAAGATTCACCATTGGCTCGATTTCGTCGTTTCCACCTGCAGGGTCCAGCACAACTCGTAATGCTAGGTCGATAGCACTCTGTTCCCACTCCACGGGATAGAAGCTCGCGTGCTATTTCAAAACGACCGCTATTGGTCTTATTCTGAGGTCGATGCCCAGTGGTGGTTTTATCGAAAAGTGAACGAAAAGCCATCGTGATACTACTCTGAGAAGGACTTTCCCTTCCACTGAGTAACACTTCAACAAGCATGCTATTTCCTGACGCGACCGACAGTACGAACGCTTCGCCGTCGTTGTGATCAATGGATGCTCCATGTTCCAACAGCAAGCGCAAGATTCTTGTCTCGTGTGTAGTAGTAGCTTGGCGGGTCTCCGCAGTAAGTGCTTGGTCGACAATTTCCTGGGAAAGACCCTTTGCTAGCAAACGCTTGAGCATCGGTTCTTTCTGAGACGCACTCTCCATTGAGGTAGCACATTGAAATGCAGGTCCAAGTAGCCTCGCATCAGCAGCAAATCAGCCGTTCCACGATATCAAGATTGTCGGGGCCACCTTTTGTAGCTTGTTCGAGGGTGCGGGTGGCTGGGCCTTCTTCGATGCCGTTCGCCAGAAGAAGTTCGAGCATGGGGAAGGTTGTGGGTCGCCTGCCTCCATTTGTATCGAAAACAAACGGCATAGCTGCGGACTTCACCTTGACAGACGCGTTCGCTCCGCAAAGCAGGTGCAAAATCGGCAAGTCGGCTTGGGAAACCACAAGCTTGAGCGCTTTACCATCATTGTAGTTGACATCTGCCCCATGACGAACCAGTTCCGTAATCAGCCCGACGTCTCTTGAGCTGGAAGTGTCAGCCACTGCATCAACAAGAGCTTGGTCTACCTCAGGGCCACGAGCACCTTGCTCAAGAAGGAGTCGCACAGTTGCTAATCGTTCAGGTGCGGTATATCCAGATCGAATCAGAGGAAACACCTTGGCGAGAGACTGGGGTGATTGGGGAGAAGCAAGCAGTGACCGTAGGCTTCGCATATCCTTCCTTGCTACTGCAGCCTGAATAGCTTGATTGTTTCCTGTACCAAGCGGTGCACCGGCGTTCAGAAGTAGATCTATCAACGGAGAATCACCGTCTTCTACCGCGCGAACAAGCCATCGTTCCAGGGCTTGTCCGTTGGCTCCTTTCTTCACCAAAGCACTGATTACATGTAGTCTGTCTGATTTTGACGCCTCGTATGGCACGACAGCCAGTGCCGCGGATGCATGAGCAGGCGAGATCGGAGTGCCTAATATGACATGTGTCAATTGCCAATTGGACCTATAAATGGCACTCTTCAAACACTCTGCTCCGTTCAGATTTGTAGGCACACCGTAGGTGATCAACATCTCTGCCATGGGCGTATCGTTGCGCTGGCATGCGTTTACAAGCATTCCGCCCAATGCAGGGTTATTTGGAGACAGTCCGCAGCAAAAGAGGAGTTGCAGAAAGTCATACAAGTCTTGGGTAGTCGACATCTTCATGACTGTTTCAAAAGCGCTCTGAAGCGATGTTGCCTTGAGAGGGATTGGCCCAGCTACAAGTGCGACAGCTAACCGATATTCGGACTGTGAGATGGCCATGTTGAGGGCGCTGGCGTCGTTGAAATTTGGGTCAGCGCCATGGCCGATCAGCAACGACGTAGCCGGTTCAGACTTTTGCTGGACCGCTGCTGGCAGACATGAAGAGACGATATCCGGTCGAAGCGCCTTTGGGGCTCTTAGCAGGAGGCGGATGAAATTCTGATCATTCGACCAAACAGCATTTGCTAATGCATTGGGACACTTGTTGAGGTCCGCGCCATGACGAAGGAGTTCTAGGACACAGGCATGATTGTTGGCAGCAAGTGCAGCCCTGAGTCCTTCGTCCAGAGTGGTTTGATCGGCGCCAGAAGCTGCCAACAAACTGACGGAGTCGGCTCGTCGTACGGTCGCCGCCCTCTGCAGGACCGTGCTCCGTCTTCGGTTGGTAGCATTGCCGTTGGGTTTCTTGTTCGCTTTGTTCTTTTTATCCGTGGTTTCAACGAAGTTGACTTTGGCTCCAAGATTAAGGAACGCTTGGACGAGGCCAGGGCTTGCGGCAGACTTGTCGATAACTGCCGACAGCGCCCGGTCAAGTTCGTCGTGCGAGAAGTCCCATTGATTCGTGTCATGCAGTTTATCCTTCTCTTTCGAGCTTTTGAAAATGCGCTTCAGTTGCTTGCTGGGGTCTCGGTAGTCTGGATCGCGTATCCTCTGTTCGACTAATAGTTGGCGAGCCCATGCGTGATCCTCCGCACTTGCGATGAAAGCAGGTTGGGTTGGGGCCGGCAGACAAGGCTGGCGAGCAGAAACGGGACTAACATTGGCGCCGCGGACGAGATCCTGGAGGTCCAGCTTGTCCTTCATGATGGCCTGGGGAGTGTGGACAAGGGACTGCGGGGAACATTGTCGCTGGACGACGCTGTAGCCTGATTAACGTCACACAGACAAAGTCGTCGTCGAGGAGCACGCGTACGTTGAGGCGGAGCTTGGTCTGCTGTGTGTCAACCAATCATACAGCAAAGCCGCTGCTGAGTCACCACTCGAGCCGCTTTCATCCTCCTGGACTACGCGTCTTTCCATCTTTCCGTCTCTCGCAACAATGCCACTCCAACCCACCGTCCCTCTGAGACGTGCGCCAACTCGTGAGGATGCAGGATCTCCCCCCTTTATTTTGGAGACGATAATGATATGCGCATCCTACCTACGCTAGTCGGGTACACGCAGTCCAGGAGTCGTCGCTCGGACCCGCTCCTCTCCACGCAACACAATACACGCAGCCTACCTCCTTACCTGCCTAGGGAGATGTCGGCATCACTGCGACCTGTCCTCGTCGTTTCACGATACATCGGACTTTTTGCAAGGTCATCTTTACGAGAAGCTCTTCGTGTGTCAGAGAGGCGGCAGAGGCTAGCAGCCGCCGTTGATCTGCAAGCGGGGAAACATTTCCTCTCGACGCCGTCACAATGGACGCGGTCCTTGCAAACGGAGCGAAGCTTTTTGACTTTTGACGGTTCGAGCATTCTGGCGTGAGTAGCGGCTGTTTCGCGGATGGTCAGGCAATCCTCTGCCTCCTGAACGGCTGCTTATTGGCTAAGTAAGAAGCGTGTTTGATCCTCCCCGCGGAATATGCAGGTACCGTTTCACCTTTCAACCGCACGATTACATATCACTTTACATATCACTTTACATATCACTTTACATATCACTTTACATATCACTTTGCATATCGCCAGATGCGGTAGTTCGGACACGACTCGCGACACTGGCAATGGGGTATTCGTGATGCTGTGCCACCTCCGCAGCCACCTGCTAAGAGTGCCACCTTGCATCGTTTCCCAAGAGTATGGATCATCCCATAGTTCAACAGGATCCCGCGTTTCAATGAGGAGCCCAGGCTATCCTCTTCAGCCCTAGGGGGCTCCACGCTCGCATCTTCTCTGCGTGCATACCTACTGCTAGCTGGGGACACAACGGCTGAGCCCAACAGTCTGATCCCGTACATGGTCACACGCTATCAACATACAAGGATTGTGTCGAGGTTTGAGCCTGCATCCCTCGGATGGTATTGGGGCCACAGCCTTCTACCGGCTGGAGGTAGAAGGGTATATATTGGGCTCGTGGGAGCACACAGTTTCCAACCCACAGCCTCACTTCAACAGCTTCCAGCGTTACTTGTCTTCTCTCGTTCCTCTTTCATTCATTTGGTTCTCGGGCTCCGGTAGCTCTTTTTTTTTTCCTGCACATAATACCATCCATCCATTCTTACCACCCACTACGCATCCGGAATTCAACGCCGCCAATCATTCAACATGCACTCCTCGCTCTTCGTCGCGGCTCTAGCCCTTCCTCTCACTTTGGCTGCGCCTGCGCCATACCGCTTCACAGGCAACATCCTCCGCCGTCAACTCAACGACACATGCGGCCTCGCTGAGCTCCAGCAGCCCCCAAGCACGCTCAGTCCGCCCGATGCGGACAACCAACTGGTGCTTATTGCATTGGGACAAGGAACTCAGAACTACACGTGCAACGACCCAGCGACGGCGCCTGCTTCCATCGGTGCTGTGGCCAACCTTTTCAACGCCTCTTGTGCCGTCGCCCAAGGCGCCTCTCTTGGATCCGTCGCCGAAGACCCCAATGCCATCGGCCAGCACTTCTTTGTCGATGCTACTACCCCAGAATTTGACATCATTGGCCTTGGCAATGCCCAGGTGGAGAAGGTGGAGAACGTGGCTGCCCCTCAGGCCACTGACGTGCCGTGGCTCAAGCTTGACGCCAGCAACACCGACACGGCAGTCAGACACATCTACCGATTGAACACCAAGGGCGGAGTAGCACCCACGACATGCGAGGGGCAGGCTCCCGGTAGCGTTGTTCAAGTCGATTACGAGGCGCAATACTGGGTCTACGCCTGCCGCGACGCCATGGCTGCGCGCAGGAAGAAGAGGAGCTTGGGCCTGCCGCTCAACTAATCGCACCGTGGTTCAAGAGCATTGGGACGATGGACGAAGGTGATAATCGGAACGTTGGGCGGGACTGGTTCCGAGGGAGTATATGGTGTTGGCGGCCTTGTTCTACCGGCGTCGAGGTAACGACTATGGATGAAGTGTATCATGTCAGATATTGGTGTTTGGGTGTTGTTGTACCATATTCATGCTCGGATAGTACGCGACAAGATATCAAAAGCTGTAAAAGTTGCACGACCAGGTTCCCGTTCGCCCTCTCTTGCTCTTTAGACCATGTTGTCAAGGCGGCCAGTGTGCTGCCGGATTGATAGTGTCTCGTGAACCAAGTGCCGTGGATATCCGGCGAAGAGGAGAAGGTCGGGGCGCTTCGGAAGCAATCCGGGGTTGGTGGCCATAGCTCCATGAGACTTCCGTCAATTTCCACCGCCAGCCGGCGACGTGCAGCGACCTCGCAGGCTTCGCGACGATAGCTTGCCATCTGCTTGCCATTTGCGGCGTCTTCTGCACGCCGTGGGAAGCTCGCGAGGGTGAATGGCTGGGTCGGTGGCGTGGACTCCCCGCATCTGGAGACGGCTTGGCGGCCGACCATCACAAGCTCGTGGGTCCATCCGACCGACGGCGAGCCTTCCACTCAGCTCCCAGGACAAAGCATCCTCGGTCCAGCGAAGCATGCGTGACGTCGCCGCGCTGGGATATATGTCCCCGGCCTCCCGCCCTCGTCTCCGCACGCCTACATCACTGCATTCCCCATCTTTGCCTGGGACAATCGAGAGACACACACAACAATGGCTAGCCAGGAAACACTGCTGCGCGAGGTCAGCATCCTCGGCGCGTTGAACCACAAGAACCGCCACATCCTCAGCAAAGAGGCCGCTGTCTTCCTTGCCCTGCTCCACCGCACATTCAACGAGCGTCGGAAAGAGCTCCTCCAGCGGCGCGTGCTACGCCAGGCCGAGCTCGACAAGGGCCAGCTGCTCGACTTCCTGCCCGAGACCAGGGCGATCCGCGAGAACGATGCGTGGAAGGGCGCGCCCCCCGCCCCCGGCCTGGTGGACAGGCGGCTGGAGATCACGGGCCCGACAGACCGCAAGATGGTGGTCAATGCCTTGAACTCGGACGTGTGGACGTACATGGCGGATTTTGAGGGTAAGTGGTCGCAGCCAGAGCTACAGAGAGCGGAGGCCTAACTGCGGCCAGACTCCAGCGCGCCGACATGGGACAACATGATCAACGGCCAGCTCAACCTCTACGATGCGATCCGAAGGCAGGTAGACTTCAAGCAAGGCGAGAAGGAGTACAAGCTCCGCACCGACCGCACGCTCCCCACGCTCATTGCACGCGCTCGCGGCTGGCATCTGGATGAGAAGCACTTCACTGTCGATGGCGAGCCCATTTCCGGTGGACTGTTTGACTTTGGTCTCTACTTCTTCAACAATGCACACGAGCTTGTCAAGCGGGGAGCTGGGCCATACTTCTACCTCCCCAAGATGGAGTCGCATCTGGAGGCCAGACTCTGGAACGACGTTTTCAACATGGCCCAGGATTACATTGGCATGCCCCGCGGCACCATCCGAGGTACCGTGCTGATCGAGACCATTACGGCTGCTTTCGAGATGGACGAGGTACGTGTTTGCATCCCATGTCTTACAACAGCCTATTGATTCGTCTCCAGATCATCTACGAACTTCGCGACCACTCCTCCGGCCTCAACTGCGGTCGCTGGGACTACATCTTCAACACTATCAAGCGCTTCCGCCAGAATCCCAACTTCGTCCTTCCCGACCGTGACTCTGTGACCATGACTGTTCCTTTCATGGACGCGTACGTCAAGCTCCTCATCAAGACCTGCCACAGGCGAGGAGTCCACGCCATGGGTGGCATGGCCGCCCAGATCCCCATCAAGAACGACCCTGCCGCCAACGACGCCGCCATGGAGAAAGTGCGAGCTGACAAGCTCCGCGAGGTGCGCGCTGGACACGATGGCACCTGGGTCGCGCACCCCGCCCTTGCAGTCATCGCTGGCGAGGTCTTCAACAAGCATATGCCGACGCCCAACCAGATGCACGTCCGCCGCGAGGATGTCAACATCACCGCCAATGACTTGTTGAACATGAACGTGCCTGGCAAGGTGACCGAGGCGGGAATACGCAAGAACCTCGACATCGGGCTTAGCTACATGGAGGCATGGCTGCGGGGTCTCGGATGCGTGCCGATCAACTACCTCATGGAAGACGCGGCAACTGCCGAGGTGTCAAGGAGCCAGCTGTGGCAGTGGAGCAGACACCAGGTCACCACTGCCGAGGGACAGAAGGTCACCAAGGACTATACACTCAAGTTGCTGCGCGAGCAGACGAAGATACTGCGCGAAAAGGCGCCCAAAGGCAACAAATTCGACTTGGCCGCAAAGTATTTTGAAACCCAAGTGACGGGCGAACAATATGACGAGTTCCTCACATCGTAAGTTGCTCTGCTCCATCGATTGGGAAATTGATTGCTAATGCTGTGTAGCTTGCTCTACAACGAGATCACGAATGTAGGTCCTCCAAAAGGCGCTTCTAAGCTCTAACTCTGCTTTTTTTTCTTGTGTAACAGTACCACGGGCGCGAGGCGTTTATCATGTCGCTTTGTTAAGCAAATAAAAATATTAAGTTGTGCATCAGCGACAATGCAATTTCAAGTAGTCGTTCGCATGTGAATGAACACTCGCTGATTATGTCATCGCCCATAAGCTGAACCACCTATCCCTGCTGCGAAGCTATAAAATATGCGGCCCGACCGTCCAGTTGCAGTGCCGAGGTGGAGTGAGGAGGGGGTTGGAATGAACCGCTAAGGCGGTTGGGGAAGGAATGCCGAGTGTTGGCTGGCTGGCATGTGAAGATTATGGCTACACTGGCTTTCTAAGCGTGTTTGGCTTAAACTTTAGAGGCATATTATGTTATGTTATGAGTTATGAATGTAACTTCATTTTGTATTTGACTTGGGCTTCAGCACTGGTGTGTGAGTGGAGCTTTTTGAACAGGTTCATAAGATCACTTCGGAATGTATGCAACGATTGTACATGAGGCATTGCGATTTCTGTGCTCTTGGTCTCAGTTGTCACTGTAGATGGATTTGGGTATTGTCTTCGCCCGGTGTATTTTGTTTTCTACCCTGTTGCCTCGTCGTTTGAGCTTGCCTTCCAATGGGTGTCAGGCACGGTGTGTGCATATTGAAAGGTCCCATAGCCCGCTGTATGACAGCTGGCTCACTATCAATTTCTACGTTTGCTCGTGCGACTACTGTCAGCTTCAGGAGCTGCATCCCCAGCATCGTCACCCTCACCAGGCATGGCAGTATCATCGACTCCCGCCGTTTCCATGGATTTCTTGCTCCTCTTTCGTTTCTTCTTCTGTGCTCCCTGTCCACCATCTTCAATAGGCTGTTGGTCGGGCATCGTCCGCGCAGTAGCCGGGCTATCTTCCATAACGACAGCTTTGCTGGGCCTGCGATTCGGGTTGCCCTTGCTCGCTTCCAACAGTGCCAGATACTCCGCAGTGCGCTTCGCATGTTCAACCTTGGTCATGATCTTCCAATCCACCGGCCTCTCCGTCGCTCTCCACTTCTTCCACTGGTCTTCATGCAGGATAACGCCGCTAAGAACGACAAACGCACAGCTGTTGTATAGCGTGTGGACCGCCTGGACGGGCAGCCATTTCGCCTTCAACTGTCCGTGTTCCTTGAGCCAATGGGCCACCTTGGCGGGCGTCTTGCACATGTGCCGGATGTGCGGCTCGACGTAAATAGTGCGCTGATCCCAGAAGCTTAGTCCCTCGTTGATGACTTGGAACGAATTCGAGGGGACAAACGAGGATGGGTAGGTGGAAGGGCGACGGCGAACGTAGAACCCATCTTCGGACAACTCTAGGGTTTCGCTGGAGATCTTTTGCAATGCTTGTCGAACAAGTGGTTGGGTCGCCAGTGGTTTCAATGTGCCTATGTTGGGATGTTCGAGCACTGCCGTGAGATGGACATCTGTGCCGTGATACTCAGCGACAATTGTGCAGGTTAGCGGAGAATAAACTTACATCTCTCTCCCGCATCAATGCTCCTGTATCGCTTTTTAAGCCAGTTCGCTCTCTCCCGGTCCTGGTGGGCATAGTCGGTGAATATCAGTTCTACTCCTGCGGCCAGCTGAGCAAGATACTCGGCTGAAACAGGCGCATTAGCGGGTTTGGGGCCTCTGGCTTGCTTGTTTTCGTGACCCGGCTGCGATGCTGGAGACGTGGCGGCAGATGTCGTGCTTGTATGTTGCTCAGCATGTACGAGTGCATCTTCGCAAGGAGCATCGCCCCCAGCTGGTGGTGCCTGCGGCTTGGCTGGCCTAGGTTTTCTGGTCTCGTTGACGCCCTTGAGCCGGAGAGCTCGCGGAACAAACATGGTGGCCGCGCAAATTGCCCATTAGTTTCGCAGTATAGTCAACCTGCCGGAGCAGGGGTTTGTGACGCGCGTGTCGTGTTGAAGTCGAAGAGCGATCGTGACGCGAAGTCACGCCCCACGGCTTGGCACTCTTCTTGGTGTGGCCGAACTTGGGCATCACCACCACTCGCCTCGACCGCACCCACTCCCAACACCCGTCTTCCTCCCTCCAGCGTCTACATTTCATCGCAATTGCAATGGCAAAGGAAAAGAACTTCAACCCGGTGCAAGCCGAAAAGAAAGCCGAAAAGCAGAAGCAAATCAGAAAGCAAAAAGCGCAAGTTCAAACGCAGCGAACCGAGAAGCTCGCACGCCGCAACCCCGCCCCGCCCGCATCCAGCGCGACACATCGACGCCCTCAAAGAAGCCTCACAGGATGGCACGCTACGGCCGCACGAACGACAGCGACTTGCGGAGCTCGAGAAGGATCTTGCGGGCGGTGAACAAGGCGAGGGCTGCGCTCGGCGAGAAAGCGCCGCAGTTCCGGCCAGAGCGGCGCGACGATGAAGGCGACAGGGGCGGTCGTGGGAGTCGCGGTGGTCGCGGGGGCGTACTGGGCAAGCGATCAAGAGACGGAGGCTGGAAAGCGCCTGCTGGCGGAGAGGAGAGCAGCGACACGGACGCGCCGACGTCAAGGGCATACCGATGCCGCGAGACACACCCCCACCTATACCGCGACGGCGTGGAGCAGGATTCGACGCTGAAGACGCGCCCCCTGAGCCGAAGAAGCCTACGCTCGTCTACGAAGCAGCTCCAGAAGTCCGAGATCTCAAGAAGGAAGCCACGCGATTCATGCCTGCGGCTGTGTTGCGCAGAAGATGAAACTGGCAAAGGGCGAAGGAAGGCTGCTGGAGCCGGAGGAATTTGACAAGCTGCAGAAAGAGGGGTATATGCACAAAGAGGGCGACGCTACGGGCGACGCTGAGGGCAAAGTTGCGACAGACCCCGAGTTAGACCGGTTTCTGCAGACACAAGGCGCCAAAGAAGCTGCGGAAAAGGCAGTTGAAGCAGCGACACAAGAAGCGGAGTACGAGATGATGGAGGCTGAGTGAGGTAAAGGGCGAGGTATACAACATGGAGGCTGAGAGCAGAGTGGCTAAGAACAAGCTACGGCATATGGAGATGGAGGAAGTGGAGGATGAGGATTATTGAGCTATGACAACCCAGTATATGCACGATGCATGCGTTTTAAAGTTGATGCATGTGAGGGATCCTCGTCACACTGATCATGAGGGGATACTTGACTGGCCCGATGCCACTCATCTTGAACAGAGGCTGGCAACATGTCTCGACGAAGCCATCTTGTGAACAGAAGCTGGCAACATTTGTCGAGAAGCTATGGCAAGCTCAACGACCCCGCATTCAGCAGACGAGCACGGCATCGGAACGTCACATCTCACGGGCACATGCAGTCAGGTTGAGGTTCGTGATTATAATTTCCTATTCATCCATCATAGCCTGGGCTAAAGGGTATAGAATATATGACTGGCCATAGGTGTAGGTCCACCGTTCTGCTGCCAATGTTGTTCGTGCCGAAGTCGTAAGGAAGAGGACTCAAGACCGGACCACTCGCGTGAAGCGAAATCGTCTATTGCTTGGTGTTGCCGGAGATCGTGTCCTGGATGGACTGGGCAGTGTTGCCAATGGTCTCCTGGGCGGAGGCGAGCATGCCCTTGCCCTGGCCCTCGGCGTCGTCGGAGCCGCCACGGGCGGCATCGCCCGCCTTCTGGGTGGCGGACTTGTTGCCCTCTGCGATGGGAGTCAGCAAGCGTCGGGAGTATCAACAAGGAAGGAACGCACCAGGCTGAACAGCAGCGCCAGCGCGGTCGTAGGCGCCAGAGGCAGACTCGGAGGCCTTGTCGAGAGTGGACTTCTGCGAGTCGGGAGTGGCCTTCTCCTGGACCTGGTCACCGAGACCCTTGCGCCTGTGGGCTGGTTAGCGGGGTTACCATGGCAGCAATGGGCATGGGAGTGCTCACATGTTGTCAGACATGTTGATTGTTGGTTGGGGGGTTGGTTGGAAGTGTGGCGGTGGTTGTTGAGCGTTGATTGAGGGCTGGAATTGCGTTGTGATGGAGAGAAGGTCTGTAGGCGGCGAAGGACTGTTTATATAGCTGTAGTGAGAGACACGGACGCGTAGGGCAGCCACGCCATCGGTACGTCATGGCTTTTGGGGGACGGGCAGGTGAAGGTCCGCCACCACCGCTAGTCTGGAAGCGGCGGCGGTTCGGGGAGCGGGTCAGGCACACTGGGCGACACTGTCAAGAACAGCCACAGGGACGCACTATATTGGTCCATCACGCACGCAAATCCCTCATGCATATGTGGCCGACGCCATGGCAAAAGGCCAGATTCCGATCCCGCGCAACGGCGGGCGGAACAGCGAGTAGCCTTACCCCGCTGACGTCACAGACATGTGAAGTCCCCGGAGCACCCCATTTGCAACCTTCTTTTCGTGCGAGAGTGAGAGCAACAGGAGCACGCGACCTCCTAGAATGACCTCGACCGCGATCTACAGAGGAGACATTCACATCTGAAGGTTGTGTGTTGTCATTGGCATACCTCAAAGAAAACCACCAAAGCCTCCAGAGAGTTGTCTGCCCCAATGTCACTGCTCACTGGACGGCAACACTCTCCCCTCAGCACACCAATTTTGGACCATATGAGTCTCACACGAAAGCAATCACAGGGTTATGCAAGCAGACAGGCAGGTTCAACCACCAAGCGTCTCTCCGCCCATGTCCAGGCCAGGCCAACTCTGATTCTACCTCTAGTATGCACACTGCACCACTAGTGTAAGGCAAACTACGACTAAGCGCTAATCCGCTTCGGATATAAGCTTTCTTTCGGCAAAGGCTAAATGATTTTCCGAAGCAACCCTGCTCAAGCACGTCCCAAGCCGTACTGGATCTGAATCAGGGCAGCTCCTGGATCTTTCCCGTACAATAAGCGTGGCGGCCATGCTATAAGAACGTTTCGAAACTTCCGCCCCCGCGACGTTCCTGCGTCTCGCGCGACAAGAAACTTTGAATCTCGCGTACGCGAGTCCCGAACGCCGTCGAGTGTCACTGTCGCGCTGGCGCAACGTCTCAGTTCAATTATCCTTCTCAATGTTGAAGACCGGCACCTAGGTCTGCGGGCGCTCCATCACTGTCCTCGTGTGCTCATCATGGCCGGTCGCCTGACCAACTCCCATAATTCGACATGCAAGTTGCTACAATCACATCGTCCAAATCTGGCAAATCACTTCTATGTCGTGCGAGTAAAATAGGAGTGTCTGCCTATGGGCGTTATGCACGGCCTAGGGCGTGAATGGTAAAACACAGCCATTTCCGACTCCACGCCATGACCGGGCGTAATGCTGCCTCTGTCGCGTGAATTTCAAATGGATTCAATTGTCCGGCCTAGTCGGGGCTGTGCTGTTCTTGATAAACGGACGTTTGCTCTCGCTCTTTGATTTATTTAATCGTTCGCGTGGATCGTTTCTAAACCCACCCTCGCTGTACTATCACTAGTTACTCAAGTAACGAGTTTAATCTCATAATACATTTTCACCATGAAGGTCCACTACTCTATCCTTCTTTCCGGTGCTCTATGTTGCCCCTGCGGTGGCTGACTATGCCGACAATATGCACACTGCTATCCTGACTCTTCAAGACAAGTTTTACAACACGGATACCGGACTGTGGAAAAGCCAAAAGGGCGGCGACCTGTGGTGGCAGTCCGGCCACATCCTCGAGCTAGTTGCACGTGTTGGCCAACAAGACTCGTCATTCAGGCCGGCCGCAGCAGATATCATTGCAAACACGCACGCCAAATCCGGAAACCAGAACGGCTACACGGACTGGGAGAACGACTACTATGATGATGACATGGGCTGGTGGGCGCAGGGCTGGATTGCCGCCTACGACATGACCGGCGACGCAAAGTACCTAAACACTGCCAAAGACTTGTTCGAGGACATGACGGGTGGATGGCACACGCTGTGTGGCGGGGGTATTTACTGGGCCAAGAACAAGGACAATATTGCGTCTATCGCCAACGAGCTGTTCCTGTCCGTGGCAGGACATCTAGCTAACCGCGTGAGCGGCGACGGCGAGAAGGAGAACTACAGGAGCTGGGCGAAGCAGGAGTGGTACTGGTTCTTGGGCACCGGCGTCATCATCAACAGTGACAACCTCGTCAATGACGGCATTGATGCCTTGAGTTGCACCAACGACGGCAAGCCCGTGTACACGTACAACCAGGGTGTTGTCCTTGCTGGCCTTTCCGAGACCGCAAAAGCGTTCTCGGATGGATGTTTTATCACCGTAAGTCTCCTTACAACAAAGTCCTCCATCGTATCGCGCGCTAACACCACCCACAGCACGCAAAACGCCAGGCACAAGGCTCGCTCTCCAAACTCACAGAGAACAATATCCTCACCGAGCCTTTCTCCAGCCCGCTCGACGAGCAAGGCTCCCTCTTCAAAGGCGCCTACATCGGCGGTCTCCTCACGCTGCACACAACAACGAGGGCGAGCAGCAATACCGGGATTTCTTCCACCAGAATGCTGATGCTGTTTGGAGCTCGGCGAGAAACGAGGAAGGCGTTTTTACCGACCGGTTCCAGGGCGGGAGTGGGAATGCGAATGCTGCGAGCCATGCGGTGGGTATTGATGTGTTGCTTGCGGCGGCGACGACGTAATATTTTGTCTTCTTTTTAGGTGGTGCTGAAAATACCCTGTTGTAATTTTGCGTTGCCGAAATAATAAACATTCTTTGAGTGGAAGAATGATACCCGCCTTTACACTCTAATATACCTGCGATATATACCTTGTGAAGGCATACGTTAGTCTATATGATAGGGATTTAAGCTACGTAGTAGCTGGTATTATTACAAGGGGCGGGCAGCCTGATGCAAAAAAAAATAGAAGTGGGTATTCATTACTTGAGTAGTGGTCCACCTAGTTGAGGCTTCCAAGGTTGTGTGGTGGATCCGTAATGATGGGCGTTGTGGGTCCGCCAGCACATCTCGCATCCACAACACACGACACCAGAGACAAAATGAACAGAAAATTTTACTGTAGCGGGTATTCAATAACATCCAGGTTCTTGAAGCGGATATAAGCCTTGGAGTCTAACACTTCTATGTGAGGTTCTTGCGTCGTCAAGAATGAACATAGTCTAACCCCGACTTCTACACTAGTCATAGCTACCTTTGTAATTTTCCAGGCTTCGATCGACAAACTATGCGTCGCTAGAACCCACTGTTTTGACTTTTAATTTCTTAGTTGTTCAGTTAACTGTATCTTTTACAGCCTATAGGGCTTACGAAGAGGGCAGATTCTCATATTCCCACTCACCGATTCCCTACTATGCCACCGATGCTGTAGATACACATTGGCAGTCACTGCGTTGCGCATTTGTACCTACTACCAAGTTTATTTTACCACTGCTTTTAGAATTTCTTAACCAATGAAACTTAGTACGTTTATTTGGAGCTTGGTATGAAACCATGTCGAGTAGAGTAAGGAAAAAGCGCTTTTCCATCTGGAATGAGACTGACAGTACGAAAAGAGTATTTTTAAGAATTATGACTATTGAGCAAAAAGAGAAGCTATTTCAATTTTTTTCCAAGAGCGCATCAGCAAACTAAGCGCACATCCGATAACCGCCTTCAAGGTCCTCGTTCCTCATCCTAAGACGAAAGAAGTGAATCAACCTTGTCAGTTCCTTAGATTGCAAAAGTGGTTAATGTGTCGGGTGCGATTTGAGGATTGTTCTGTTGACCGGTTCGAATGTCGGTTACGTTGTGAGCATCGTTCTTAAGTGAGGAGAACTGTGTCGTTGATTCCTAATGTGGGATGCGTATCCAGGGGTTGTAAATGCAAGAAGTGCTCATTTTTGAATCTACAAGTAGGCAAGTAAGAACATGTCTGTATGCTGCTTGTGGACATGCGAATAAGTATTAGGAAGTCCAGTCCTCAGCGTCTATACCATAGGTAGTTACATACAACATGGGGTGGGGAACACTGAGCATATATGCAATCGTGCGCTAGTACGTGCTGGTGAAGGTGAGCGCGTGAACTATTGCCTATTTAATATTCACGCTCTATATTTTTTTGCGACTAAGAGGTTTCTAATAAAAAGATTACAATAATAGCAGTTTATCCCCCCTCCTGCTGTTGTGGACACAGAAAAGCGTTTCAAGGTGGTGTTGACAAAAAGGGTTAGGTTCACGCTCTATATGAGAACGATATCATAACGACTCTTCGGCCCAAAGCCCTTGGTCTTCATCATTTCAACTGTCTACCATACTCTCCGACATGGACTTTGCAAACACAACTCCCCATAACGGACTGATCCTCAGATGGGGCACCGGACCAGCTATGTATCTAGCTAGTCTCTAATAATATGGCCAAGGAGGCTCATCTCTAACATTTAGAATAACCTTGTGTCTACCTAAATATCAAATGCCTACTGAAGGATAGACAGCTACGTGCGAGATTAGCGTATGGGTATGGGTAATTCAAGGATTAGTTGCGCGGCATGGTAGGTGTATAAATAGGTGTATCCCAAACACATACTAAAGATCGTCGTTGTTGGAGATTCTAACCTAGTTCGAGTTCCCACAGTACACAGGGATTTCAAAACACATACGTGGGGAGAGGTTTCTAGAGCGTATATCTGATTCACACTGCACTCAACTCTACACAGAAACACACCAGAAGCCATTTTGCTTTGAACACATCAAAAAAGCTACTAAATCAAGACCAAACCAGTGCTACCACGAGTTCTCTTCGACTTCCCTAAGAAGTTATCGCTGTCTTCTTCTACACGTACGACGTACAACCAGGCTCCTTGCCAGCTATTCACAAGGCTGTTTATCTACCAAGCAGTGCAAACGTCAACGCAAGAACCACACCTCCTACCCCAACCTGCGCAGGCGTACATCATAGACGACTATCCCGCCCCCAAAAGACACGAAGAGATGTCTCTATGGGAACTATCGATCTAGTGCGAGGGCTTGCTGCTTCACACTCATTATAAAAAGATGGGTCCACATGATAAAAATCCCCACCTCCCAAAAACAAAACAAAACCACCAATCCCATCCCACTCCCACTCCCAGTCTCCGTAAACAACTTCAATCGAGGCGCCTATCTCGCTCGTTACAATTCATGGCGAACAGCCGTTACCGTTGGACAAAAAGCCTGCATGCATCAACTCTATGCAACGCTCTATTGATACACATGAGCCATGATGACAACACGTCTCCAGGTTCGGAAATCCAGCATGCTTTGATAGCATTTGTCGCACAGAATACCAGCACTGCTGTATATACCATGTCACTCGCTAGTAGCAAGATAGATGCGTAGTACTAGCCTCTTAAAATGGCTACGCGTCTCAAACCCCATATTCACCACGCGGATCAGATGGGCTACATGGTATTTGCCAATGAACAAGACCAGATGGAAGTCCAAGTTTAACTTCGCTGCTCGCACGTCGTATTCCAAATGCGAGTTTCGTACGCCCACTCAGCCATCTTGATAACCATGTAAAAGGTTTAAACCAACTAGAACCAGATAGAAATAAATGAATGAATGAAATATTTCCAGCGAGTGAATTGGTCCATCCTCGGTCCTTCACAACCTTCGTCCTCGGACACCCCCTCCCCCCTCCCTTCAGGTCCACAGCAAACGGCGCCCATCTCATGGACCAGCCACCAAAGACGCAATTCTAAAAGTTTACATCTGCAGGTGTTGCCGGCCGGGGGCCCCCACCCCCTTTTAGCATGAGACATCCCAGCAACATCACATGTGATTGCGGAACGATCATGGCTTGCGGCGCATTAAAATTGATGCTTCTTTGGTAATGTTTCGCGGGGCGGGATTGTGATGCGGGGAAGTTACGGGAAGAGTAAGGTAGTCTAGATATATGTCAGGAGCGCTAGATAGGGGTTACGATGTAAAAGTATGCGTTGAAATCTTTAATTGCCTCAGGTGATTTTTCTGTGCACAAACTGTGGCCGTACTCCAGTACGATCTGGGACGACGAGTGACTTGCACTGCTGTCTATGGTACTATTGAAAGTGTAGCTGGTCGGTGGTGTACTGAATTTTTGATCAAGCTATTTATCAAGCTAGGTCAAGGGAGCGTAAATTGTCAATGCTTGGTCCGGAGGCACATCATTGGTGTGCAGCACTTGCAGATTGCTCGGCTCTCCTCTTAACCCTAAAACTTAACTAAAATTTAACTTTAGTAGCTAATTTAATAGTTTGTTATATAGGTAATTTAGCTAATATAAAATAGTTACTATATATTTTAATTACTAGTAAAAATAGCTTTTTATACTACATACTATATATATGTAGCGTTAAATTAACTACCTAGAGGTAGAATAATAAAGGCTTTTATTTTAAATAACATAAAAAAAAAGTAGAGCCCCTTACTTAATAAACAAAAAAAGCGTAAAATAGTAGTTACAAAAAAACGCATAAATAGTATAATACAATTTACGAAAAGTAATTAGAGGAGATTAGTAGAATAACTGGTGTACCTAGGTATAACTGTTACTAGGAGCAGAGGTTAGCTGCGGGAGCGGCACTATTAATATGATACATAAGCAAATATGGCTGTCGTGATCATGGGCACCTCATTGGGTTGGATGTGACTGCCGTGAATACCCATGTGTGGTTAATGCTACGCGTCGTTGGAGGCGCCGGACTTGCCCGCGAGAAGACAAAATAAAGTTGTTATATTTGCCTTGTATAGGCGGCGGAGTATTCCGATTATGCGCATGTTATTATCGTGCATGCATAAAGCACGTGAAGCGTACAGAACCTTGGAAGATGTGCATCGAACAGTGGAGCGACTTTGGCGGGCGAATCGATGATGCAATCTCACATGAATTATGCCCAAGAGAATACAATTTCAGAAGGTTTGAGTTGTCGGCGAGCAGGGCAACCGGATGCGAAGTTCTGAAACATCTCGATTTGGACGTGTGCAGAATTTAATTTAGGTTGTATGGCCATGCAGCCGGCAAGCCTTCGGAAGCGAGCGGCGCAGGTTCGTTTGGCACGAGAACTGTTACGTAGTCGAAAGCAACGTTGTCGTGGCACAGTCGGTGGTACGGATAGTCCAGATGGTTAGCCAAGCGTCGACTCCACAAGGCCAGTTCGGAATATAGGAAATGGTGCGTTGGGAAGGTAGTGCACGAGGAGCATGCTGGTATCAACGTGTTTTCTCATGCTGACACCGAAGTTTTCATAAACGGGACCAAACAGAGGGTACCAAGGCGTCTGTCAATGCAACAAGCCAACAGCTGATTGTGATATCGATGCAGCTATGCATGGTCGGTCGAGTTGCAGACGCACCAGTGCAGGCATTAATAGCCGCTTCGGGAAGGTGTCGTCAGTAGGCCGCATTCGCGTCCTATGACGATACAGAGGTCGCTGTGCCACAAGAGGTGTATCTCTGTAGAAAGCGAGTGTATCCAAGGTGGGTAGCGCCAGCGGCAGTTGGGGTGGAGCGAGGACGCCAATCAGCGCTGGCGGAGGGGTGGGCGTTGAGGCCACGAGCTCGTTCAGATGGCCCTGCGCGTCGCCAGCCATGTGAGATGCGGATCGATCGGAGGCGCACGTTGTGGCATGTAGGCAGAAGACGATGGACAAGAAGAGGCTCAGTTCTGGAAAGTGGTGTCCTGAGGCAGCGCGGCGGAGACCCGAAGCCTTGGACGGCAGTACCGAGCCCAGGTGCAGTTAGCAGCTCCGCATGCTCTGCAGGGACATGGTGGGCCGGTGCTAGGCGCGATGCTCGACGACAGCGGGCGCGAAGTCGAGGCAGGGCATGCGCTGCGCGGGATGGCTGCACGATTCGGCAGCGGAGAAAAAGCAAAGGCGCGTGGGCGCGGAGCAGCGCGGAGCAGCGCGACGGTCGCGGGGGCCAATGTACAGTATCGCGAGAAGGAGGAGATGCGTACTGCAGCGAGAAGGAGGAGATGGGTACGGTAGCGAGGAGGAGATGTGCACTGTAGCGAGAAGGCCGAGGATGCATCTGGGCAAGGCGACGGAGCGGTCAATGGTTCCCCGCGGCCACCACGTGCAAGGAGGCGTCTGGGTGAAGGGCATGCATGCAAGCTCCTTGGCCGCGCCGCCGGGTCTGTGGTCACTGGTCAGTGGCTCCGGGCAATGGCAGACAGACAGGCTGCGGTGGCACGCGGCGTCCGGTCGAGAATGGCATGGCAGGTTGCAGTGGGTGGGCCCGGTAGCGAGATGAGGCCGGTGGAGAAGGACTGCGTCTGCTGCAGGATGCGTGTGCTTCGCAGATGACGGCGTCTGTCGCTGCTCGGACCCCTGCCGCGCCTGACGATGGCACCATCCATCCATGCCGCCATGGTTCGCAGCACCGCAGCACCGCAACACCGCAGCACCGCAGCACCGCAGCAGCGCAGCAGCACCTTCACGCTGACTGGCAGCGCATCCGCCCACTCCATATGGCAGCGTGCCAGACGCCGGCCCTCCACGCAGCCCACGGGGGCAGAGGCAGAAGAAGAGCAGGCCCATCCCTCCCGCACATCAGTTGGCTCCACCGGCGCCTCCAACCGTGCAGGGTGCGCACACTCCGCCTGCCAGAGCCACAGAGGCCAAGCTCACCGACCCCCCGTCGCCGCCGTCCATGGAGCCTGACGAGAGGCCTCAATCTCGTGGTGAATGCCTGCTCTGGCCTGCTCTGGCCTGCGCCCGCGTAGGTGGCCCGTTGTGGAAATAGCGTGTGTGTTTATTAATCCTCACCCAAGACGCGCAGCCAAACAGCATCGCGCACCATTTCACTATTTCCTCTGCGTCTCCCGCGCCTCCGTCTGCTGCGTATCCATTGCTGCGTATTGCTTTTGCCTGCGAGCCCCCTCGACTGCGAATGAGCCCCCGCGCCCGCCATAGCGTGGTGGGTGCTGTCCCTGTGTGCGTGCGCCCAGCGTGAATGGGGAGGAACCCTACATACAATTCACCAGTGCCTCGTCCGTAGACCTCGTCAGTACCTCCCCACTGCAGACAAGGCCCGGTGGTGCGAGCTCCAACGTTTGAGAACCCTCCCGCGCTTGACAACGTGGCCAAGTGTGCCACTTTCTCCCATGCCGGGGATCGCTGCCCCATCTCCGCACCTTATGCTGACATTGCTAGTACCTTCACTGCTTTGTTGCACCTTGTAGTTCAACGCTCTGGGCGCGAAACCACTCTGCGCCTCATATGGCAGTCGGAGTGGAGCGCCGTGCGAACAAAGTTGCAGCCAAGTTGCACCACGCCTTGCTTTTGCAGCCCGTCAACACCGCAATGTCCTACAGTCCTTTGACCCAATCCCCTGCCGCCGCCTTTCCAGTTCCAAAAACCACAACCTCCCAAGTCGCCGAGGATCGTCCTGAATACTACTCCGCACATGCCGACCAAGCTGCCGACACTTTGCCGCAACATCACCTCAACAGGAAGAGGCGCGCCTCCAAAGACAAAGTTGCCATTATCAGACGCTCCTCCTCAACGCCACACATGCGCAACCTCGCCCTGGGAGCAACCAGTGAGCTATCGCCGACGGGTGACAAGCGCCGTAGTAAACTGGGTTACCATAGGACATCGGTCGCCTGCGGTAAGCAACATGGGGGAACACTGCGCCCGTGGAGAGTCACTGACCTCGGTACACAGGACACTGTCGAAGAAGGAAGATTAGATGCCTCGTTTCTGTCGACGAACCCACTGGCCGCTGCGCAAACTGCATTCGCTTGAAGAAGGAATGTAACTTCTACCCCGTGGACCAGGCTCCCGAAACCCCCAGGCATCAAGTAGGCCCACCAAAAGAAGCGAGCTCCGGCGCGCCCACGTCTTCGAATACATCGTCCCCGCGACACTCCGCTTCGATATCCGGCGTCAAAGTGGACGACTTTCGTCCTCCATTTCCTGGAGCTATATCCACCAACACTGCTTCCAGATATGAAGTCTCCGGTGAATCCGACCCTGACCCTCACCTAGGCACGCCGACCAGTGGGAGTAAGCATGGAATCTCCGTGGTCTAGCAACGTGGCTAACTCTTACAGTGCCGGTGCAGCAGCCTGCATATGGCTATCCACATCCCATCGATACACAATGGCCTCCGAGTACTGGCTTCTTGCCCTCCTCAGCCGTCTCGGAGAGTCCATCCTCCACCACTGCATACTGGCGGCCGTCTCCCACAACGGCAAACTCGGCCTATGGAAGCGAGTCGAACCTCTCTGGGGTGCGTACACCCGCGACCATGAGCACTAGTTCGACCATGTCCTACGGAAATCATGCGGAGAATCCAACTTGGGGGACCCAAAACTTCCAACCACCTTGTAGATCCATGTCCTACGGCAATATCGAAGGTCTTCCACAACATTATCAGACCCAGGCTCTCGGGGTCCAGCCGCAGGAATATAGACGTACACCGTCTTATCCGTACCCGACTACCATCGACACTAGTTCTGCAACCATCCACTCTGCCACACTAGGACCTAATACCGCAGCGCCACTTTCAGCACCCATCGTGTCTGGTAATCCATATAGCTATCCTCCGCCATGGACCCCGATCGACCTCTACAAAGCCGTCCAGGACAATGGCTTCCAATCTAGGCCCGAAGGCGCGCCCCCGATGACGTACAATCACAATGGGATGTCGCAGTTCTACTCAGGACCGTAATGCTCGGCACCGCACCATTCGTCGGCCCATGTTTCGGCCTCAAATTCCCCGAATAGGCAATTCCTTTTCGCATTCCCATGAAACGCTTCGGCGAAATTTCTCTGTTCATGCTACTTTGGTTCATATTCATATTTCACATTGGTTTTGGGTTCTTGGTTCGATACGTAATATCTGAGTAACTGGTCGGAGTACGGTTGGATGAGGAATGGATATCACGGGCTAGGAAAATACTGGAACGTTTTGGGATGAATGGGAAGTACGTTTGAAGCACGACTCTTGCACGGTGGGCTGGACGTTTGGACGTTTGAGACGGGCGCGGCATTTGCGCAGTATCCAGCGCAAATTGCTCTGTATTTTCTCCGCCGCTCATTACCGCACGAGGGCGTGAGACGCATGTCGGACACCGTTTGTTGTCACTTGGGGTTCACATGTAAGAGTAAAATAGGGATGGCATAGTGGAGATCAGACAGCGATGGAAGCTTTCCAAGCTGCGCTTGTAAGATAGATGATTATGGAAACGAAAGCTAGCGTTTGGCACGAATGTTTCCGAATTGGACCAAATCTGCGACTCTACAGCGGGTCTCGAGGCGACGAGATTCCTGAGGCATCAACCAGCAAACTCGGAGGACGTTCCGGTAGCGTACTCGCCTCGCCCGGTCTCGGCCGACACGCTTCGGTGACACCAGTGCTGTTTCGGCGTCGCGATCTTAGCGTTCCCTTTGTCGGTACCGACGAGATGAGACTGACAAGGACGCCATTTATTTCGCTTGGGTATTACAGGATGGTTTCCCCGCATAACAAACTTTGGACTATACCTTGCAATCGTTATTATGTATTCATGGCAGGAAGGAATGGGAGTTGGGTCTGCATGATGGTGGGAAGTGAGGAGTCTGCTGGGTGCTGCGTATGTGGAGACGACCTTTTTTTTTCGAGGTTGTGGCACGGTGCAGGACGGTTTGGCATTGGTGGATAGGTATGGGTATCATGCGGGGCGGGTGCGGAGCACTGGCACTGGGAAGGCGCCTGAATCTTGTGCAGTGTGCAGTAGGTATGCAAGGAGCACGATGAGACCCTGCGTCGCGTCGGAAGCTGGACGATTCGATTGAGGCCCGAATCGGTGAATCAGAATGCATGAGAAAAGAAAAACAGATGATGAATGGTGTGCTGCGAAAAGCGACCGAAGCCTCACCCATTCATCTTGCATCTCCCCACTCCCTGCGCATAACAACAATCTTGCGCAGCTCGTATGAGACGTATCTATTGTACGCGGACATTTCTTATCCTTCGCGCCACAGCTTTGTCCAACTATCTTACTCCATTCTCATCAAACCCACCACCCCACCCTTCCTTCGAATTTCTCCGTCTTGGAAAGAAGAAAGTAAAAAAAACAAAAAAAAAAAAAAGACGTACCCACGCTTACTCGTCTCCTCGCTATCAATCAATCAATCTCCGTACGTCGGCGTCATGTCCTCCACCAAGCGACCAAAGGGTCCCCTACCTACCCAAGGCACCTAGCGAGGCTGCGAACCCCCGTTCGCATCGCATGCCTACAGCCGACGTCCTTACGATAAGGCAATTAATAAGAGAAGCGCGCACAGCGCAATTAACATGTTACGCGCGCCAAACCCCTAGATTCCGGTGACCGTTGGACCGGAACCGCCGTTCTGGCTGTTTTTTTTTTTTGGAGTGGGTGGGACGGTGGGCATGTCATGTCGTGCTGGCTAGGACTAGGGGCCGCAGTCCGGCCGTTGCTAGTTTTCTTAGTTTCCTAGAATCGCTTTTTGGAGCGTGTTTTCATTGTCTACTTTTAGAAAAGGAGCACGGGCTAGTAGGGATGGGTGGAACGAGAGGTGGGAACTGAGTATCTGGGACTACTACCGGTATGGAGATAGAGTTTGGCGACAGGTCTCGCTACCTGGTTATTTGCTGCGTGGGTTCGTTAGCCCAACCGTCTCGGAAGCAAGCATGCGTCACGTTATCGGGTATCTACCTAAACGCAAAATGGAAGAAAGATGTGTACATGTGAGATCTTACGTGATTGTGACCAGTTAGGGATTCCATACCAGTGTCCAGGGCTCGGAATCAACCTTCGTGGATACTGACTCGTCTCCAGCACACGCACGCGCTCAAGTGATTCATCATCAGTGATGGGGGAAACTGAGCGATTACTCAGTCGCAGTGTTTACTTATGAGCGACAAAGCGTCGCTTATAAGTAAACTATGCGACGCTCACCTTACTTACAAGTAAAATAACGTATTCCACTACTAAGCTAGTCAACCCACTAAGCTAGTTAAAAAAGCTTGGCAGCACTAACCTATAATATAACTCTTTAATTTTATTGCTATTAAATAAAGAGCCTACGTATATTATATTTATGTTTAATTTAGAAAATATCTTTATATTATTTTTATATATTTGTGTATTATATCTAGTTTCCTTTTTTTTATTACCTTTTTACGTCTTTTTTAATTACTAAGTAGGGGGCTCTGCTTTTTTATTATGTTATTTAAGATGAAAGTCTTTGTCGTCCTACCCCTAGGTAGATAAAATAACGCCACACATATCTAGTTCCTTTATAGTTTCTATAGCGCTATAGAGCTAGTTAGGCACTTTTTTAATTACTACTACTATAAGTCTTCTTTAACTACTTAGTAGCTATAAAGGTCTTAGTAGCTACTTAGACTACTACCTTACTATACTTTATAGTGCTACCTTACTAAATCTACTTATATTTATATATTTTTCTTTTAGTTATTACTACTAATTACTTTTTAAGCTTAGTAATTTAGGCTGCTTAAAGTGTGTTTTAATATAGTATTAGTTTACTACCTTTTATAAGTTAAAAGAAGCTAGCTTAGACTATAATTAGTAAATTAAGTAAAGAAATTACTTATTAGCCTTAACTAAGATCTAAACTTATATATATTACTTAGTGTCTTTAACTACTATAGTATTTCTATAATAGAGGTGCTAGTAGGATACGTAGCTATACTTTAAGACGATCTAATACTACTTATATATTAATAGAGATAAGGCCTAATACCTTAAAAGCTTTATAATAGTTCTCTTCTATAAATATATTAAAAAATACGTCTTTAAAGGCTAAGAGGAAGTTTTTTTATTAATATAGAAGACGCGCCTATCTACTAAGTTTTTAATATACTAAGAGTATTTACGCTTTAATAGTAAAAAGTAAACTATATTAAGTAGCTAAAGAATATATAATAAGTAAGGTAGTATATAAAGAGTAAGGATCTTATTTTTAAAATAGTCGTTTTAAAATCTTAGTTAAGGTAGCTTTTATAGCTATCTAAAATAAGTAGTCTATACACTTTTACTTAATACGCCTTTATATACGCGTTAAAATACTTTAGCTACTCTAGACTAAGTATAATATTAGTCTAGCTATTCTTAAAGACTAAAAGCTTTTAATTATATAATATATCTGCCTTTTTATACTACGTAAATATATAGACGCGTCTCTTATAGATAATAAATAGTAGAGTTATATACTTAGTAGCGTAGATATTTTAAATAACTATAACCTACTTATAATTATTTAGCTAGATAAGGTTAAGTTATATATGCCTCTCTATACCTATAATAACTCTTATTAAGCTAATAATATCTATTTAGAAGCTAGTCTTATT
This sequence comes from Laburnicola sp. JP-R-44, assembly GCA_009805535.1. Classification (NCBI taxonomy): domain Eukaryota; kingdom Fungi; phylum Ascomycota; class Dothideomycetes; order Pleosporales; family Didymosphaeriaceae; genus Laburnicola; species Laburnicola sp. JP-R-44. The sequence goes on along the minus strand of SELF01000019.1, from coordinate 1,463,387 downwards.
AAAGTTATATATATTATTATTATAAATGCTATACTAGGCTTTAGTATTCTCTACTAGCTTAAACTATATACTAATTTTCTTTGAATCTTCTTATAATATTCTCTATCTATTCTTTACTTAATTAAACACTATCTTAAGCTTATCTAAATATATTATAAAATTTCTTAGTCTAGTGCTTACTAACTAGCTTACTACTATGTATACTTAGTACTTTATTAGCTATATCTACTATTTTATATAGCTAGGGCACAAATCCTTATAAATTAAAGTTAAGAATATATTAGATAATTATATACTCTTTAGTTATAGTAAGTTTATAGTAGGTATTATAACTTTCTAGATATTATATAAGTCTATTATTTCTTCCCAAGGGTTAATCTATAATATTACGTAATTCTAGGCTAGCTGTTTAACTAATCACCGTGTTACATAATTAATAATTTATTTAATAATATTTTCTTCTAATAATAATAATAATAATAATAATAATAATAATAATAATAATAATAATAATAATAATAGTAACTAACCTAACTATTTTATTAACTCTTTTCTATAGTAGATCTCCCCTTATAACTAGTAAGCTATATTCTGCCCCCTTAGGACCTTGCCGCCGCCTATCTCCCCTATGCTCCCGCCGCCGCTACTTATCCTTACCCTTATTACTTAGTTGCAGTCCCTTGCCTTAATAGTTATAGTACTCTAGATAATTACTACTATATCTATAAGCTTCTTACGCTATAGCTACGCTTTTAAACTCCTATAGTTCCTAAAGAACTACTACTTATTATCTAGCAGCCGCCCTATACCTTTACTTTACTAGTCCTTATTTTTAAGCTTTTTTAATAATATCTCTACTTTATCCTATTATTGCAGTATAAACGCCTAATTTAATTCTTTATTTAGGTACTAAAGAAGTACTTTGCACTCTAAAATTTAGAGTTATAAAACTAGCTAATAGGGTCTAAATAGCTAGGGCTAGGTATTATTAAAGATATTAAGAATAAGAGGCCCCTTTAATAACCCTACTTACTATATAAAAATACTAAATCTCTAGGAATTATCTTTAACTTTACTTAGCTAATTCTTTATATACTCTTAGAACTCTACTATAGCTATGCTACTCTATATAAAAGAAGTAGTATAATTAGGCTACTAGAATATTGTCGTATTACTAGATATAATAAATAAAGAGCTAAATTTAAAAGATAGTAGTAGTAGTTATATATTAAAGATAAAAATTTAGTATACTAGGCGTTACTAATATTATAAAAGGCAGACTTTATATACACTATGCGTATAGTAAACTATAGTTACGCTATAGCTACTAGATTGTAAATATAATAACTAAACTATAGTTAAGCGTTTTATTGCCTACACTACTCCTATAGTTACAACTCTACAGTTTACTGCGGCTCTCTAATAGTCTACTAGTTAAGAAATAATATATAACTTAGATAATACTACTATAAAGAAAGTTAATAATAAAATTATTATTATTTTATGTATATTTTATTACTACTACTATGTGCTAGGTACTAGGTTTTAGTGCCTTCTATTTACTCCTTTCTGTGTATAGTGCAGACTTAACCTTAGTTAGAATCTTTACACAACAAAGATATTTAATATAAGTCTATTATATTAGCTAGTTAAAATTAAAAAAGGTATATTAAACGCCTTAGTAGCGCGTTAGAGGCTTTTAAATTAGTAATTATTATAAGTAAAAAGTATAAGCTAAATTCTACCTTTTTTTTAGAGAATTGTACGTTTAATTATGAAGGCATATTATATTAAGAGGGTAATAGATGTTGCCAAGCTTTTTTAACTAGCTTAGTAGGTTGACTAGCTTAGTAGTAAAATACATTAATAGAATTTAAATAAAATTATATTTTTATAACTTAAAAATTTTTTATATATATTAGAACTTTAGTAATAACTATTATAGTTAACTATTAACTTAGCTTTAAAGCTAGTAAGTTTAAAAGATAAATATATATTATATATATAATATAATATATAATATAATATAATATATATATATATAATATAATATATAATAATATATAATATAAGAATCTTAATAGTATATTATATACTATATAAAGTATAAAGTATAAAGTATAAAGTATAAAGTAAAAAATATAGAGTATAAAGTAAAAAATATAAAGTATAAAGTATAAAGTATAAAAGTATATAAAAAATAGTTAGCTTGCTAAACCACCTTTTTTAACCTTTTTTTGTTTAATATTAAAGTAGATTAAAATAAAAGGTTATTATATACTATATATAGCACTAAATTCTAATTAAAGACTAATCTTAAACACTACCTAATAACGTAATAATAGTTTAAACTTATTTACATCCTATTTATACCTTATAAGCTTTTAATCTCTATAAAGTTTACTTATAGCGTACATAGCACACCTAGCTTATTACTACTACTATTATTAGTTATTTACGCTTGCGCGCTAGATAAGCTAACTTAACAACAATTATAGTAATAATAGTTAGAAGGATCTTATAGATCTATACAAGGCTCTTTCCACTATATAGCTTATTAATAAACACCTTATTATTCTTCTTCTACGTCCCCTACTAGATAATTCTGCTACTAATAAGGAGCAATTATATCTACTAGAGTGGAAATTTAATTATATAGTTCTTTGCGAACTAGATAAGCTGCTATCCTAACTAGTATACTAGGACTATCTTATAGATAGTTAAGTATACTCGCCCCTTGCGCCAAATAAGTATCTAGATAAAATAGAACTTTAGCGTAGTTACTTTAATAGTCTCTTTAATAGTAGTAGTGTAAATCTTTAGTATATACTTTTTAGCAATAGCAAGTACTTCTTCAGAAATAATATTAATACCTAGATAGATAGTAGGGCGTAGGCGTAGAAAGATAATAGTAGAAGATTTATTAAGAACAACCTTAATATAGCAATAGAGTAATAGTATATCTAGTATATATTACCCTTATTCTACTACTTATAAGAAATATACCTAATATATTAACTTATTATTTTATAATAATCTATATAGCAGTTTATAACTTAAGATAGTAAAAAAGAGATAGCTTATAGCGTAGCTACGCTAAAGTCTTATCTTCCCTAAAGTTCTAAGTAGCCTCTTTATAAAGATTTCGCTTATAGGAGTAGCCCTGCGCTAAAACTGCTAAGCTTGCTTAGCAGTTTAAACGCGCTTTTTTTGTAATTACCTTTTTTACACTTTTTTAATTACTAAGCAGAGGGCTCTGCTTTTTTTGTTATGTTATTTAAGATATAAGCCTTTGTCGTACTACTCGTAGGTAGTTAATTTAACGCTACATAAAAAAAATACTCTCTTAATAATAAAAGTTAAATAAAAAAGTATTATATACTTTAAATTATTATACGCCTTTTATAATTACTAAGTAGGGGGCTCTGCTTTTTTTTATCATGTTATTTAAGATAAAAGCCTTTGTTATGCTACCCCTAGATAGTTAATATAACGCCACACACATAAACTATAAAAGATTATTAAAATAAAAATTTATTTAGAAATTTTAGTTTATATTATAAAAGTAACTATGTAATAATTTAAAATTCTACCTTAGCGTCTACCTATATATTTATATCTAAAGAAGCTAGAAATTCTAAAGATTTTAAGTTAGAATTTTCTAGCTCTTTATATAAGTCTTTTTCTTTTTCTTTTTCTTCTTCTTCTTCTTCTTCTTTTTCTTTTATATAATTATTAATAAAACCTATTTCCTTTCTAGAAAAGCAATCCTTATTATAAATATTAAGTCTATTTAGAAAATAGAAATCCTCTCTTATAAAGTATTCTTTATTATTATAAAAGTTATTTTTATTAAAAAGAACTTCTTTATAGCTATTAATTCCTTTAGGTGTAATAGAAACTTAGATAAAAAGCTTCTTATAAGATCTATAATATATTAGTATTGTCTGTACACTGTATGGGCAAGGGCTTATATAGGGATTACATAATACTTATGCGCCGCAGCCTATATGCGCTATAGAATCTTCTTTCTATTTACACCCCTTCTAGATAGAAGTAATTAATACTAATGTTAGTTTTATTATATTATTTTATTTCCTTATCTAATTCTTTTATACACTCTCTATAGTTACTAGTATAGAGTATTAGATATTAATATTTATATAGCTAGCTATAGAGTACTTATTTAATACTAATTAGTAGTTAACTAATCTTTAACTATAAATTAGTAAGAGTAAAAACAAATTATATAAGTTATTATTAGCTATATAATTTGTTTTATTATACCCTATTCTCTATATATAAGAGAATAGCAGATTAAACCTTTATAAAGATAGTAAGTAAACATTGCTACTATATAAAACAAAGAAAGTGATTATATAAGATATATAAAACCTATTTTTATTTATAGAGATAGTAAATTTAACTTTTTTATTAAGTTAGTAAGTAGATAATACTACTATATAAAATTTAAAAAAAGATAGTGCACTAAGTATACTACTAGTAACTATATAAATATATAGTTAAATAATAATAAACTCTAATAAAGTGTAACCCTTTATATAACTAACCTATTAAATAAACTAGTTACGCAATAGCTACCCCTACTATCTTATAAGAAGCCTCTACTATTTTATATAAAGTTCCTAGCGCGCCTTATAAAATAATACTAGTATGCCTAAGTATACTAGACTATATACGCCTTTTTTGATTACTAAGCAGGGGGCTCTGCTTTTTTTGTCATGTTATTTAAGATAAAAGCCTTTGTCGTCCTACTCCTAGGTAGATAAAATAATATCACATACTAGACTATATAATTAATATATTAAAGAGATAGGAATATTAGAGGAAATACTATATAAGGGAATAAGATCTATATAGTAAAAGAATAAGATTAATATAGTAAACTATCCTTCTTAGTTAGAAACATAATTGTATATAGTATATACTATTACTAAGTATTATACGTTATACTAAGAAGGGATAGCTTTCTTAGAGTTATTCTAAGAAGACTTTAAAGAATAGAAAGAATACTATTTTTTAGAGTTAGGCTGTGCGTATAAAGAAGAGCTTATAGTAGTCCTAGAAAAAAAGAGTATTAAGCTAAGGATAGATATTAAAGCTATAAGTGCTAGCAAACTATATAAAGTAGCCTAAGATAATATTAATACTACTTATATAATACTACCTTTACTAGTTTCCTTAATACCTTATATATAAATACTAAGACTAATTTTAAAGATACTAGAGCTAACTAAGCTATTATACAAACTTAAATAGAGTAAGCTATTACTACTATAGGTACCTACACAGCTATAGATCCCTATAGATATCTTAAATAAACTTTTATATAAGTACTAAGAACAATCTTATTTATATAAATAACTAAATAAACTACTACTCTTTGTATGTGTGGTGTTATGTTAACTACCTAGGGGTAGCACAACAAAGGCCTTTATCTCAAATAACATAACAAAAAAAGCAGAGCCCCCTGCTTAGTAAATAAAAAGAGCGTAAAACTCTTTGTATATAGTATCTAATTACTATTTTGCCTACCTATTTATAACTATTAAATACTATATAAAATAGAGCTACTACTAGTTAAATACAAATTATAGGCACTATACTAATCTGTATTACCTAAGCCTATACTATAATTTAACCTATATAAGCTTTTGCCTAAGCATAACCTACCTTCTTAGAGACTTCTAGCTAATATAATAATCTAATTCTAAAAGGCATAGAATAAGAAGAATAACTATATAGAAGCTGTATATAATATTTTAGTAAATAAGACTAGAATTTTTATAGACCTATATAGACGCCTAGATATTACTAAGGATTAATACCTAAATATCTTTTTAAATATCCTTACTAGCTGTATGGCATAGTATTACCTCTATACTATCCGCTCTAAACAATTGTAGAAGTGCTTATACAAAGCACTTAATAGTTACTTTAATCCTACTATTAACTATAACTAGTATTAAATAGACTAAACTATAATAACTTTTATATAATACTAACGCAAGAATCCTAAATAAAAGTCTTTATAAAGTTCTAAAGATAATAATTAATAGGCTTACCCTTATATAGAGAGTATTAGGTATAAACTTTACTAGGAAAATTCCTCTACACACTACTATTATATAAGTATGCTATAGACAACTAGAGCTAGAGCGGGCTATATTTACTATTAAGACCCTACTATAACTACTATAAAGAGAAACTTAGTATAAAGACTTTGTTATATAACCTATATTTGCTTATTACTAATAAAGGGGAGCACACCTTTAGGATTACTAGCCTATAGACAGATAATATCTTTAGTATTATTAATAAGAACTTTATATAAAGAGAAGAAAAAGAGCTAAAGAAAGGAGCCCTCTATATAAAAAATAAAACTATCCTTACTAAAAAATTAGCCTACTAAGTTTAATAGTATAAGAATTTAGCTTATATATAATACTATTATTTTGTGCCCAATTACCTTTTCACGCTCTTTTTAATTACTAAGCAGGGGGCTCTGCTTTTTTTGTTATGTTATTTGAGATGAAAGCCTTTGTCGTCCTACCCCTAGGTAGAATTAACGCTACATATAATACTATAGTTCTTATATTAAAAGGTTAAGCAAAAAGCCTTTACATAATTAATTTTTAAAATAAGAATACTACTTAAAGGTATATAGAGCAGCATATAAGAGGCGCCTATATTGTATTTATATACTAGCTAGAAGCCGCATTTAATTTGTCTATTACTACTTAGACTATATTACCCTTATATAAAGATATTAAGGTATTAAATATATAGATCTAATAGTAGATTAGTAATAGTAAGTATAGTCTTACCTTTTAACTATTAGATCTTTATTGCGCAAAGCTATTTATATTTACTATATAGCTTATTTAGTAATAATAAGGACCTAAGCTTATAGCTAGAACTTCTAATTGCTTTAGATAATAAGTATTGTATAGGTAATAGTAATAACTTTAAGATTCTAGTAAATATTATACACTAGAAATTAACTAAGTATAAGAGAGTAATAAGAAGCATTCTTACTAGTAAGCTATATAGTATAGTAGGAGGGTTTAATAATACTATTACTATTAGTATAACCCTCTAGAAAATTATACGCAAGCTTAGTTTACTACTAATTTCTATAGTTATTTATATAGATTTAAAATCTCTCTATAACTATCTTATATGCCTAGGAACTATAAATAAGAAGCGCCTTATAATTAATATTATAATACTTCGCAAATTGTATAAGCATCGCAAGATCTCTAAATTTAGATAGATTAATAAAAAGAATAACTCTACTAATACCTATATAAAGAAGGTCCTAAAGATGAAGATTTAGTGTACTAGGCGTCGCTAACATTATAAGAGTAGACTTATACACTGTGTGTACAGCGAACTATAGTTTCGCTGTCCTATTGCCCACACTGCTCCTGTGGTTGCGACTCCGCAGTCTACTGCGGCTCTCTAATAGTCTACTAGTTAAGAGATAACACATATAACTTAGTTATGCTAGATAGTAGACTATTTATTAACTACTATTAATAATACTACTATTTTTTTTTTGCGACTAAGAGGTTTCTAATAAAATTATTATAATAATAGCAGTTATTCCTCCTACTATTATTAATAAAGAAAAGCGTTTTAAGGTAAGTACTACTATAAAGAAAGTTTAATAATAAAATTATTATTATTTATGTATATTTTATTACTACTACTATATACTAGGTACTAGGTTTTAGTGCCTTCTATTTTACTCCTCTTTATATATAGTGCAGACTTAACCTTAATTAGAATCTTTACACAACAAAGATGTTTAATAAAGAAGGCCCTAAACTAGGCTCTAAAGTTCTTAATTTTTAGTATTATCTTAATAATTACTATTAAAGTATTAGTAGATTGCCTTAAGCCTACCTATATAAGCTCTTTCTAGCCTTTACATAGCACTATTTCTTTATGATTTCTTTATTCTTTTATATAGTATATTTATTTAATTCTTTTTATATATATATATTACTTTTAACTACTATCGATAATGCTGCTATAAATAAGGTTAAGAACGAAATTATTATTATTTTATATATATTTTATTACTACTACTATGTGCTAGGTACTAGGTTTTAGTGCCTTCTATTATACTTCTCTCTATATATAGTGTAGACTCGACCTTAGTTAGAATCTCTATATAATAAAGATGTTTAATATGTATATTACTCCGCTTAGCGAGCTTGGGCCAACGCGCTAACTCCTTTTTATTAATACCTTAAAACGCTTTTCTGTGTATACAATAGCAGGAGGGATATCTACTATTATTGTAATATTTTTATTAGAAAACCCCTTAGTCGCAAAAAAAAACTATATATATTAGTTAAAAATGTACTTTTTCCTATCTAATTATTTGTATAGAAAGAGAAGAGACATAATATATATTTATTTAAAAAGGAGTTTTTATTTTAGTATTTATAGATAATGTCTAGAAGTATCTACCTTACTATCTAGCCCTATTCTGTGCAATAATTGCACCTAGCACTATAGCTCTACTATATATAAGAACTATATAATTCTGCCTAAAAGTTTACTACTATATAATACTTAGTAAAAGGCCTAAAGCTAGAGTTACTACTACAGTAGTAAGTATATATAGTACCCCTAAGGACACTACGCAGCTAGATAAGGAGCGCGCGAAAGTAGCCTTTACACTTAATAAGCTTAGTAACCTATAGATATAAGTCTATACTAGCTATAAGAATAATAATATTATTATGTAAAGGCAGATACGCAATACGTAACTTTTTAGCCTATTTTTTATAATTAGTATTTATATAAAAGCAAAGAATAAAGGAACTTATATTAATAGAGATGCTCTAAATAAATATATAGTTTATCTAGAAACTAGTTAGAAGTATAATAAATATTCTTCTATCTAAAAAAGTTACTAAAATAGTATTAAAGCTAAGAAGGCCTAGTTAGTTAAAACCTACTAGTACAAGCGCTATTATTTATACTAAGTTAGCATTATATAAATATAAGACATTATATAATAAGAGACACAGTTTAGCACTATATAAAATAGAGGATTAGCTTAATAAAAAGAGAAAAGAGCTAAAGAAAAAGAATATATATAGAGAGATGTTTAAAGTAGAAGATAAAAAAAAGAAGAATAAAAAAAGGAAAGCCTACCTTATATATCTCTCTCTTCTATTTAGAGCCTGAATTCCTACGTCTTATTAGTATTTATTTTTTTCTTATTTAATATTGCACAATTATCTAATATTACTACCTAAATAGATAAAAAATAAATAGGTTTATCTATTATATAAGAATTAAACTAAGTAAAAGGGCTCTATATAGATAGTATATTATTGCTATAATTGTGTTATTAACTATATAATCTTACCTTTAATCGCTATTAGCTCGATAGCTACTTTACTATTAATAAGCCTAATTACGCCTTTAATAAATAGTACTAAAGTATAATAAATAGTTACTAAATAGAATTTTTCTACTAACTAAAGTAGGCTAGCAAGATTAGGAGACGTATAAATAGGGTAATAATATATATATAAGGTAAATACTAGTAAGTAGATAGTTTATATAAAGAAAGAACTACTAATAGTAACCTTAAAAAATAAAAAGTTACTAGTGTCTATATACTATATAGGCAAGGGCACCTAAGGATATTAAAATTTTAATATTGCTATATAATAGCATTATGTTTTTTTTTACGACTAAGGGGTTTCTAATAAAAATATTATAATAATAGCAGTTATCCCTTCTGCTATTATTAATATACAAAAGCGTTTTAAGGTGTTTAATAAAAAGGGATTAGCGCGTTAGCCTAAGCTTGCTAAGCAAGCTTAGCGCTCCTACTCTAACTAAAAAAAACTATACACACAAAACATAGTAAGGCTATATTGCTATACTATAGTTTAGAGTAAGGGGAAGAGGTATAAGATAGCGCTAGCACTATAACTAGTACAACACTATAACTATTATCTCTCTCTACTATTATCTCTAAAGATTACTAGAAGTAATAGCTATTATAATAGTAGGTTTGTGCTAGTTATAAGATATATGCTAAGTAGAAGCTTATATACTATAGGTACACTAATACTCTATCTCTATATTAAAGTTAACCTTAAAGAGACTTTTACTACTATCTCTATTGCTCTATTTCCTACTATTTTCCTAAGCTCTAATACTAAAATTGCGATTAATACTATTTAAAAGTACGCTTTAATCTGTCTACTTAAAGTTACTAGGCCTACACTAGAATACTACTTTATCTAGAAGATTATTAATAGGTTAAAGTAGAAGATATACCTTACTTTATATAAGGCAGTTCTAGTGTACTAGTTAGGCTAGCAATAAATTAGTAACTAGACGCGCAATAATAGATATATAGAGTTCCTACTATAGTTTTTTATATTACTACTAGTTAGAAAGGCGGCAATAAAGGGTAGTAAGATTAAAGAAAAAGAAAAGAAAGTATTTATTAATAAGTTGCTAGGTGAGAAGACTGTTGCGTAGATGCGTTATATCCTTATAATTATTATAGTGTTAGATAATCGCAACACGTAAGTGGCGCAATTACTAATAATAGTAATAATAGAATAAGTTAGTCTACTATACACGCTTTAAGTAAATTCTAATAGATGTTAGAGTGCTTATAAATAATTAGGAGATAAGTGCATAGTAAACTACTATTATATTAATAGAGACTAGAAGTAGACTATATTTTTAGGCGCTATACTAGAGCGGCCTTTCTATTCTAACCTACGTAGGCTTAAATTAAAAAAATGTATTAACAAAAGTGATTAACACTAAATAAACAATACGACTAGTAATAGGTATAGGTTAGGTTAGGGTCGCCCAGGCTATAGGTTAGGTTGGGGTTGAATAGACTAGGCTATATTAGGTCTAACTAAGTATATTTTTATTAGCTATATGCAATTTTTGTAGTAAATTACTATAAAAAATGCCCTCATTATTATAGTAGTAATTATTACGTTTACTTATTATAGTAAAAGTATAGCTTTAGTATTAAATATATGTATTAAACCTAACTAAGCGTCTAGCTATTCTAAATCTAACTAAGCGCTTTACTATTTACCTAGTATCTATATACTTCTTATAGTACCTATTTGCTAGCCATATATTCTTAGCCTATATAGTAACCTATTTTGTATAAATAGCGTTAATATAAGTGTTTATTTTATAGTAGAAGCAGAGTGTTATAAAGAAATACCTTTAAATATTCTAACTAGAAAAGTCTCTATTGTCTCCTAAAGAGCAGCGAGTGCAGTAGACTAAAAGCGCAGATCTTTCTTATTATTATCTTGCGCTATTTCTTTAATAAGGCAGCAGAATAGAATTTTTTTTAATAAGCGGCTTAATACTCTTTTAGTACTTTTTAATTTCCCTAAGTGTAATAGCTATAATACTATACTATCTAGCTTCTAGTAGTGCTCCTTTTTAGTATAGTAGGTAGTGTTTTGCAAGGCACCTTTTGCGTAGCCTTAGTAGCTAGTAGCTTTTTTTTTTGCTTAAGTTTTATTAGTAACTACTTTAGTATATTTAGATAGTCTAGTGCGTGCTATTATCTTAGAAATTAAGGTTATATAGTAGTTAAGGCTGTAGAGTATTAAAAAAGTAGCTAAGTAGGCGGTAAGGTAAGTAAAAAAAAATATATTAGTGTTATTAGCGCCTTACTTATATGTATAGGCCCCTATAGCTACTTTTTATAATAATAATAATATTTTATTATCTCTATAATATTAACTATAGTTATTACGTACTATTATTACACTCTATACTATAGTATCTATTAAGAAAGAGTCTTCTAATGTTCTAGAGGGCCTCTAAAGAAGTAGCCTATATATTATAGTAAATTTTAAGCGCGATAAGTAGAAGGGTCTTACTAAGGTACCTAGTAATTATGGCCTTTTATTACACTATATACTAATATAAATAGGGCTATATATTTAAAGATAAAGAGGTTGGCACTATTCTTTTATATTATAGATAAGGTAGATCTTAAAAAGCTTGTCCTACTAACTATAAAGTGTTATTTAAAGGTGCACTTAGTAATAGCGCCTATACTATTTATATAGAGGTCTTATAATACACTCTATAATAAAAAAGAAGAGGTACTAAACTTTGCTAGATTAGCTAATTAAGCTATATAATATTAGTTTAAAAAGAAGCTTTATAATAATAAGAACTACTAACTACTTTCTAAAGCGTAAAAGTATTAATAGCTTTTATAGAAAGAAGAAGAGCTTATATAGTCCTAATTTAACAATTAAAAAAGTAGTACATTATTATATCCTATTATTATATATTAGTTAATTAATAAGAAGTAGGTAACTAATTAGAGGCAAAACGAATAGCTATATATAAAAAGTAGAATAAGATTAAGAATAAAGTTAATCTATGGACCTACTAAGCAGCCCTAGCTAAGTATAAAATTATCGCTAGCAAAGAAAAAGGCCCTTTTATACTATGAAGTTGCGTAGATAAATAAATTTTTAGTTATAGTAGTATATATAAGAAGCTTTTGCGTAATATATATAAGATAGGCTTAAGAAAGCTTAAAGCTAATAAGAAAAAGTAGAAGGACTTCTACAATAGTGTAAGTAATATAGGTCTAACTACTAAGAAGCTAGTAATAATTACTAATAAGAAATAGTTATAAGTTTATTACACTTATTTATTATATATCTTTATTACTAATAATTAGTTGCTATAAGCCTAGTCCTCCTACTAACCTTATTAACTATAGTAAGGATAGTATACTTAATAGTAATAAGGCGTATATTAAAGGGAACTTTTGTGTCATTACCTTTTTACGCCTTTTTTAATTACTAAGTAGGGGGCTCTCTGCTTTTGTTGTTATGTTATTTAAGATAAAAGCCTTTGTCGTCCTACCCCTAGGTAGATAAAATAACGCCACATAGGTATTTAAAACTAAACTTATATAGGTAGTTATCAGCTTGCCAAATACCTTTTTTAACCTTTTTTTAGTTTAAGGTTAAAGTAGATTAAGATAGAAGGTTATATATACTACTATGTACCGCACCTAATTCTAATTAAAGACTAACCTTAAATACCTTAATAATCCCGCACCCTATAAGCTCTTAACCCTAGGCAAAGTTCACTTACAGCGTATATAGCATATCTAGCTTATCGCCACTACCATTATTAGTTATTCGTGCTTGCGCCGCTACGCGGCGTACTTGCTTAGATAAGCTAACTTAATAGTAATAATAGTAATAATAGCTAGAAGAATCTTATAGATCTATAGAACACTCTTATTATATTAGAGTTTATTAATAAAGACCTTATTGTTCTCTCCTTTTACATCCCCTCCTAAAAAATTCTGTTACTAATAAGAAGTAATTGCGTTTACTAGTGTAAGAATATAATTATTTTATTCTTAGTAAACTAGACTAGTTGCTAACCTAACTAGTAGATAAAAATAGCCTTATAAATAGTTAAGTATACCTATCCCTTGCGCTAAATAAGTATCTTATGAATAGAATAGAACTCTAGTATAGTTATTATCTAGGTAATAGTTATGCAGAACTCTAGCGTATAGTTTTTAGTGTTAGTAAGCACCTTAGCGTTAGTAAGGCCACTATTAATACCTAAGTAGATAGTAGAGGATGAGAGAGATAGTAGGGGTTTTATTAAGGATAACCTTAATATAGCAATAGAGTAATAGTGTATTTAGTATATATTACCTTTATTCTACTACTTATAAGAAATAGTGTATACTTATTAATATATTAACTTATATTATTTATAATAATTAGAATAGTAGAAAAGAGAGAATAAACTATAGCGTAGCGGCGCCAAAGTTGTATTCCTCTCCTAAAGTTCTAACTATGGCCTTTTTATAAAAAAATTATATATAGGAGCTTTGCGCTAAGACTACTAAGCTTGCCTAGTAGCTTAAACGCGCTTTTTTTTATAATTACCTTTTTTACAGTCTTTTTAATTACTAAGTAGGGGGCTCTGCTTTTTTTATTATATTATTTCAGATAAAAGCCTTTATTATCCTATCTCTAGGTAGATAAATTAACGCCACACATATAGGTAGTAATTAATAATAACTAGTCCTTTTAAATAGTAAAGTGACTATCCTTTTAACGCTTTCTCTATTTTCTTAGGCCTAATGCTATAATAACTAGCTAATATAGGTTCTACGGTCGCATTGTTTACTTAGTGTTGATTACCCTTTTTAACTATATTTTTTTGTAATTTAAGCCTGCGTAGGTTGGGATAGAAAGGGCCGCTCTAGTCTAGCGCCTAAAAATATAGTCTACTAGTCTCTACTAACGTGATAATAGTTTATGCATAAACTACGCACTTGCCTCTTATTATTTATAAGCACTTTAATAGCTATTAAATATACTTAAAGTATGCATAGAAAACTAACTTACTCTATTATTACTATTATTAGTAATTGCGCTGCATTTATACACTACTATATAGTAGACTTATATAACACTCTTACTACCTAATACTATAACTATAAGGATCTAATATATCTATATAACACTCTCCTCCTCTAGTAACTTATTAATATAAATATCTTCTTCTTTTATCTCTTAATCCTGCTCTCTATTACTGCCTTTCTAACTAGTAGTAATATAAGAAACTATAGTAGAAACTCTATATATTTATTATTGCGCCTTAAGTTACTAATTTATTGCTAGCCTAACTAGTACACTAGGACTACCTTATATAGGGTAAGATATATCTACTTTCTATTAATAATCTTATAAATAGAGTAATACTCTAATATAGATTTAATAACTTTAAGTAGATAGATTATTAGAGTGTACTTTTAGGCAGCGTTAATAGTAGTATTAGTATTAAGGTTTAGGAAGATAGTAGGAAATAGAGTAATAGTAGAAGCCTTATTAAGGTTAACTTTAATATAGAGATAGAGCGTTAGTATACTTATAGTATATATAAGCTTTTACCTAGCATATATCTTATAAGTAGCACAAACCTACTAATATAGCTATTGCTTCTAGTAATCTTTAGGGATAATAGTAGAGGGAGACAATAGTATAATAAGCACTTTCTTATTCCTTCTCTCCGCTCTAAACTAGTACAGCAAAGTAGCCTTACTATGTTTTGCATATAGATTTTTTTATTTAGAGTAAATACGCTAAGCCTACTAAGCTCGCTTATAACGCGCTAACCTCTTTTTATTAACACCTTAAAACGCTTTTCTATGTATATAATAGTAGGAGGGATATATACTATTATTATAATATTTTTATTAGAAACTCCTTAGTCGCAAAAAAACTAAAACTTACTATAGGTTCTACTAGATATTTCTAAATAAATTTAATGCTGCTAAGGCAGCTATTTTTAGTAATATTAGTAGGGTAACTAAACTCTCTATCTTGCTTAACGCGTAGTCTATAGCTAATTACCTTAGCTTCCTAGCTATTAATAATTACTATATTAATAATGCTTAGTAACTTAAAAAGAGGCTGCTTAACTTTATACTAATATATAGCAGCTATACTAAAGTATTAATAGTATTAGAGGTATTATAAGTTCTTAAAAATATAGAAACTGCGTAGAAGCTTCTAACTATTATATATAATAATATTAGTAATAATAGTACTTTAGTATAGAGCGTCTAGTAAAAACTATTAGAAGAGAATATTACCTAGAACTGAAAAGAGAATACAATTCTATATCTTACTTATATTATTTGTAAGGAGCTAAGCGCTCTTCTACTAGTTACTTAGCCTACTACCTTAGAGTCTTAGAGCTCTTAGTCTGTACTTCTTAGAGCCTTAGAGCACTAAGTCTATACTTCTGCTAAGCTAGAAGTATATAAGTTAATAGCTAGAGTTATCTTTAAAACTCTATTAAATTTATAAGTCTACTTAGGTAACTTTAATCTCTTAGTCTAAAGCCCCTTATATTAAATTTAATTAATCTCTTACAATAGAGGAGCTTATAAGATCTCCCTAATATGCTAAAAATAACCCTATAAATAAATATGCAGTTAAGTTAGATATTAAGATCCCTTAACCCTATAAATAAACACGTAGTTAAGTTAGATACTAAGATCCCTTAATCCTATAGAATAAGTACGCAGTTAAGTTAGATATTAAGATCTCTTAACCCTATAAACAAATACATAGTTAAGTTAAATACTAAGATTTCTTAACCCTATAAAATAAACACGTAGTTAAGTTAAATATTAAGGTTTCTTAACCCCTATAAACAAACACGTAGTTAGGTTAGACACTAAGATTCCTTAACCGTATAAATAAATACGCAGTTAAGTTAAATATTAAGATACTTTAATCTTATACAATAAACACAAGTATAATAGAGAGAATACTAAGGTCTTTCTATAAAAAGAAGAATATTCTTATCCCTTACCTAGCATAATAAGTCACTAAACTCCAATAGTAAGGAGCTATAAAAGGTAAATATTACTACTAACCTTACTAAGAAACTATGTATAGAAGGTTGTAATAAGATAGAATGTGTATAAAAAATTAAGCTAGTCTACTAGTATTTATAAAACTAAAGGCTAATAGCGCTCTAAGCACCTTCTTAAAGGGGAGAGGAGGCCTAAAATATAAAAGGAAGCGCCCTTTAAGATGCACTAATATAAATTATAGGCTGTTTTACTAGCTTAGAATAACTCTAAGTTATATTAGTAGCTTAATAAAATGCTAGCAAATAGCTCTAGGCCTTACTAGAAGTAATTACTAATTAACTTACCTAATTAGAGCAATACACTAAAGTAGAGACTATGCCCTTAGCTTCCTTTTAAATAATAGTAGTAATACTAGCGCTCCTAACTCTTTAACCTAGAGTTCTTTTTTATAAGCTATTAGAATTACTAATATTAAAAATATATAATAAAGGCTAAAATCTGCAAAGATTGCCCCTTTCTAAAAAACGCAATTAATTATATTATAAGTAGGCTAATAAGTAATGTAGCAAATATTGCACTAGTCTTTATAGAGAAAGGAACCTATTCTAAAGACAAATTCTAAAGTTTCTTAAATATAAGCTTTTACAATAAGTTAGTAAAGAAATAAGTATAAAATAGACTGTTCCTTAGCTTATAGGGTAAAACCCTACTAACTAAGTTTAATACTAACTTTATGTGCCTAGCTACTAAGGCTAATAAAAATAACTAAGAGAACTTAAAGAATATTTACAAGAAAGCCTTATATATAGACTTATAGAATAGGCTAATTTTACTAGAGATTTTTAAAGACTAGGACCTTATAATACTTATAAATAGAGTTAATATAGTTAAGGAAAACATTTGCTATATAAAGATATTAAAGCCTTTCTATATAGTAGCCTCCTTCTTTACTAAGTTTACCAACACTATAGATTAGAAACTTATATATTCTAGCACTATAAGGACTACTAAAGTAAATCCTCTAAAGACTAAGAAGCGCGCTAAATAGGTCTTTAAGGAGGAGTTAGAGAAGCGCTATAAAAAAGAAGTATACTTTTACTATAGTAAAAAGGAATATAGCATCTAGAGTTATTACTTTTAAGCTATAATATCTCTAACGCAAGCTAGGGCTAGTAAAGCCTAAAAAATGAATAGTAGTAATAAGGATATTAATAGCTTAGTAGAGTTAGAAAACTAGCTTCTTCCCCTAGAAGTTATTAGAGGAAGGAAATAAAGCGGGCTATGTTTTTTTTTTGCGACTAAGGAGTTTCTAATAAAAATATTACAATAATAGCAGATAGTCCTCCTCCTGTTGTATACACAGAAAAGCGTTTTAAGGTGTTAATAAAAAGGGGTTAAAGCGGGCTATAGAGGAACTAGAGAAGAATTTTAATATATATAAAAAGATATAGCTAGATTTAACACTAATTACTATAAACACTCTTATTAATAATATTGCCTTTATATATACTATACTTAATTTAGGGTGTTTAACTACTACCTTTATATTTAAGAAGTTTGCTAGAACAACTAACCTATAATATATTAGTTTAAATAATTTCTATTAAGTAATAGAATTTAGAGAAGTAACCTCCTTAGTCTATAAAGCCGCTTATATAGAGATAGATATTAAAGGGCATAGTAAAATAATAAAGACTTATATTAATAGGAAAGAGAAGGACTATAAATTAGTTCTTAGATTGCTATAGTAAAATAAGAACTCTATATTAGTAGCCCTAGGGAAATAGTCTATATATATAGGGTCCTTCTACATAAGAATTAGAGATAACTAGGAGAGACAAACTCCTACTCCTAGTTAAAAAGTTTATACTACGTTATTTATAACCTTAAACAGAAGAAATATAAAAGAAAAGAATAGGCTAATAGTTTTTGCTACTTACCTTAAGAATATCTAAAAGGCTCTAGCCCTAAAAGCTAAGGTAGACCTAAGATACTATCTCCCTAAGTAGCTCCTAGACTAAGTAGGAGTTTTCTTAAGAGAATAAGCTAATAAACTTCCCCTATTATAAGGACCTAGGATTAATTACTTAATTCCCCTTATTAAAAAAAATAAAGAGACCCTAAAGATTTCCTTTAGCCCCCTCTATAGTATATTAAAGGAGAAATTGCTAGTTCTCTATAAAAAACTAATAAAGTACTTTAACTATAGCTTTATTTAGATAAGTAAGTCTAGCGCTATAGCACTAGTATTATTTATAAGAAAACCTAGAGGAGGTCTATAGTTTTGTATAGACTATAGGGCGTTAAATACCCTATTAAAGAAGAACTACCACTCTCTCCTCTTTATTAAAATGATATTATAGCTTCTTGCTAAGGCTAAGTAGCTAATAAAGTTAGATATAATTTAGGCCTTTTATAAATTAAGAATAGTAAAAAAAGAGGAATACAAAACAGCCTTTTAAACCTAGTTTAGGTTATATAAATAGCTAGTAGTCCCCTTTAAACTAGCTAATACACTAAGCACCTTTTAGAGATATATTAACTATATTTTAAAGAAGTACTTAAATAACTAACTTAAATAACTTCTACTCTACCTATATAAATTATGTCCTTATATTTTCTAGTAAATTATTAAGAAACTATTAGAATAAAGTATAATAGGTAGTAAAGAAGTTAGGTAAAGTAAAGCTACACTTATATATTAAGAAGTATAAGTTTATAGTTACTAAAACTAAGTACCTTAAATTTATTATAAAGTATAGAAAGGAGATTAGTATAGACCTAAAGAAGATTAAAACTATCTAGAATTAAACTTCTCCTATAGATATAAAGGGTATTTAGAGTTTTTTAAAGTTTACTAACTTCTACTAGAGGTTTATAAAGAACTTCTTAAAAATAGTATTCCTATTAATAAAGTTAACTAGGAAGAAAACTCCCTTTCTATAAAAGTAGAAATAATAATAGGTCTTTAACTATCTAAAGAAAGTGTTTTACACTAAGCCTACACTAGCCTACTTTAATACTAAAAAGAAAGAAGTATTAGAGGCTAACTTCTTAGGCTAGGCCTTTAGAGCCTACTTTTTATAGTTTAACACAAAAAAAGTCCTTAGGCTAATTACCTACTTCTTTGCTAAACATACTCTTATAAAGGCAAACTATATAATTCATAATAAGGAGATACTTATAGTTATTAAAGTAACTAAGAAGTAATATAATATACTTTAGGCTATCTTCTACACGCTTATATATACTAATTATAAGAACTTTATATACTTTATAAAGTCTAGAAGATTAAATAAGAGGTATATACACTAGGCTATTACTCTTAGTAAATATAATATAATATTTTAATATAGACTAGAAACTATTAACTTAAAGATAAATGCCCTTTTATAACACTAGTAGAAATATGCCTACTATTACTAAAGATAACTAAACTAAGTCTTATAAAATCTAACTTCTTAAAAAAATTCCTTTAAAAAATAAGAATATTAGGCTCTAAATATCTATAGCCTTAGTAATATAAGCTCTGCTTAAAAGGCTTAACCCCCTTTAGGGAAAAAGAAAGCTAGGCTAAACATAAGGAACACTAGTCTTCTCCTTCCTACTTACTAGAAAAGTTTCTCTCTAAACTAAAAACGCATCCCCTAGTAGACCTAAATTTAGATAAACTATAGTTTTATAGCTTAGAGGAAAATTTTATATTAAAAAAGTAAAAAAGTGCATTCTTTACTATAGGCGCACTTTGTCTTTTTCCTTAAACTTAAAAGTTACTATATAAGAATATAATATTAATAATACTAGTTACCTCTAGTACTAAAAATAATAATAAGTCCTAGACTAGGAATCCTTATAAATAATACTAGTTGCTATAGTTTATAACTTCCCTATATTTAGGCACTTAGAAAGAGAAATTACCTATAAAATAGTTACTAAATTATACTTCTTTCTAGAAATATTAAGCTTTATTTATAAATTTATTAAGAACTATAATATATATAAGAGAACTAAGCTATAAAGAAATATAAAATAAGGGCTACTTGAACTTCTTCCTCTTCTAAACTAAATATAGAAGAAAATCTTTATAAACTTTATTATTAAGCTTTCTATAAGTAGAGAAAATATAAATATAATAGTAGTGTGTAATAGGCTAGAGAATGGAATAGTTTTAGTTTTCCTACTAGACTTAAAAGTAGAAATAGTAGTAAAGGCATTTCTTTCTTTATTATATTATAGCCTACTATTAGCTCCTTAACACTATAACCTCTAACTATAAAGGTTACTTTATAAGAAACTTTTAAAGGCATCTATATAAGAGAGAATAAAGATCTAAAAAAGATTATCCTTCTTTAAATACCTAGAGACTAATAGCACTATAGAACGCTTAAATTCTATAATTAAGGTATACTTTTACTTTTACACCTTTATATAATAGAACTAAAAGAATTAGGCCCTATATTACCCTATAGCGCAAATAGCTATTAATAGGCAAGAAGCTACCTCTACTAAAGTGGCACTATTCTTTTTCTAGTATAGATATATAATATAGACCTATCTAAGCTAGATATAGAAATAGAAGCTATTAACTATTATTAATAAGATTTATAGCTAGTAAAGTTTACTAAAGCTTTGCTATAAAAATTTTTAAAAGCTTTTATATTTATTTAAGTTATAATAGCTAAGTTTTAAATAAAAGTAGGAGTAGTAAGCAAACTAACACTAGAGAGACACTCCTATATTAAAGGAAGGAGACAAAGTCTAGCTCTAGTATAAAAACTACCTATCTAACTCCTACCCTAATAAGAAGTTAGACTAGAAAATATAAAGTTTATAGTTATGTAAGTAGTACACTTCTATAATATAGAACTAGATATTTTACCTAAAGTTTACCTAGTACTTTTAGTAAATTGTTTACGCCTAGCTAAAAAAGACCCTCTTTCTAGCTAGGCTATAGATAATAGAAAACTAAAAGCTGTTATTATTAAAAAAAAAGAGAAATAGGTTGTAGAAGACATCTTAGCTAAGAAACCTACCTAAAGATGGAAAGGGCTATAGAGATTACTATACTAAGTTAAGTAGTTAAATAATACTAACCTAACTTAGAATCCTACTATAAATCTCTTTACTATAAAGGTATTAAATTACTAGAAAATATATACACCTTTCTATTCTAAAATAATAATAAAGAGTTACTTATAGACTTTTATAGGAACTTCCTAGACTAATAAATACGCTATAGCTTTTAGTATAAGAGTTGCATCCCTAATAAAGAACTTAAAAAGCCTCTACTAAAGGGAAGTTAGAATAAGTCTAGATCTCTAGCCCTTTCTACGAATTACTTAAGGATTAGTAGAGAATAAGACTATAATCTACCTAGAAAAGTAGGGAACACATAAGAAAGTATTATAAACTATTTAGAAGTGTGTTAGCTCTAGTATAAGCTAGTAAAAGAAGGGAGAATTATCCTCCCTATAATAAATAATATAGATTCTAAGCAATAGGAAGTAGGGCAATTAAGAAGAGGAGAAAGGAGGGCTATTTAGAAAAGGATTATAAAGAAGGGAGAGAATAGTTATAATAAAACTAAAAGAATTAAAGTATTTTAGAAGCTAAGTTTATAGATTAGCTATACTTATAAAGTTATAGACTATATAAGAAAATACCTTTAGACCTCTATAATAAGGCTAAATATAAGGATAGAAAATTCTAATTCTATTCTAAAAAAATAAATAGAAACACTACTTCTTCCCTATAAATTTGCTCTTGTCTAAATTAGAATTAAGGTCTATTCTCTTAACCTTCTTATAAAGAATAGCAATCTAATTAAAACTAATAGCTATAAAACCTAGAACCTACTTAATATACTCTAGAATAGTAGTAATTTTATATTCTTCTAATATTTCGCTAGCGTAGATAGTCTTTATAATATTTAGAATAAAGCTTAACTAAATTTTAATAAAAAAGTTTTTAGAATAGGTAAAGTAAAAGTGGCGATTAACTATAGCATAATATTAGCTAAAGAAGACAAACTTTAAAAACCTAGAACTTATAGTAAGTTTATTAGAAAGAGCTTAGAAAATAGTGTAGGTACTCTACTAAACTATAAACATCTAACGTAAAAGCTCTATATTCTATCTAAAATATCTAGTATTAGTATTATCTATCTTTTAGAGCTTAACTTAAGCGCTCTAAATAGTAAAGCTATGCTTATAAATAAAGAAGTTAAGATAGGCTTACTAGAGATTAATAAAAGGCTTACTAGTATAACTTTTACTATAGAAAGTACACTTTAGAATATGGTTAGTAGTAAAGTCCTCTTATAAGCTGTCCTAGATCTAGGATATAAATTAGTAACGAAGAGGTTTGCTAGAGAATTATTATATCTTACTTAAGCACTTACTAAAATAAAAGATATAAGCCTTATAGTTATACTTTCTTTTCTATAAGCTTTTACGCATAAAGAGCAAACTACTTAAGGTAGTACTAGTAAGACCTTTTATAAATATAGGCAGCCTTAATAATAAAGTTCTTAAATATTATATAAATAGCTTTAAGAGCTTTCTAATTGCAGCCTAGGCCCTTAAAAAACTACTTAGAATTAGTAAGAAATAATATAGAAAAACTAAGAAACTAATCTTCTAATAGTTTTTTATAGTCTTATTACGCATAAACTTTTTAAGGTCCTCTATACTATAGGCGTCTAGAGTAGGGAGTAGAAGCACGATAAGTTAAAATCTTTATAGGAGAATACTAAGCTATAGTTAAGCTAGACTTTATATACTTAGAGTTATAAGACCTAGCGTAATATATTACTTAGGGGCTCTACCTATAATAAAAATTAGTAGTAGCAAAAATAGTACTAAAGTAGAAGAAATAAAAAATAGTACTAAAGTAGAGAAGGGGAAATAATAGAAGTGCAGTGCAAGTGCAATATTAATAAGGAGCGTCGTAGATATATTAGTAGAGTAGAGAAAAAAAGACAAAACTAAGGCAGAAAAATATCTTTTTATTTACCTTAGCTAAAATAAATAATAAATAACGCTAGCGCAAACTCTTAACTAAAATAAGTAGCTACGCTATAGAAACTAAGAGATATAAATATAAACTCTCTAGATATAATAACTAGATTGCCTACTAGAAGTAGAAGGATCTAGTATACGCAGTATTAAATATATCCTTAAGACTTTAGGTACTAGCTACTACTATAGAGAGGAATTTTTAGGGGGGTTAGGGGGGGGGTATATATAAGGGGCTCCCTCGCTTTAAACTATAGTACGGCGATGTGGCCTTACGCATGGTTTTGTATGTGATTTTTTTTTTTTAGTTAGAGTGGGCGCCCTAAGCCCGCCAAGCTCGCTTAGCTCGCTTATAACGCGCTAACCCCTTTTTATTAACACTATCTTTAAAACGCTTTTCTGTGTTAATATATAGTAGGAGGGATAACTGCTATTATTGTAATATTTTATTAGAAACCCCTTAGTCGCAATAAAAAACCCATATAAGGGGCTAAGCGCCCTTTTACTAGTTACTTAGCCTGCTGCTTTAGAGCCTTAGAGCTCTTAGTCTATACTTCTTAAAGTCTTAGAGCGCTAAGTCTATACTCCTACTAAGCTAGGAGTATATATGTTAATAGCTAGAGTTACCTTTAAAACTCTATTAAATTTATAAGTTTACTTAGACAACTCTAATCTCTTAGTCTAAAGCCCCTTGTATTATTAACTTTATAGTTTAAAATATTATCTATTACCTTAAGTTACTAGTGCCTATTAATCTTAACTCTAAAGTGATATTATAGCGGCGATATATAAATAAAATCTAGGCGTAGATATCTATTCTAAATTTCCTTTATAAGGTATAATAGCTATTATTATAGAAAGTTATTATAGAAAGTTATTATAGAAAGTTATTATAGAAAGTTATATAGAAAGTTATTATAGAAAGTTATATAGAAAGTTATTATAAACTAATTAGTGTGTAGTTTTATGCAATTTGTTTTTGCAATTAATTAGTTACTATAGTAATTTAAGTAATCTCTTATAATATAGAGCGATATACTACTAAAGAAGTAATTATTTATAGTTTAAAATATTTAAATAAGATAGAACTCTATATATAATATAAGTAATCGTGCACTAAAGATTTAGGCGAATATTAATATATAGCTAGAAAAGGAGATTATAATAAAAAAACAACTAGAAGATTAAATACTTTTGCTTATAGCGATACTATAACCCCTTTTTATTAATACTACCTTAAAACGCTTTTCTGTGTTAACAATAGCAGGAGGGATAACTGCTATTATTGTATAATATTTTTATTAGAAACCCCTTAGTCGCAAAAAAAAAACCATAGCGATACTATAAAGGCAGACTTTAAAAACCTTAAGAAACTTTAACTATTAGCCCCATAATAATAGTTATATCTTAAGTTAATTACCTTTATACTTTAAAAGTTTAAGAAGGCTATAAACTTTCTAAGTAAGAACTAGAAATCTTAGGTCCTATATATCTAGCTTATATATAACTAGCTCTTTAATTTCTTAAATAAGATAAATAATAAGCTTATTAAAGAGTTAAATAATATTCGACAGCTAGAAGCTATATAGGCTGTAGCTAAGATAGAATAAGAGAAGTTACGCAAGTATTACTTAAAAATAGGTAAGAAAAAGGGTTTCTTATTTAACTATATAATAATAATAGATTCTTTGCAAAAGCTTATAGCGTATAAGGTATTATAATTATAGCTATTTATTATAGTTATATACTAATAGTTATATAGAATAAGATATAGGAGACCTAGGATAAGTATATATATTATTAATAGTTTCTAGAGTACCTTAATTACTATAATAGCCTAATAGCTAGGGACCCTACTTTAGTCGTAAAATACTAACCTAAGATAGTTACAAGGTAGTAAATAGTTTTTTTTTAAAAGCCTTTTTTACTATTTAGTTTATAGTCTAGTAGTTTCTCTACCTCTAGTTAAAGTTTAGCTACGCTAGATATTTATTATAACTTAGACCTAACTTCAATAGAAAAAGAGAAATATATCTAAATACTTCTATAGCTAAAAGGACTAATAGGTTTAATATGCTAGCATAGTAGAAAGTTTTATTAAATATCTTACCCCTAACTTATATAGGTTATAAAGGATATTCTAGTCGTATAGATTTTATAGAGAGGTGTTAAGCGCGATTTTAACACTAGTAGGAATATAATTTTGCTGCTTAAATAATTTAAAAGGTTATAATAGTTAAGTTTATAATAGCTAATAAGTAATCTATAAAGGTATTAGATTCTAATAATGTAGGGGAGGATAGTTTAGGAGACACAGCACTATTAGATAAGGAGAATAATTTATATAAGCTACTAGCTAATAAAGAGACTATTAAAACTATATATAAGGTTCTAAGGTTTTAGATAGTAAGCTATTAACTTCCTTCTACTAAAAGTAGCTACTCTAAAAGTAATTTAGGCCTTAGCGCTACTATAATATTAGCAATAATAAAATATAATAAATATACGTATTAATAGTAAAATAGCGTTAATTTTAGTTTTACTTAAATCTCTTTTTATATACCTTTAAAGAGTAACTAAAGTTACTAATTTTAGTACTATATTAATTTTATATAATATAAGTTATATAACCTTAATAGGTACTTTAACCTAACCTACACCTAGAAGTCTATGCAACCTAATCTAACCTATACCTAAGGTCTATATAATCTAACCTAACCTATACCTAGGATCTATATAATCTAACCTAACCTATACCTAGGGTCTATATAACTCTAACCTAATCTATACCTAGGGTCTATACGACCCTAACCTAACCCTATACCTAAGCTGGGTACCCCCAAACCCATTTACCAGCCTAAAGTTAACCTTAACACTTCTACTACTATTGCTATTATCCTATTTCCTACTATCTTCTTAGGTCCTAATACTAATACTACTATTAACGCCGCCTAAAAGTACGCTCTAATAATTTATTTACTTAAAGTTACTAGATGTATACTAGAATACTACTCTATTTAGGGTATTATTAATAGAAAGTAAAAGGTATACCTTACTTTATATAAGATGGTTCTAGTATACTAGTTAGGCTAGTAATAGATTAGTAACTATAGGTGTAGTAATAGATATATAGAGTTCCTACTATATGGCATTAATTTATCTACCTAGAGGTAGGACGACGACAAAGGCTTTTATCTTAAATAACATAATAAAACAAGTAGAGCCCCCTGCTTAGTAATTAAAAGAGTGTGTAAACAAGGTAATTATAAAAAAAAGTAGTTCCTACTATAGTTTTTTATATTGCTACTAGTTAGAAAGATAGTAATAAAAGGTAAGATTAAGGACAAAGGGAAAGAGAAGATAAAGGTATTTATTAATAAGTTGCTAGGGGAGGAGAGTGTTATATAAATACGTTAGATCCTTATAGTTATTATAGTGTTAGATAGTAAGCTAGTAGTAAGTGTATTATATAAGTGTGCTGCGTAGTAGCGCGCAAATATAGTGTGGTTACTAATAATAGTAAGAAAGTAAGAGTTAGTTTTCTATGTACGCTTTAAGTAAATTAGTAGGTACTAGAGCACTTATAGATATTAGGTAAGTATATAGTTTATAAACTATCCTTATAAATTATTATTACGTTAGTAGAGACTAGGAGTAGACTGTATTTTTAGGCGCTGTACTAGAGCGGCCTTTCTATCCTAACTTATATAGGCTTAATTTAAAAATGTATTAAAAAAGATAATTAACACTAAATAAATAATGCAATATATATAATAGCATTATATAGGAATTATATAATGCCTATGCACCGCGGTCTATATACTATAGGATCTTTTTCTTTCTATTTGCTCTTCTTTTAAATAGAAGTAATTAATACTAAAGTTAGTTCTATTATGTTATTTCCTTTCTTATATAATTATTCTATACACTCTCTATACCTGCTAGTATAGAGTATTAGATATTAATGTCTCTATAGTTAGCTATAGAGTACCTATTTAATAAGTATAAAATATAAATAGTTATAGAAGTTACTTATTATAGTCTTTACAAAGAATACTTATATAGATAAGATTCTTTTTGTTAACACCTTAAAACGCTTTTCTGTGTATACAATAGTAGGAGGAATATCTGCTATTATTGTAATATTTTTATTAGAAACCTCTTAGCTGCAAAAAAAAACCTATAATAATTAGTAATAGTGTATACTGCGTATAATTATATTGCTAATAGAAAGAAACTGTCTACTAGATTAATTTTATCCTTTTAGTACTTAGGTCTTATTTCCTTACGTAGTATTGCCTCTAATATTACTTTCCTTTTAGTGTACTTATTATACAGACTAGTATATTTAAGCATATTAGTATTATTTTGCGAGGCAAAGGTAGTAAAGGTGGAGGCTTTGTGCAAAGTAGTAGTAGGGTTAGTTATATAAAGAATTGCGCTTTATAGAGTTTGTTATTATCTAACTATATATTTATATAGTTATTAGTAGTAGTATACTTAGTGCACTATCTTCTTTTAAATATTATATAATAGTAATATCTACTTATTAACTTAATAAAAGAGTTAATTTACTATCCCTATAGATAAAGATAGGTTTTATACGTCTTATATAATTGCTTTCTTTATTTTATATAGTAGTAATAGTTACTTACTAACTCTATAAAGGTTTAATCTACTATTCCCTTGCGTATAGAAGATAGAGTATAATAAAATAAATTATATAGCTAATAATAACTTATATAATTTGTCTTTACTTTTACTAATTTGTAGTTATAAGTTAGTTAACTACTAATTAGTGTTAAATAGGCTCTATATCTAGCTGTATATATATTAATATCTAATACTCTATACTAGCAAGTGTAGAGGGTGTACAGAATAATAATATAAGAAAAGAAAAAAGAATATATAATAGAACTAACTTAGTATTAATTACTTGTCTCTAGAAATAGTAGTATAGATAGAAAAGAAAAGATTCTATAACATATAGGCCGCGGTGTATAGGTATTACATAATCCCTATATAATGCTATTATGCAATAATATTAAAATCTTAAACCCTCTTAGGTGCCCTTGCCTGTACAGTGTACGGACATAAAGCGTTATATTTACTACTTTATATTATAAACTTTCTACTACTATAACTATTTTATTAGCTAGTTTCTATAAGTTATATTTTAGAAGTTATTCTTTAGCTTTACTTTATAAGTTATACTTTTATAAGTTATTTTTATAAAATTATACTTTATAAGTTACTTTTTATTTATTATACTTTATAAGTTACTTTTTATAAATGATACTTTATAAGTTACTTTTTATAAATTATACTTTATAAGTTACTTTTTTAAGTTATACTTTATAAGTTATTAAAGAACTTTGTTATATAAAGATTCTAACCAAGGTCGAGTCCGCACTATACATAGAGAGAAGTAAAATAGAAAGTACTAAAATCTAGTACCTAGCACATAGTAGTAGTAACAAAATATATATAAAATAATAATAATTTGTTATTAACTTTCTTTATAGCAGTATTATTAATAGTAGTTACTAGATAGTCTACTATTTAGTATAACTAAGTTATATTATCTCTTAACTAGTGGACTGTTAGAGAGCCGCAGTAGACTATAGAGTCGCAATTGTAGGAGTAGGAGTAGTGTAGGCAATAGGACACTTAACTATAGTTTAGTTATCGCGCTTACGACCTAGTAGTAGCGTAACTATAGTTTGCTGTACGCATAGCGTATAAAGTCTACCTACTCTTGCAATATTAGGAACGCCTAGGATACTAAATCTTTATCTCTTTATTTTATTATGCCTAGCAACGTAACAACTTTCTAGCAACCTAATATTGCGTTCAAATCTAATACCTATAGCGACATAGCTGTTATTAAATTTAGTTAGGGCATGGACAACTGGCTGGGCAAAGTTAAGGACAATCTCTAGAGATTTAGCGACCTTGTGCGACTAGAAGGATTGTTAGAGGGACTTTATAAGTTATACTTTATAAGTTATACTTTATAAGTTACTTTTTATAAGTTATACTTTATATTTTCTTTTACGACTAAGAGGTTTCTAATAAAAATATTATAATAATAGCAGTTATCCCTCCTGCTGTTGTTAACACAGAAAAGCGTTTCAAGGTGGATTATACTTTATAATTTATCTTTTATAGTTATTCTTTATAAGTTTAGCTTTAAAACTAATTTACTTTTATTTATATACTTTAATAACTTATTTATTATTATGTTATTACCTTTTTACGCCTTTTTTTAATTACTAAGCAGGGGGCTCTGCTTTTTTTTTATTATGTTATTTAAGATAAAAGCCTTTGTCGTCCTACCCCTAGGTAGATAAAATAACGCCACATATCTATTGTTATATAATAATTAATATGGATAATATATTAGTAAAAAAGTATCTATTAATTCTTCTAATTTTACTTTACCTTCTTTAGAAGATAGTAATAAGTTATTTAAAATTGACTATTTACTAGAGAGTTATTACCTATTAAAGAAGAAGATAATAAAAGAATTTTAAATAATTGTAATAATTATATTTATAATACTAAATCTAGTTAGCCTATTTGTACTAGTAATTTAAAAAGATACTATGAAAAGAAACATCCTAGATTATTACTAAATAATTGTACCGTATACTAAAAGGTCTGCGATGTTTCTCGTCCTAATTATTAAATAATAGTATAGAAAATAGTAGAGAAACTAGTTCTAATTTAGAAGAAAGTAGTTTTTCTAGTAATTTATCTACTAGTACTAAGCTTTTAAAAAAAGACCTAATTTTGTATTATTTAGTAGCAAAGACTATAGAAGATTTTTATTACACTTTATAATTAGTAATAATTTACCTTTTAGATTAGTAGAAAATAATAGTTTTAATAATTTATTACAATATTTAAAAGACAATTTACCTACTATTAGTAGACGTATATTAAAAGAGGATTTCGATATATTATATAAAGAGAAAGCTAAGAATATTAAACTTTTATTAAATAATAATAAAAGTAGATTCTCTATTATGATAGACAAAGAGAATTCTAGTAATAATATAGACTTTTTAGCTATTACTATATATTATTATAATAATAATTTTAAACTAGAAAACTTTTTATTAGTAATTAAGACTTTAAATAGTGTAGAGGCCTATACTAGCCCTATTTTATATAATTTTTTAAATACTATTTTAAAAGAGTATAAAAATAAGAAAAAAAATATTATCTATTACTAGAGATAATGCCTTCCCTATTAATAGCTTAGTAGAAATAGTAAGTTTTAATTAAAAAAAAATATAACATAGATATAATAGATACTAAATATGTAGTACATATTTTAAATATAACTAGTAATACCTTTTTATTTTATACTTTATTTGCTTCTAATAATACTAAAAAATTAATAATACTATATAAATAGTTTAAGAAATAGAAATTCTAATTTAGAAAGTTTCTATATAACTATTATTATGTTGCCTAATACTATTATTATTATTAACGTTTCTATTGCTTCTAAATTTTCTGTAAAGTAAATACAGCCACAGGCAAATCGTATAGGTGGATGAGGGACACTTTTCCCTAGTGAAAAAAGCCCTTTAAAGGGGGTTAAGGGAAAACCAACACTAGTGGCCTATTGTCTGTCCAAAAGCGTGAATCAAAATTTCCAACAAAGTTTTTCCTAAATTAGAAGATAGTAATATGCCTTAATTAACTTTTCTCGTCCTTTCTAATACTATAAAAAGTATTATTAATGCTATTAGATATAATTACTTTTTAATAATAATTTTAAACAAATAGTAAAAGAGTAAAAGAGATAAATCCTAATAAAAATAGTATAGAAATTTTAGTTTAAGATAATAGTACTAGGTGGCTTTCTACGTATAATATGCTTAATAGATTTATTAATTTTAGAGAAGAAATAAATAAATATATTATTAAAGAAACTAAGTGAATCTACTAATTCTAAAAAGAAAAATATTAATATAGATACTTATTTTTTTAGTGACAAAGAATAGAATTATTAAATTTTTATTAGAGATATTTTAAAAACTTTTAAAAGGCCCACACTATAAAACTACAAGCTAGTAATTATTCTACTATTTATTATACTATACCCTATATAACTAAAGCTATATAAAATTTTGAATGTTATACTCTTAGTAATATAGAGTAATTTAATCCTTTTTTAGCTGCAGCTATTTTAGAAGCTTATAACAAACTATTAGAAAGTGGCGTTAATTTTATCTACCTAGGGGTAGGACGACAAAGGCTTTCATCTTAAACAACATAACAAAAAAAGCAGAGCCCCCTACTTAGTAATTAAAAAGAGCGTAAAAAAGGTGATCACAAAAAAGAAGCCAAACTATTAGAATATTATCCTATTAATAATACTAATATAGATAAGTTCAAAGATTTATATTTAGCTATAGTATTAAATTTCCTAGTTTAAATTAGAAGTTTTTAAAGAAAGGCATTTAAATTATCCTTATACTATAGTATAAAAAATAGAAAAATATTATTATAAAGTTTATTATAAATATAGGAAAGAATATTTAAGAGATTTAGAAACTAGAGATTCTACTATAATTTCTTCTAGTAATAATAATAATATTAGTAACAGTAATAGAAGTAATACTATTGTAAATAGTAATAATAACTTTTTTATTACTAGTAATAGAAATCTTAATAACTATAATAAAGACGAAATAGAAATATACTTAGAAGAGAAAAGAGTTACTAATAAAATTACTATAATAGATTATTATAGAGGTAATAAAGATAGGTTTCCTATTATTTATAATATAGCTAAAGACTATTTAGCTATACCTCCTAGTTCTGTACCTAGTAGAACTATATTTAGTAAAGTAGGAGATATAGTAACTAAAAAAAGAATTAGATTATTACCTAATACTATAAAGCAATTAATTAGTTTAAAGACTTAGAATATTAAAAAAGACAAAGAAGAATTAATAAACAATAACAAATATAGTTTTAATCGCATTTTTGTGACCACCTTTTCACGCTTTTTTTAATTACTAAGTAGGGGGCTCTGCTTTTTTTGTCATGTTATTTGAGATAAAAGCCTTTGTCGTCCTACTCCTAAGTAGTTAATTTAACGCCATATAGTTTTAATAAAAATAAAGAATTAAGTAGTATTAGTTCAGAAAATATAGAATTAGAAAACTATAGTAGCTCTATGTCTATTAATAGTTCTTCTACTAATAAAGAATAAAAAAATATAACTATAGTATAGTATGTGTTTTTCCTTGTAAACAAAGCTGCATCCCGCAACTATACTATGGCAAAAAATAAAATCTAGCTATAACCTACCTTTTTATATACTAGCTCTATAAGATACCTATAGACTATATAAATACACATAACTAAGTTAATAGCGCGCTTATTATTTAGCACCCTATAAGGCTGTTAAGTACACTAGTAGAGTTAACTTAACTATAGTTTAGAACTATTATTAAGTATATAAAGAGAGTCTAATTCCACTACTGTCTTACGCACCACTACAACTAACAACTATAGCTAAATTAAATAAGACAAAGATACGACCGCGCTATAAAGTAAAGTTTAACCTTAAGTACGCCTAATCTACTATAGACCCCTCTTTATATTTCTAAAACTTAATTAATAAGCTTGCAATTATCGCTAGAAAGAAGCTAAAGCTTAAGATAGCTAATAGTAATAAGCTTCTAGTTAAGTTGCTTATACTAAATTGCCACGTAATGCACGCATATAGTCTATGCTGCTATTTTCTAGCTTAGGTTATGTATGTATTAATAATGTGCGTAGGGACTACTTAATAGACTAAGACAAACCTAGCATATATTGCGTAGTAGAGAAGAAACCTAACAAGGCTACTTAACACTATAAATAATAATAAGTTTCTTTAGAAGCTAAGAGAGTGTAATAAGGAAGGTATTAAGTAGTTAAATAACGTTTAAAAAGCTACTAAACTAGCTATAGGCAGTAATTACCTATAACCGCGTTATTTCTAAAATTAAAAAATTTAATTATGTGATTTGACTGTAAAGTGCCTATGAGTCTTAATTAAGACCAAAGTATGTATTATTAAATTAGCTACCTAGGGGTAGAACGATAAAGACTTTTATCTTAAATAATATATAACAAAAAAGTAAGAGCCCTCTACTTAGTAATTAAAAGAGTGTAAAAAAAAAGTAATGTGATTATAAAACAAAGCACATATAATATTAATAGGTACTTTTTAAAGTCTACTTATTAGACTACTATATATACTATAAGTTTAGTATACTATAAATTTAAGCTCGCATAGCTCGCTTATAACGCGCTAACCCCTTTTTATTAACACTACCTTAAAACGCTTTTCTGTGTTAATAATAGTAGGAGAGATAACTGCTATTATTATATATTTTTATTAGAAACTCCCTTAGTCGTAAAAAAACCCTATACTATAAATTTAGTATACTATAAATTTAGCATACCATAAATTTAGTATACTATTCTAAAGTTATATGTATAATTTATATTATAAGTTTATATTCTATGTTATAATATTGTTATTTTATACTCTATACTTTATACTTTATACTTTATACTTTATACTTATACTTATACTAACTCTATATCTCTATATCTCTATACCTCTATACCTATATACCTATATACCTATGTACCTATATAACTATATAGTAAAATATAAAACTAAAAGTAATTTTACTTTATTAAGCTTTTATTTTATAGTAATACTTATTATTTATTATATAGTTTATACTATATAGATTATATAGTAGCGTAATAAGTAGTTAATTACCTTTTAGCTTATTGTCTAGTTTAAAATTAGATAAAAATAAATAGTCTAAAAAGTTTAAACTTAAGAATTCTCTTTATCTTATTAATTCAATATTATTGCGTAATTTTAGATAAAAAACTATTAGTTTCCTAAAGTAGAACTTAATAACTTTCTAGTATATATATAGGTTACGTGAATTTGTTTATCTAAATAAGCTAAAACCCTAAGTTAGAAAATGTATCTAAGTTAGTTATCTTACTATTTATTAAGAATACTATCTATATTATTATATAAGTATTTTATACTTATTATATTACTACCTACCTACCTTTTACTATAATACAACTATAATATATAATCTATTTTAATACTATATAATTATAGAACTATAAAACTATAATAAAAAAATTTTAATTTTTACTTAATATTATATATAACTTAATTTTTAAATTTAATTTTTAAATATATAAAACTTAGTATTAGTTTTAAAAATTTTTATTAATACTAGTACTATGTAGTATGTGTGTGTGGCGTTAAATTAACTACCTAGGGGTAGCACGACAAAGGCTTTTATCTTAAATAACATAAAAAAAAAACATAATTAAAAAAAAAGCAGAGCCCCCTGCTTTAAGTAATTAAAAAAGGCGTAAAAAGGTAATAATAAAAAAAGAGCGTTTAAACTACTATAACAGTTCTGTGCTAGCCTTCCTACTAAGCACACCCTATTATTTTTTTGCACCCTATTTTCCTCTATTTGCGCCTTTTACCTTTCTAAAGACGCCTTTTCTAGTTAGTGTTAGCGTATAGCTAGTGTAGGCCTATGTCCTATATTACCCTCTATATAAAAAAGGGCCCCCTACGTCCCTTTCCTATTTACTATCTTAGAATAGTATTAATTTAACTAGCTATTTTAACTATTTTAGCTATTTCTAATAGGTTAGCCCTATAAGGCTTTGTACTACCTTTATATTATTCTAAGATTAACCTTTTTATTTAGCTATATATAGTAATATAATACCTACTTCTTCTTTAAGACGCTGCCTATAGGTAGTAGTTAAATTAGTAGAAGTTTACCTTATTAGTTACTAGTTATACTAGGTAGTCGCTTAAGGTCTATAAAACTACTAATATAACTTCTTTACCTACTATAAGTAGATAAGAGTGTATTAGTTTATTAGTTACTAGTTATATTAGATAGTAGTTCTATACTAAAGTCTATAAGACTACTAATATAAACTCCTCTATCTACTATAAGTAGGTAAGAGTGTATTAGGTTAGTTACTAGTTATACTAGGTAGTTATTACACTATCTAAAGTCTATAAGACTACTAATATAACTTCTCTACCTACTATAAGTAAGTAAGAGTGTATTAGGTTAGTTACTAGTTATGCTAGGTAGTTATTACACTACCTAAGGTTTATAAGACTACTAATATAAACTTCTCTACCTACTATAAGTTAGTAAGAGTATATTAGTTTACTAGTTACTAGTTGTACTAGGTAGTTATTACACTACCTAAGGTCTATAAAACTATTAATATAACTCCTCTACTTACTATAAGTTAGTAAGGGTGTATTAGTTTATTAGTTACTAGTTATGCTAGGTAGTTATTACACTACGCTAAGGTCTATTTAAAAAACTACTTCTACCCTCTTTTGCCTACTATAAGTTAGTAAGAGTATATTAGTTTATTAGTTACTAGTTATGCTAGGTAGTTATTATACTACGCTAAGGTCTATTAAGAAAGGCTATCCTAAAAGTTCTATTATTCTAAATATAATTAATAATTAATAAATAATAACTACTACGCCACACCTTATAGAGCTAACTTGCCTAATAACTACCTTTTAGCGCTATTATAGTAAGGGTATAAAGTATAGAGCTAGGGGATTAGAGTTAGGCTATAGAGGTAATATAAAGGTTAAAGTTTTATATATTTTATCTTATACTTTATCTTTTACTTAGCTTAGACTATGCGCTAGCTTGCATACTATATAAGACCTGCCACCCTAGGTCTATCTATTATACCTTTTTTATAATCCCTACTTTACTTAACTCTACTACTACCTATACTATAGTAAGCTACTACTCTTTTAATTTAGAAGACTTCTAAAACGTTTTCTATATTCTCTTTACCCTTAGATAGTTCTAAAATAGATAATATAAAGGGGAATATTTACCTACACTCTATAATAATAGCTTATATAATACTTATAGTAAAATTTCTCTACTTTGTCCTACTAGTAATTTATTATCTATTAAGTAGAGAAAGTAACTAATAGTTACTTCTAAGACTACTAGTTGCCTCCCTAGTCTTATAAAAAAGAGGAGTATAGTTAAACTACTTAGAAAGGTCTACTCTAATTAAATTTCTTATAATACTTTTAAGTATAATTAATATACTACTGCACTTAAAGTAGATTAGCTAAGTAATAAATTTTTACTAATAGACTTTAAGTGGCTTGCATACTAAAGTAAAGCTAAACTTAAAGCTACTAGAAAGTTTAGCGCGTTTTTTTAGCGTAATTTAAACTAGACTAATTACTCTAGCATAGCCTAGCCTAGAAGTAAAATAATTACTTACTACCTATTAGCTTTAGGCTTAATATTACTTTTCTTAAAGCCTACTTTTAGAAAAGTTATTAGAATTAGTAGTTAGGGCTATTATAAAGTCTAAAGATAACTCTAAATAAAAAAAGTATTATTTAGGCTTTATGTAAGCGCGCTAATATATTTAAATAAGTTTTTACTATACTTAAGGTATAGACACGTTATACTATAATATGTATAATAGAGAAAGGATCCTAATTCTACTCTAATAGTGCTAATAATATAGCTATTAAAAAAGACTTATTTACCTCTAATAAAGCTCTCTCTTTTATTAAAGATACTTATAATTTGCAGTACTATACTTATATATTTCTAAAAAACCCTAGCCTAAGAACACCTAATCTACTATATAGTTTGCACTGCTTTTATATAACTAAGTAAAGCTTATCCTATCTAGTTGCGTCCTAATATACGCTTAGCTAGCGCTTTAATATATACTTTATTATTTACTCTAGCTTATAGTACCTACTCTATATAACTAAATAACACCTTTTACTACTTCTTAGTCTTTAGATATATATAAACTAAGCTTACTAATAGCGCCTAGATAGATATGCCCTAAGGTAGACACACTTCTACTACCCCTAGTGTATCTAAGCTAAGACACTTTATAAAGCTACCTAATATTAGTAAATACTATAGAAAAGGTTAATTTAGCTCTAGTATTAAAGATTAGCTAAAGGATATATATAATAAGATTTGCGTAAATATAAACTATTACTAAGGTAATAATAATAAGAATAATTAAGACAACTTTATAAAAGCTATTCTTAGCTACCTTAAAGGCGTGCCTTAAAAGGTAGCGCGAAATTAGTATTAAACAAATTAGACCTTCTAAAAAAATTATAGACCTAAAGCACTTGTTAAATTTCTAGAAAAGACTTATTATATTTTCTTTACTTTCTAGTAGGCACGTAAAAAGTTTTATAAACTCTTCCTTTCTAATAAAATAGATACCTAGATATTTTTATAGGCTTTTAAGAGTCTAGCTAGAAAAGGTAGACTAGATATAAAGAGCTAAAGAATAAATTATAACTTAAGTTAACTAGAAGTCTTAAGTTAATGCTTTAGAAAGAGATAAAAGACCCTAATATTAACTACTTAGTAATTAAACTCTAAATAACTGCAGCTAGCTATACTCTTTATAATAATAGTATAATAAACCCTTTCTAGGTGTATATAAGAACTTCTTATAACGTACTACTCTTTAGATTAACACTCTTGTATATAGTAACGAGAAAATAAACACCCTATTCTAGACCTACTTCTCTTTTTTCTACTCTCTATAATTAGACTAAAGTATAGTGCATAAAGTATAACATCTACTTTAGCTATAATAAGAAACTTAAAGGCCTATACTTACGCTACTACCTTAAGGCAGATATATAAGCAAAATATAGAAGTAAAGAGTAATTTTAATTTAAATAAATTTAGTATTGCCTACTACTCTAATTTAGAGGCAGGTAATTTATTAGATAATAAGGCTTTAAATACGCGCTACTAGACTACTCTAATCTAGTAGCTTATATAGAAGCTACTAAACTAATTAATCTAGGTAAACTATAATTTTAACTATAAAATATAGATACTAAACTAAAACTACTACCTATAGGTGGCAAGATAGTAAGGGTTTCTAAGTTATTTAGAGGCCTCTAGCTAGTTATACTAGTGCAAATTAAATTTTAAAAGTTAGCTCTTAAGTTATAAGCCTTAATAGACACTAGTGCTAGCGCTTATAACCTTATTATTTTAAGGTATATAAAGGCTGTCTAAAAATAGCTTAAAGCTAAACTACTTTACCTAAAGATACTAATTCTTCTTAAGAACTTTATAAGGAAGAGAAGCATAAAAATAGACACCTATTTTATAGCCTAGCTTAATATTAATAGACGCAGTATTACTATATAGTTTGTTTTCTATAAAATAGGAGACTATAATCTTATTATTAGTAGAAAATTTTTTAAGTAAGCTAACTACCTAGTTAACGCTTAGAACTGTTGCCTTTATTAAAAAGATAATAAGAATTTAACCTTTACTAGCAACCTTATTCTACTATAGACTTTTCTACTACCTAACCCTTTCTACTAGAATAACACTACTTAATAGGATAGCCTACTTAAAAAGTAAGACTATACTTACTAAATAACTTGCTTATTAAAAGCTAACTAGAGCGTTTCTAAGGAGATCTCTGTCTAGCTTTCTAGCCCTACTATCTTAGTTATTAAAACGTACTTAAAGGCTTACTAGAAACTAAGCTATAAGGACGCTTTTAATAAAAATAGTAGCGTTAAGGCGATTAAGCTACTTTGCTTAGATAAGAAACTATTAGACAATAAATTGCCTTTTAGTTACCCTATCCCCACTACCTAAAGAAGCTACTAATAAGACTAGTCCCTAGGAATTATATAGCAGAATCTAGGTCTTATCTTAAACTCTAGACCTAGAGACTATAAACCTACTAGAGAAGCTAATCTATAAATTAGATAGCTCTTACCTATAGAATTAATTAATTAATTAAAACTACCCTACCTAAAATAACCTAGGTTAGCACCTTTCTACCCTACTAAATTACTAACCTAAAAGAAGAACTTAGTATTACTTACTATAGTAATAGCCCTAAAAATTATAGCCCTGCTTATTATAGTAGTAGATTAAAAAATAAAGAGCCTACCTATTATAATAACCTTTCTAATAATAACCCTAAATTTACTAACTTAATTAACCCTAAGTCTAACTTCTTATAAAAAATACTTAGATAATAAATCTAATAGTAAACTATCTAATAAAATCTTTTAGAACACTAATAATTAGAAGCTACCTCCTAACTATTAGCCCTTGCTCTAATCTACTAGTTACCTAACTTATTCTACCCTTAGGAGTATCCTAAGCTACTAGAATAGGTAGTTTAGTTTACTACTAGTTAAGTAGCTTCCTAGATAGCCTACTATGCATAGGCACCTATTACTTTTAGCACCCTTATTTTTAATAGCTTCTTTACTAGCTAGCTTACTACTAATTTAGTAGCACCTTAACTAATATATACGTATAAGGCACCTATGACTTTTAGTACCTTTACTTCTAAAAAATTCCTATTATTACTAGTAGCACACCTATAGGTTTAGAAGCTGCCCTACTCTAATTAAAAACTAAATAGTTAGGTTAATATATATTTTAATACTTTTTTATAGTACTAGGAAATACTATATAATATAATTACGTCTATATATAATAAACTAACTAGAAAAATTTTAGCTAACTATATTTTTTATAGAGTGTTAGAGCTAAGAGTATACTTTACTAGTAAAACGCTAAATACTAAAATATAGTTTTTATTATATTTTTCTACTAATTTACTAATTTATTCTTAATAACTTTTTTTAATATTTCTATTAAATAGTAACTAAATTAAAACCTAAGGCTACTATTAGGATTATAGGGGCCTATTACTCCTATTATAATTCTTCTTAGCCCTAAAATAGTACTAGTTATATTAAGTATCCGCTAAAACACTTTATTTTTATATACTCTTCTTTCTTTTTTTAGATCTTAAAAGGGAGGTTATATAATAGTCCTATACTAGCCTTCTTACTAAATTCACCTTATTATCTTTTTTTATACTCTATTTTTTCTTATTTACACTTTCTACCTTTTAAAGGCGCCTTTTCTAGTTAGTGTTAGTGCATAGCTAGTATAGGCCTATACTCTATACTACTCTCTATATAAAAAAGGGCCCCCTATATCTTTTTCTTATCTACTATTTTAGAATAGTATTAATTTAACTAGCTCTTTTAACTATTCTAGCTATCTCTAATAGGTTAGCTCTATAAGGCCGTGTACCGCTCTTATAACTACTAAGCGAGCTAGGCGGTCTTGGCGCGAGGCTTCCATAAGTAATTTTTTTACAATGAGGCCACTTAGAACTTTAAAGAAGATAAGAATTTTTATATTTTATATTATTATATATTAATATATTCTATTAGTAAGCCGGCTATATTAGTAAGCTAGCTACTTTTTCTTAGCACAACTAACACTTTAGTAACTCTAATATATCTCTATAACACAATGCGATATTAGTTAACTAAGAAGGCAGAATTAATCTTACTCTTAAGGCCTATACTTCTAGCCAAATTTAAAGCCTATAATGCGCAGCTGCTACCTTTAATATTAAATACTAGCGCCTTTCTAATTAGCTTTATAGAATTACTCTACGCGCCTAAACTTAACTAGGGATTTAGAAACTTACTATAACTAAAGAGCAGACAATTGTCTAATATATTCTTAACCTTAATTTGCGAAGATTTGCGCCCCAGCTATATAAGGTAGACAATATAGCTAATAAACTACTAGATATATATAGTGACCAGCCTATTAGTAAGCGCTAGACTAAGCGCTTTATAACGCGCTTAGCTAAGCTTAAGATAGCCTTTAATTAAGCTAAAGTCTACTAGAGAATACTCTAGAAAAATCTAGAGATAATTAGCGTGTGGTTTAAGCTAGTAGAGAATACTAAAGCTAAAGTATAGCATTTATAACAACAATATATACAACTTTACTAAGACTAGCTTTTAGATAGACATTATTAGCTTAATAAAGGTCGTTACAGGCGCAGAGAGACATACTTAATCTAAGCTTATTTAGCTAGGTAATTGTGAGTAGGTTACTATTATCTAGAGCATCTACGCTACTAGGTATACAACCCTACCTTTTATTATCTATAAAAAAAACGCGTCTATATTTCTACGTAGTATAAAAAGGTAGATATACTATATAATTAAAAGCTCTTAGTCTCCAAGAAAAGCTAGACTAATAATATACTTAGTATAGAGTAGTTAAAGTATTTTAACGCGCATACAAAGGCGCGCTAGGTAGGGGAAGTATAGGCTGCTTATTTTAAATAGCTATAAGAGCCACCTTAACTAGGATTTTAAGAACTACTACCTTAAAAATAAGATTTCTACCCTCTATATACCACCTTACTTATTACACATTCTCTAGCCACTTAGTATAGTCTGCTTCTTATTATTAAAATGTAAGTACTCTTAGCGTATTAGAGACTTAGCACATAGGCGCGTCTTTTATATTAATAAGAAAGACTTCCTCCTAGCCTTTAAAGACGTGTTTTTAATATATTTATAAAGGAGAGAACTATTATAAGGCCTTTAAGGTATTAGGCCTTATCCCTATTAATGCGCAGATAGTGTTAAATCGCCTTAAAGTATAGCTACGTATCCTTCTAGCACCCCTACTATAAAAGACGCCATGGCAATTAAAAACACTAAGTAATACACATAAGTTTAGATTCTAGTTAAAGCTAGTAAGTAACTTCTTTACTTAATTGCCTATTATAGCTTAAGCTAGCTTCTTTTAGCTTATAAAAGGTAGTAAACTTATACTATATTAAAACACTCTTTTAACTACCTGCGTCCATAAGCTTAAGAAGTAATTAGTAGTAATAACTAAGCGGAAATTACGTAAAAGAAAGCGAATCTAGTAGGATAGGACTATAGAGTATAGGACTATAGCAGCGTAGGTAGCTACTAAGGCGTTGCAGGCGCCTTAGTAATTAAAGAAGGCTTATAGTAGTAGTAATTAAGAAAGAGCCTAACTAGCTCTATAGCGCTATAGAAACTATAAGAAGACTAGGTATAACACGCAAATATATAAAAAAGATATAGAGGTATTTTCTAAATTAGATATAAGTATAATATATATAGGCTCCTTATTTAATAGTAATAAAATTAAAGAGTTATAATATAAGTTAGTCGTGCTAAGAAAAAGTGGCCAGCTTGCTAATTTAGCCGGCTCACTAATAAAATATGTTATATTATATATTATTATTTTTTAAACTTACTAGCTTTAAAGCTAAATTATAAGCTAACTATAATAGTTATTACTAAAGTACTAATATATAAATTTTATAGTTTTTTCTCTAGATTATAAAAATAAAATTTTTATTAAATTTAATTATTTAACTTATAACGTAATCTATTAGTAAGCCGGCTACTTTTCCTTAGCACAACTAACTTATATTATAACTCTTTAATTTTATTACTGTTAAATAAGAAGCCTATATATATTATACTTATATCTAATTTAGAAGATACCTCTATATCTTTTTTATATATTTGCGCGTTATATCTAGTCCCCCTATAGTTTCTATAGCGCTATAGAGCTAGTTAGGCTCTTTCTTAATTACCACTACTATAAGTCTTCTTTAATTGCTAAGGCGCCTATAACGCCTTAGCAGCTACCTACGCTGCTATAGTCTTATACTCTATAGTCCTACCCTACTAGATTCGTTTTCTTTTATACAATTTCTGCTTAGTTATTATTACTAATTACTCCTTAAGCTTATAAACGTGGGCGGTTAAAAGAGCATTTTAATATAGTATAAGTTTACTACTTTTTATAAGCTAAGAGAAGCTAGCCTAAGCTATAATAGGTAATTAAGTAAAGAAGTTACTTACTAGCTTTAACTAGAATCTAAA
Organism: Laburnicola sp. JP-R-44; assembly: GCA_009805535.1. Classification (NCBI taxonomy): domain Eukaryota; kingdom Fungi; phylum Ascomycota; class Dothideomycetes; order Pleosporales; family Didymosphaeriaceae; genus Laburnicola; species Laburnicola sp. JP-R-44. The sequence continues at coordinate 1,420,036 of SELF01000019.1, read as the reverse complement.
CTTATATATATTGCTTAGTGTTTTTAATTACTATAGCGTCTCCTATAGTAGGGGTGCTAGTAGGGTACATAGCTATACTTTAAGGCGATTTAACACTACCTGCGTGTTAATAGAAATAAGACCTAATACCTTAAAGACTTTATAATAGTTCTCCTCTATAAACACATTAAAAAACGCGTCTTTAAAGGCTAGGAGGAAGCCTTTCTTATTAATATAGAAGACGCGCCTATATACTAAGTCTCTCTAACGCGCTAAGAGTACTTGCGATTTAATAGCAAGAAGTAGACTATATTAAGTAGCTAAAAGACGTGCAATAAGTAAGGTAGTATATAGAGGGTAAGAATTTTATTTTTAAGGTAGTAGTTCTTAAAATCCTAGTTAAGGTAGCTCTTATAGCTATCTAAAATAAGCAGCCTATACCCTTCTACCTAGCGCGCCTTTATATGCGCGTTAAATTGCTTTAACTACTCTAGACTAAGCACATTATTAGTCTAGCTATTCTTAGAGACTAAGAGCTTCTAATTATACAGTATATCTGTCTTCTTATACTATATAAAGATATAGACCCGCCCTTTATAAATAATAAAAGGTAGGATTATATACCTAGCAGCATAGATACTCTAGATAATAGTAACCTACTTATAATTACATAGCTAAATAAGCTTAGATTAAGCACGTCTCTCTATGCCTATAACAATCTTTATTAAGCTAATAATACCTATCTAGAAGCTAGTCTTATTAAAGTTGTGCACGTTATTATTATAAACGCTATACTTAGCTTTAGTATTTTCTACTAGCTTAAACCACGCACTAATTATCTCTAGATTCTCCTAGAGTATTCTCTAGCGATCTTTAGCTTAATTAAAGGCTATTTTAAGCTTAGCTAAGCGCGTTACAAAGCGCTTAGCCTAGCGCTTACTAATAGGCTAGCCACTATATATACCTAGTAGTTTATTAGCTATATCTTCTATCTTACACAGCTAGGGCGCGAATTCTCGCAAATTAAGGTTAAGGATATATTAAATAATTATCTACTCTTTAGTTACAGTAAGTTTCTAAATCCCTAGTTAAGTTTAGGCGCGTAAAGTAATTCTATAAAGTTAATTAGAGAGGCGCTAGTGTTTAATATTAAAGGCAGCAGCTACGCATTATAGGCTTTAAATTTAGCTAGAAGTATAGGCCTTAAGAGCAAGGTTAATTCTACCTTCTTAGTTAACTAATATTATATTGTGTTGTAGAGACATATTGGAGTTACTGAAGTCTAGTCTTAGTCGTGCCAAGGAAAAGTGGCCAGCTCACTAATGTGGCCGGCTCACTAATGGAATACGTAAAGTAAAATGAGCGTTACTCAGTTAACTTATTTTTTACTCGCTCACCTATTACTCACTCATTCGCTCAGCGATCGCTCATCTTACTCATCCCCCATCACTGTTCATCATGAGCTAACTAGCGTACGTTGCGTGTCAGGCGCGATCTGGCAAGGGTGCATGTATGTGCGGATTCGGACCGAGAGCCTACATCCACTAGCGGATATACGCCATGCGGAACAGTGCAATGTTCCCAAAACCCAGGTGGGTAAATTTACAAAATTACTCGTGAGAGCTTGTTCGAAGCTCGAATGAGTCAGTATGAAGAAGGTATGTAGGGGAAGTGCAGAAAAATGAAGCAAGGCCGAGTCTTTGATTGAGAGGGATACCCTAGGTAAAGTCAACGATCTCAAGGGAAAGGTTGGGAAATGTTACGCCTTATTTATTTACAGTATTTACCTAAGGTACTTACTCACAGTTTATGTACCGTGCAGCGTCCCCGCACCCGGACGGACGGATCCGTCTCCGTGGCCCAGTAATTCGCCCTGTGTAGACCAGTCCCGGGCATCTTGATACTCGGCTCCTTCTTGATTTGCCCAAGTGCAATGCCGCTGCCACGCGACATGGGCGCTCAGATCAGATCTCAGGGGAAGACCTGCCGTCGTACATACACGATGTCGGATGCTGGGATTGTCAACGCTCAGTTGAGGCCGTTTCTTCTTCGGGGGTTTCGGACGCGCGATGGAGAGCTAATGTTGTTGTTCTGGCAATCTGCGACTCTGCGCTACGGATCGCAGATACATCAGTGGTGCGAAAATATTGTCATCGTCGTCTTGGTTAACATTCTTGCGGCATGACAGTTCTGGGCTTGAAGAATCCCTCCCTCCAGGCTTCCCATCATGCCCGGATTCCCTGGTCGGTGCAAGATCGGTTGAGGCGTACGGTACTCCTCCTCGTGTATCATGCGGAACGAGGCTTTCGTATATCCGTACCTCGCCGTCTCGGATCCTCCCGGAAAGCGGCCGAAACACTCTCTCCATTACTCTCGCTCTTCCCCACCTGCGGATAGATGGCCATCTGTTTGCCGATGATATTCCGGCGAAGATGCTACCTTGAACGTAACCGGGTAGCCTCCTAGCGTCATCGGATGGCGTCTACAGATGTCAGATGTCGTGTAGTCTATGTGTACGCATGCGGCCTGGAGGGGTCTACCTAGTTAGTAGTATGCAAGGACGTCACAAGGATCGTGGAAGGATGGACCCGACGACGTGGTCTGTTGCTCGGTGTCACTTGTTGTGCCTCGGATCTCGTATCGAGTGGGCCGTTACCGGAGCTGGATGCGATGGGAAAGAGATGCGTTGTTCTGGAAGCTCTGTGGGTTTGCCGAAACGTTTCTGTGAGCTGGTGTAGCTTGGGCATACTACCGCGGACTGCATTCAGCTTACCTTCAACGCCCCAGGTGAAGCTATAATGAGCAATAAAGCATGCTGACGGTACCTGTGCAATATACCCACAAATGGAAAACTCCGCGACAAGATCTATCGAATTGGGAGCACGTCAGCGTTCCGGCCACAGTCTGACAGGTCACAAAGGATCATGCAAGATGAGCGACAATACTGTCAAATCCTACTAAATCCTTGCTCACTCTTCTCCGTCGACCTGGTCTGACACTTTGTTTTTGTTACTACAGCTTCGAGTGGGTAGACTCATCGTTGGATCGACGTCCCCAATTCTTCTTGAGGCGTGTTCCGTTCCTTCGTTGCATCTCCTGCGCAAGCGCTGCGTTCTTCGTATCTGGTACATTGGTATTCGGAATGCAAACTCGTGCGAAGAGGAGGATTGCTCGTTTAGAAGACCGGTAGCATGGCTTCGGTCCGTTCCATCGGGACCCATGTCCAATTTGTCGTGTGAGTGTTTGTTCAGGGTCTCTTTGGTATTTGTTCGTGGTTCATAACTGTAAGATTAAGATGAGCTTCATCAGAGGACTTCAACTTCTCCGAGAGACTGGTCCATGGTCCTAGACTCCCAGTGGTTATCCTTATGGTGTCCGAGTAGCCCACTGTTCATATATACTCGTTTATAGTGGGTCGTGAGTCAACAGAGACAGGCCGCGTGACTGTCGCCCTGAACATAACCGCTCCATTATCAGACACACTGTTGTTGCAATCTTAATCCAGTCTTGCAGAGGTGACTAGTCTATGTGTACCCCATGAATCGCGACTTCATTGAAGTAATGCGTGTTTGGTCGTTGCCTGAAGCAATATTTAGAGACTAAACTTCGCGCACTTTGGGGGTACACGGGGGAAAACGCCTTTAGAGAGTGCAGAAGGGGTACAGCCAAAAAAAAAAAAAAAAAAAAAAAAAGCAGCGCGCTGAAGCAATAGAATCTGTATTCTTCTTCTCCTTCGCCTCCAACCTTCGGCCGTCGGCCTTCCAAGTCCAGAACACCGACTCTCAGCTGGACCTATCGTGCCCGGGGACGACAGCAAGATTAAAGTCCGAACACATAGTCTCAGCCGTTATTCGCACTTTCACCCGTAACGCGCGACAGGTCTCAACAACACGCGCGGCTATCGTTACTAAAGCAAACTTGGAGGCGTTGCTTCTTTTGCAAAACCTGTTCGTCGGCGTTAGATAGGAATCGTTGGAACGCCACTTGAGACTGCTGTGCAGTTGTCTATTCAGTCACGTAATGACTGTCTCTCCACCACCAGGGCTGTCCACCGCTCTAGCGCTTTCTTTTCTTTCCTTTTGCTGCTGTGTATCCACAGCGAAAATGGGATTCATGTGCTGTGACACCCCAAATTTAACAGGTCTCAAGTGCTTGCTTATCCCACGACATGTCGTGTTGCCCAGATCATTGGCTATGATTACCGAAAGGAACGGCAGTGAGTGATCGAAAAGTGGTTGATGCACGTTAATGCACACTGCACAAAGGTGACAAGACAGTTCACGAAGGCGTTGGGGTGTCTTGAGTAGAGTCGCCGGCACACGGAAGCGGAGCCGTAGCGCGCAGCGCACCAAAATCGACAACTCGATTCTCTCTTTTTAAAAAAGCGCATATTGGAACCGCGCAGCAGATAGCCGCTGTGCATATGTACCAGTTCTGCCGTGACAAGACAGGTCGAGCCGTGTTTGCTTCCAGATGGCATTCCAACCAACCACTACTGTACCGTCCCGACCTGGCTCGTGCCCCCAGCCACCCCACCAACACGTCCATCTCATCATTTTCAAACACGCGATAACTCAACCACCATGGCACCGATTGATGAGGCGATTGCAGAATATAAAATCGCGTGAACCTGGAGATAATGGTACGCTCAAAAATATTGCAGAAAGATATGGTGTTGATCGCTCAACGCTGGGGAGAAGGTGTAAGGGCGCGACAAGCTCCCGGCAGGATGGGTACGCGTCTCAGCAACTACTTAGCCCACAACAAGAGGAGGGACTTGTTAACTTGTTAAGTATATTGGAGAGCTTACAGCTTGTGGGCTACCTCCTATAAGAGCTATAATCCAAAATTTTGCGTTAAATATATTAAAAAAGCACGTTGGCAAGAACTGGGTTTCGCGCTTTATTAACCGCAACTACAACCATCTTATCTCTAAATGGAGCGCTGGTATGGACGTTGTACGCTACCAAGCTAACTCTTATCGCAAGTACGAGTTGTACTTTGAGCTGCTGCATCACAAGATCATTCAGTATAAGGTTTAGCCTCATAACACGTATAATATGGATAAAAAGGGCTTTATAATTGGCGTCACGGGACACTTAAAACAGGTGTTTAGTCGGCTTTAATAGGAGCAAAAGAGAGTGCGAGCATTACTCTAAGATGGCTTACGAGAGTGGGTAACACTTGTGGCAACTGTTTGCGCAGATGGGAGTACTTTACCGCCAGCTCTTATATACTTGTTAGTAAACAGTACACTACAAGCCTCATAGGTGGACGAGATTGAAGCTGGAAATCACGACGTGTTTGTAAGCTCCTCACCAACAGGATGGACGAACAATAACATTGGTTTAGCCTGGCTTAAGCAGGGGTGTTTAACCGCAAAACAAAGCAGAAAGCGCGGCTGCAGAGAGACTGGCGCCTCCTTATACTTAACGGCCACGGCAGTCACCTCTTAATGGACTTTATCGAATTCTGCGAAGCTCACCGTATACTGCTGGCCGTGTTTCCCCCTCATTCTACTCACACGCTTCAGCCTCTTGACGTTGTTTGCTTTAAACCTCTCTCAAGCAACTACTCTACTGAGCTCTCTACCCACCTCTTCAAGACCCAAGGGTTGCTGGCCGTCCAGAAAGGAGACTTCTTCTCACTGTTCTGGAGAGCGTGGCAGTCTACGTTCACGACAGATCTTGTCTACAAGGCTTTTGAAGCTACTAGTATATGCCCTATAGACGCTAACGTTATACTTAAACGCTTCAGCAAACGAGGTAATAAAAGTGAGCAACTGCCCTCAGCGCTCTTACTAACTGACTAGTGTCGGATAGAGCGCCTTGTACGCTCTGCAGTGAAGGATACCACAGCGGAGGAGTCTAAGTCGCTCTCCTAAACGCTCCACTAGCTTCAAGTTCAAAATGAGGTGTTGCAGCACAAGAACGATGGCCTAAGGGAGACGCTTACGCGCAGAAGAAGAAGCGCAAGAACGCTAGCAAGCCTTTTAACTTGCAGCGCAAGGAGGAATACTATAGTGGTGCTACCTTTTAGTCGCCCTCTAAGTTTGAGAAAGCACGTGAGCGTGAGGCAGAAAAACAACACTAAGAGGAGCAGGAGAGGGCTGCAAAAGTGAGCAGAAAGGAGCTTCAAGCTGCTGCTAAGTTACTTTAAGAGCAAGAGAGAAAGAGGAGCGTCATGTGGCTCGACAGAGGGCTAAGGAAGTGCGAGATTAGATAAAGGCTAAACAGGCAGCTGCTTAGGCAGCCAGAAAAGCGACTTAAAACACCTAGCAAGCCTCTATAATTACCTAAATAGGCAAGCGTAAAGCTTTAAAAGCACCTCTAATAAAGCGCAAGCTAAAACGACCTAAAGGTAGTGTTGCAGCTCGCGCGGCGTCCCTAGAAGCTGCACCAGCTGCTCCACCTAAACTCAACTCCCGCGGCCGCACCGCACTATCCAAACTCCAGCTAAGTATAGATAGTACAAAGTGATCGAATTCCTTTATAGAGTAGCTACAACAAAAAATCTCGCGATAATACCTTTTGTAGCTCTGTTACAATAGCCTCATCTTTGTGGTGTGGTGAGCATGTTGGTGATGGGGCACGAGCCCGGGCGGGGCACGAGCCAGGTCGGCACGGTACCGTGCCCGTGCGCGCAGCGACCCACGTCGCGCAACGATCCACGAACAACATGCTCACCATTTCAAAGATGAGGTTATTAAGCCATCCACAATAGCTATTATCACGAGATCTTTTAGTGGAGTAATAAAGTAACGCTTGCGATCAATTTGTACTATTAATATTTACGCGGAAGGTTGATGGTGCGGCCACGAGAGTTGACTTTAGGTGGAGCAGCTGGTGCAGCTTCTGGGGACGCCGCGACAGCTGCAGAGCCGCCACTGCGTCTCTGGCGCTTATGCTTTGATGGAGGAGGACCTGAAGTTTTGCGCTTACCCTTTTAGGCAGTTTAAGATGCTCTTTTAGTGTTTTGGGCTTCGATTCGAGCAGCGCGCGCGGCCTCTTTCTTGGCCTTCTCCCTCTCCCTCACCACCTTGGCTGCCTCTCTCGCCACACGTCTCTCCTGAGCCTGCTGCTCTCTATAGAGCTTGGCAGCAGCAGCGAGCTCCTTCCTGTTAGCCTTTGCAAGCTGCTCCTCATGCTCCTCTCTCTGCTTTACTGTCTCTTGTGCTCGTGCCTCTCTAATCTTGCGCGGAGACCAGAAGACAGCTCCTCTATAATACTCCTCTCGCTGCTGCAAGTTAAGAGGTTTGCCACGCTTCTTATGCTTCTCCTTAGCAGTAAGCGCCTCTCTTAGCCCGTCGTTCTTATGGTATAGTAGCTCGTTTTGGACCTGGAGTTAGTAGAGAGAGAGACTTAGCTGCTTTGACTCCTTTGCGCCTTTATCTTTCACAGCAGAGCGTACAAGACGGTCTATCTGACGCCAGTCGCTCTCCTTAAGAGCTGAATGACCTGCTTTATCTTTATCCTGCTCCTTAGACTCCTCCTAGGTGAAGCGTTTTTAAGTATAACCTCTGGGTCCATAGGCCATATACTAGTAGCTTCAAACAACTTAAGGATAGTCTCTCTGTCTTAAAGGAGGACTCCCACACTCTCTAGAACAGTGGGAAGAAGTCTCCCTTCTTAACTGGTACTAGCCCTTGGCTCCTCTAGAGGTGGGTGGACAGCTCCTTAGAGTAGGCGGGTAGAGAGAGGTTTAAACAGGACTACGTCAAGAGGTTGAAGCGTATAGGTGGAGTAAGGGGGAAACACAGCTAGGAGTATGCTATAGGAGTCGCAGTAGTTGATAAAATCTTGCGTTTAAGTGGCTCCTATAGCTGTTAAGGATAAGGAGTTGCTATACTCGTCGCGCTTTCTGCTTTATGCAGCGATTAAAGACCTGTTTAAGCCATGCTAACCCAACGTTGTTGTTACTCTAACCTAATGGAGATGAAGCCACAAAGACCTCGTGTTTCCTAGCTTTAATATTGGCCACCTAGCTTAATTGCAGTGTCCCCAATAAAGCCGCATAGATAAGACCTGGCGGCAGAGCCTCCCTATTAGCGCAGACAGCTGCTAAGAGGGTGATCTATTTACAAGAGCTATCTTGGAGTGCCGCCTGCACCTCTTTTCGCTCCCACATCTGACGACTAAACACTCGTTTTGAGCGTCCTGTTATACCTATTATAAAGCCCTTCTTGTCCATATTATAGGTGTGGCGCGGCTGTACGTTGTACTGCTTTATCTTCTAATGTAGCAAGTTAAAGTATAGCTTATACTTAATGTTTGAATTAGCGTTGTGGCGGAGAGAGTTAATTCTAGATGTCTATTTGAGAGATGAGATGGTGGCCATGTTAGTCAAAAAAGTGGGTAACCTAAGCGTCGCTCATGGGCTCTATGGCTATTAAGAATGCGAAATTTTGTATTATCTCTCTTATAGGAGGCAGCCCTCTCTTTATAAGGTCTTTAATATAGCTTATAAGCTCTAACTCTTAGTGTGGGTTAAGTTTGTGTTGATTAGTATCCTTAGCTTCCTATAGGCACTAACGACCTTGGTGTCTTTAGGACAGCGTACTGTGCGGCACATTGAACTGACAAGCAATTGCCCTATATAAGAAGTGTTCTCCTAGTTCCAGCGATTCGATTGCTGCAAGCGCATCATCAATTAGTGCCATAGTGGTAGAGTTACGACGCGTTGAAGTTTAGGATTTGTCTGGTGTTTTGGTGTTCGTGGATCGTTGAGCGACGTGGGTCGCTGCGCGCACGGGCACGGTAATCGCCACCAGCTTCCCCGCCTGCCCCTCTAGCAACATCCTAGACAACTGCTGTGCCTTGTAATATCCGTGATTGTGGCTGCGTCAAACCACTACAATTGGGTTGCTAACAAGGTATATTATCAAGCTGCTTGCACCATGTTCTAATAAGCTCACTGATCAATGGATGCCCAAGGTGTGAATACGAAGGCGGGCTTGAGCAAGCAGCCAAAGCGCACGAAACTGACCAAAAGCTCATTTCTCTCCTTTTCTTCCCGCTGCTTTGATCACGCAATTGCCCGTGGACAAACGATTGTTCTTTTATTACAAATGCAACCACCGGGGTCCAGATGTCTGTTTTTTTTTGTTGCCGACTTCGCTGCCCCTTTAGCACTCACACCATTACTGCCGTGTCTCACACAGACGTTATCTTGCGCCCAAGTTCTGCATCAGGCCCATGTACTATTGGTGGTCGCGGCCTGTTGGAGCTGCACTCTCCGCGATATGAGAATCTGAATTCTCTTTTTTCGTTTGTGCAACGCGACCATCACGCATTTGATTGGCCACAACACTGTGGGCCGCCGCATGCGTGCCTTTGATTGTGCGAGCTTTCACCACACCGCCACATGCAATAGTGTCGTACAGACTTTTTCAAACACAGTGCTTCTTGCTTCTCGAAAACGGATTTGCCTCGTTCGCCACTTTCCCCACTTCTTTGTTCCTCTTTAAACTCACCCGGCTGCTTTGTTTCCAGCCAGAAAACTTCCTGACACTCTCACTCTTACCTACATCTCTCACTTTTGACCCGTCCAGCAATTCACTCAGGAGCATAGGCTGCCGTGCCTTGAACGTTAGCAACTGCTAGTCGCCATCGAACTTGTGCCTCGGCGGGTTAAGATACATCCGTTTCATCGACAATTCAAACATCACACCAATTGGCATATATATCGTCTCCAGCTCTGGCCCGCAGATAGCCATGGGGAGCCAAATTGTCGAACGTGGCTCTCTTGATACGCCGTCACGGACTTCACAACCGTCCAGCGCCCCCGCTAAAGCACGGAATGGCTTCTCATCGCCATCATCTCAAGTCAGACGGCCTAGCTCTGACACAAAGTCGAATTGTTCGGCCAAGCCTGTACAAAGAACAAAGGATGCCATGTCGGAATCTCGCAAACGACCACGCCCACTGTATACACCAAACACTCCCGGTGTTATATTCGACAACGCTGCATCATCGAGGCGGCAGAACGAATCTGGGACCCCAAAGAAGCGAAAGCTTGACCCTGCCCACAAGCAAGCAACGGACCCATACATCACAACATCAGAGCTGAAGCCTCTCCACGATTGCATCACTGATGTTTCGAATGGGTACCAGGACCAAAAAACGCAACTAACACAGATGAAGGATGAAGTGAATTACCACGACATCCAACTCACGAAGCATGCCGGTGAATTGGGAACTCACGAAGGCATCATCGCGGATGTCAAACCGAGACTTGATACTCTGGAAACCAAAGCTTCGAGTCTTGAGCAGGCGCAGACAAGGTTAGAAACCAAGTTAAACAGTTGGGAGTGGACTCAGAAAACCCAGTCCAAAAATTTGGAGTGTATGAACGAAGACCTGAAAAAGAACGGCCCCTCCGCTACGAGCGATGAGAAGGCGGCCAAACTCAAGAACCTGATAGACAATCTTTTTAAAAGGGTCACCACGTTGGAGAAGGAGTCGAGAGAAGGAAAAGAGAAGACACAAAAGTGCGAGCGCGAGCTCGCGACCATGAAAACGAATTACATGGATTTGGAAGAAAAGCTTGCTGCTACCATACAAGACCGCGATGTTCTGCGCCGAGAGCACAAGAGTCAAGGACACAAACTGGACGCCTTGGAAACAGTAAGCCAAGCCCTGGAGACACGTGTCGCCGCCATCGAAAAGGATAAGCAGAGCCGTGACGCAGGACATCACCCAGAATTTATGTCTTTGAGAACGAGCCGGAACGCCAGGTTTGAAGAACAACTGGATCTTAACACCAGCCATATCAGTGACCTAAAAATTGCGCAACAAAGCATACAGAGGAATATGGTCACCAAAGACGAGCTTCCGAAGGTTGGCGCCCAAATCTTAACGCAGCTCTGCCGTGCCGAAGTGCACAAAATGGTTAAAATGCTGGACGAGTGGAAGACTCGTGAAGAAGCTGCGAGAAAAGACTCAATAGAAGATGGTCGTAAAATGCACATGAACGCATTGAGCCAGGTCAGCATTGCCTTTCCCCACTCGAGTACACGGCATACTGACACACGCATGTATAGATGGACGATAGGCTCCGAGACTTGGAGCACGTATTAAACCGCTCGGTGCTCCTGACGCCCACATCTCCACATACGGTGCAAAACCAACCACGTCCATTGAACCAACAACCACAACAGTCGCAACAACTGAATCATGTACAACGGGTTAATCAGCAGCAGTTGAATCTGCAGCAGTCGAACCTGCAGCAGTCGAACCTGCAGCAGTCGAACCTGCAACAGTCGAACCTGCAACAGTTGAATCAGCAACAGCAGTTCAAGCAACAACATCAGTTCAATCAGCAACAGCAGTTCAAGCAGCAACAGCAGATGAATCAACAAGCTCAGTTGAGTCCGCAGTATCATCATTATCAGTTGGATCAGCAGCATCAACAATATCAACATCCGAATCCACATCAACAACAAGCTCTTCTTACTAGGAGAAGAGGTACAGCATCGAAGAGCATCAATATGACTGGACAGGCTCCACTCGACTGGACAATGAGAGGTCCAATGACATAGTCGAGTGATTTTCCACGATATAGTTTCTCACTTTGTGATGGAAATATTGCAGCCGAAAGACTGCCTACAATATCCTCTCATTCTGAGCACCTTGAGGGCTGGCTCATCTCTTCCGTCACCGAGGCAGCCTCGCTTCTCTCCTGCTGATATCTCTCGCCGCGTCTGAGGCTCTGCGGCCTCTCACTTGATCTCGAGGTTGAGAGGATATAAAGTCCAACTTCTGTTGACCTGACTTCTTTCTCTCCACATCTACTTCGACTCTCTTCAACTTCAACCACTTCAACCGCTCCATACCACTTCCAGACAACACCCAAACACCCTTCTCGACGACTACACAGCTACAGTTCGCCGTGAAGCTATGAAGCTCTTCACCATTGCGCTTGGGGCGCTTGTCGCCTTCGCAGCCGCTGTGCCGACCATCGTACGTCACTTCATCACCCATGCTCGACAGCCTCTAACTGACCTCTCACAGAATACCGACAACAACTCACCAAATGCCCGCGATGCCGATACCGCCTCCATGGCAACATGCGACGCGCTCTGCATCAGGTACAAGTGCTGCATCGGAGGGGTGTGCCCTTGCGGTGGTTCGGGCGGTCTGGCCTCCCTCCCCTTGGAGGACATGAACAAGCGCAGCCCGGTTGCTCCATTCGAAGGCGCCATCCCCGGCGCCCGCTGCCGCAACTGCCCATTCCATCACTGCTGCTGGCGCGACACCGAGGGCAACGAGTTCTGCAATTGCAAGGGCAGCGCGGATCCTGCTGCCGCGATGTTCGGTCTGGACAATATCCCCTCGACGTCTGCGGCAGCGGAGCGTCGTGAAGCTTCAGATGAGTCTGCGTTGGAAGCCCGCCCCGGGCCCTGCGATATACGGTGTCGCAAGTATGGTTGCTGCCAAGGGTCTTTTTTGTGTCGGTGTCGAGCCGCGGAACTGGACGCTTTTGAAGCTGAGGAAAAGCTTCTGCTTCAAGGCAAGCTGGAGCCTGTGGAGTCGGGTTCTGACTCCGATAGCAATGTCTAGTTAGATGCCTAGATCGGGGGTTAAGCAGAGGACAAAAGTATGGAGACGAAGGATACTTATGTATATACTGTGCGAGCAAAAGTCTAACGGACTGAACAAGTAACCACTTTCTCATCACAAAAATATTCTGTGCATTGCTTTGAGCGATGCATTATCAAGTAAGACTTTCGTCTGGCTGACCGAGTTCAAAGAACAAACACTTGGCACTGCGTATGATAGCTACGAGAGAAATAAACGTGGGCAGATTGATACGCAGAGAGATATCCTAGTGTTAGTTAGCAGCTACCTTCGATTCGATACTATATTCCCATGTTCTCATCCTTGAACCGTTTTCACAAACGCCTCGTCCTGTGAAGCACCCATCCCCGTACATTTCTCCCTTTTTTAGCCCCACCAACTGCCATAACCCCAAGCCCCAAACCTAACAGACAACAAACCATACCAGCAAACCACCATTTTTGTGGCATCACCGCGGTAATAGTAATACCCCAAACTCTGAGTACCGCTGCCAGTCGTTTCATGCTACGAGGCAATACACGATACGACAATTCTCACATGGGACCCTAGAACATGCTAACATAGCACATCATGCATTGGAGCCATGTCCCTAACAAATCGAACTCAATTCACTCAACCGAGGCACCTGCACGACGACAACGCTAAAACCTACCGAGTGCCGCGAACTGCAATACGCCGTACCGAGGCTCACGGAACCAAGCACCTGGACAATGTACAAGGAATTAAATAATAGCAGCCAACCACGCTTTACGCGTAGGTACAAAAGAAACTACCATGCAAAGAGGATCACAACTGTCTGGGGAGCAGGGCATTATTGTTTTGACGTGTGCTATACTGCCAACTCTATCCGCGGTATCGAATTGGCGTAGTTGCCGTGAGCGCCGGGAGACACGATCGGCACACTATTGCAAGCACAACGGAACGGGTTGGAGAACCAAATATAGATTCATGCAAATGCTACGCTAGCACCTGATCGTAAAATCTTCGTGGTCATCAATCGAACGTCGGTGTGACGGGTGGTTGAGGTACAGGCTCGGTGCCAGTGCTAATCCAAGAGCCTGACACTATGATGCCGCAATGCGCCTGTGGTCGCCCTTCACCTCTAGTACAAGACCGATGTGTCACTCCCGAAACCGAATTGGGTGCGCCTTGTAGGCCCCAAGCTAAACAGCAGCTGTGATGCGTTGCCTCACTGTGAGCGCTCTCTTTGCCAAGCTTTGGAAGTTTAGATCCGTATGCTGATCCGGCATATGCTCACCGCTCGCAATACAATGAACCCTCATTTTTGGATCGTAGTTCAAACCGTTGAGCAGCTTCGGTGTGACGAGAAAGTATTGACTCGAACGCTCACGGCACGCAATGTCCACTATTCGCTCGTAAACCATGCGTTCGTTGCGTGGGTCCATACCCTGGTTGATCTCGTCAACAACACGGAAGGGCGACCGTGCAAGATCCTGGAGGGCTATGAGGTAGAAACCAGTTGAGACAGCGCGTTCACCGCCGGACTGACGCGTCGAGTTGAGAACAGAGAGTGCTTCATTCTCGCTTGCCAAAGCGTTAGCTAAAACACAAAATAATTATGTTACTTTACTTACCGAAAGCGGACTTGTATTTGGATTGCCCATTTCTCAAAGTCCTCGTCTTTGTATACGCTGACTTGTCCTGCGCAACCAATCTTCTGGAAGTTGTGCGAGAATTCTTCACTGATTCTGGCTACAAGGCGGTCCAGTTCAGGTTCCCATTCCTCCCGGATTTTCTTGATCTCGGTTTGAGTTTGTTCCAGCGTTTCCTCATCTTCTTCGAGCTTTCGCTGGCAATTGATAATTTCCTGTTCTCGCTTTTCGTAAGCCTTAATGGCGTGCGGGTCTCCCTCGGCCATCACAGCAAGGCGGTTCTCAACGTCCGCGATCGCGCGATCAAGTTCGTCGAAAGAATCCAGGGCCTTGAATTCCTCCATGATCTCTTTCTCTGACTCTGTGAGGCCACTATCCAGGCGTTCCGCCTGTTTTTTCAGCTTTTTGTATTCCGCTTTCTTCGTTTCGAAGGTGTGCCCCAACGTTTTGATGGAAGACTCCATATGTGCGAGAGCTTTAAGGATATCCTGGTTGTCATTCTTGAAGCCGAGCACTTCAGACTTAGCCTCAACCAAACGTATCTCGGCCTCTATGGAAGACTCGTGTAATGTGCGCAACTGTGTTACGGCTTTCTGCAAGCAAGGTGAGCGGACAAGCTCGTTTCTCGAGCATGAAACGAACTCACGGCATATTCGAGGATGAGTGCAGCAACTTTGAGCGAATCATCTTCGTATCTATCTTGAATTTCCGCAATGCGTTCGTGTGTTTCTTGACTCAGATTTTTGAGCGTTTCCCACTCCTTTTTCTTCGAATCTATTTAATGTTAGCCATTGTGTTTTGAGATATGTGATAGAAGACCTTACCAATCTTTCGCGGAAGCCCCTGCCACTCCGCATGTGCCTTCTTCGCTCGGTCTTGGCCGGCTTGGACCTCTTCCTGGTGACGGTTAGAGTCATCGGGTTACAACCTGATATAAGAATCATACCAAGTCCGTGTTAGCTTTGTTCAGCTGCTCCTTCGCCTTGTCCAGCTCTGCATTTTGTGCGACATGCTGCTCTTTGCGAACGGTCAAGTCGCGTTCTAGATTCATAATATCTGCATCAAGGCGCTGCATGTCCGCTGTGTTGATCGGCTGATCTGTAAAATATTGTGCTTGTTTCAGGGGATTGACAGTGACAGACAAAGCCCCGTACTCACGACGTCTCACAATTCGATACACCTCTGTTTCTCCGACCCATCTTGAAAGCTGATCACGGTTCTGCAGAGTACTAAAAAGCTCGTTTGAGATCCGTTTGGGGGTGTAAGCTGTTTGGTGGATTTTGGTGAGCTCGCAGAGCATAGCTAGCACCGGGTCTGGCCCCTGGATGAAGTCGCTTAGGAACCCCTCAAACCCGAGACGCTCGAGCTCTTCTGGTGTCATTGGAGATCGGTACCAAGACCGTGGATGCGAGACTGTGCGTATAGTGATATGATGCAGGCCTAGACCTCCATTGCTTTTCGCACCCAAAAGCTTGTTTTGAATCAGTTGCGCATCATCTGCGTTTGTGCAAGTAATCGCTGTTAAATCTCCTGCCCGGATTTGACTCTCGACAGCATCCGCAAATGTCGGATTTGGTACTGAACATACCAGGATAGGAGGACCGTAGACCTGATCCTTCAAACCTAGGCTGCTCATATTCTGTTCAAGCCAACGCCAAGCGTCATATGAATCTTTCGACAGTTTCGCCAAAAGATTCGCTTGTTGGCCGTTTTGCGTCTGAAGTTGAGCCTTTTCGTTCTTCTTCTGTTGAAGAAGCTGGCTTTCTCGGATGCTGTCGAGGCGGATGCTCTTGATCTCGTGTAGGATTTCCGCGTGTCTTTGCGCAGCCGCAGACTTCCTGGTGCGAATCTCCGATTTCTTTGACTCAAATGCGGTTTGGTCGTACACCATCCTGTTGTTTTCCAGTTGACCGTTCAGTCTGGTGATTTCATTTTCGATCCGGTTCATGTCCTGTTTTCGCTGCCTTTCTGCATGTTTCTCTGCATCAATGCTGGCCGTGAACGAATTTAAAGACTGCTGGTCGGTGTCGATTTTAGACGCGAGCTTGTCGACATTACTCTTTTTGATATCAAAGCGTTGCTTACGAGACTTAGACACCTGTTCGATCTGGTCCCTGTAGGCTTCCATTTCCGATTGGGCACGGCGAGCTGGTTCAACTTCGTCCCTGTACCGTTGCAGCTCCGCATTGTTCGCGCGCAGTTCCTCTTTTAGCTGGTGCAGTTCGGCCTCGAGGATACGTTTACTGATGATTGGTCGGCACTTTTCGAGCGCATTGGATTTGGTAACGAGCTCCTGGCGCTGATTGTACCGCTCGACATCCTCCCGTGTGGCATTCTGCTTAGCCTGCAGGCTAGTCAGATGATGTTGTTGATTCCGATGCTCAACTTCCAATTTCTTTTCCTGTCTCCGAAGATCCTTAAGGGCATCGTGCCAATGCAGCATGCGGTCTGGTGCGGCGGCACGCTGGGTTTCCCTGAGCAACGAAACGGGATCCATTCGTGCGAACTCCACCACGCGATCTTGAGGTAGGAATTGGCATAGGTTGTCGATCTGGATCGAGAAGGATCGCGCTAACTTTATGACTGTCTTTTGCGATTCGAGGTGTCCATCGATGAAGAACACCGACTTGCTACCCGCTTTCTTGATCATTCGGCAAATGACAGGGTTCGACTTCTGCTTTTCGGAGGCAGCGAGCTCGATTTCGATCACAGCCTCAGCGCTGCCGTGCTTGACGTACTCGCCAATATCCTTGGCTCTGCCGAGATGCTGCAGGAGTTAGTACGAGTTGAAGATACATATGAAAGGTCTTACTTGAGGCGACCATCCAAGGCCCAGACAGATGGCACAGACTAGGGTACTTTTTCCTGTACCATTGGGGCCTATGATCATGTTGAGGCTGGGACCTAGGTGAAACTCGGCGGCCGTGTAAGTAACAAAGTTTGTGAGCTTCACCCGCACCAAAGAGCCGGGCTGGTGCGCATCCTCGCCATCTCCGCCGG
Organism: Laburnicola sp. JP-R-44; assembly: GCA_009805535.1. Taxonomy (NCBI): domain Eukaryota; kingdom Fungi; phylum Ascomycota; class Dothideomycetes; order Pleosporales; family Didymosphaeriaceae; genus Laburnicola; species Laburnicola sp. JP-R-44. Next base: position 1,402,866 of record SELF01000019.1, on the reverse strand, counting down.
TATAATGGTCGCTGTTTAATCTCTGCTGTGCGCCGGTGGGCGCGGGGCCATCGGACGCGTCGCGGGCGTGACGGGCGCGTTTACTTGTTGCTGAACCATGCGAAGCGTCTGAGAGCTCGTCCTCGTCATTTAAAGCGACAGAGGATCGCTTCCTGCCATTCAAGAGACCTGGCATCGTGGTAATGGCATAGGAAGGTTGGGTGGTCGCGAATGTGTTGAAGTCGTCGGAGCGCGGCGCGGTTGACACCACCTTGGCAGATCGGCTCCACATGCAGGGACCAACCTTAGAAGAGCGATCACGTGACAGCGCGTTGACAGCTTGGCTGTAGCGCGAATTACTACGCGTCCATTCCAGACGTCACTACAAAAGCCAGATCATGCCCATGACTTTCATCCGTCTAGTTTTCAGTTGATACATGTAGGGACTTCGGTCAAGTCACGTGTATAAAATGATCCCGAGATCCTGGTCATATTTACAGGCTATTCTACGATACACATTATTTTACTAAGAGACAAACTTCGCCTTGCGTAGTTTAGTCTGAGTCCAAAAATCGGCACGAGATGTCCATGTGAACTTCTCCACACCCAGAGGTTTACCCTTATCACCCTCGCTAGATTAAATCTCGCGCAAAGCTCTAATTCTTGTCCTTGGGTGCGATCATGAGTTCTGGCCGGACGTGCTTGTCAAAATCAGCTTCGCTGATTGTTTTCAACTCTAGAGCACTCTCCTTGAGAGTGATACCCTTCCTGTGCGCGTTCTTGGCGGTTTTGGAGGCAGCATCGTAACCTGGAATCTATCAATAAGGGTTTCGAAGAAACGAATACAGCAGACTCACCAATGACAGGGTTGAGGCAGGTCACCAACATCAAACTACTTGTGCGTTAGTAAATTCCAGTATACGTGCAACCCATACTTACCTCTCGTTCAGCAAGGAGCCGATGCGCTTCTCATCAGCTTCCAGACCCTCGACCAGGTTCTTCTCAAAGCTCCTCATACTGTCGGCCAGGAGACGCGAGCTGTGGAGTAAATTGCGGATCATAACAGGCTTAAAGACGTTCAACTCGAAGTTACCCTGGGATCCAGCAAAGGTGGTAGCAGCGTGGTTTCCAAAGACCTGGGCGCACACCATGGTGAGTGATTCGCACTGCGTCGGGTTGACCTTACCCGGCATAATCGAAGAGCCAGGCTCGTTCTCTGGGAGTTTCAACTCACCAAGGCCGCAGCGGGGGCCCGAACCGAGGAAGCGGATATCTTGAGCAATCTTGAACAGCGACACAGCAAGCGTGTTGAGTTGTCCGTGAGCTTCTACGACGGCATCATGCGCTGCAAGAGCCTCGAACTTGTTGGGTGCAGTAACGAAGTCGTGGCCGGTCATTCTGCTAACCTCGGTAGCAATGTCCTCTGCAAAGCCCTTGAATGTATTGATTCCGGTTCCCACTGCAGTGCCACCCTGAGCGAGCATCTTGAGGCGCGGCAGGGACGACCTGACGCGCTCAATGCCAAAGTCCAGCTGTTGCACATAGCCAGAGAACTCCTGTCCCAGCGTCAAGGGTGTAGCGTCCTGCAAGTGTGTCCTGCCGATCTTTATAATCTTCTCAAACATGTCGCTCTTCTTCTTCAGGGCGTCGCGGAGGCTTGCTAGCGCTGGAAGCAGTGACTCCTCAATATCCAGGACGGCGGCGATGTGCATGACGGTCGGGAAAGTGTCGTTGGAGGAAGCAGACATGTTGACGTGGTCGTTGGGGTGGACTGGCGTCTTGCTGCCCATCTGGCCGCCGAGGATCTCGATGGCGCGGTTGGAGATGACTTCGTTCGCGTTCATGTTCGACTGCGTGCCGGAGCCAGTCTGCCAGACGACGAGCGGGAAGTGATCGATGAGCTTCAGGTCGGCGACTTCGGCGGCGGCCTGCTGGATGGCCTCTCCGATCTTTGGGTCTGCTCAGCGTGAGCGGGAGCGGGAGCGTGCTACGTATGTGTGTGCTGCGACGTACCCAGCCCGAATTTCATGTTTACCGTGGCCGCGGCACCCTTGAGAAGCCCAAAGGCCTTGACAATGGGCGGCGGCATGCGGTCCTGCGGCTGGTTTATCCTGAAGTTCTCCAGGGACCGCTCCGTCTGCGCGCCCCAGTACTTGTCGGCGGGCACCTGGATCTCGCCAAAGGCATCGCTCTCGGTGCGCGTCGAGGCCATGGTGCGCGTTGTCGAGAACTGGCGGCGCTGCGGGGCGTGTGGTGTCGTGGGTTGCAACTGAGCTGAGCGCGGGGCTGTGGAGAGAGCTTTCGGGACAGGGCTGCGGCTGCTTTTGGCATGTGCCAGCAACCGGAGGCCGGCCTCGGCTGTGCGGGGCTTCAGCGCCGCGCGGAACATGGCAGCAGTGACGGCGATGGAGCTGGATGCTGGGGCGATGGGCAAGGCTGGTCAATGCCGCAATTGTTGCAGACGGGAGCTCTGTCGACGCGCTGCGCTGCGAGCTCGGGGGTGTCGCCGCGGAAGAAATCGGACGGCCCCGGGCGGTCACGGGCGGCGCACTGAGCCCTGGAGCCCGGGCCCTGCCCTGGAGCCCTGGACGTTTTGAGGAGCGCGATGCGCGAGGCCGATGGAGAATTTGCAACGTGGATTCTCGCGGTACCACATCCCCTCCATCCTCGCAACACCTGTCCCTGTCCTGTCCCGCCTGCGTGCATGCAGCGTCCTCGGAGCAGCGCGCACCGCCCTCCCAATGATAAATTCGGCCCGTCGACATGTCGCCGTTGCACACGCACAGTGCCGGGCCCTCTGTCTCTGCCAGTGAGCTCTCCGCCTTGCGCGACCGTAGGAGCTCCTCATGCTGGCTGGGCGAGCTGCGGCGAGCGACTAGAGATGTAGAGACAGGCGCCGGCGACGCTGTTTCAAGGCTGGCCGGCTTCATCGTCTGCACGCTGCGCTGCGCTGCATGCTCTCCGGCGCCCGCCTGCCTTTTCCTAAACAGTGGGCGCGGTGCAAACGCGCGACACGAACACTCCCCCCCAGGTGGACTGCGCCGTGAATGACGGGACGCCCGCCTCGGCGCACTGCGAGACGGGTTTAATCCAGCATGCAACGACTGGCGCTGTCCCACGTCTTCCGTCTCAGTAAGTCACTTGCCCTCAGACCAGCTGACGGCCTCTTGCAGCCTTGCTTGCAACCTCCGCATAATAGCAGCTCCTGCCCCTCCTTCCATGCGTGATTGCGGCCAGCCCGGCCTGTCTTGCTCTCTTTCACCGTCTGCCCGCCCCACGCACCGGCTGTCCGCCTGCGAGCCGCCGTGAATCACTCTCCGCTCACGGGCCCGGGACACACCGCCCGCCTCTCAGTCGGTCGCTAGATAAGCTGGCCAGACGGGTGCTCCTACCTGCCTACTGCCTCCGCCCGCGATCCCCAACTATTCAGCTCCAGGCCCCGTGTCTGCTCTTCAGCATAGCCAGAAAGAGCCATTGCTGACGTCTCCGACAAGAATCCCCGTCCGCCAGAAAGTCTCCATCAACCAACATCGACGGAGCGAGGCCTACGTGCGCCTTGCCCTTCAGACCAAGGCTGTATGGCTGAATCACACTACGGCCGAAACACGTTTCCGGGAGGGCCTGCTCCGCAACACCAAGAGCAAGAGACAGATGTGTCCATGTATCCGCAGCACCCTACCAATCCCACCGGTAGTTTCCGCACTCCGCTGTTCAGCCCCGCGAACAATGCGCCTCAGTTCCGATCGCAGCAGCTACCGGAGCCGAGCGGTCAGCGTTCTGCATATTCGCAGCACAGTCAACACCAGCGGTGGAATTTTGATGTACCGCCAGCCGGGCTTCTGCCCCCCTCTGGCGGCATGTTCCACCATAGTCAGTCTGGACCGATGACGCCTGGACCGATGCCAAACTACTACTTCGATGCGAGCTGGTATGGAACAGGGTTCGAACAGGATCGGAATGCGAACGATTCGGGGGGCATGCTCGATTTCGACTGGCCGGCTTATGGCCCGCTCGCTCATCCTCCATGGGTTCATGCCCCGTCAGGGCTCACTCACCATCCTCTGTCACAAGTTCAAGCTGCGAATCCTCCAACTCTGGGCCAGTTCGGTGTGGATGCGGCGCCGTCGATGAATGACAACCATGGTTCGAGGCGGGCGGATTCTAGGACTGCTGAGCTTCCCCACGATTCCATGTCACCTAACCGGAGAGCTGCCATTCCAGTCCACAATCAGCAAGAATCCATGGAACAAGGCATGCCGGAACGGCGTCCCCTACCTCGTCTTGTCGGTATGCCTGTTTCTCGTCAAGATCGCAGTTTGTCGCCAAGGACCCCGAATCGACGCAGCTTCGACCGATACTCGACTGACCTGTCCCGGGTGAATAGCTCGTCCGAGTCGAACGATACTCGTTCACCCATGTCTCGTGCCCGTCGGCAACGTGTAGGAATGCCCCCAGGTTTACGCGCCCGCATGTTAGCCCACTATGATCCCAATGTCCCCTCTGCTGCACAAATGCAAGCGCTCAAGGACAAACTGCGACACTTTCTACCTAGCGAGCTACCAAATGACACCTCTACCGTGTGCGATATCTGTGATAAAGACTACTCGACAACGTACGTTCAGCCTAGTGAAGAAGATGAAGTGGCCATCCAATTACCCTGCAAGCACTTCTTTGGAGAGTATTGCATCAACAAATGGGTAAGTAACTTTGTCGCCACTCCTCAACCGATTGGCGCACTCACTGACGTGGTGTAGTTCGAAACGTGCAAGACGTTCAAGAACAAGGTTACCTGTCCGGTGTGTCGAAAGCTCCTCGTGGAACCGACGCGACCATGGGAGGGTATGCTGCCGCTTCTGCAAAACCGTCAGATCTTGGAGAGGATGCAGAGGGACGAGCGCTTTCGCGACAGCTTGGACATGAGACATCTCGAAGGAGATTTTGGCCACCCGTAGCCAGCTCGGGCCAGTGAGTCTTGATTGGTAGGCTCCTGGCACGTCTCTTGCTCGTGCTATAGGGCGGGAAGCGCGGTCTGTTGCGTAGCTTGCCAACAGACATGGCGAGCGGGAAGATGTGTTTCTACTTGGAATTGCTAAAGGGGGCTAAAAGGGCCTCTATCTGTCCGTCTTACGGGTCGGCTCGGTTTTTGGATCCTCGTGGCGTTAATGGTGCAGTGTTGCATTCTGGGTCTCCATTGGCGTTCGAGCGCATGATTACCAGACTTTACATTGGGCAGGCTCGTATGATTCGGCGCTCCATGTTACGACGGCATGTGTAGAGAGTGCGGATTTTTTGTACAAGATAGCAGCTGGTAGCAATTAAGGCATATATTTGATATGCAAATGCTGCGGTGGCGTCGTCGGTGGAGCTATGTTCAAGGTAGAAGGCACCAAGTACCAAGATACAAGCAAGGTAGTGGTAGTGTACTGGCACTCGTAGTGACGACGGGGACAGGGATGCGCGGGGAATGCCATTGGTTGCCGTGTTCACTGTTGTCTCTTGGCCCAAATAAACACCCCGCCAAAGCTGCATCTGCACATCATCAACAAGGGCCACTGCACCTCGCCAGCGCAGCGCACCCACGCGCTTTCTGCCCTTGTCGACCCAACTGGCCACGGCTTGCTCCCTTCGCCCTTCGGCCGCAGCCCGATTCTTGCATTGTCGCTTCTACGGTTGCGCTGATCCACGACGGCAGCTGCCCGCAGGTGCTCTTTCCCACCCCGTCGCGCATCATGGCTGAGGACAGGCCGACGTTCCAGCTGCCCATCCCTCCACCGCCGCTCCACACTCGCTCCAGCGCCATGGACCGCCCTGGCACGCCCTCGCAAGAGGCTTTCTTGAGCCCCCAGCAGACCCCGCAGGGCAGCCCGAGCAAGCATCAGCACCCGCCCGGCGCCTTTGATCTCCCCCAGGTCTTCGAGAATTCTATGAGGCTTCTCCCGACTCTGGGTTCGCCCTCCAGGTCCAAGCCAGGCACACCCACCTCGCCCAGCAAGACGAATCTGCCTGCAGCCGACGACATTGAATACTCGGCGCAAGACATTACTACCCTTGGTCCCGGCAGCCCTACGCGCAAGTCAAACAAGGAGAACACGCCGCCGAGCGCCCGCCCGGGCCTGCAGAAGGAGTCCAGCTACGTCACCCACGCAGCACAGTCGCGCCAGGAGCCTTACCGCACGCGTGAGGCAGAGCAGTCGGGGCGCTACCTTCATGGCCCGCAGCGACTGTCGGCTGAGGACCTGGAGAAAGCGAGGAAGCCTTCGGCGAAACGCCTGGCAAACGTGACGCAATTGTGTGAGTAGTATGTATGCCTTGTGCGCTGAACCAGATACTTATCCATGGTTAGACTTCCTCGACTATTACTACGACCTCCTCTCGTATGTCCACACCCGCCAAAACCGGCTCTCCCAATTCAAAGCACAGAACCCCCCGCCGCCTGCAACGCCCGAAGCCGAGTACAATGAAGCTCTTACACAATATTTGGGCCGCGAACGTGCCAATCTGCGCAAGAGACGCACGCGGCTGAGGCAGGGCGACTTTCAGATCCTGACGCAGGTTGGTCAGGGTGGCTATGGACAGGTGTATTTGGCACAGAAGAAGGATACGCGCGAAGTGTGCGCATTGAAGGTCATGAGCAAGAAGCTGCTATTCAAACTCGACGAGGTCCGCCACGTGCTGACGGAGCGCGATATCCTGACTACGGCCAGGAGCGAATGGCTCGTGCGGTTGCTCTATGCGTTCCAGGACGATAAAAGCATATATCTCGCCATGGTGCGTTGGGCTATCCGGTACTGGGTATTCGCTCTGCTGACTCCCTATAGGAATATGTTCCTGGTGGCGATTTCCGGACTCTACTCAACAACACCGGCGTTTTGCATAATCGCCATGCCCGTTTCTACATCGCCGAGATGGTCTCTTGTGTGGACTCTCTGCACCAACTGGGGTACATTCATCGCGATCTGAAGCCAGAGAACTTCCTCATTGACAGCACTGGGCATGTGAAATTGACGGACTTTGGACTGGCCGCTGGCATGTTAGCGCCGGCCAAGATCGAGTCTATGCGGATAAAGCTGGAGTCCGTCGGAAATGTCGTCTCTCCATTTGGGCGACCCATGGAGGACCGAACCGCTGCAGAGCGTCGCGAGAATTACCGGTCACTTAGAGAACGAGATGTCAATTACGCCAAAAGCATCGTCGGTAGTCCAGACTATATGGCGCCGGAGGTACTCAAGGGTGACGAGTACGATTTCACAGTTGATTATTGGAGCTTAGGCTGCATGCTGTTTGAAGCGCTTGCAGGCTATCCACCATTTGCCGGCGCAACAGTGGAGGAGACATGGCAAAACTTGAAGCAGTGGAAGAAAGTCCTTCGGAAACCAGTGTACGAGGACCCGTCGTACTTCCTTTCCAAGCGCACTTGGGACCTCATCACTCGCCTTGTAGCGTCAAAAGCATCCCGGTTTCGAGGTATTTCTGAGATTCATGCACACCAATATTTCGCAGAGGTCGACTGGAACCGTCTGAGAGAGAACAAGGCACCTTTCGTTCCCGAGCTGGACAGCGAAACCGACGCCGGTTACTTCGACGACTTTGGTAGCGAAGCGGACATGGCGAAATACAAGGAGGTGCATGAAAAGCAACAAGCACTGGAAGCCATGGCCGACCGAGATGAAAAGATGAACAAGGGTCTGTTTGTTGGATGTGAGTTTGTAATCTGCAAGATGTTTCAAGCACAGTTACTAACTGCCCAACAGTCACTTTCCGCCACAAAAAGACGACCGATGAGAACGGCAAACCTACAAGTCCGCGAAAGCCACTCCCAGCTGTCGAAGAGAATTTCGGCACCATTTTCTAAATTCCACATACCCTTTTGTTGAGCACTGGTTGCCTCGATGAGCGACGTTGTTCACTTCCACGCCCGGTATTAGTGAGGTTGATTTTCCCGCTGCAGAGCATATGACATTTCAATGATGTGTAATGAGCGGTAGACGTACATGATGGCCTGGCTTTCTGGTGTGTTTCTGGTCCTGCGGCGCTATAGGGGAGGCACGCCGTCGAGGATTTGTCACTTGGACGATTGCATGGGTTCAGCTACGACGTGTAATAGTAGGAATGCAACGAGTATCATGAATGTTATCAGCGGGCGGAATGCACTCTTCTGAAGCCGTGCTCGTCTCTTTGAATGGATCATAATGAGTGATGGATCCGTACAATTGGCTATCTATCTCATCCTGCCCGTTCTTCATCCTTCTTCTGGCATATACTCGCCTACCCAATTCAAACCACCGATGCAGAAATCTCCCCTTGTCGTAGCATAGCAACCATGGCTTCACTATATCAAATCAAATCATCAATGCCGCCCACCTCCCCAGGCCACTCTTCAACCACAAGGAACTGAACACCCTGGCACGGCATTGCACGAACGCGAACACTCCGATTTTCAACCCCTTAGTATGTTATGTATGTTATGCATGTTACGTGTGAGGGAGGATGAGGGAGGGAGTGGAAGGCTGGATGGATGGGGGTGGGGCAGGGGTACGGGGTCTTGTATTGGGAAGGGCATAGCGGAGGAGAGGGTGGTGGTGGTGAGCGAGGCGATGGCGAGAGCGAAGAGCGAGAGTTGGGGGGGAGGAACTTCATCGTGTTGTGCGATGGAGTAGGGGTAAACTTTTGAGAAGAGAGTTTTTCGACAACAGCGGCGACGTTGATAGCCAACATGTGCATGCAAAGAGTAAGAAATCGAATAAATAAGAAAAAACATCTATAGAACTGTCCAAAAGCTTTTATCAAGTCGAAACCGACAGAGACCAAAAACTAACTAATAACTGTACGTGCATATCGCATCTCGCATGTCTAACCATGTACACAATCAATCGTGCCATGCACGAATCAACCAGTCTACACAAACGCCGCCCAATGCAAGTCTATTGTGCAGCGCACATGTACGCGCAACTACACGTTGTCTCTATTCTTCGGCCTCGTCATCCGTGTTCGGCGGGTGCGGTGTGCCCTGTGTATCGTTAGTTCCAGCCCAGAACTCGTACCACCACGTTTGTATGGGGGTTACATACCTTAGGGCTGTTCAACCAGTCAATGTGCCTCAACCGTCTCCGCACCTCCTGGTCCTTCTTGTCCTTCTTAGTCATCTTCTTCTTCTTGCGCGCGCGGAACTTCATGTCGTCTTTGTTGCCCTCGGCTTCGCTCATAACGGGCGTGCCTGATGCGCTGGGAACTGCGGAGCTGACGTTAGAAGAAGCGATGGACCCAGGTCGCGAGTCTTCAAAACGATCCATGGACACTGCGAGATGGCCCTTGTGCGCGACACGGCCATCGGCAACGTGCCATTGCTCCGGGCAAAGTGCGCCCACGAATTCTTCGTTGTGGGAAATCATGATGACACCACCCTTGTAGTCACGGATGGCAACGGCGAGACCACCGAGAGAGTCGCGGTCCAAAAAGTTAGTGGGTTCGTCCAGGACGAGGAGATGAGGGTTGTTCCACATGGCACCCGCTACAAGAACGTTAGCTGTGATGCAAATTTCAATCAGGCTGTGACCACTTACCGAGCACAACCTTGACCTTCTGTCCTCCGGAGAGACCAGAGATCTCATTGTGGTTCGCGATATCGGGGTCCATGCCCAAGTCTTCAAAGTGCTTTGAGATGACCTTCGGTTCCAAAACACGATAGCCGAGACCTTCACGCGACGACTCATGGTCATCGAACTCTTGAACCAGCTTCTGGAAACCCCTATCGAGAAGAGTTTCACGGGAAATCATGGTATTGAACTTGGGCAACATGTTGAGCCACTTGACTTCGTACTGGAAGCTCTTCTTGTACTTTTGGCGACCAATAAGCGCTTCAATCCTACGCGGACCCATGCCATCGCCCAAATCGATGGGCTTCTCCATTTGAACCTTGTCTTCCGCAGTGAGCACACGCGTCTGCTTCATGAGCACCTCTCGGTCATCACCATTGGCATAACGCCATTGGAGGTACTGGTTAGGCGTTTTCTCCATGTGCATTTCAACGTGCTCCAAGGCGTGCTGTTTGATGTAGCCAATACGCAAGTTCGGGTGCTTCTCGACCTTTCCTTCTTGAGGTATTGTTTCACCGGTGAGAATCTTGATAAGCGTCGATTTACCGGCACCGTTTGCACCAATGATGGCGACACGAGAGGAGAGCGACAGATTGCAAGATACGTCGTACAGGGAGGGCTTGGATGCGCCCGGGTACGTATAGGTGCAGTTTGTCATCCGTAGGATGGATCGAGTATTGGACTTGACACTTGTGAGGATGCCAGGAGTAGGGAACTTGAACTGAACCATCGATGCTGAAAGGGTGTAGTAGCTCTTTCCCTCGGGCTTGACCTTGACGAAGGCAGCGAGGTTGCCTTTATAATGGACCAGCTTCTTCTGTTCATAGTGGTAGATGTCTGTGCAGACCTCGTCTAGGAATGCGGAGTCGTGAGAGACGATCAAGCTGGTAATCTCAGTATGCTTCTTGAGATATTCTTGCAGCCATGCGATATTAGCCACATCCAAGTGGTTAGTAGGTTCGTCTAGCAGCAATACATCCGCGCGCATAATCATAGCACGAGCCAGGGCCAGCTTCATCTTCCAACCACCAGAGAGCGAGCCGACCTTGTGCGACTGCCTGCCGTCCGGACCTGAGGTAAAGCCGACCTCCTCCAAAACTTCAATGATACGGTCTTTGCTCTCATCCTTGAAACGTGGATCCTTCAAGATGTATTCAAGGATGCTAATCTCAGCGTCTTCGCCTTGATTATGTTCGACAAAGCATGTCTTGACTTGGTCCTGAGGTGGGAAACCTTCAAGCTTGCCGTCTGCGATACTTCGCATAAGTGTAGATTTACCAGCACCGTTGCGGCCGCAGAGACCGTATCTATGGCCTTTGAGCAGCCGAAGATTGGTGTGCGAGAGAAGCAGCATGCCTCCATAGCCAAGCGAGAATGTCGCATTGACGACTTCCACCTCTCCATCGTCTTCCTGGATCGGCTGGCCGAATTTGCGGTGGTCTTCTTCGATATAAAACTGGTGTACAGCTTCGGCGACCTTCTCGGCGTTTCCGTGGTTCATCAGCGGCGCAAGGTAAGGCGCGATCAGCCGGGGTATCCGTGCCAGCTCTCGCTGGTTTATGACTTCAGCGACCATTTCTGAGATGTACTTCTTTGCGAAGCTCCAAGTCTCCGCGTCGCCAGGGAAGTTCAAGAATTGCCCAACGACATTGACCTGCTTCTCTATGACCTTCTGGACGTCTTCGGGGTTCATATGGCTGACAGCACCGCTTACGATGTCACCGTCCTGGTCAGCCATAGCTTTCTCGATGGTGTTCAACGCCGTAGCGGCGATCTCGCGGACCTCGGGTAAAGAAGCGCCATCCTTGACCTTCTTGACGCCGGGTTGGAGCTTTGGCAAGAAGGCGCGTGCCTCGATAGGGTCGTGGACGAGCTTGGTCAGGTTCCCCACTACAACAACCGTCTGCCGGATGACTTCTTGCGCCGTGCTCGGAGTATTTAGTGATCGCTCAAGCAGAGGAGTGACCATGGCGAGAACAGGGGATGTCACGATGGAAACGAAAGTGGTCTGCGAGAGAGCATGGATGGCCTTTTGTAGGCTCTGCGTCGAAGGGTCTTCAATCGATTTGACGAGGAGAGGTATCCGCGGTGCAATATCGTCGTTCTGCAGAAGCGTCGTGAGGCTGCTCATGGTCTTCACCGCTTGTTTCGCAACCTGAATGTTGTTAATACCATGCATCTAACAGCAACAGCGAGGCACACTTACCTCATTCTTGAGATCATGCATGCTGCCCTCGACTACTGGGATTAGTCTCTCCAGCTTCTTACCCATGGCTTCTCTGAGCACATCCTTCTCCTTCTCCACCTCGAAGCTCTCCATTCCGATCTTTGCCTTGTCTGCCATCCTCCCAACCAGTTCAAGCGCGCCCACCGCACCCTGCCATTTTCCGGACCTCTTGCCTAGATACTTGAGAAGCGCCGGTAAGAGGCCGAACACCTTAGACTCGGCGCTCAAGTTGGTGAATAGGGAATCAAGCGCGTACTGCGCGCTCTCCCTCACTGTCCCCGTCTTGTCCGACAGGGCATCCAGCGCCAATGCTACCGTCGCCTCCTCTTGTATAAGGAACACTACCTCAGACAGCCTCTGGGCCGGTGGTAGCTTCTCGAAAAGCGCACCTAGCGCGTTCATGGCGCCCTCTCGCCGACCCGGGTTCTTCTTGTCGCCTGCCGCCTTCTTGATCTCGTCGAGGATACCATATCCCTTGAGGCCGCGGAAGCCGACCGAGTTCAGCAAGAGTGCGGAGAGAGCATAGGCGGCTTCTACCGACGAGTGGGAAAGTTTCGCGGTGAAGATGCTGGTAAGGAGGGCGGCGACGTCTTCATGCGAAGGCGCAGGAGCATCGCCGGACTTGCTCACAACGATCGCAGGGGCCATGGGGGGCGACTCGGAATGGGGCATATCCCGCGCGTGGGAGAGCCTTGAAGCGTCGAAGTTCGTCTGCGACGTCTGCGGAGCGTGTGAAAAGTTCGTGGGGCAGACGAATTTGTGGGAGGGGCCGCCGTTATCGATAGGACAAGGTGGTAATTTCGTTTAGCCCGGTCTGCGCAGAGCGCGCGTGGAAGCTTGTGTGAAACTTGAGTGGAGAGTGATATGCAAAAAAGGAAGAAACCGAGTGGGAAAAGAAACACGACGCTGGGAGCGGAGGGCTGAGGGCTGGAGCGGCGAGCTAAGTTGGGCTCGGTGAATGAAATAATTCTTCTATTCTGTTAGGCTGACTGAGCCACTCGCGCGGCCCGAGCGCATGCACGTCTTCCACCGCCGGCCGCCTTGTGTGCCGCTTCCGGGACGCAGGGCTGATCGCCATCCCGGCCGTGGACGACCCATCCATCCAATCTTCCTTTCCCCCTTCTATTGTTTCCTCTCGGTCCCCTCGTCTCGCATCTTTTTATCGGATTTCAGAGAGGCGTCGGATCCATCCCAGTAGACTCTTGAAATTGGCCGTGCACGATAGAAGCGGCATCCTGTGCTAAGCGTAGCCTTCCATTCACTGCCTCGAACGGCATGTTGGTTTCTATATAGATTTTCAAACCTTCAAATGTTGGAACCTAAAATGGTGCGTGATTGTTGCGCAAACTGCCTGCCTGCTTTGATCGGATGTGCTCAAGCGTCTCACTTTGGCAGCGTTTGCACAAGAGGCGGAAGGCGCGTTTGATACATCGCCGCCACTCAATATCTTCGGACTCGAGTTTCTTTCACTTTCTTTCCCGTATCTCATGCGACTGTCTATATTTATAGGCTCTGTTCCAACCCCGCTCGCTCCCTCGTGTCACACTCGCTCGATCAAAAGGCACCCCGACCGAGTCCCACCTACCACACCCGATTCTCAGACCAAAGTTAGCTGCTAAGGGATCCGGTCAACACGCCTTGCTCTGCAGTTCCCCAGAATACGAACTCATACCACTCTCTTCAACTACCACCTGAGCCAGCCAAGCGCATCGGTCGCCCATCCCGACGATACTGGTCGCACTCTTCTCTTCTGTTCCGCGGCCAACAGATAGGTTGCCTATCATGCCTCGCAAGCAGCAACATGTCTATGACCCCCAGCAGATGAGGGCGTGAGTCAGCCTCATTACCGAAATCAGTCGTGCAAATGCTAACTCCGGAACAGGCTGGCGGGGGTTCCGTTGCCTGACAAGTACGTGCTTCATTCTATCCATGGCCGTTGTGCCTACCACGCAAACGCTGACGACGTTTAAGGATCAAGTGTGCCCGCTGCTCAAAGTTCAAGAACCAGGCAAGCTTCTCCAACAAACAGCTCACCGACGCGCGGTACGAGGTTAGACACCATGGACAAAATGCTCGCTACCAGATCAAATGCCAGAGGTGCAGCGGACAGACTATCCACGAGATTGAGTGCAGCGTGTGCGGAGTGACCAAGGGCTTGGAGGCATTTGCGAAGCTGCAGCGCAGGAAGGTGGACAGCGCAGTAAGCATGCTTCAAAACTTTGTATAGCTGTGCTCATTTATGAGCAGGAATGCTTCCAATGCACCGAAAAGCGACTGGATCTGGACCCGGTTGATGACACGGTATACGACAACAATGATCGTAACCGCGCGTTCGTTGCTGCCGATGCCGCCGACGGCTACTACCCATCTGTCTTCGAAACTTCGACTGAGGCATCTGAAACGGTGAGTCATCCTAGTATGCACGATGCTTATTCAAACTAATTCAGACAGGCATCAGAGTGGCAGGACCCAGAGGATGACGACGGTAAAGACGGCGGTGTCGACCTGTCAAAGGAATTCGCCAGCAAGCTCCGCAAGATGTCCCTCTCCGATAACTCCAATGTGAACACCTTGATTGAGTCCGAGTACGATCGGGGTAAGTGATCCCACAATATGTAAAGCGTTGGAGATGCTTGCTCATAACACCAATTGCAGGAAGTCAAGTCAGTGACAGCGATGGCTGGAACAGGGTACAGGCCCGATCCTGGCACACCAAGTCCTACAACAACACGTCGAGTGCCATCTCTACTGGCTTCGATCCGACGAAGTACTCGAGCCGTTCCGTTTCCGGCTCTCAGCGATCCTTCACCTCCAGCTACGCTGAGCGATCGGCTACCATGTCGAACAAGGGCGGATTTGCGAAGATTCGCGCCTATGTAAGTGGAGCCTGGGCACTGCCTTGCATTTGGATTGTCTGACTCGCACAGGACCCCAAGAAAGATCCGGATCGCCCGACCGTGGCACCACCCGTGCAAGAAGAGTGGTCATCAGATGAAGAAGTCGACAACTATGACGACGACGACGATAGTGACGATGATACCCTGATCTGAAGGGGCTATGGAGATCGTTGAAAGCGAGAGAAACATGTGACCTAGCCGTCTCTATCTCATTCTCGCTCTAAGGTTCTCTTTCTTTAAGGTTAGTGGTGCTGAATTTCTTCTCCATCAATCTCTCGGTCCTTCGACAAGTTTGTCTAGGATATGGAAGGGCACTCAGAGATTTCATCTATTGGAACCTCAGTCATGATGATATATGGCTGCTTCGGGTTTGTCTTCATGTGCGACTAGGGTCGTTTCCCGAGCTGGATGGTGTGATTTGGTGGTTTTACTAGCACAATAGACAAAAACATTGGTTGCTCCACACGTAGTGATTTCATGCAGTGACATTGCCCATGTCACATATCAAGAGCTTATTTTCGTCCAGCGTCAGTGTACAGGCAGTACTATGCGGAACTAGACTCTCGCGCATTACTTTTCCATATCCTTCCGTGTTCCCTTCATCTTGCTTTACCTTACTCTTACTTGGTATTTTGCAAGGCTCACTTTGAACTTTGCGCTAGCGATTAAAAAGCAACTGTGAACACTAATGTGTGAAAGGGCTCACTAACTCTGTTCGGCAGTAATTGCCACCGCGTCTGCACGTGACCGCGCGCTAAATCAGGGACGCGTTCCCGCTTTGTCCCCGCTCCGCTCGGCTTGATTCTTCCGTGCGACCCTCAACCCCAGAATCCACTCGTTTTACGCACATATCTACGTTCGTTTGCGCTGGCGACTAAGTTTCAGACAAGATACATTACGTATAGATTATACCATGTAGGTTGCGACGCCACCTGCCGTTCAGAGGGGCGTATCTAACTCAACCTTTAGGACTGGACGACGAGGCAGGGGTGCCGGCATTCGTGGACCTCACTCTGCATTGACCGATTTCCTGGCGGTGAGAGATTTGGCAGAGATCATAGCTTTCGAGGGCTCTTCTAACTTCCTCCAAGGCCAACAACATCTCCGCCCAAGAGATCCGTGACTCGTACCGCCAGCGCCAGCAGCAAGCTGAAGCCGAAGGAGATACCGCCGCCCAAGCAGGAACAGCCGAGGACAATGGCGAGGGACCGTCGAACGCAAACAATGAGGAGGACTTGCAGGCAGAATCCTCTGCTATGGCAGCTGAGCGGACCCGTAAGCGCAAGCGCAATCAGGAAGAGACCATCGCGAAGATAAAGAAGGGCAAGGCGGCGAAGAAGGGCTCAAAGAAGAAAAAGAAGGACTCTGACGACGATTCGGATTTCGAGGACGTCATGGACATGTACAAGAAGGCGAAGCCGCTGCCTGGTCAGTTTGAGAACTGCGAGGTTTGCGGCAAGCGCTTCACGGTGACACCGTACAGCAAGGCCGGCGCAGATGGTGGACTGCTTTGTACAAAGTGCGGCAAGGACATGGCAAAGGAGGCTAAAGCTACCAACAAGGCTAACAAGCCAGCTGTGCGCAAGGGTAGGAGGAAGATCGAGAGCAACCGTCTGGACGGCCTGACTTTTCGTGGATCGAAGACGCTGCAGCAGCTTTGCATCGAGAAGTTGGCGAAACACTCCGACGATATTGAGGAGTTTGGCGAAATGCCGGGGCCGATTTTGAACAAACTGAGCGAGATCTTCTCGAAGAAACGTGCGATGAAGTCGAATACCTTCAAGCTGTTCTTGCAGCCCGACATGGATACGGTAGCGATTCAAGAGGCCGCCTGTGAGTTGACTCTGGATTCTGCTGAAATATAAAATGGCTAACTTCAGGCAGACCTCGAAACAGAGGACTTTGAACAAATCTTCGCGGTCGTCCCGCATATCAAAAAGCTTTCACTGCGCAACTGCTGTCAATTCAAAGATTGCAATGTGGATTACATGATTGAGAAGGCCAAGAGTCTTGTCGATATTCAGCTTCTCGGTGCCAATCTGGTATCCAACGACAAGTGGATAGATCTCTTTATAGCCCGTGGACACGACCTGAAGTCACTGAAGCTCGAATGGCTCGACGCGGCGTTCGACGACCAAGCCGTCGAAGCTCTCACAACTTTCTGTCCCAACTTGGAGCGCCTCAAGCTAGAACGCTGCAAGCGAATCGGACCCGACAGCGTCGATGCCATTGCCCGTCTCGAGAAGCTCCAGCACCTCACAGTCTGCTTCCAGAAAGAGATTCCACGAGACCGCCTTGTCAACCTCATCGCCAAAGTCGGTGCCAATCTCCGTACCCTCTGTCTAGAGCACTTCGTCGACGCAGAGAGCCAGAGCAGCCCTACCGACGACGTCCTCGACATGATCCACAACACATGCAAACACCTCAGCAAACTGCGCTTCAGCGAGAACAACGAGTGCTCCGACGCCGGCTACGTGAACCTCTTCACTGACTGGATGAACCCTCCGCTCCGCTACATCGACGTCAACAGCACGCGGGACCTCGACAACACCTGCCCCGACGGCCCCGACGACCCCATCGGCCTCGCATCCGCCGGCTTCCACGCTCTAATGCAGCACTCAGGCTCCAAGCTCGAGTACCTCGACATCTCGTCCTGCCGCCACATTAGCCACGAGACGTTCGCGCACATCTTCTCGCCTGAGAAAACATGGCCTTGTCTCCGCGAGATCAATCTGTCCTTCTGCCCCGTCGTGGACACCGAGGTCGTTGCAGGTATCTTTCGCTCGTGCCCGCAGATCAAGAAGGTGGTCACGTTTGGCTGCTTCGAGGTCACGGATGTGGTTGTCCCGCGGGACATTGTGCTCATCGGTGCGCCGAGGGCGCATGAGGCGATTGAGCAGTTTGGACAAGTGTTCATGGACTTCCAGAAGGACTTGATGGGTGTGGAGCCCCAAATAGGTATGGGGCGTATCGTCCCGGTCATGTCTTAGACGAGGACAAACGACCAAGTGAGGAATCATGGGTCATCATCGCCTGGAGCGTCTGCGATATCGACTCTCATATCATGGGCACGAAGTATAGCTCTTTTATATACTCACACGATATATATGACAAGAATAGATACACTTAACAAGAGATTCACCTAGATTGACCCTATCCATACAACTCTACCAAGCCACAGCATCCCCACTCTGTGGTGATGTTCGTTTCTAGCGGTGACTCACTAGAGTATGAACCTACGTGAGGGCACCAGTTCACAGCAAATAAGCGCCAGTCACGAAGGGCTAGTTTGAGGCTTCACTTGCAACAAACAGGGTATCATTGGGAAAATGCTCATCTTGATCGTCGAGGGACCAGAGAGCTGTACATTGATAGTAATCATCCCTTCATTTCGCCGTGAGCAACCATGTCCGATTCCTTTTTGAATTGCGTGAAGCAGCAAAAGCCCGTCGTGCAGATGATCCTATATCCATGTCCAATCTCCTATCGCAACCATAAGCTGCCTAAGAAGCAGGAGCGGCACCACGTCCACGTCCGAAGCCGCCGCGGAACTCGGGCTTGAACTCGCCGGGGGCACCGCCCTCGCCCTTCTCGCCGGCGTCACGTCGTCGGTAGCTGTCACGGTCACCACCACCACGTCCACCACGGCCGCCACCACGGCGTTCACGGTCGTCGCCGCCCATCATGCCGCGCGGAGGAGCGTGGGTGCGCTGCTGCTTGATGTGCGTCTGGGGCACGATCTCGGCGGGGAGGTGGAGCCACTCGCGGAGGTAGTCAAGGCCCTCGGGGGTCAGGGTGTAGTAGTAGTACTGCCATGAGAAGCGGGTTTTGACGAAGCCGCGGGAGTCAAGAGACTGGCCTGCGAGTAGTTAGAAGGCAACTCCACCACACCAGTATGCGAAGGGACAACTGACAAGCCTTGATGACGAAGAGGTTCTTGGTGTCGATATCGCCGTGCTTGGGGAGGTTGAAGTCCTTCTTCGCAACGAGTACGCCCTCTGTGGTGACCGTGTGTCAGCCTATCCTTATGTGCAGCAAGCATGCCACAAAATTGTATATTTATACCATAGCCATGGCGCGAGCGGGAATATACTAACCGCGGAAGAGGTACCTGTGGTGACAATGTCAGTAGAAGCTCAATGAACATTGGAGAAGGGGGGATATGGAGGCTCATAGTCAAGGTGGATATTTGAAATTCCAGACTCGATGGCGCCCAAGAGTGCGATGTTGAGGAGGACTGACTCGTGGATCTTCTTGCGATCGGCCTTGGGGATAAGCATCTTGACGGTTGTCGGGAAGGTAGACTGTGGTGCTGGTCGATGAAGAAGTTCGTAGGAAGATATAAAATCGATATCTGCGAAGGTAGTGGTGCGCTCGCTCGCTTAACATAGCCAAGCCCTACCATCCCGGGCCGATCGCCCAGCCTCCGTTCACCACTCGCCGTGTCACTCTCCGGCTTCTCACTCTGAACGTCGTAATCTATTCCCGCGAGCCCGGCCCTCCAACCTCTCTCCAGAATCACGACCATCTTGCGTACTCGAAACCGTCGTCCACAATGACTACCGTCGCAGCCCCAACTGCTCACTGCTCCACCCTCACTTCGCCCGACCATGCGCCCGTTACCATCTTCGTCGACACCGTGCGAGGCACCATAGCCTTCTCGACGACGAAAGACGCACCCCTAACATCCATCTACGAAACTCTCTACGAACGCGCACCATGGATGCGCCACTCCTCCTACATCCTCACCACAAACTCCCGCCGCACAATACCCGCCACGGACTCCCGCATCTCATCTCTCCTCACCTCGTCATCCGACACATTCATCTCGCTACGCCTAACGGTTCCGCTATGCGGTGGCAAGGGAGGTTTCGGTTCGATCCTGCGAGCGCAAGGAGGCCGCATGTCGTCGCGGAAGAAGAAGCAGGGAGAAGTTAACGGCTCCTCGCGGAATCTGGATGGACGTCGGTTGCGTACTGTCGTTGAAGCGAAGACTCTTGCCGAGTATCTTGCTATCAAGCCGGAAATGGACAAGCGGGAGAAGGAGGAGCGCCGCAAGCGATGGGAGGATATTGTGGCGAGTACGGAGCGCAAGCAGGAGGAATTGCTGAATGGAAGGACTCAGGCTCGCTTGGACGGAAAATGGGTTGAGGACAAGGAGGAGGCGGAGAACAAGACAAGGGAGGCCATCGAGAAGATGCTGATGGCTCAGCGAGCAAGTTCTGAAGAGGACGAGGACCAAGAGCCGGAGAAGGTCGCGGAGTCCTCGAAACCCGTAGCTCAGCGGACGATGTATGGTTGGGATGATGAGGATGACGAGTTCATGAGCGACAGTGAGGAGGAAGAGGATGTTTCGGAAGAGGACAAGCCCAAGTACGAAGGCAAGGGAAAGGGCAAAGCTGTGTGAGATCACTGTGTCTTTCAGCAATGAGGCAAGTTTGGCAATTGAGGCGCACTCGGAATTGTAGTCTATCATTGTAATTCAGATACCCAAGCATAAGCAGCCTTCAAATCCAGAGGCTCACCACAAACACGAATTCTACCTCAAGAAAGCTTCTTTCCGTGCATCGAATTCCACCCCAATTTTGTCGTCTTGCAACTTCAGCATCTCGACCCTTGAACGCTCAACCGTTCACCCCGCGTCCACCTCACGCTCCAATCGTCCGATCCATATCCTTCTCATCCCCATATCCCTGCTGCCTCCTCTGCTGCGCCGCTCCATCCCCACTCTCATTCAGCCTCTCGGTCCCCCCAAACCCTCCCTCACTACTTGCTTGCCCCGTGGCATCCGTCTTGCCACCACCGCCGGCCCCCTCCTGAATCGACTGTCCGTATCGCATCTTCTCGGCTGACGTGACGCCTTGTGTGTTGGGATCGCTGGAGGCCGACTTGTGGACTTGGTCGGCGAGCTTGGTGCCTGTCGAGGGGTCTGGAGATAGTTAGTGGGGTGGAGAAATGGAGGGGTGGGGGGATCATGTGAAGGCATAGATTGGGACAGGCGTGGATGGTAGGATGGAGAGGAGGGGGAGGAAGCGTACTGCCTAGTTGGCCGGCTTGCTTGTCGTGGGGCTCGACGTGCGTGTGTTCGCCCTCGTATTGCGTGTTTTCGCCGCCTATGTCGGTGTCCATGAGGTTCTTCGACATTGTATCGTGCGGGTGAGTGGTCTTGTTGTTAGATTATGGGTAGGCTGATGAAGGGGACGGATTTAGATGCGTGGAAGGACAGAAGGACAGTTGATGATGTTTCAATTGAAGGCTGAAGCTCGAGTGCTTGAGCTTAGTGCTTGAGTGAGCTTGCACTATTTGTGCTCCTGCTTATGACGTCAAACGCTAAACTTCCGAATGGGTCCCTGCAACTCCCCGGCCAGAACGCCCTCACATGTTTACTACCGTGTCTTCCTTGTGACGCATTGCTACACATGTAGAGGCGTATGAAGAACATGCTAACAGTCAAGTTACCCAAGGATACGTAATGCGTACGGAGTCTGTCCACGATTTTCCTGTGGCTAGACCTATAGTCATGGATTGTCCGTAAGGCTAGTCAAAATCGACGCCCATAAGGAAGCTTTCAAAAGATTAGCCAATGCATCATCTAGCTCAGAGACAGTGCCAGAACTTACCTCTCATATAACCGCATGTACTTCGCGACAAATGCTTCCAAGTGGAAGATAACTTTACTTCCAGTCTTGCATCTGTGCTCGTAGAATGCCGCCCACTTTATAACCTCCGGTTTGAGCGCGTCGTCAGTCTTGGGAATGAGTTTCCATGTGAGCGTCTTGAGAATTGTCGTGGAGTCTATGCAATGGGAGAGGAGATCGTAGAGCGATGCGATGCGCGGACTTGCAGGAGACGGGCTGGACTCCGTTCTTCGACGATCTGATTGGCAATTTGGCCGATTAGAGCTTCCCAGTCTGGGGGTGGGATATGCGTCGACTCTGTGATGTTTTCACTATAATTGTGTCAGCGTCTCGCTCTCTAACAGTAGGCTCGAAGTCTTACTTCTGTGCATGAACTGCCTCTCAAACATGAGCAGAGCCTTCCTCAGATTCCGCCCACTTTCTTTCGCGATCCTCTTGTTCAAGCCCTCAACTTCCTTCCACCCCTCCTTCTTCCCTACTACCCTCAGCACGCCGCAGATCTCGTCCTCTGTTGGCGCCGCAACTCTCACCAATAACGTCCTACTCCGTATCGGCGCAATGATATTACTCGTCGAGTTCGCCAACAATATTAGCCGCAGATTCGGACTGTACTTCTCCATAGTGCGCCTCAATGCAGCCTGCGCATCGCGCGTCAAGTGGTCCGCCTCATTGATGACCACGACCTTGAAGCGCTGCTTCGCGGCCAGGTCAACCTGCTGTGTCTGCGCGACTTCCTTGAGCAAATCTTGAACGACAACACGGTCATAGTTTCCCACATCTGAGGGCGTAATTTCGAGGTGGTAGACAGAGGCGACGATATTGAATTCGAGTTTCCGGTTCGATGTAGTTTGAAAGACACGCGCGTCGATTTTGATCTTCTCAACACCGGGGCCATAGAGCTCTTTGAGCGTCGCTACGATGCGTGTTTTCTTGCCAGCGCCGGACGGTCCGTATACGAGGAGATGGGGAAAGTCGCCGCTTTGGGCCTGCAGTTTGTGTTAGAAGGGTGTGTGTAAGGCTGCGGGTAGAACGTACGAGCGATCGCAGACGGTCCGAAAGATCTGAGTGGTAGCTAAGAGCCTCGAGACTTTTCGGACGGTGTTTGTCTACGAGCAATGCCATTTTGTGGGTGTGGTGGTATGTTTAATTGTGAGCTGTAATTCTGGTGGACGTCAAACGCGTCGGCTTCGCGGTCGCGCGTAAAGTGGCTTGGCGCCCGGTTACGTTCATCACGCTTAGCCACAGGCCTTCCATCGACCATCCTGATCGTCTATGCGAATATATCCATGTTCGTCAATATTCTCATATGATGGAATCGTTACCAAGTCCACGCGCTCGGACGGGACATGGATATGAAACGATACATAGTCGACGCCTAGGGTTAATTAAAACCCACCATCAAAAGCATCACATATCAATCTTCCAACCCCCCCACAAGAGAAACAACATCCTCTCCATCTCCTTCTCCCTTAGCCATTCATAATTCATAGCCGTAACTCTATGACAAATCCAAAACCACCCTTCCCTTCAGTTTTTGCGCATGCATCTCTTCAAATACCTCAGTCAACTTGTCCATCTTCTCCACCCGAAAATGCGTCTTCACCACTCCCCTCGCCGCGAAATCCAACGTCTCAATGGCCTCCTGCCGATTACCCACCGCAACGCCAATAATCTTGAGAGCCTTGGCAGCCATCACCTGTGCGTTTGCACTCGCTATCGGCACAGGATCTCCCTCCGGAACACCCACGCACATAAACTGCACCCACCGTGCCGTAGCAGCT
Source organism: Laburnicola sp. JP-R-44 (assembly GCA_009805535.1). Taxonomy (NCBI): domain Eukaryota; kingdom Fungi; phylum Ascomycota; class Dothideomycetes; order Pleosporales; family Didymosphaeriaceae; genus Laburnicola; species Laburnicola sp. JP-R-44. The sequence continues at coordinate 1,379,751 of SELF01000019.1, read as the reverse complement.
CGACGGAGCTGGCGTATGCATTGTTGTTGGCAGTGAGGACGAGCACGGCGTGGGCACCAAGGCCATTGGTCAAGGATTTGACGGCGTCGGGGATGCTGGGAGTGCCGTCAATGGGGATGAAGTGCTCGGCGCCTGATTCGAGAACGATATCTTTCTTGGACGAATGGTCGATGCCGATTACGCGGTGGGCCATGCCTCTAGCTGAAAACTGGACCGCAAGGTGACCGAGCCCACACCGCCTGCGCCTGAGATGACGACGAAGTTACCGGACTCAGCGCCGCTCTTGCGGAGGGCAGAGTACACCGTTATGCCTGCGCAGAGCATGGGAGCCGCTGCTGCGGAGTCGTCGAGGCCGTCGGGAATGGGAGTAACGTAGTTGGCGGGCGACAAGACGTATTGCTGGAATGTACCGGGGGTGTAATAGCCCGAGATTTTCTTAACGACATTAGTGACTGTGCTTTCAGACGCGCTGTCTCGTAGATGGGACTTACACCATTGACGCAGTTGGCATCAATTCCCATCCTGCAAGCATCACAGCTCTCACAAATCCCCGCCATCCACTTGATCCCCACCCTACTTCCGACCTGGACCGTCGCATTCTCCGTGCCAGGCCCCATCTTCACAATCTTACCGACGCCCTCATGTCCGCCAACCTGTCCTGCTTGTGTAGGGAACGGCAACATCTTCCACACATTGAGCATGACGGATAGGTCAGAATGGCAAACACCAGAATGAGAGCTAAACAAAGGTAAGTACACGTTTGAGACAGCTATCGGATCTCGTAAAGAAAACAACGACATACAGATTAATCAAAACCTCCCCAGGGCCCGGCTCAGGCATATCCAACTCCTCGATCTTTGTCGAGATAGAGCCAGGCTTGTCATAGACAGCGGCCTTGTACTTCTTCGGTAAATCGATAGAGCCCATTTTGCACTCTTCTCTGTTCAATACAATAGTTGCTCCCTTAAGTGACAGACAGATACGTGTGCAGTTAGCTGCGATTACGCTTTTTGATCGTAGAACGACGGGTGTGCGAGGAGTGTCCGAGCAGCCGAATACCGTAAGTGTCGAACGTCCACTTCTCAGAATGAAAACGCAGAGGAAGGAGGACAAAGAGGCGGCTTATGAAGGCAGCGACGTTGCCGATGGGAGTCGGACAGACTACCCACTACCCCACATGATCACCCCCAAGCATCTACCTTGTCCCACCTGTATCAAGCAAGGTATCAATCCTCGGTAGTGATCTCTATCGCTCGGCTCTCCTCACCCCCCTAAAACTTAACTAAAATTAACTTTAATAGCTAATTTAATAGTTTCTTATATTGCTAACTTTACTAGTATAAAATATTTTATATATATTTTAGTTACTAGTAAAAATAGCTTTTTTGCTATATTATATATATATTATTTTTTATAATTATTTCTTTTACACTCTTTTTAATTACTAAGTAGAGGGCTCTACTTTTTATTATTATATTATTTAAGATAAAAGCCTTTATTATCTTACCTCTAGGTAGATTTAATTAATACTATATATATATTATAACTTAAAGTAAAACTAATACTAATCTTACTATATAGTCTTTATTTTATTATAGCTATATTAATAATATTAATTATAACTCAGCCCTACTTATAATACTAATTTTTATTTTTAGCTTTTATTACTACTAAATAAATTATTATTATATTTACTTTAGTAACTACCTTTTCACACTTTTTTTAATTACTAAGTAGAGGGCTCGACTTTTTTTATTATATTATTTAAGATAAAAGCCTTTGTTATTCTACCCCTAGGTAGATAATTTAATAAGATATGTGGCGTTATTTTATCTACCTAGGGGTAGGACGACAAAGGCTTTCATCTCAAATAGCATAACAAAAAAAGCAGAGCCACCTGCTTAGTAATTAAAAAAGGCGTAAAAAGGTAATGACAATAAGATATATAAATAAAACCTATACTAGTACTAATTAAAAACTAACTTAAATATAAAAATACGTATAAAAAGGCTAAAAACTAACTAGCTACTAGTATTTAGTACTTTTTACCTTTTAATAAATAGTTTAATATAATTTATTAAGTATAACTAAAGTATATTAATAAAGCAACTATCGTACCTATATATAACTGTTGCTAGGAGAGTAGAGCTCAGCCGCGGCAAGCGGCACCGCTGAATACTAGAAACTTACCCCGCATGAACCCCAAAAGCGTGTGCTGATGATTAATTAGAAAAGAGGAGGCTTGGTGGACGGAGAGTCACTAGCTCGGGGACTACTGGATGGTCAGCATAAACGGGTGGCTTACAAGGACCTTCGGGATGTAGCGGACGGAGAGACTGTGTGGCCTGCCCGCCTACACAGTAACGTGTTTGATCACGTAATGCACGCTATCGCGTAATGCACGTTTTCGGCAATTTCCGCCCATCCACAACTTGAAGCTGTACAGCTTGTATATATTGTAAAATCGTCGGATTTTCTAGAGTAATAATCAGAAGAGCTTATTTAACAAATATAGCCCTTCTATTGGCTACCTGTAGCGCTCTGGGAGGCGTATTTGACGTGTGCGCGTCGTGGGCGCGATCTTGGGCATCTTGGGCTCGTCAACTTTGGCAGGCTATAACTCAGGCTGTACAAGCTCAATATCCTTTGGATTTTTTGCTGGAGGCTTAAGGCTTAAGGCTATGTTGATTACCCTTTTGGGAAGCTTTGAGCTCATCGCGGAGTTTGTTTTCAATTGCGCGGGCCTCTCGCTTTTCTTGAGCTTTAATAGCCTTCAGCTCGCGCTCGCGAGCGCGCTCTGCTTGAGCCTGAGCCTTTTCAAGGCGTCGCTGTTGCAAGAGGGCTTGCTTTTCAAGCTTGCTCTGCTCTCTGAGCTGGGACTGGATGTCCTTTTGAAGCTGTATCTCCTTCTCCTCCGCGTCCTTTTGTGCCTGCCAGTCGCGAGCCCTCTGGACCTTAGCTGGCGACCAGAAAAATCGCGCCACCGTTGTAATCCTCCGGCGTCTCGAGCGCCAGGGCCTTACCCCGCTGGCGGCGCTTGCGCTCGTTAACGAGGGTCTCTTTGAGCTGAGTATTTTCGTGCTTAAGGAACTGATTTTTCGCTGAAATCGAGTGGAGCGTACGCAAGAGTTTGGCAGCCTGAGACTTGTAAATATCTCCAACAACTTAACGTAATAAGCCCTCGATTTTACGCCAGTCGCTGGCGCTAAGGACCGACGTGCTGCTCTCGCTTGAGCTGGGGCGCTCAGGCTCGCGAGTTTCAAATCGCTTGAGGATCCTGTCGGGATCTAAGGGCACGATCCCAGTAGCCTTAAAGGCCTTAAGGACCGTTGCTGACGTTAGCGCGCGCCTCCCAGGCGGCCTAGAATATCCTGAAAAAGTCCCTCTTTGTAATGCTGGAGAGGCCCTGGCAGGCGTCCATAAAGCTCGCGAGGCCGTTGCTGTACGCGCTCGCGAGAGGCCCGAAGACGCCCACATCCAGCGGCTGAAGCGTATGGGTGCTGTGAGGCGGAAATATTGCCAGCAGGATCTTATTGGCGTCGCAGAAATCGATAAAATCCTTTGTTACGTGAGATCCATGCCCATCAACGATCAAGAGGCGGTACGACGTCCTTGCCTTTGCTTTCGTCTCGCGGTTGAATACCTGTTTGAGCCAACTGAGCCCGATATCGTTATTGGTCCATCCTGAGGGCGAGGAGGAGAGAAAAAAGCCTTGTGGATTTCAGGGTTGAAATCCTGGAGCCAGGAGTCTTGTACGTTGCCAGAGGCTGCCTGATAAATGAGGGCAGGTGTGAGGGTAGAGCCGTCGGCGCAAATACAGGCTATTGAAGTTATCCACTCGCGATTGCCGTCCTGGAGCATTGATTTGAACTTCCCACGCTCGTATTGCTCGCGAGAAAAGACGCGCTTTGATTTAGAGAGGATTCTAATAAGAAATCCCTTCTTATCCATATTGTAAATATGGCGTGCGTTAACGTTGTATTGCTCGATTTTTTTAGCTAATAGCTTGAAGTACAGCGCGTACTTGAAGGCCGAATTAGCTCTGCGGCGTGAGGCGTTGATGCTGGATGTCTATCGCGATATTAAGTCGAGTTTGTGGCGCTTAATGAAGCGCGACGGCCAGCAAGTCCTAACGTATTTTCCAGCTATTTCTGACGCGAAGTTTCGTATTATATAGCTTGTAGGAGGTAGCCCTTGCGCTGAGAGGTCTTGAATATACTGTACGAGCGTTGCTTCCTGCGTAGCGTTGAGCATTTGTTGATTTTCGAGCTTACGCGCCATCGATAGGGTTTTACTACGCGCGCGCCGCGACAGAGTTGACCGGCTAACCCTGAATCTTTTGGCGATTTCTGTATACGTAAAATGTTCTCCTGGTTTTAGCGATTCGATTGCCGCAAGAGCCTCGTCGATTGGAGCCATATTGGTGGAGTTATGGTGGGTTGAATATTTCGCGATTTTGGTGGGGGGGCGCGTGCATTACGTGATCAACATGGTACTTCCATAAATGACGTATCCTTGAATACACATATACACTGTACATGTCTGCGATGTATGTAATACACATATACACTGTACATGTCTGCGATGTATGTGTTCATGCCCAGGTCCCTCCATCACCGCGGACTCTAGCAAGCGAGTTTCGTCATCAATCATGGGGTAACACCGTACCCGGCGCATTGCGCGGCTTAGCATATGTAAGACTCGCCAAGTATAATAGTCAACCACACTAGAAAAGAAAAAAGGGCAAAGCAAACAGATTTAACAGAACATGGAATGCACAAGGAAAGTTGGCTTCGAAAATGTCCATAACTATGATACACACCCTCGTCCTCGATCGAGTGCTAAAATGGAGAAGAATCCGCTCAACGGGCCGAGCCACCAAACAATCCAGTGTCTCAATATTGGTATCTTACAAAGCTTACAGCGATTAATCCGTCGGAAGAGAACGTATCGGGGAGAAACCTTCGAACTAAGCAGACCATTTAATCCCTCCCGTGAGTGGGCAATTAACACCTAGACATCCTTCCCATAATTGCGGTCTATCTCATCCTCCCGCTATTACCTCATCATGCAGTCATAAACCATTACGGTGCAACAAACCAGTTAAACCAAGGAATCATCATTGGAAAGAAAACTCATACGCACAAGGCTTCTACGAAGCCTGTTCGGTACAAAATGGGCTGGCGAGAAGATCGTCAGCGCTCGGACGTCTCTCGTGGTCAATGAGGAAGGTCTGAGATAGAAAAGCGCGAGCATCATCGCCTGCATGTTCAGGTATCGCTGGATTAGGTTCGCTGGACCCGGCGGATCCACCAATCTTGAAAATGGCCTGCAGCTGGCTCAAAGTAGGGTGCGGATGGTTGCCGGTGAACATTTCGACGATGAGGCAACCGAGTGACCAAATATCTGCTTTGCGAGTGTACGCGGTCTGTCGAACAACTTCCGGGGCCATCCAGAACACCGAGCCTTGGAGTGAAACACGCTGAGCACCCTTCTTGCCATTGAGGAGAGTTGACGTCTCGACACGTTTTGAGATACCGAAATCGGATATCTTCACAGAGCCCTTGTTGTCGACCAGAATGTTTGCTCCTTTGATATCGCGATGGATAATATCTCTTGAATGTAGATACGATAACCCTTGCAGGATCTGGCGAACAAAATTCTGGATCAGGGACTCGCCCAGCGGTCCGTAGTTGACAAGCATCGTTGCAACGGACCCTCCTGGGACATACTCCAAGAAAATGTTCAGATGCTGTTCGTCAGAGTTGGAACCCAGGTATTGCACTATGTTCTTATGCTTGAGATCTCGCAGAAGGCCGATCTCGTGCTTCAGCGCTTCGACCATGTTCGTCTTTCTCTGGTCCGTCTGGGCAGTGGCTGACGCCGATGGAAGCTCGACTTGCTTTACAGCCATAAGCTCACCCGTCATGGCGTGGAGTGCCAAGTAGACACTACCAAAGGAACCCTGTCCTATCAAAGCACCCTTCATGTACTTTACGTTGTCCCAAGAGTCTTGCTCGAGGTAATCGGCCAATTCGCCGTCATACTCTTCGCCGTCTTCGGCAATGGCCGCCGAGAGTCGTTTGTTGAGTGAGTCGCCATTCTCGGTGTTGCCGGCACACTGCTCCCCGCCAAGCTACTTCCTCCGTCGTCGAAGTATGACTGCATTGTCGTGTGACCTTCGGGATCAGTGACCTGAACACTTTCTGTGCCACTTTCCCCACCGAACGACACATATGATTTTCTATTCGGCTCCAGAGGCGACTCTTCCTCCAATGGTTCTAAAACCGAAGAAGAAGAAGCTATCGAATCTCGATATCCTGACTGGGAGGGAAGCCCTAGTCGCATCACCGAGAGCGGTCGTAAGGGTCTTGCCTGGTTGTTGTTCTGGAGCCAATTGTCCGCAATGGATGGTAAAGGAGGAGCATCTTTCAGGCTGGAAGCAACACTGAAGTTCGATGCCATCGATAAGCGTGACGCTGCGCGACTGAGACGACGAGAGCGGCGAATGGACATCCGGATGGTCTTGTCGATCTCGTCTTTTTCAACATCGGGGAAATATGAAGTGAGGTCCGAAGTAATAAGCTCGCTCGGCGGACGAGCACCATAAAATTGCTTCAGTTTGCGCGCTCTGGCAGAAAAGGCTTGCGACCTAGCCGGTCCTTCCAGATGCTGGGCTGTAGAGTGGATGTGCCGCTCGCGCTCCCTTGCTGAAGTGGGTGAGAGGGGATAGCTCACGGCAGCTAGTGACTCTCCCGTTATTTCCTGAATCTTCTTCTTGCTCCTTTCGCTTGTGGGCACTATTATGTTCTGTGTTTGCTGGAGGCCTTGTTGCTGGTAGATACCCGCTGCGGCCTTCAGTTGGTCATCTTCAGGCTCACCGGTGTGGATCTTGCGCAGGATCAGACGGCCGCGTTCGTGTCGATTGGCATCCTTGCACAAGCGGATGACTTCGATATCACTCAGCCGGTGACATTGCTCAGGCTTCGGTTCGGGCCCATCCAGTACGTAGAAGCAGAAGTTCTTCACATGAGCCTCGTTGAGCTGCCCTTTCCTCAATGTCTTGAGCATGATCTCATCGGCAGTTTTGCAACCCTCGATGTTCACCACCGACGTCCTACCCAGGTCGTAGATGACCCGAATCAAGGCCTTGTCGGAAGGTAAGATTGCACTGTTAGTGGCGCTCTCCGACATACTTTGATTCCGAACGTGATTCGCAAATCGTGCAGTTTGAGGCGTTTCGGTAGGAGTGCTCCGTGCGTTCCGGTACGGCGGATTGGCGGCGCTGTTTCCAGCCACGAGCGCCTGGCTACCGTATGGAGATGCAAAGTTTTTGCCGTCCTGCGGACTGTTCACACCGTAGTTGCGCTCACGCCGCAAACTACGGTTCTCCTGGTCCACCATGGGAGAGCTGGGACGCGAGGGAGACTTGGTGCCATTGTAGGCATAAGCCAAGTCGGAAGCGGTGATCTGTCGTGACATGCGTTTCGAGGACCCTTGAAAGCTAGAGGGGATGGAACGTGCGGAATGCGACGGACGAGGCGACGCGGACGATGGTGGAGTGTAGGCCGCGTTGTCCAGCATGGCAAGCGATTGCTGTGTAGTGGTTAGACACGCTTGCGGCGAGATGAACAGAGTTTGCTTACCCTATTCGACACTCTCCTCGAGGCCTTCTTGTACTCTTTGTTCCGAAGCTGCTTTGCTTGCGAGCCAATACGCACTCTGTCGCCAACCTTCTTGATGCCCATGTCCTTGAGGTGGGTCTGGTCCATCTCCATAAGATTCTCGCCGTTGATGTTGTTTTCTGAGAATGTCAGCTGTGCACGCCCCTCGTATACGGTGGTGTAACCTACGCCTGAACAGCTCCACATACTGGGCGCAGTTGATGCGCTTCAGCCAGTCGCCCACCTTCTCCTCATCCCAGCGCCTGTCCGAATTAGTAATATTCAGCGATCAAGAACAGGCTTGTCCCTACCGTACTGCGTCTGGCGCATCGTAGACTTCGGAGAATTCCGACTCGGTGGGCGACGCGTACAGAGAGTGGTCCGCGCGGGATGCGGAGCCTTGGTTGCGGTAGCTTGACACCGTGGCACTGTACTGTGTGGAGTTTTGCGAGGACGATGAGCCCAGAGCGGGCGCGGTATAGGATGGCTTTGACGCGAGCATGGCCATGCTCGCTTCTTGTGCGGTATCGGTTTAGGGTATGCGACTGTCAGACGTGACGCTACTTGTTTGTCGTGGCGATGGCGATCTCGGGTTCGGGTCTCGATGCTGCTTCAAGCACGCATTATGGAATCGCGAGCGGAAGGAGGCGGTGTGGATGTGCGTGTGTATGAAGATGGCGCAAATGCGCTCAGCGGCAAGTTCAGGAGGCCTCGAGAGCCGGCGAGGTGCAGTTGCAGAGGTTACACGACAGTGGTGCGTGTTCGGTGCAGAGGAACAGCAGCGGAGCCGGTGCTTGTGGTGATGCTAGGCGCGGCTTGGGTAGCCCGGGGCGGCCGAGACACTGGGTGAATGCAGTCGTGTGGGCGAGGGGAGCACGGCGAGGCGAACAATGCTGGCTTCGGAGGCCGGGGTGCAGAGGCTCTCCAAGGGCTCTTTATGATCAACCCAGTCGCCTCTAGGTGGGTGTAGAGTGGCAGCGCTGGACAGAGCGAGGAAACAGGCGGCCGTGTCTCAGACGAAACGGACTCACGAGGGCGGAGCGGCGGTAGAAAAGGCGGCGTCGGGCGTCGGGCGTCAGGAGCAACCGTCTGAGTGAGAAGTCGCGATGGGAGGGGACCTGCCCAATGGGAGCAGGCACCACCTCATCTGCGGCTCTAGCGTGTTTGAGGCGGGAACCCTGGCTCGGTCACGTTGCGCAGCGCTCACGGTCGACGGTGCGCACTGCTCGCGGATCGCCGGGCCATGCGGACGTAGCCCGTGCAAGCGTCTCCACAGGCGCCTCTCCGCAGTTTCTACTTATCAAAGTTACCATTATGCTTTATCACTAGGCGGTGCCAGAAGAAATGAGCCCGCTATGCTGCTGCTCGCTCGCACCGGCCTCACCCAGATTGTCTCGCTGCTCCAGCCTCAACCGTCAGCCCCAGGCCTGTTGGCCCGGTGCATCCATCCACGAATGATCCAACCGCACAAGAGGCCCCAGCATCCGTGCGCGCCGCCTGGGACTCACCGTTTACAGCCTTGGCTCGATGTTTCAAGCTTTCCGCCTCCCATCTGCCAGCTACCCCTCCGCCACGCCGCAGCCGCCCGACGAGCGTTCGCAGTGCACAACGAAACGACATAGCCACAACGCGGCGCGTGAGCGCTTCTCCTTTCATGTCCTCGTCATTATTCTCCACCATGTATTTGTTTCGGACGTCGACAACGAGGCAGCGAGGCAGTCCCTGCATGGCCGAAACCACGGCTTCAGCCGCGGGAGTGGGCGGCGCGCCAGTGTCACCGTGCAACATCCCTCAGGCCGCTTTGTCCACCACAACAAGGCACCGCTCGTTGAAACAAGATGACGATCAACCAATAAAACAAAGCAGAGGACCACGCACTCCACTCCGGGTCGTCTTGGAGTCATGTCGGTATTTGTACGAGCGCGGTACTTGGCTGCCACTTGCGTTACTCACACAGTCAGTGCGCGGGGGCACAGGACCGTGCAACAGGCAAAGAGCAGGCTGCCAGTGTGCCACTCCTGATGACTCTGCCGTACGTCGCTTTACGCCGTAGGGAACAACCTTGGAACTTAGTAGAAAACATGGCAATCGTAGCACGTTCATGCCATCTGGACGACTTTTGAGTTAGGTAAGCGACTGCTATCAGAACGGAAGTGACGTCTGGGCGCGAGCTGTCGTATGACGCAATGTAGGTAGTCCTGTTCTTCGAATGCAACTCCACCTTATGGTACCGAACAACGTTCGCCACACGTGGGAACTTGACATGCTCGCCATACGCTTCTGCATCGCATCGTATAACATTGTTGCTCCTTCTACTACTCCTGCCAATCGTCGCCTTCCTGCCCCAAGAAGCAAGGTGTTCCCGACAGCAACAAGGCCGAGCCACAGCTCGCCTGTACCGCTATATCTTGCATCTTCCCTCCGTCAAGCTTTTGCTCCTTCTTTCCCGCTGCATATATTCCCGCTGCATACTTCGACGCATATTGCATGGGCCCCACGCAGTAAACGCAGCTACTTCTGCTGCACCCTCGACGTCTCGCTCAGTCAGCCTCGCATCTTGCCAGTCAGCGTCATCGACACAGCTGCACCACCATGGATAGCTATCGTACCCAGCCGGACCCTCACCAGGCACATACATCGTCGCATGACCCACGCTCATATCACGCATCTTCCTATCACCAGGACGCAAACTTTCGTGAATCATTCAAGGCTGCTAACGACGGCTACTCGCCGCCGTCCCAACAGCCGCTCAATAATGCACTTAACAATGCTTTTGATAGGTCCGACACGGCCAGCAAAGTCGACGCAGATCTCATTGCCCAGATCACGGCTGAGGTGAAGAAGTCTGTGTTGGACGAAATTAAGCTTGGGATGGGTGTCACTGGACAGCCTGGTGCACCGCCGCAGCCGTACCCCCCTCAATCGCCAATCTCCACCACATCCATCCCCTCACGAAACGTCTACACTCCGCCATCGCCAAAGCACGCAGACCTATCTAGTCACGGATCCATTTCCCCCGACCCTCTAACGCGCGATCCTCTCTTCGACGGTGCTGGCGACACCCCGACCCCGAGACACGAACGTAGCGCACCAATCGACATCCCCTACCAAAGAACAGCGGCGCGGCCCACCGCACCTCTGAGAATGCCGACAGAAGGAGACTTCACTCCCATTGAGAAGAGGTGGCAGCGCTTGTTTGACCCGCAGGGCCAGCCCACTCCCCGCCTTGGCCAGTTCTTGCGAGGTCTCGCCATTCACCTGGTTTGTGACAACCCTTTCACTTTACCTTTCACGCTAACTCGTCCTCCAGATTGATGATTACGAGCCGAAACAGAGCTTGGTCATTCCTCCCTCGAAGATGCTTAGGTTCTACAATGACGTCAAACTTAAGGACGAAATCTACCCCTGGGACAGTGAGTTTGGCTACCTGGTACCGCTTGTAGGATATGCTGACGGTGTAACAGTGATATTTGGAAAACTACCTTACTCCACTTTGAGCAAAATCTATCGCGACATGCGTTGTGAACACCATCTCATACAAGAACATACCGCAGCCCAACCCGATATTCCTGCCCTTACTCCTTTGGGGTTTCAGGAATGGATGATCGCTATGATACAAGCGTACCCAGACGCGGAATACGAGCGATTATCAAGAGCAGTTTTGGACATGCCAATCAGCAATGCTGATGACTACAAGGAACGCTTTCCGAAGGAGCTTCCACGCCGACTATTCCCGCAGACCGAAAACCTACAGGCACAACAACGTTGCGCTGCTTCCTTGGCTTCCGAGGGTGTCGGTCCCCTGCGCAGAGCTCCGACCTTTCCCCCTCCACCGCCAATGGGACAGAGTGCAAGCGTTCCACCGAGTCTGGAACGCGAACGCAGCCCATACGCAAGTCGAACCGATCCAAGGGCCGTCGTGTCTGAAGACGAGGACAGCACACCCGTTTCTATGCCTCTGGAGCGTGAGCGGAAACCATACGCTGCCGCCCCTGGTGGGGGTAAAATGTACGAGGACCGTGGCACACCGTCGGACGCACCGCTGCACGAACAGCGTCGGCGAACCCGATCAACAGCTAGCCAGAGTCCATATATTCCTCCCACCGACACATCTTATTCCCAGCAATACCCTCGTACAACACCGCAAGCAAACGTACGACGCGCCAGGAGCCCCAGTTTCTCCAGTTACGGTAGAGGATCTGAGCCTAACGTACGTGACATGCCAGGGACTTACTATACCTCTGATATGTACGCCGACGATGAGGAAAAACGAAGGGTTGCCAAAGATGCCGAGGAGAGGAGAAACGAATGGGCATCGCGTCAAGCGGACCACATGGCCAATAAGATCCACCATCGCCGCAGTACCACCGGAACTGATAGTTCTTTTGATTTCCAGCCTCGGTCCGTGTACGATGATGACTACTATAAATGCAAAGGTGGGAGCAGTGGATACGACACTCGCAATGGACGATATTGAAAAGTCAAAGACACAACAAAGGCCAAAACCGAATGCTTGCGCAAATCGCCAGCAGTTATGACGTCATGAAATTAGTACCTTCTTCCGAGTATGCAATTTCCTATGTTTGAGTCTTGTTACATCGGATCCTTGTTTCGAGATTACCGAGCGAGTGTCTGAAGGAAGCTGTATTACTCTCAATATGTTATGTGAGTCTGGTTTTATGCTTAGTCTGGAGTTCACATACCCCTTTGTTGTTTATGGAGAGTCGTCATGCTTTCGATGGGATCTATTTTGAATGTGAGTTGGACACTTGAGTGTATATTATATATACCTTAAACCATCAATCCCTTCCCTGCTTGTGCCTTTCCCCTTGACATATACATCTGTGCAAGTGTCCTTTTATGTAAAAACGCACGGCAAGCTCTGTATATTTACTGCTTCTGGGCTGGGGTCCTACTGTTCTGCCGCTATGAACGCCGTCTTCTGCTTGCTACAAGCGTTGTACATGTGTTTGACCGAAGGCTTGGGTGAGGTCATAGTGTCCGGCCGGCAACGCGTCCTAATTTTAGCACCGCGACTCGTTCCTAGTATAGCCCTCTCGGCATCTCCAGGCTCAGCTGTCAGCAACAAAATAAAACAAGCCTCCGCTCCCCTCGGGTGCTTGCATGCGCTGCGAAAGCACCATCTATACTCAATTGCACTCTATTACATATATTTTCTGTCCCTGTTCCGCTTCCCAAAGCAGACACGCGTCCGCCTCCCCGCCCACCCCCGCCATAGCGCGAAAGCGATCCTCAACGCCGTGTTTCAGGCTTAGACGTCGCGATACGAAGAGACATTGATACTTCTACGCTTTCCCGACTGGCATTAAGACTGAACGACGTACAATGTCTCTTCTAGCCCCCGTCACCGACGACACCATGCCGCTCTTCAGTGCAACCCTCGTCTCGCCAGAAGTCGCCGAGCAGCTCCCGGAAGGCTACACAATTCGGCCCCTCCAGCGAGGAGACTACCAGAAGGGCTTCCTAGATGTACTAAGGGTTCTTACCACCGTCGGCGACGTCACAGAAGAGGTATTCTATGCTTCCTACTGCAACCCCGAAAGCACCAGCTAACAGGTAGGCGCAAATCTTAGCAATGGAACCAGCGCTACGAGTGGCTCGCCCACCACAACGATCAATACTTTATGCTCAGCATCCTCGACCCCTCCTCTCGCATCGTCGGCACCGGCGCCCTCATCGTCGAGCGCAAATTTATTCACAACCTTGGCCTCGTGGGACACATTGAGGACATTGCCGTCTCGAAGGATCAGCAGGGCAAGAAGCTCGGTCTGAGAATCATACAGGCGCTAGATTACATTGCGGAAAAAGTTGGCTGTTATAAGAGCATTTTGGATTGTTCAGAGGCCAACGAAGGCTTCTACGTGAAGTGTGGGTTCAGAAGAGCTGGGCTGGAGATGGCGCATTATTACGGAGCTGCGAAGCCCAAGGGCGGTGAGACTAAGGGGCAGTAGCATGTGGGGGTGTAAGATGAGGAGCTTGTAGGGTTTGCGGCGCCTATGAAGGGGGGAAATATAGAAACGATAGACTCGTTCAGTGTCTCGGCCTTTAGATGCCATTTGCGATACAGCATTTTAGCTGAACTTTTTTGTTGATGGAGTGGACCGTAGGTACCGCGCCGACGGGGGTAGCACGCTATGGAGAAGTATAACATGCAACAGGCATGTAATTGGTTGATGGCATTCTGCGGGCATAATGATTGTTTGGTCAGATGCCTCGAAGTCGAGAAAAGTGATGGTGAATGGTGGCACCTGAGTTCTGATTGGTCGACCGTTGACAGACCCTTCAGCAGTCGTAAACGCTAGTGACTCTGGCTTCACACTGCGATCCAAACCCCATTATTGAACTCACCCCCATGCAATTTTCCGATAATATATCTCTGCATTTTTGACACCTCTCGCAAGCATTTCTGGTTAAATACCACGATCGCGAAACATAATGATACAAGAATTGGAGAAGGCGTCGACGACAAGCATCGAAGCTGGTCAAAGTACCGAAAATGAGACCAATGCTGACGGTAAAAGCTGCGAGCATCGACAGGAAGGCGCCCTGAACGATACGCAAGACATGGCTGGTTCGAAATTTGAACCGGTTGACCTGGAGAGTGCACCTCTCGTCGAATCTGGCCTTCCACCTGAGATCTGGACTATCGTGCAGAAAGCGCCTGCAAACTTTGCGCCGCAATATTTCCTTGACGTCAGTCGAAATTTGCTCGAAAATCCCAACTTGACCGCATCGCACCTATCGCGGGCCGAGCTTTCGTACACAAGTTTTACGGATGCTTCGTACCACCCCGGGGCGACCCAGCCGCATGAACTGGCTGGCAATATCAAGCACCTAAAGATAGATCACCAACCGCGTCTTATACCTGGGGGTGTGCCAGGGTACAAGCTTGAGTGGACGGTGGTGAGGAAGTTAATACCTAGAAACCCCAAGCTTGACGAGGCCTTGCTGCAGACTTGCCATATGTATGACTCGAATGGTCAGGTCACAGTACGAAGGAAAGAAGGAAACAGTTTCAAGATTGACGCGGAGCGGTATCTCGTGATATACATTCCTCATGTCTCAGATGTTGACTCCATACCGTTCTACCATCCAAAGGTCCGAGGCGTCGCCATCCTTTACACTTTTCAGACCAATGTTCCGCAAGATACCGCACCAGGAACACTTTCCCTATATTATGATCTCTTCCCTGGAAGGCCGTTGGAGAACCGCATGTCCCGAACCGCATTGAAGATGCTGGAGATAATTCACAAGCATTCCCGTGGACGCATGCAAGGATATCAGAAACGCGTTCACCACGATGTCATCATCCCACAAAAGACTTTCCAGGATACGTATGCCTATCTAAAGGGCAAATATGCGAAGGAACTCATTGACGGTTGGGTGGAACACACTCCTGCACAAAAGCACGTTTTTGAGGACCTCGGGATCGCCGCGTTCTTGATAGAGCTGTGGACAGATATGTATAGTGGGAGTGTGCCGCCGGAAGATGTCTCAGCTCAAACCGCAAATGGTTTGGTTCACGAAGACACAGAGAAAAAAAAACTTGAGGTTCAAAACCAGAGACGACTCGAGGCGCAGCGAGCATTTCCTGGCTTTGTCGATATTGGATGTGGTAATGGGCTCCTAGTGAACATACTTAACAAAGAGGGTTGGGCTGGTTGGGGCTTCGATGCAAGAAAGAGGAAGACTTGGGAAACTGTTGATGAAGAGTATAAGCACAACCTCAAAGAGATGTTGCTCGTGCCAGAAGTCCTACAAAACAGCGCACCCGACGAGGACATAGCAGGAGATATGCCAGTTTCCCATGACGGTATCCTTCCCAAAGGAACCTTTATCGTCTCCAACCATGCCGACGAGCTGACCGCTTGGACCCCTCTTCTCGCCTACCTTTCCAACAGCCCATTCATCGCTATACCTTGTTGCAGCCACAACTTCGGCGGTACACGATTTCGAGCCCCGTACCACCCGAAACACTTCCCATCTGCGACTACAAACTCTGCGAAGCAGGTCTCGGCGTATACATCGCTGTGCAGCTACGTTGCTTATCTTACTGCTCACATGTCGTTTGTTCCGGAAAAAGAACATTTGAGGATTCCTTCCACGCGCAATATCGCTATTATTGGGAGGAAGAGACAGGGCGATCCAGAAACGAAGGGTAGTCTGGAGGAAAGGTTGAGCTTCGTGAGGGAGATCGTGGAGAAGGAGATGGGAGGTGATACGTCAATTGAGCAAGTGAGGTTACAGTGGTTGAAGAGGGGAAGCGGGCTGATGAAATCGGGTTCAGGAGGTCATTGATCAGGTATGAACGGAATGATGAAATAATTGCTTCAACCCTGCGGGTCTCGGCCCTAGACTGACACTTACCTTCTTTGCTAACAACCCTTCGATAATTCGTGATGTTCACGTTTCCAAAATGTGAACCAATTCCAGTCTCAAGGATGGTCACTGGAGAGTCTCAATTACCATTAGCTTTCGCAACTGTTCTTCGAATCATAGTGGGTTGGCGTAGTTCCGTCTATCTTCGGAGAGAGCCGTCGGGGAAGCGTGGGGTAACTAGCAGCTTGTAACCCCGCGCGCCTAATTGCGCTATCATCCTATCGCGTTCATTCTCACGCCACGAGCGCCCTAATCATGAACCCTACAAATACTCCTCACCGCCATTGACTTCCTCTTCTTCTCTCACTCACTCACAGTACCTTACTGCAGCTATGGCAGCGCCAGCCACAAGCTTGCAAGCCGCATTGCGGACGACCAGCAGAACGGCGCACGCCGCCTCGAGAGTTCTGAGTGCATACACCGCTTCCAGGTCGTACACAGCAACTGCAGCTTCACGAAGACCGCTATTGAGGAACTTCAGAGGTCTAAGGGCGACGGCGGGATGTGCAGCAAATAGATTCTTCAACGTGAGCTCGAGGTCGCAGTTACATACGAAGGAGCTGGACGAGGATGCGCTGGGAAGCCTGAAAGTCAATAAGCAGCGATTGATGGAGGACCTGCACTACACTTGCCAATGGGGAACCGGGAAGAGATGGGGAAAGTACGTGTACCCATACTTCTACAGTTGCTATTCGCGAACCCTCCTAATTGTGTCCACAGAGCCGAAACAGAAACAGGCATGAACCGTCTTGCGCTCTCCGACTCGGACAAACAAGCCCGCGACTGGTTCGTCAACACCACGGAAATCCTAGGCTGCAAAGTCACCGTCGACGCCATGGGCAACATCTTCGCCGTGCGACCTGGCTTGAAAAACGACAAGCCACCGACATTCGTAGGCTCGCATTTAGACACGCAGCCATCGGGTGGCCGATACGATGGCATCCTGGGCATTCTAGCCGGCGTCGAGATGCTCAGAGTGCTCAACGAAAACTGGATCGAGACCGAGTATCCCGTCGGGGTCGTCAACTGGACAAAGTATGACAATCTCACAGTGCACAAAGTAACCCGAGACATATGCTAACCCTTTTCCCCCCAGCGAAGAAGGCGCTCGATTCCCCATGTCCATGTCCTCTTCCGGCGTTTGGGCCGGTTCCATCCCCCTCGCCACAGCCCACAACCTCCCCGAAGTGCACCCCGGCACCGCAACCATGGCCTCCGAACTCTCGCGCATAGGCTACCTCGGCGCGACGCCCGCCTCGCACGAAGCCATCCCCATGGCCGCTCATTTCGAACTCCACATCGAACAAGGGCCCCTCCTTGAAGTCGCGAATAAGAAAATAGGCGTCGTGACAGGCGTCCAGGCATACAAGTGGCTCTCCGTGCACGTCAAGGGCCGCGACACGCACACGGGGACTACGGATTTAAAGAGCAGAGCAGATGCCTTGCTGGCGACTAGTAAGATGATACTGCACAGTCACCGGCTAGCGACGGCGAATAAAGCACTAGCTTCGACGGGGATATTGAATCTCAAGCCTGGGAGTACAAACACGGTGCCTGGGGAAGTGAGTTTCTCGCTGGACATACGGGCGCCGAATGATGAGACTGTTGCGAGGATGCTGGCGCTCGTGAAGGAGGATTTTTCTAGGATTGCTGCGGGCGAGGATATATCTGGTCTGAACGAGGGCTGCACGGCTGGTCTACCCTGCAGCGTTACGATTACGGAAGATTTCGATAGCCTGGCGACAACTTTTCATCCCAGCTGCATTGACGCTGTCGATAGAGCGGCGCAAAGAGTGCTGGGGCCGGATGGCCATAATCTCATCATGGAAATGACGAGCGGCGCTGGGCACGATAGTGTGTACACTAGCAAGCGGTGTCCGACGAGTATGATCTTTGTGCCTTGCCGAGAAGGCGTGAGCCATAATCCCCAGGAGTTTTGCAAAGACGACGACTGTGCGATGGGAGCGGAGGTGTTGCTGCATTCGGTGTTGCATTTTGACAGGATGAGGGAGGTGCAGAGAGTCAGTTGGAAGCAGGAACCTTATACATTGTAGTAGGCTGATATGTCAAAACATGATAATGCCGCGCTAACCAGAGCCGTTATACTAATACACATGTCCACATCTCGCTGCGCCTAACCGGAGCGGCGAGCCATAGCCTTGTAAGCCTCGAGCACCTGCTCTGCTTCCATGTCGTCGGCATTCACATCCAAACCTGCTGCCTTTGCCAAGGCATCTGCAAGCTCTTTGGCCAACCACTCCATCCTGACAGCCCTATCGTCTACAACATCATCAGCTTCCTCAACCGCCTTACCCTTCGCCTTCGCCAAGTCCCGCAGCTTCCTAGTCCTAGTCTGCTCCTTCCTATCCACCAGTAGCGGATGAGACTCAATCGGCACCGCGTTTGGCGACACAGCCTTGGGCTCAAGGCTGCGAGGTGACGACGGACCAGCAAGCACGGAGCCAGCAGCTGTCCTCTCGACCCCCGTACTCGCGAGCGGCTGGAGCATCTCCTCTGACCAAAGAACCGAAACCCGGCTCGCATGGCCTTGCTGATTGTACACGGGGAGAGTAATAGTCTGATTCGGAGCGACGTCGGATGCCGGTATGACAATCTGAAGGTGCTTTGCTCCACTGGCCGTCGTCATTTCACGCGCGCAAGCCGGAACCGATGGCAGAGGCTCGTGCGGAGGATGTCCCTTTGCCAATTCATTCTCGGAATTCTTCTTGTTCCGGGGTTTGATGAATTTGATGTCTTTCTTTTTCTTCTTGATCACGGGCGGCTTCTTGGTCTCGTTGTTGGTAGAAGTCGGACCCGTCATGCGGAGGAAGTAGTTGAAGTCGTTGAGACGGCTGCTCGATGTGAGTTCTTCGTGGGCTGGGATTTGCGGCGCGAGTCTGCCAGAGGGAGTAGTGGGTGCGGCACACGCGTGGATCGGTACTAGTGGGGGAGCGCGGAGCACCGTGGGGACGGTGTTGAATCTCTCCTCGTACGGTGAGTATTGGCCTTGGGCTGCGGAAGCGAAGTCGCTTTGGATAGATAGCTCTGAGGTGCTCTTGACGTGGCGAGATGTAGTGGGTGAGCTGATGCGACTGAGTCGTTCTGGACTGCGCTCGGGGAGGGTGGGCATCGACTCGCTGTTGATCCCCAAGCTGTCGACGGAACGCATAGCCGAACGCTCAAAGGATGACCTATTGGTTGGAAGAAGTGGAGGTGCTTGAACAGGAGGCAGCTCTGACTTGGATGGCTCGAGTCGATATGCAAACTCAGATGGTTGATCCGGCGGATGAGACTCTTGATTGTTGAAGTGTTCGCTGAGTGCCATGAGCGTGGTTGACTCATTGATGTCGTTGTCGATATCAACATGCGGAGGCAGAGCGTCGACATCGCTGCCTGTTACTTCGCGACGATGAATTGCGACTAGAGGCTCCAATGGTGCATGCCGAACTGTGTCGGCCGCAAGTGGCTGCGGGACCTCGTATGGTGTCTGTCGACGGCGGCGCTTGTTATTCGCCTTTGTAGGGCTGAGTGAGTCACTCTCGTTCTCCAATGCACCTGCTCTGGTGCTAGGAGCCGTGTCCAGCCGCCGAGTGGAGTTGGTAGCAGCTTTGCTAGCTCTAATCCCTTCTGTGGGCAAAGATGTCGGTGTATAGTAGACAGATGCATCTAACATCTTGCCTCCCCCAATAAGTCTCTTGAAACTTCGCTTGCTGATGCCCGTTTGAGACGACTTGACTGAAGTAGCAACACTCGGGCTTTGACTGCGTACAGGTTTCGATTGCGCCGCAGGCGACTGGTGTGGGGACTTCTCCATCAATAAGCTTGTTTCTGTGGTGTCTGCGGTCAAAGGTCTAAAGACCACACTCACCGACGGGCTACCCATCGCCTTCTTGTCTTCGAGCTCGACCGGACCGTTCGCGTTGACCTTTAACCTATAGTCGGCGTTGGAAGAGTCGTAAGATGAGTGATGACCACGCTGGCTTATGGATGTGCTAATATTGTCATCCGAGCTTCCTCCATAGGATGTATACAAGCGGTCTAAGTCTTCAGAAGAATTCTCCCGATGCAATGACTTCGTAGGTGAGTGAACTTCGTGAGTGCGCGGTGTATGGTTTACGAATGTTCCACGGCGCCGCTGTGTGATTGTAAAGCCCTCGATAGGTGTTTGAGACGGTTCATACTCGCCCGACTCCGAGCTCCCCCCAGGTTGTGGTACATCTTCCTGACCCGGCTCCTCCGATGGTATGGCATCAGGCCCAAAAGCGCGTTTGAAGAATCCACGCCCTCTCTCCTTTTCTTTCCTCTTTTCATCGGCATTGTGAGACTCAGCTGCACAGGCATATTCGAACGCACTGATACCCGGGTGTCCAAGCATTGTGCGGATAGGATGCAAAATGGCGCTACAGTGGATGGTCAACGAAATCTTAGGTACGCGGGCGTTACAAACTTACTCAGAGGAAGCCATGCCGGCAAGCAACTTATGCAGGAACTAGACTGGAATCCGATATTGTTCGGTCGGGTCAAGGCGTGCAGCGCGTGTAGCGCGTGCGAGGAACAGCTGGTCCAAGTGTGTACCACAAATGGCAACGCTGTACGCAACGTATGCACCGAGGTCGTACGCGATATCGCTTGCGTGAAACGGTAATGCGTGCAGCTGCGCTTCTTCTTCCTGATCAAAATACTTCCAATGACTCAGCTGCCCGTCTTCGGGACGACACCCTCGCCCCTAAAGGTTTTGAGCAGGAGAATTCCTCGAGGCTGCGTGGACAGTTTTTGAGGCTGTCAAACCAGCACGTACTTTGTACTGATCGAAAAGTCTTCCGAACTGCGTTCTTCGTGAGTCCTGAAGGCCGGCCGGCGATTGTATGGGTGTGTGGAGGACAGTAGCACGCACCAGAGGTCTCGCGAACCTGGTCGAGTTGATGTTACAGTTCGAGGGTGAGCTTTCTGCGAGCAAGAGAAGGTTCCGATGGGAAAAGTATGCCGTGTAACGTCTGGCGCTAGGTGAAGAAGGTAGGGGATCCATCTGCCCTGGTCTGCCGCCAGCGGCGATGTTACACAGCAGACAGTGACAGCAAGTGAAAGAGCTGCTCCTAAGTCGAGGTCAAGACGTGCATAAACCTTGTTTTGGGAACCGAGGGCAGGGTGGACGGGGCGTGAAAGAGAGATGTAGAGGAAGAGCGCGAGAGTGAAAAGGCTACGATACTCACCTCCTGATAACCGCTCTTATGGAAAGCGACTACATTAGCATTGCGGTACCAGAGGCTCAGGCTGCCGAGGGCCCGTGGGTGACGTTGCCATGGGTGTTTGTGGGTTCGAGCTTCGCCGATTGACGAGCTGTCGCAACAATTGGGCAAAGGGACGTCACACCGCACCCAATCGTGGCACGTCACTTAGTCGCACAGAGGCTCGTTTCGGAAGGAGGTGAGGACTGACTACAAACGCCACTCGTGAGCAATATTCTGCTCCATATCATGGACAATAGGTGGACCGCGAGCATGTTTATCGAAGTTTCGTCGTAGGACGAGGGCATGCATCAGGTGGTCCCGAGCGGGCCAAACGGGAGCCAGAGGTCTTCGTCGTGGGACGAGCGCCAATCGAGGTCGCACAAGGAGGCTTTCCCGCAGGCCTGGTTAAACTGCATGTCAAATGTCACGGAAAATCAGGGGTCGTGGAAAATCTGCCACGCCCAGAGGCGTTTGGGGGACAGCCTACAGCGTGGCCGCAGGCTACAGAGGAGCTGATAGCTTCTCCGAAGAGCGGATCACCGGCGCCATCGCTACAATACATAACTACGGACTGATGAATACTAGATCCCCACCAAACTGCCTAGGCATCCCACGACTGACGCCTAAAAAATGCATGCTCGAAGCTCTACCATGACCCCAAACGCCAACGTCAATTATGCACTCAAATATGAGCCGCTGAGCTTCTCCCGTCTTCTCGCTCGCACGTTTAGCCACTTCTCGGCTTCTTCGCCGGCCTACTGATCAGAGGACCTTGAGGCGGCCTCGGTTTCTTTCGGATATTCTTGGGTTTGACCATAGCTCCGATAACATCGCCAGGAGGTGGCTCTGGCGTCGCAGAACCATGCACAAGAGCTGCCGGTGTGGATGCGCCGCTGCGAGTTGGAGCATCAGAAGCTGGTACCTCAGATTCCCCGTCCTCCATATCCGCATCTCTCATCTCCACGTCAGGGCTACTGTCGTGACTGCGTTTCCCACTGCCGTTGTAGGGGCCTTCTTGTTTGAATTCTTGCTTGACTTCTTGCTTAATGCGGGGGTCTCCTGAAGCGCCTGATTTGAAAGATTGATAGCTTCCATTAGGGCCCATAGGCTCCGACTTAATGGGTGGTGCCCTTATGGGAGCATCGAACATGCCCGGCTTCGCCGGATACGCACTCGACGGCTTGTTCAACATCCTCGATAGATCGCCGTCTGTGTAACGATCACGATGCTGTGCATCTTTAACCAACTTCTGCCAGAACTCTCCACGGACCAGCGACTGCGAGTTGCCCAGAACCCAAAGGGACGATTTGGCACGGGTAAGACCAACGTTCATACGGCGAATATCTTGCAGGAAACCGATGCCACCAGCAGGAGACGCACGCACACACGAGAAAATGATGATCTCGGATTCACGGCCTTGAAAGGCATCCGTGGTATTGAACTCGATCTCTTCGATGATAGTAGGTCCGTATTGATTGGCGAATCGCGATTTCAATTCTCGAAGCTGAGATTTATACGGCGTGATAATCCCAACCTTCCCGCGAAAGTTGTAACTGGGAAAATCTTCAGTAAGCCGCCGATATAGTTGAAGTGCAATGTTAATCTCGGCAATGTTGATGAGCGAATGGCCTCTGGGCGCTGCTTGATGCTGACCCTGTACGTCGAAAAAGCGATATGGACCCAGCAACCAGCTTTTGTGCCAGGGTCGTTTCCGAAGACCAGCCATGTCACCACCGTCGAGTAGCCTGCCATCGTAGAAGGTCTGGCTGGGGAAAGAGCTGATCTCAGGGTGCATGCGATATTGGGTGTCCAGTAGATGCACATCATCTGGGTGGTTCTTTTGCATGCGGACGAACAAACTCTGTTCGTACTGGTAGCGAGCAGCCAGTTTCGAGAAAACCGTTGGCGGTAATTGCTTAGGATCACCGACTAAGATGCACTTCGCGCATCCGTACTTGAGAGGAATCAAAGCGCTCATTTCTACGCACTGTGCCGCTTCGTCGACAACAACCGTCTCGAACTCGATGCTCAGTCCTTGGAACATGTCGTGTCCGCTACCACTAAGTGTGGCACAAATCACATGCGCGTCCTTTAAAATCTCTTCCTGCGCTCGCCGTCGGTTGATTTCCTGGTTCCGGTGTACTGTCTTTTCCTCGTCCTTCGCATTATCAATTTGTTTTCCAAGTAAGGCTTTTTGTCGTCGTAGAGCATGAAAATCCTCTGTGACCTTCTGGAGTGCGTCGCCTTTCATTTCCCCAGAGTCCATCTGTTCGCGTGCCTGGTTAAGCTGCGCCGACACGCTCTTGTGTTTCTCGAACAGCTTTCGCGTGGCCTCCGAATCCTTGCCGTTCATAGTGTTGACTCCTAGCTTTTTGCTTACAAGCTCTTCAAGTGTTACGTCTTGTACGTTAACATTGACTGCATCGCTGCGGCCTAGACGGACGATCTTGATCCTTCGCTCATAGCCATCCAAAGTCTTGATCCCGTCCTTGAAACGCATAACCAATTCATCGACAGCGGCGTTACTCGGCGCACAGACTAGCAATTTCTTGGAGGCGCTGTCGCCCCCAGTCTTGCCAGGTATCGGTATGGACGTGCCACGGTTACGGAGACTATCTGACAAGATCGCGCCTACAATAGCCGTAATGGTTTTTGTTTTTCCAGAACCAGGAGGACTGTCTCATTGTCAGTGCATGATTGGAGTAACAAGGCTGGAGCATACCCTTGAATCAGCGTGAATGCATCATTATCAATCGCCGACTTGACGGCCTTTGCCTGCGCCTTGTTCAGCCTGTAGTTTTCTACCAACGGATCAATTTGATTATCCTTGTACGCCAAGATTGGTGACGGCTTTGCTCGGATAATCTCATCGCACAAGTCGTAATATTGCAAACCAAGAAGGGCCCCATATTCGCGCTCCAGGGGCGTGATAGATTGGACCTTGGTACCAAAAATGGTATTGTTCGGATTCAAGGAAGACGCCAGAGGGTTCCCAGGCATAACACGGTAAGAGACCTCCACATGCGCTTGTTTACGTTGCATCCGAAATACTCTGGCCAGACAGTGAGGATCGTCTACAGACGGGGAGTTCGACTTTGATAAAAGAACGATATCACCCTCAGACACTTGAATATCCTTGTTTTCATTGTGCGTCATGGTACTTCCAACCTCCATGAAAGCATCCACGGTCGACCGCTGCGTGATGTGAATATCGTAAGGCTTGGCTTGGTTTTCCTCACGTGCTTTGACAAAGCCTTGCCACGCTTCAAGTGTAAGTAGGGGACGGAATGTCTCTTGATAATCGTTTGGTGTTCGAAAAGTGTTCAGAACTGCAGCGTAGTTATTTTTCGACTTAGGTGGCAAGTCACCAGTGTGGAAATAGTCCCATCCCAGGATAGTCTTATGTAGAGGCGAGAGATCAGGGGCCAGGCGGGCACGCATATCTTTCACGGACCTCTGTACTCTTCGCTTCCTCACGGGCGTTTGCACAATGGCGTTGATAATGTTCGTCTTCGGTCCAGTCTTCAAACTGTTGCTCTTGGTAATTCCGAAGAGCTCCGCATCGACATCTTCGTCGTCACTTTCGGACTCGTCCGACGAGTGCATAAGACCTTCCCCCTTCGGCGCCGAATCTTTACCCAGGATGCCTAGTCCTTCAAGAGCAGAACCCGCCTCGGCAGTAGCTGTTGACAAGCCCCTAGCTTGTCTTGCCTTGGCAATAGCAACTTCTTTCTCTTTCTTTGCTATTTCGAGCTCAAGCTGACGTTTTCGTTTGAATTGCGCTTGGGCAGCCTCCCTTGCCTCGTCGACCTTTGCTTGCTTGGCAATTCGCGTCTCTTTAGCCCTCAATAGTTCTCGATTCTCTTTGAATGCCGTCATGGTAGGAGCTATAGAATCGATCAACTTCGCACGTGCCTCCGATCCTGTGGTGGAATCCTTCAATTGACCGGTGGACATGTATTTGCTGATAGAAACTTGCCGTTGCTGTTTCATAGGCCCCTCTTCTTCCTTGACCAAAGAATGACCAAGATAAATCTCTATGGCTCGCTGCAACTCTGCCCGGTGTTGCATGGTGAGTTTGGCCCGGACCTTGCCGGAGACCACATCGACCATGTACTCTAAAACGTCTGGATAAACTTCAACGTTGACGTCATGCAGACGGACAAGCACCTTCGTGATGAGCGAGACAATCTTGGAGCAAAGGTACTCTTCGCGAAAGCGTAGCCACTTTTCTGCTTGCTTCAAAACTTTTGCAGGGAACTGTAGCAACTCTTTCAGCAGCTCATTGCTGTCCAATTCCCCCTCTTCTCCTTGTGTGGGAGATCCCAATGCAGAGGCGAAAACACTGTATTGGTCGAAAAAATAATCAGCAAATTGCATCACGTCGCGACAGAAGTCCTTCATGATACCGTTATCGTAGACACCCAAAAGGCTCCAGGATTCAGTGATCTCGAAGAATACGTAGAGCGTTTCCCATAAGTTTTGCCAAAAGTTCATGGTTACGCCTGCCTCTCCTGGGCCGAACTGCCTAGATCGCAGCAACCCATCTTGGGAGTTGCAGAGCACATCGATGATGTCAGAACATATCTTGATCATGCTAGGCGCCGGAGCAAAAACCTTCCTTTTCTGGATTTGGCGACAGGTGTCCGCGATCCCTCGGAGAACATTCAGGTAATGCGTCCTTAGTATATGCTGCAGGGCGTCGCGTCGTTCCTCCTGGAAGGTGATAAGCTTCAACAATTCAATTGATGAACTCCGAGTGTCCTCCGTGGATGAGAATAGCAGGGAAACAATGGCGGTGGCAGCAAAATCTTTTCGGAATAAGGAGTTTAGCTGCTTTGGACTGAAATCTGCCATTCTGTCAACGACGTCCGATATTGACTTAGAGAGAAGCTCGAATCTGTTGTTAAAATGTCTGATAGTTGGAGGAACATTTTCGAGCTTCCAGTGTAGTGGTTCCAGGCCGATAAGGTTCTTTCCAGCGATTAACAAGTGCGTCGCGAGATCGATATTTTCAGAGTCTATGGCTTTGAGAACCGTGGTCCAGATGGGACTGGAAGGAGGTGTCTCCGTTGGCGAAGGTTTTTTTGCCGTGATTAATTGCTTCTCGACGCTGAGTGACTTTGCTTCGAGCGTGAAAGCGTGTTGGATCATAGACAAGGCTAGGTGTAGGTCTTCCTGGGTTCCCGGGTTCCTCAACCGCTTCAGACTCGAAACGACGAGCGCAATGTGGGTCGACAGTATGTCTAGCATGCTATTGACTGTGGGCTGTCCGACGAAGTCCGTCTCGTTATTGTACTTGCACATTTTGCGAAAAGCGAAGTCTAGGACGTGTAAGCCTTCCTTGAAACAATAAGCACGTGCTGTGCGTGAGTAATGATCTGACTGTAAACGTCCGAACAGTGCATTTGAAAATGCTCGGACGGCTGGCGGCAGATTTGTCGACTTGATCGAAGTTAAAAAGGGGGTGATCCAGCCAAAGGCATGCTGCAGGTTCACCGTATCCTCTTCGTTGTCCTCTCTTGCTGCAACCAACATTTGCTTGAGAATAGGACTGTTGAAGACTTGTTCGACTATGGTGGCCGTGGACGGCGTGATAGCGTCCATAGCATCCCAGAAATCTGTGGGTGACTTCTCGAGGATGGTCTTCATAGTAACGACGAGGTCGAGGAAGCCCTCAGTATTAAGTGACAAGTGATCTAACAGCAAACGATAGAAATCGCCTTCTAGATCACGAACCGATGTCGTAATCAGCTCCTTGCCTAATTTATTGACAATGAGCCTGACGCCGCCCCAGTAGGTGGCGACGAAGGGAAGATCAAGGTTGTTCATTTGCACTTTCATCATGGCGTTCGCCAGATGATCCCGCACAGCCCACTCAAACTCAGCTTTGAGTATATCGCGCTTAAAAGCAGACCAAGACATGGTGGCCCAGTGCTGCCGGCACTCATTGCGACTGAAAAGAAATCGGGTCATGGCTGGCACGATTGTCTGTAGCTTGAGACGCTTGTTTGTTTGTACGAGCTCGAAAGGCGTATCAAAATGTTGCTGGAGGAGCTCTTCGTTCCGTATCAGGGCGTCGCAGCTAAGGGCCTCAAAAATAGCGTATGTTGCTTCACTAGGCAAGATGCGCACTCCGCGCTGCTTGCGATCGGCGGCATGAAGCACCGAATGCGCCTCGTCCAGCCCTCGCTCAATGCGGCGTAGGCACTCATTGTCGACCACACGCAAGAATGCGAGGACGTGTTCCTCGTCGAATTGCCTAATCGTGTCAGCACGAGCCTGCATATACCGGAACTGTTCTGCGTACTCAACGAGCCTCTGCTTCCAGTCTGCTCTCGATTGATGGAATACGCGCACACAGACATCGCAGGACGTCATGAGGGTGTCCAGGCGAGCCCGCAGCCAATCCTTGTGAGGAGCGGCCTCGTCTCCATCGAATGCTAGTATCTGCAAGGCTTCGAGAGCAATCCATTTCCGATCCTCGGCCGCCTTTATTTTGGCCTCCCTCTCCTGCACAGCGATGGTGCTGTTGTCCGCATTCGGGTCAGCTGCGATGTCTTCGGCGAAGTATATGGACCCATCGTCAGTGCCGGCGCGGGGGCAGAATAGATGCTGTTCGACGGGAAGAGTTTTGAGCTCACTGAGAATTATTGATTAGAAGTGCCAGTAGGCAACGACGTGAGTGCTTACTTTATGCGTTCCAAGATTTCTGCCATGGTGTCTGAGACGACCTTTGGATGCTGCCGCGCACGCTCCCGCGGACGGCGAGTGCTGCTCCCACAACTACCAGCTACCGGGCATTGCCCGCGTTGGGCGGCGGTGGGCACAAGCGGATATTGTGCTATCCCCAGTTGTCAAGAGGACCCGGTTATGCGCGCAGCTGGAGGTCAACGAAAGGCGCCGGCCCTGTGACTGGGCCTCGAACAAGCGAGTGGACGGTGAGGCGGGCAGACGCTGTTGGGCGAAGCGTCTCTTACATAGAGAGAGACGGCCAAGCGAGAAGAGCCAAAGTAAGGGCAGTCAGCTCCCGAGACAACGGGTGAGAGACAGCGTGGAGGTGAGAGGACCAACTGCACGTCGTCGACGAAGTGAATCAAATAAGCAGCGGTGCTACAAAGAAGAGGCCTCGGCAGTAACGCGCTAGTACGCGTCGCGTGCCAAGCCCATTATGTCGACTCTCGACTCTCGAGGGAGCACAGGAGCAAGAGAGAACAGTCTTCTACTGCACGACGAGCCACCAAATTTGATCGCAACACCGTGCAAATAATCCGCCATTTTTGCAAGCGCGCAAACGCGGGCTCTCATTATATATCTACATCACCCTCCCTCATCGACCACTGCCTCCTCTCACTCAATCCCAAAACCTATCGCATTTGCTCCTCCAGTCAAACTCAAGGCTAGAAGAGCAGAGATATACCACAACGAACCAAAAAGTGTTAGGGTAGTACAGCGATGCGGAGTATAAAACAACCTAGCGCCCGCTTCTCTACCCGCGTGCAGAATTTCAAAGTGTTCCAACGCGCATTCGTCCAATAACCGAAACAGAAATCCAGAAAAAAAGCAATGCGAAAGACAGGTATCCGACCACGCGCCATAGTCTAGGCAACGCCAACCCATGATGTGTGATATCGATAGACAAAAAGTAAGAAATGATTTTGCAGGGGGGGACTTACATTCGCAGTCCCGACAGCCGTGATATGTACAGGTCGTAATCAAAAAGAATGTGTTATTATGTACGGATTAGGGATCGTATCACCGGGGAGGACTCCGCGGTGGACTTCGCGGAGCATCCTGAGGTTGATTCACTGCAGGAACCGGAGGTCGATCAATATCTTGCAGGTCGGGTGCTTCTTCTCGTGTGACCGTCGGTCTCCGGAAAGCGTTTCGTAACCGACTCGCGATATAACCACCTGTTTGGGGTTGCGCACCGATACTGTTACGGCTGTGTGCCGACTCCATGCGGGTCAGCATTGCAGCAGATGTGAAATCATTGCTAGCTTCGAAGCTTGGTCGGACGCGATCCATGGACATGCGAGCACGATCATACGACGGCCGGGGCCGATCCATAGATATGCGATGCTGCGGTATGGCTTCGACTGATCGGCGAAATGTGTAGTCTGTGCTACCGCTACCGTTCTGGCTTCTAGGATTGTGTGTGGTTGCCGTAGGTGCAACGGAAGGTGGGTATATGGGGCGCACGTCTTCGTCGCCATCTTGTGCATTCGCGACTTTGTATTTCGAAGCGTCGGACGGAACTTTGACCAGAGCTTTGTCGGGCGGTGGAGGAATATACGCTTCCGTCTCATTAAGGTAATCGAATTTGCCCAATTTGACTTGCTCTCGGATGATGTCGACGTCGAGAGGGAAGTATATTTTCTGGAGAGCCTTGGCGGTGAATCTTGGGAGCAGGCAACAGACGACCCCTAAAAGAAGGATCGCCCAGAAGAACAAAGTTCCATACACCTCTGCTCCGCCTTTGTAGAACTGGGCGCTCCCGACAAAACTTGTATAAATGCCTGTCCAGAACCAGATGAGCAAGCTACTAATGACGACGACGAGGCAGATCAGCCAGTCCCATCGCATGGTGTTGAACAACACATATATGTTGGCTGCGCACACGGCAATCGTAGCAACGATGATGCCCATACGTTTCAGTTCGGCGATGTCCTGGCCCTTCTCCGTGACGAATGTGGCAGGGGCGAAAGCCATATAGACGAAGAAGAATGCGATAGCTGATTGGTAAATACCATCAACCATGTACGTCCTAACCCAGGTTAGTATCGCAAGGATGATGACAGCTTGGGTCCGAAACGTACCAGAACTTCAACTGTGTCCATTCTTTCCTCTCAATGCCTCGAATGTAGAGCTGAGGAACTGCCAGCGACACGCGGTCATTGACATCTTGATCCAACACACCCTGCAGAATGACTGGCAGTGACGTGAACGCCAAGTTGAACCAGATGATGTAACTGTAATCGAAAATGTACTGGCTGTCATAGTTGGTGTAAATCTGGTACCAGAAAAGTCCAAATGTCCACACAACATTCTGTGGTATGTCAGCAAGGGGTCTTCCGGTCAATTTCCAACACTGACCTTGTAGAAGAAGTTCGCAATACACTCGGCCAATCTTCGGTAGGACCACCGACCATGAACAAGGACAAGTCGGGTCAAGAAGCGGAATTGGCCGATGGCATAATCGGAAGACATAACTGCGGCACGACCTTCAACCCCCGCGATGCCAACACCAACGTGAGCTTCCTGGATCATAGCAACATCATTGGCACCATCCCCAATGGCAAGGGTGAGACAGTCCAGACCAGTCTTGACCATGTTCACGACAGCAGCCTTCTGGCTTGGGCTGACTCGGCAACAAAGAACAGCTCGGCACTGCTTGCAGAGGAGCAGGAATTTCCTCCTCATGGAATCATCCAACACCAATTTCAAGCTATCCCCGTCGATGACGATAGCATGAGTAGGTGGAGGTGGTACGTGGTCATTCTGGGCGGCGTCGAGTTCTTCCTGAGATCCCACCATTCCGAATATGGCTAGTTTTTCGTCCAACAAGGCGTCAGCGGTTGCCAGATTCTCATCGGTCACCTTCAAGATGATGAGATCCATGTCGTTATCGAGCAGGTTACAGGAAAAGCCAATGTTGATAGCCGTCTCGACTTTGTCACCAGTCAAGACCCAGAGTTTGATGCCAGCCTTGCCGAGTAAAGCGATAGAGTCGGGAACACCGTCTTGCAGTTTGTCTTCAATAGCAGTGCCTCCTATAAGCCAAAGGTTGTTTTCGATTCGGTCGGAAACTTCCTCAAGCTTTTCCTCACGGCCGGAAACGGCATTCGCGGCGATATCATAATCCGTGCTCCACTCTTGATATTCTTGTTCGGAGATCTCCCTCTGGGCAATGCAGAGAGTACGGAGGCCTTCTCTAGCAAACATCTCCAGATGTTCACCGGTGGTCGCACGCAGCTCTCGCTGTTCGCCAGGTACTAGTCGGGAATAAATCATGCTGTCAGCTCCTTTGCAGAAGAGCATGATTCTGCCGTCGGGCATGCGTATGATTGCACTCATTCGCTTCCGGGTCGAGTTGAATTCAAGGGTGTTCAAGACTGTATATCGGCTTTCTTTACCTAGCGCGTTGATGATAAGACGATCATCTTCTCGGCCAATAAAAGTGAAACCAACATCGCGAGCCGTGGCCACCAAAGCGGCCTCGTCGGGAGACTGGGCTTTGAATTCGATCTTTGGCGGATCACCAGGCGTGCGTTCCGTCACCACGGTATGGCAAAGTGCAAGGGCAAGCATGAACCGCTCGTTCGCCAGTTTCTGCTCCTGTCCCGACTCGCTAGCGAGATCATCGACGAAATCAGGAGCGACGAACGTAAGATTGTCGTCCCAAAGGTACGGATTGTCATGCATTTTCCGCAGGCCGTGGATCATACGCGTACGGTCACGCGCAATCTGCTCACGCGCGCGAGCACCTTCCACTTCTGTATCTATACCCTGCCTTCGCTGCATACCAGCCTGAGCTTCTGTGTACGCCTCCCCATAGGGCACGCCATTGACTGAGCACTTCTTGAATTCCATAACGTTTTGCGTTAGGGTGCCAGTCTTGTCTGAGAAGATGTATTCAATCTGACCAACATCGTCGGATATGTTCCACGATTTGGGTGTGCAGGGGTAGTCGAGTTCCGCATAGTACATTTTGACATCGCTATAGATGAAGACGGCCTGGAGAGTCCGGATAATCTCCAACGTGATATAAAGTGAGATAGGCACCAAGTTCTGGAACAAGATTATACCAGCCCAGAAAGCAATGACACCGTCAGTAGCAGGATTGTGACCATAGGATCCGAACTCGAAGAGCGCATGGGATGTGTCGTCCTTGGCCCACATTGTGCCCAGGACGATACCCGACACAAGACACATGCCAAATAGGATAAAGAAGTTATAAATGACGTTCCAGTTGAGCTCCTTGCTGATTTTGGCGCGCTTGCTCGGGGTTATGCCGGAGTTCAGCATGATCTTCGACTCTTCCCCGGTGAATACGACCACTCCAAGCACCCATTCGGTGTTGCGTAACTGGCATCCACGAAGAAGCAGGTTGTTGATGGATATGGGCTCGGCCATCTCATATGGGGCTGCATTCGGGTCTTTTGCATTGTGCTGAATCCAACGAATGACGGCGCTGTACGAGTAGAGATTCGAATGCGGACCCTCGCTCTCGATCCAGAACTCTGCTTGCTCGCAATGACGTGCGTGTCTCACATCGCGCGTACAGTGGAGTGCATTGCGGACCTTTAAATTAGTCTCGCCATCGAGGTTCTTCGTCTCCACGTAGCAGGCGCCATCGTCTGAAGAGGTGGAAAGGACCACCACATCTGCTGGAATTTCCTCGTCGTTGTACAGACGGACAAAGTCGCCGACTTGTACATTTTTCCAAGCATCTTTCTTGAATCGAGCCTTCTCGGGGGTGGTTTTGTAAGGATCGATCACACTGCCCCAGAATTTAGAAGGGTGGCTGTGCCCTGGCCCCCGAATCTTGTCGTTTTCTTTGACGTCCGTGTGTACGCGTGCGTCCGAATGAAGCGAGGGAGAATGACTCGGAGACTGGCCAGGAAGGGGCGATGGAACGGGCGTCATCTGGATGTCTCCGTGGTCATGCTCGCCAACGTAGGAAGACTTGTGCGAAAGGACAGAAGCCCGTCGTGTCTCGATGGAGCGTCGCTCCTCATCCCGTTGCGAAGATCCTTTGCCTTTGTTAGACCCCCTGTGTTTCCACAAGTGCCAAAGGGAGACCATGGCTCTGGTGCAGGCCTTTTTTATTTTTCGCCAGAGGGAAACGGTGTCTCCGGTAGTGTTTACGTTGTTGAAATCGACCAATCGATGGATGGGAGCGTTATTCAATTCCGTGTCTAGACCCGTTCTACGCCAGTCCTCAACAGCGTCTTTGATGGCCGTGACGGAAAGAATCACAATCAGAGGCGCTGCATTGAGGGCAGGATCGGAGGCGCCGAAAATAGGGAAAATCTACGCGGCGGGCATTAGCATGCGAAGTGAAAACGCGCGGTTGGGAAAACATACGCCGAGAATAATAATGAACAGGAAGTACATGTTCGCGATATTGTGGAATTGGAACCACAAATTCTTCGGAATAAAGCTTAGTGGTGTATATTTTGCCGTTCTTATCTTGTTCCGCGCGTAGTGGGCCAGTGGAAGTCCGTCTTCGTCGAGATCGTGGGCAGGAAGCTGTCTGTTGACGTAGATGGTCCGGCCCGCGTCCTGCTCGTCACTGTCTGCCTCGGAGCTGGCAACGTCTCCATTCTCAATAGGCCCTGTTTCTTTCCCCAGTGAGTCCCGCTTTTTCTCGCTATTCGAGCCTACCCGCCGGTGAAGACGCTCCTTTAGCGACAGGCGCTTGTTCTCAGCCTTTGTGCCTGTCGCGCGATGGGTGGCCCATCGTATCCGCTTCACGGGGTTCGTCACCTCCATGGCATCTTCGTCCTGGCGTGGGTCCATGGTCGCGCAGGCTTGAGGCGTACGGAGACTCGGGAGGGGGCGGCTGGGTTCGCTGCTGAGCGGCCGCAGCCGGGAAGGCCTCGTGCTGCGCGGGACGCCAATATGCCGCGCTGGACGGAATGCTCACACGGGGGAGATGTCTATAGAAAGACCCGAGAGGGCGCGTCGCTGCGGTATCGAGGGAATTGGAGAGGGCGGGTTTCGGCTGGGACGGATACGAGGCGGGCGGAACGCGAGCGAGGGAACGTCTCCTGGAGCATGGGGCGGAGCGAGCGATGAGGGGGGTGGTGCTGCGGGCTGCGGGTGTAGCGACGCAACAACTCTCAGGCCATGGACGTGAAGGACGAGGGGCGGCGGAATGGCGGAGGATTGGCGGAGGGTCACTTTTGGTGGTTGTAGGGCTTTCGATGTTGCTGACGGAGCACGAGTGGCAGCAGCTCGGGCGGAAATTAGCGTCGCTCGGAAGCTGCACGCACCGAGCGCCGAAAGAGTATTTCCAGACGCGACCCTGACAGATGGCGACTTGTCGGAGGACGGTGTGAGGGAGCAGCAGCTGTGCAGACAGCCGGGATATTAACTACAGTCTGACGGACGGCTGCACGACATGGGCG
This sequence comes from Laburnicola sp. JP-R-44, assembly GCA_009805535.1. Classification (NCBI taxonomy): domain Eukaryota; kingdom Fungi; phylum Ascomycota; class Dothideomycetes; order Pleosporales; family Didymosphaeriaceae; genus Laburnicola; species Laburnicola sp. JP-R-44. Next base: position 1,345,323 of record SELF01000019.1, on the reverse strand, counting down.
GGCTGAGGGGGCGTCTCGGAGAAGACACCATAGCCTTCGCTGGCGAGGGCGTCAGCAAACGGGCACAGCTCACGGTCCATTTCTATAAACAAGTCTGCGCCACAGCAGCAGCATCAGGGGCCCGGACTGGCAAGAACGCTCTGCTATGGCGACACGGTCCATGTATACAAGTGGGCTCCCAGTTCATGCGCCGCTGCTGTCGTTCCGTACATACGTCGCAGAGCGAGACGTGACACCAGGCAATCCGATTGCTATTCCTATGGTCGGGGTTGCACACACTGGTGCAGCCGTCGGACCAAAATGTCCAAGTCCTCTGTCGCCGGAACGAAGCCCGATCCTGGCAGGCATGCGCCATGGAGAGCCCAGAGCGCCATGCCAAAGTCGAAACCAGTCGAAGACTCGCCGGCACCATCTTGAACCGCAAGCCAAGCTCCACGTTAGTTAGACTGTTAGACGAAGGACCTAATAGCAGCAGAAGACGAACTTCTACTCGACCATGTGGAGGCTGAACAGCTGGAGACAAGCCTGGAGCTCTTCGCTGACTGTACCGCTGCCGTCACTTTCAATTCAACCGGTAAACGGCGGATGACAATGAACCTCGTTGCTAATGCCAATACGGCAGGGCACCGCCTTTTCCTTTGCAAGTGTAGCAAGTGTGCGGGTCAGTCTAACTATAGTTTTGCAGCACAAATTTACAAGCAACGACACGGGATCGATACAAGTTCTCGGCTATCGAGAACACTGTGAAAGGTACATCCAAGATGATGGATTATAAAAGTCACTACCTAGTAGTGGACGTAGTTTCCTAGACTACTACTCAGCGGAAAATGCTATGTAGACGCTTGCAGCACCTCCAAGAATGCCTTCCATGTGCAGACGAGAGGAAGAGGCCAAAGGATGCAAACGCGTCTAAGGCCACGGTTGCTTGGGCCAAGCCATTTCACGTGAGTGACGTGTCACCTGGGAACGCGTCTCCACAACCGATTCGTTCCCCCGCGCTTGAATGTACGGGATACTCCGCCAAGCCATCGCCAACGACAGCGAGATATCCTTACGTCGCTTCCATCACCCGCGTCAATCATGTCAAAGCAAAATGCTGACATTCGGAAGTTCTTCCAGAACAGTTCAAAGCCGAGTCTGAACGTCGCGCATTCGCAGCCAGGTACGCACCCCCGCATCAGTCCGTTCCGTCGCATCCCTAGCCTTACCAATGTACTGACTGACGACAAGCGCCAGAACCACGGCCAGATTCAATCCACGAAGAACCCTCGTTTCGTCGTACGGGAGGGCCAGACCATAGCCCCTCCCAAGTGTTAACGTCCCCGTCCCCACCGGCTCCCGCCCTACGCTCATCGAGGAACTCTGCAAACACCACCAAACGAGCTGTCTCAAACGGCGCGGTCGTCGTGCTGGACTCGGATGGAGACATAGACTCAGATTCAGACTCAGTTTCAGACAGTCTGTCGTCATCTATAATTCAAAAGCCTCCGATCAAGCCCACGGCGACTACGGGCGTAGTCGGACTACGACCATGGGAAAAGGCAGATGACAAAGGCTTGCGCCAACCGCCCAAGAGGCGAGACAATGGAAAATCGTTCAAGATGTTGGTGCAAACGGCGCAGCGGAACGCTGAGATTGAGCGGCAGATCACCAAAGTAAAGGCCGATCTGGACAAGCCCTTGGTGGAGGAAACTTCCGAGAACAACCCAACTATCACCGAGGAGATGCTGGCAAGTACGGTACACGATGAAGACGATCCTGACAAGGCGAAGAGGCTGTATCAAGCCATGCAAAGAACGAATGCTCTTCGGGCAGACTGCGTGTTTCATTTTTTTGATCAAAACTCGGATAGCCATACACCGAAGTGTCCACCTTTCCCGATGAACAGCCTGTCAAAGCTCCAGTGGGCATCACATTTCGAAGGTTCGTCTCGAGACATGCGTTCTGGGATAGCGGCGGTTCGCTGACAGCGTCCAAGGTCAAGATCTAAGAGACCAGGCCTTCCTCAGTGGCTTTGCGCGACAGGTCTTCCGTGTCCAGCAGCTTCCAGAAGAGCTCGCTTCGTGGATGATTGATGAAGGTATACATCCTCCATTATACTATATCCTCAGAAGCTAAGTCAACAGTATGCGCCGGTCGAAGTAAAGCACTCAGTTCGAAGTACATCCAGCTACTCGCGGTAAGTTTGCGTCCTGTTTGACAAATGAAGCAGCGCTGACGCCTTTCAGGCCTCTCCTCATCACTTGAAATCCCTTCTCCACGAACATAAGATCGATGCTATTTTCGGAAACCTCGGCGCAGACATGCTGTGTTTGAACCCGTCGCAGGAGACTGTTCCTTCTTACGAGTTCCATGCAGGTACACTACAGTTCATAAAGAGTCTCATGATCCGCCTCGTTGCTAACGTAATGCAGCAAACAGGCGTCCTCTCCCCGGTTCATTGGTTTGGGTTTGCAAACTCCTGCAGACGGCAGCCCCACAGTACGTTATTGCAGCCCACGAGTCAACTGAAACTAACACCTACACTATAGATTACGTAACGAAGCCAAAAGCCACGCACTTTACGTTCTCTTCCATCTGTGTATGGACGATGGTGTGCACTCGGACATCGTTGTGCTACAAGCTGTACAAGACGCCATAGAAGAACTCATGTCTATCATATCCAGCAACAACGAGTTGGTCTCTGTTGTAAGCAAGTCCTCATACTTATGATGCTGTATCTGACCTGCGCGTAGCTGGACAATGTCCTTTCCCCGTTGCTTCGGCGTGTCAAGCATCCCATCCTGCAACGTAATCTTGTCCGCGCACTACCAGCCAAGTCCCCGCTCACAGCCTATTTCCAACGGCACCTAGCACTCTCCTTAATCCTATATCCGACCAAGCTCGATGATCCTCTCAGCAGTCCCAAAGTACTAGAGTTGATTTACGGCCATCTTGAATCTTCCCCCAATTTTCAAATTACGAACAAGTCAGATTACGTGTCTCTAGCTGCCCGGTTTACTCTGCTCGATATCGCTATCGGGCCAGGGCCTCTTTCGGTACCTTATCAACCACTCACCAGCCCGCCAGCATCCCAGGACGAAGTGTCAGCGATCGTGGCTCCAGGACCTTCATCCTCGGAGGAAAAGGCATTCAACAGACACGTGGATGCGCTTGCTCAGCAGATTAGATTCATAGGCAATTCTATCAATGTTTCAGGCGCATTGACGGATCTGGCTCGGCTAGACGCAAACGACGCTTGCGATAGATTACGTACACGCCTGGAACATGCAGTCCGGATTGGAGGCAAGAAGCGCAAGGATATCTTCTCTAGGTATGATGAGGAGGACGATTGGAACAAGGCCATATTCAAGAAATTCCTGGACCCGACCAGAGCTTCGAGTGGCGCTCAGACGCCGATATTAGAGGAAGAAGTCAATGGGGTCAGTGGTGACGACTAGGAGGCGGCTACAGCGGCTTGAGCACTGCTTTCCTGGACAACTGCGTTCAAGTTTTTGAGCTTGTCTTTATTGTATCAATTGGTAACCATGGAGGCGGTATCTGGTTCTGGGGAGAATTCATCGAGTATGTACTTGTCAAGGCTGAGTAGGATACATGCAAACTGTTTTGAGGGCGTGTTCGTAGCGCAGTCGGTTTATTCGTGCATCACTGTGGGACGGATGTTTCACGCACCTAGCACGGAATCAAAGGCGAAATATCAATAGATCCCAGCATAAAGCGGTTACACCAGTATTAATATCTTAGCTTCATGGAATGGATTACAAGATCGGTATGTTGGTTAGGTGCACGAACATCTGGGATGCCCGTAGAATCCATATAGGCTGCATCCGGAGTCAGCGAGGCATTACAGTCGTTCTGGTGATCAGTTGCGTGTTCACTTCGTTGTCTTTTGCTGCTGGCATTGACCGGTTTGTTCAGACATCAATTGATGATTCCCGACACAAGAGCTTTGCACCTTGCAAGCCCGTCGAAGGCAAATTCACCATGCTGGCTTCCTTCCTCCATTTCAAGATGAGACAAAGCAAATATTCTACATATTACCTTGCAATTATCCCACAGTATCCTTCCTATGCGTCCATCGAAGACAGCAAGCCAGAAAAAACATCCAGCTACAAATATCATCCGATACCGGCGACGCGTGCCAAACATGACGCGAAACACACCAAAGACCGAGCCAGGCACAAACAAAATCGCCCATTCGGCAATTCTGTAACCAGGCTAGACGACGTTGCAACGGCCCATCCCGCACAGTATGTATCCCCCTTCTCAAACTGCCCCCCAAGCGGTAATAATGCACAGTACCCACCGCCGAGCGCGCCTAGGAGGCTACGGCTAACGGCGATATTAAGGGGTTGTGTAGGTGGGTAGATAGCCGGTAGCTTCGCGGCGGCAGATTAGATAGTGCGTACGCCGTACAGTAGCCTCGACGGACCGCACTACCTGAGCGCGCAACGGAGGAGAGGCATGAATTCCTCGATTCCACTGCGCGACCAGCGGGCGCGACAAAACAAGACGCCCATGTTTTGACGCCAAGCATGCCTCACCTTTTACCCGATCTCCCGACATTCCTCCCCACCTCAGAGCCTCATCATCAGTCTCATCAGGGTCCAGACCAAACAAACCCCGACCCCAGCCCGTGGCAGAACCCAGCCCCATCAGCTGACCTCTCACCCGTCACCCGGTACCCCAGGCACGGTACGGTCGGTACACAAGTCCGTCCGGCATCCGAAATCGCAACCGGGCCCGGAGTCTTGCAAGCGTGCGTGCGCGTGCAGGGTTGTGTGTGCATGTGCATGTGCAAATATGTCGCCTTTTCACGTCCGTACATGCACCTATTGTAGGCGAGGCCACGAGGGAAACGTGGGGAGATAAGAGGTGTCTAGTATCTACATATGTATAGCCACGAGTCGTGGTGTGCAGGTCCGGTCGGTCTAGCCTAGATACCGGTATCCGGTTGATTGTCAACGAGGAAGCCGATGGGGGTAGGATTGGGACTTGCGGGCTGGAAAGCGAAAGGGACCCGCGGGTGCCGAATGGGTAGCGCGAAGGCTTTCTTTTTACATATGAATGTTTTCTTTGGGTTGTCGATGTTGAACATACATGGATACACTTTGTTACATAGGGTAGTAGTCATGTAGTCGGTGTGTGGCGTTAAATTTAACTACCTAGGGGTAGAACGACAAAGGCTTTCATCTCAAATAACATGACCAAAAAAAAAGCAGAGCCCCCTGCTTAGTAAACAAAAAGAGCGTAGAAAGGTGATCACAAAAAAACGAGTCATGTAGTCTATAAGAAGAACGCTAATGCAGAAACTCAGATACAAAAGAAGAATATACAGTCCATCAGCGCCAGCTGGATATACGACGTTCATCGTTGCCATTACCACCACACGCACACAGTAGGCTTGGGACATGATTGGGAAAGATAGAGACGCTCGGATAGGTCAACATATATTAACAGCTGTCCATGCATCTCTTCCAAAACCAAATTTTTCACATCGCTCAAGCCTGCACTACCCCCCTCTCGCCCTCAGTCGACTCTTAGAATCCTTCCGTGCCGTTTTTCTGGTCAATGTGCCTGTACCTTTCCTGCTCTTGCCTGTACTGGAGGACCATGGCGACGCACAAGACGAGAATGGCGTCTACACCGACGATACCGAAGGCGGCTGTGAAGATCAGGTCGAGGTATTTGTTAGAGAAGGCGGAGAAGGGTGCGATACATCCGCCCTTTTGCGCAGCAACGAGCGGGTTAAGGCAGGTACTATCTTGGATAAACGGAGGTGCAGTCGAGTTAAAGTATCCGCAGCAATCAAACTAGGTACATGTCAGCACCGTCTTTGGGATAGCATCCGCCCTGGGCCCGTCCACTGGAGTAAGGATGCGAATGCGGCACAGTCCGTGCTGCGGCTCCCGAGTTCCCAGCTGCTTAGCATCCAGAAGATGAGGACTATACACACCTTCATTTGCAATAGACTTTGGATGAGAGGGGCTTCGCGCTCCCAGATCTCAGCGAGGTGAGCACGGGTTTGTAGCGTGTCTACCCAGACTGCGAGACCAAGACCGAGCGTGAAAGTAGCGCAGACAACGACAAGCCAGCCTTGCGTGCGGAGCCAGCCTCGGTTCGTTGGGAGAAAGAGCGCGGGTAGAGATAGCAGAAACGTGACGAATATGAAGACTGAGTTTACCACACCGGCTGCGAAATTGTCAGTTAATTCCTTGGTTGATGTTCTTGCGCCTGTGCCACTGGATCGAATAGCTGATCAAGACGGATCCAGGCTGCAATGCTCAATAGAACAGCCACATCAAGTTCAGTTGTCCAACCCAGCACAGCGGACGTTAATCGTACCTGTCAACGGACACTGGCCGAGCAGCACATTTTCCGCCACGTTGGCCAGAGTGGGCACCTCTCGCAGGCGCTGCTCGGACATCAACGAGAAGCCCAGCAACAAGCCTCCGCATCCAGCGAAGAGGAAGTCCAACGCCACAAATATCATCATGAGTTTGGTCGGCATGGTGGCGGTGTTTCCGTCCTACGACACGGTCGCAATCGATCTAGAAAAGGGCGGGCGCGCTGTGAGGCGCTGGCGGCAGACCCGCTGCGTCTGGTGGCTACGAGGATGAAAGAACGGAAGTCGATTGCAGAGCCGTCCGGCGAGCTCGCGACGACGATGGGTAAATGATTATTAGATGGAATTTATAAAGAAACGAAGTGAAGGTGAAAACGGCGGCTGGGCGAGAGAGCGAGAGCATGGGGGGTTAGTATCTAGCTAGCATTGAGAGGCTCTCGCGGGCGCGTCGCAAGTGAGCGGGGGCGCGGCGTGAGTGGTTTCATCGGCGTAGCAGCCGGCAGGCAGGCGAATCAAGGCCGCCGACGCGGCTGTGGCTCGACCGACTGACGGCGATGCCACGATGCGACTGTCCGCGAAGCACGGAATGAATGGTGCTCTGGTGGTGAATGAGACGATGCTCACGAGCGACGATTGCGACGCGTGGGGCGTGGAGCATGCACAGTGTGTTGCGGTGAGGTTGGTGGCGCCTGCCTCTCTCGACCGAAGCCAGTCCCGAGACGGAAGGCGGTACACACAGTGTCACTCACTGCCAGACTGGCACGCACGGGCAGCTGCACCGGCTGCATGCGTGGCTGGGCGCCGTCGGGGCCGCTTCGAGGGTCGAGGAGTGGTCACTGGTGGCCGTCTGGCACGGCGCGCGCAGAGCGGCTGAGGTCAGCAGCTGCTACCTACGCTAGCCTGCGCGCTAGGAAGCGACGCCCGGGACTACCGACTACGGCGGCGCCAAAAGTGGGCCGGCGCGCCCCTGATTTGCCGCTCATCACCGCTAGGCAGGGCCTGCCTAGATGAGGCCTGACAGTTGCCTCTTTCAGCCGCCCGCCCTGTATGCTATGTAAACACCCCAAAGTGAATGAATGGGCAGCGCCAGAGCACACGGCGCGCGCGCAGACGGCCGCGTCCCCAGGGCAGAAGCAAGCAGCAAGGCTGGTGCAGGGCGGCCGTCGAGTGCTGGCGGGCCCCGGGGCGGCGTGCACCACGTGAGCGCCCGCGGCGAGTGGCCTGCTGCTGCCGCCCGATCAGCGATTCAGGACGACAGGGCCGCGAACTCACCCTGTCACCTCCCCCCAAGCGCAGCCAACCGTGTCCCGTCCCCACTCGTAAATATACAATATACGTGCGTGCCGCCCGTTTCACTTTCCCCAATCTCTCCGTCGCTTTCCCTCTCTGAGACACAGGCACTGCCGCCCGCCTCCCAAGGCCCTCTCCACGCCCATCGTGCCCTTCACGGCGGGTGCCCTTTAAACGCATCCGGCCCATCTCTCCGCTGCAACAGTGCAACGGCGCCCCAGCACCTCGCCCAATTCAAGCTGCCCAAGCCCGCCCCCAAGGCCCGCCCAAGGCCTGCACCACAGGTCCGTATCCAAGCCTCCCCGCCGCCCTATCATTAGCTGGCCGTAGCTGGCCAAGGGCCGCCGTGCGACCGCAGCACCCTCCCGCCTGCCTTTCCTTGCATTCTTTGCCCACCCGCCCACACCACAAAGGGTTCAGTCAGCGCAGCCCCCGAACCACTGATCTTTTCATTCCAAGCGCGCCTGCTTTTCCTCTTTCATCCGCCCCGATTCTTTTTGGCCTAACCCCTCCTCACAGCGCCTGTAACGACCACTCCACGCCGGCTTCTGCCAAAGAGGAAATCCCCACAAAAGCACTTCGCCCGCAAAAGCAGTTAGCCAAAACCACGCGGAACCAATACCGTCCGCGACCACCACCATGGCCTCAGAAATCACAGAGCACGACCAGAACGCGTCGCCCTCGGTCCACGACGACCTCACCGGCAACGGCGCCCTCGCTGCAGGCGATGCAAACCGCGGCACCAAGCGCCCTCGCCCGGCCGCCGACGACGACGACGATGACGACGACAAGCCCGGCCGCGAGCGCAGGAAGATTGAGATCAAGTTCATCCAGGACAAGTCGCGTCGGCACATCACCTTCTCCAAGCGCAAGGCCGGCATCATGAAGAAGGTGCGTCGACGTCTGCGCACCTTGCGCCCAGCGCTGCATCCCCGTCTTTTGACGCGCGCGCACCCCGTTTACCCGCGTCGCATAAGAAACAACACACGCACAAATGTTTCCTCGCTAACGCGTCTCATCTCTAGGCCTACGAATTGTCGGTCCTGACCGGCACCCAAGTGCTGTTGCTCGTCGTGTCCGAGACGGGCCTTGTCTACACCTTCACAACGCCCAAGCTGCAGCCGCTCGTCACGAAACCCGAGGGCAAGAACCTCATCCAGGTGCGTATTTGGCCGTGGAATGCTAATGGGCCTACTGCTAACACGTCGCAGGCCTGTTTGAACGCGCCCGAGCCCGCGACGGACAATGCCAATGGCGCCGATGACAACCAAGTGGACTCGCCCGAAGACAACCACCCCCAGGTCCCGGCCCAGCCGCGCGGGATGCAGCCCCAGCAGAGTATGCCGCCGCAGGCGTACATGACTCCCGAGGCCGCCCTACACTACCAGCAGTACCTGCAGCAGCAGCAACCTTCAACTCAATACCCGGGAATGCCGCAAGGCGGCATGGCCCGTCACCCTGCACAGCACTACCCGCACCCGCAGGACCAAAAAAGCTAAGCTAAATATAATACACCCGCTTCTGTTTTGATTTGAAGCAGACAGCACCGGCGGCGCATCTCGGATATGGATACCCCCTACTAATGGCGAATTAATCAAAGCTGCGACTCTGCAAAAACTCTGGTACATGGCACGCAAAGGTCTGCATATGTAGGAACGTGACGCAGGTATATGATGAGGGCAATGTTGGGAGCTGGGGTTGCAGCTTAGGGAATCAGGAAGGCTGTACGGCTTTACGGGGATACGGGCGTGGTGTGTTTCCTATCTATCGTTGACCATTACATGTCTCTCGAAGGCTCTCCCAACATCGATATCAATTTCCAGCTTGTTTCACGATATATTATGTATTTCGAAGAATTCTCCTTAACAGCATCGAACGTATAACCCCTTAATCGATTAGTTTATAACTGTTTTGTCGACGTACTGGATCATGGTGCACAACGATTGCGCATCGTCGGTGGTCCAATGTCCCGTTGACCCCGATGGTTGCACAACGATTGACAGTCGATGATTGAATGACGCATCGAACCGAGGAAGCTTGGGCGCATATGCCTTGCAATGCGCGTTGCGCGAGCAAACTGTGTGCAGCAGTGCATATCCGCATCCGGCTGTCGCATGGCCGTATTGAGAAGACTACAAAATGGATTACACACGACCGGAGATGGAGAAGCCACCATACCCGAAATGGCCTACAGAACAATCCTCGTCAAGCCCTCTGCATGGCGCTGGCATCATATCCGTGCCTGGTGCGTGGTGGCGGATAGGGAACAGGAAAACGCGGCATTGCTGGAACCTCACGCCACCTATATAGTACGACAGCTCCACGGCTGCGCTGCAGAACCATGTCACGACAAAGACGGCCTCACCAGAGCTTCATAGAATCATAGATGGTTTGACTATCTGGACGGAGTCGAGAGTCAAATGGTCATTGAGGTTGCGGTGGGTGGAAAGGTACAGTCGGACCTGAACAGGCGATGCGCGTTCCGTTTGCGTTTGTCACCAACTTGATACCACGGTAATTGCCGAAGGCGGAGGCTCACCGCAGGTACCTTTGGGCTGTAAGCAGTTTTTAAGTTACGTATAAAATCTAGTCCATATACTACTAGTATAGCACCCTTAAAGTTAATACTATACTTAGCTACACTACACTCTTTTTATTAATATCTTAAAACGCTTTTCTGTGTCTAGAATAGTAGGACGAATAGCTGCTATTATTATAATCTTTTTATTAGAAACCTCTTAGTTGTAAGGGCGATACCCGGCCTTATAGGGCTAACCTATTAGAAATAGCTAGAATAGTTAAAAGAACTAGTTAAATCAATACTATTTTAAGATAGTAAAAAAAAAATTTAGGGGGTCTTTTTATATATAAAAGATAGTATAAGGTATAAAGCCTATATTAACTACTACGCTAATACTAATTAAAAAAGGCACCTTTAAGAAAGTAAAAGATATAAATAGAAGGAAATAAGGTATAAAAAAAGTAATAGGGTGTGCTTAATAGAGAGACTAGTAAGAATTATTATATAATCCCTCTTTTTTAAGATTTAAAAATAGAAAAGAAAGTATATAAAATAAGGTAATATATTCTATTAGTAGCCTGGATAGATTAGTCCGCTAGATAGGTTTTACTAAGACTATAACTAACACTTTACTATAAATTATAATAACTTAATAATATAATGCGTTATTATTTAATTAAGAAGGCAGAATTAAGCTTGTCCTTTACGCCCTATTAGAATAAGCAAATTTTAAGCCTATAATGCGCTTCTATAGTACATAATATTCTAAAGTCTACACTAAGCAATTAAATTAATAGAATTACTACCTAAATAGATATATAATTAGGTATAGCAAAGCTTACTATAACTAAAAAGTAGACGCTTATATAGTATATCCTTAATCTAGATTTAGGAGAATTTGCACCCTAGTTAGATAAGGTAAAAGATATAGCTAATAAACTACTAGCTATATAGTATAGAGACTCTATAGAATAATATTAGGCTTAGCGCTTTATAAAGCGCGTACCTAAGCTTAAAATAGCTTTTAATTAAGCAAAGAACTAATAGAGAATATAATAGGAAGATCTAGAGGTTATAAACACATAGTTTTAGCTAGTAAAGGATACAAAAAGCTAAGTATAGAGTGTAGGATAAAGATATCTATAACTTTAATACGATAGGCTTCTAAATAGGAGTTATTAGCTTAATAAAGGTTATAACTAGTTTAGAAAGATATTCTTTAATCTACGCTTGTTTAGCTAGGCAACTATAAGTAGGTTATAGTAATTTAGAGTATTTGCGCTACTAAGTATACTACTCTACTCTTTATTATTTATAAAGGGTAAGTCTATATCTTAGTGTAGTATAAAAAGACTAGTATTCCTTATAATTAGAAGCTTTTAGTCTCTAAGACTAGCTAAACTAATAATAAGTTTAGAGTTGCGTAGTTTTAAAGTACTTTAATATGTATATAAGGTCGCGTATAGTAGAGTTATAAAGATTACTTATTCTAGATAGCTAGCTATAAAGCTACTACTCCTAGAATTTTAAGAATTATTACTTAGAATAAAAGATTCTAACACTTTATATGCTAGCGCACTTATTTTATATCCTTTAGCTACTTAATATAGTCTATTTTACGCTACTAAAGCTAAAGTACTCCTAGTGCGTATATAGGACTTAGTGCGCTAACGCGTCTTTTATATTAATCAAGAGGACTTTCTACTAGTCTTTTATAATGCGTTTTTTAATATATTTTATACTAGAAAACTATAAGAAAGTTTTTAAGGCCTTTAGGCTTATTCCTTTAAATATATTAGTAGTAGTAGATTATCTTAATATGCGTATTTACACTCTACCTTAGAGTACCCTACTAGATACACTATAGTAAGCTAGGACTCTAAATAATACCTTTAAGTTTAGATTCTAGTTAAAGCTTATACGTAACTCTTTTATTTAGTCTTTATCTAATACTAAATTAAGCTACTTATAGCTTATAAAAGGTGCTAAACTTATACTCTACTATAGTGTACTTTAAGAGACCTATATTAAGGAACTTAAGAAGCAAATTAAGGTTCTAATAAAGCAAAAAACATTTAAAAGAAAGCGTATTTAGAAAGGTAGAACGCTAGGCTTTACTTAAAAAGTAGATTTAAAAGTAAAAAGCCTTTTTATTAGAGTAAAATTATTAAAAAGGACACGAGGTAGTAGTAAGAAAAGAGGCAGGTCCCTTCATACAACGCCGCTATAGAAGGTGTAGAGAGTCTAGGCATAACATAAGAACCTATTAGATAGATAAAGAAATAGAGGAGGAGTTAGATGTTAATATATTCTATTAGTAGCCCAGATAGATTAGTCCGCTAGATAGTTTTTTCTTAGCAACTTCGAGGTCCCTTATAACTTATTATAGAACACTACTAACTACTAACGTTACTTTATAGTAACTTATAATAACCTACTATAACTTATAATATACTAAGTTACTATTTAATCTACTTTTTACGTTATACAGCCTCTTTGCGTAGCTATAGCAGCCGCGCAAAGCTAAGAAGTCTTTCTTAGTAGTATAAACTTATCATAAAACTCTCTATAATATATAATATATTATCTACTATACTATATATAGGTAATATATAGTATACTTATTATAATTTATAGTAAAGTATACTATATCTTAAGTAGTACTTTATCTAATTTTTAGTTACTAAGTGCGTACTATTGTAAGATAAAGTTAACTTATATTTTTAGCCTTATAGTAACCTATAATAAAAATTACTCTAATTTACTATTAACACTATCTAAAAATAAGCTGCTAAAGGCAATATCTAACTTCTTCTCTTCTCTATCTCTTTATCTATCTAATAGGTCCTTGCGTTATACCTAAACTCTCTACACACCTTCTATAGTAGTATTGTATTAAGGGACCTACCTTTTTCTTACTACTACCTCGCGTTCTTTTTAATAACTTTACCCTAATAGAAAGGCTTTTTACTTCTAAATCTGCTTACTAAGTAAAGCCTAGTGTTCTACCTTTCTAAATGCGCTTTCTTTTATATATTTTTTACTTTATTAGAATCTTAATTTGCTTCTTAAGTTCCTTAATATAGGTCTCTTAAAGTACACTATAGTAGAGTATAAGTTTAGCACCTTTTATAAGCTATAAGTAGCTTAATTTAGTATTAGGTAAAGACTAAATAAAAGAGTTGCGTATAAGCTTTAACTAGAATCTAAACTTAAGAATATTACTTAAAGTCTTAGCTTACTATAGTGTATCTAGTAGGGTACTCTAAGGTAGAGTGTAAATACGCATATTAAGGTAATCTACTACTACTAATATATTTAAAGAAATAAGCCTAAAGGCCTTAAAAACTTTCTTATAGTTTTTCTAGTATAAATATATTAAAAAACGCATTATAAAAGGCTAGTAGAAAGCCCTTTTTATTAATATAAAGACGTATTAGCACGCTAAGTCCTATATGCACTAGGAGTACTTTAGCTTTAGTAGCGCGAAATAAACTATATTAAGCGGCTAAAGAATATAAGATAAGTGCGCTAGTATATAGAGTATTAGAATCTTTTATTTTAGATAATAATTCTTAAAATTCTAGAAGTAGTAGCTTTTATAGCTATTTAGAATAAGTAATCTTTATAATCATACTATACGCAGCCTTATACAGTGCCAAGCCAAAAGTCTGTTCCCCCAACACGCTAACGCGCGTACACCAACACACCAACACCCTATTTTCAACACTACATTACTCCACTAATATGAGCTCTTTTGGTGTAGAAATTTTAGGAAATCGTCGCCGCAATGCCGAATTATCTGTCTAGCAATAGGATTTAATTATTGCGAAGTGTGAGGCGGGCGCGTTATCGCGGGAGTTGGCTGAGGAGTTTAACTGTACGCGTCGCTGCATTAATAAAACACTTTAGAGATATAGAGAACAACACCACAATTAATTGCGGTCTTAATTAGGGCGTCCCTAGGCGCTTAATACACATGACAAGCGTGTACTTTATTAAGAGGCAAGAAAAAACCTAAGGATCGAATACCTAGCCCTCCTCCGCGAGGCCTCCCTCCGCCACTTCTCTTAAACAACTGCATATCGCGCATTAAAGGCAGAGAGCCTAACCAACTTCTAGGCAGCGCGGAAGCCTAAGATCACTCGCGCGGTGGCCTAGGAGAGGCGTTAATTCGAATGGGAATATCGCAATTAGGATTAGCGCGGACAGCCCTTCTAGTTCTTAGATGAGTGCTCTATTTAAAGACGCTCTGGCGGCACATCTACATAGGTTTTTCGCCTCCTACACAAGAAATGGAGATATGAGATAATTGAGGAGACAGTTATATTAAGATCTCGCGCGGCAATAGTGTGGGCGAGTATCTGGCTTGATTGGAGAGGGTGGGTTTAGCAGAGTCCCCTTAGTGATTATGCCTAGGGACCTAGCAGCTTGTCGCAAAGGATACAGCGTATAGAGTTATATTGAAGCTCTACGCAAAGGACTTCTCTATAATTATTACGTAGGAGATATCTATATGCACAACAACGCGCCTATCTATAGGGCGCGATAGTCGCTCGCTCGATTTTTTGGCGGAACACGGCATACAACCGATTAAGTGGCCGCGTTATTCCCCCAACATCAACCCTATTGAACATCTCTGGTGGTCCCTTAAGAGAGAACTCCATAAGCGTTACCCCAATATAGGCGACCTTAGCGACGGCGACGAGGACTTTGAGACCTTCTGCGCGGCGTTGAAAGATTGCTGGCGTAGGATCCCTGATTTGCTGATTCGCAAGCTTATACTTAGTATGCCGCGCCGCCTACTTACTCTCTCTAGCGTGCGCACAGGTATTAAACAAAATATTGATTAATAATTATCTCTATATCAATTATTAACTCTCCGGGAGCGATATTGGGGGTGCCGGAGCGCTCTGCGCGACGGGGTGGTGATGATGGCGGACCTCGCTTACCCCTGCGGGGAAAAGACTTTTGGCTTAGTACTGTATACGCGTTAAAGTGCTTTAACTACGCAACTCTAAGCTTATATATTAGTTTAGCTAGTTTTAGAGACTAAGAGCTTCTAATTGTAAGAGATACTAGTCTCCTTATACTACGCTAAAATATAGACTTGCCCTTTATAAATAATAAAGGGTAGAGTAGTATATCTAGTAGCGCAAATACTCTAAATTACTATAACCTACTTATAGTTGCCTAGCTAAACAAGCGTAGATTAAGAATATCTTTCTAAACTAGTTATAATCTTTATTAAGCTAATAACTTCTATTTAGAAGCCTATCTTATTAAAGTTATAAATATCTTTATTTTACACTCTATACTTAGCTTTTGTATCCTTTACTAGCTAAAAACTACGCGTTTATAACCTCTAGGTCTTTTTATTATATTCTTTATTAGTCCTTTACTTAATTAAAAGCTATTTTAAGCTTAGGTACGCGCTTTATAAAGCACTAAGCCTAGTATTATTCTATAGGGTCTCTATACCGCGCAGCTAGTAGTTTATTAGCTATATCTTCTACCTTACCTAGCTAGGGTGTAAATTCTTACAAATCTAGATTAAGAATATACTATATAAGCGTCTGCTCTTTAGTTATAGTAAGTTTTACTATCCCTAATTATATATCTACTTAGGTAGTAATTCTGTTACTTTAATTGCTTAGTGTAGACTTTAGGATATTATATGCTGTAGTAGCGCGTTATAGGCTTAAAATCTACTTATTCTAATAGGTATAAAGGGCAAGCTTAGTTCTGCCTTCTTAATTAGATAATAACGCGTTATGTTATTAAGTTATTATAATTTATAGTAAAGTGTTGTAGTCTTAGTAAAAACTATCTAGCGGACTAATCTATCTGGGCTACTAATAGAATATGTTACCCGTAGTAGCTTATTTTTAGATAGTGTTTAATAGTAAATTAGAGTGATTTTATTATAGGTTACTATAAGGCTAAAAATAACAAGTTAACTTTAGCTTACAATAGTACGCACTTAGTGACTAAAAATTAGATAAAGTACTCTTAAGATATAGTATGCTTTACTATAAATTATAATAAGTATACTATATATTACCTACGTATAGTATGGTAGATAATGTATTATATATTATAGGGAGTCTTGTTGTAAGTTTATACTGCTAAAAAAGACTTCTTAGCTTTACGCGAGACTGCTATAGCAGCCGCGCAAAGAGGCTACATAATATAAAAAGTAGATTAAATAGTAACTTAGTATATTGTAAGTTATAGTAGGTTATTATAAGTCACTATAAAGTAACATTGGTAGTGTTTTATAATGAGTTATAAGGGACCTTAAAGTTGCTAAGAAAAACTATCTGGCGGACTAATCTGTCTAGGCTACTAATAGAATATGTTATTTTAGTAAATTTTTAATATAACTAGTACTCTTTTAAGGCTAAAAAGAGTTATAATAGAAGTAATAAGCCTCTATAATTCTAATAATAGTCTTAGTGTTAAATAGGTACTCTATAGCTAGCTATATAGATATTAATATCTAATACTCTATACTAGTAAGTATAAAGAGTGTATAGAATAATTATATACTATTAATAATATAATAAAACTAACTTTAGTATTAATTACTTATATGTAAAAGAAGTGTAAATAGAAAGGAGAAGATTCTATAACGTATAGACTACAGCGTATAGGTATTATAAAATTCCTATATAATACTATTATATAGTAATATTAAACCTTTAATATTTTTTAAGTGCCCTTGCCTATATAGTATACAGACCCTAGCAATCTTTTATTTTTAAGATTACTATTAGTGGTTCTCTCTTCTTTTATATAAACTATTTACTTACTAGTATTTTTCCTATTTATATATTATTTTTCTATTTATATATCTCTTAATCTTACTAGCTTACTTTAGTTAGTAAAAAGATTCTATTAATAAGTATTATTATACTTTGCTACTATTTATTAGAGGCGCAATTAGGCTTATTAATAGTAAAGTAGTGTGAGGGTGCTGGCCCGAGTTGAAAGTTAATTGTTAAAATCTACGGTGCCGTACTAGTAACGGCTCGACAAGTCACTATATAGGTGGCTAAGGCCGCGCTAGTGCCCAATGAGGTGCTAGCGCCGGAGCGTCGGTGCCGACCGTCGGTGCCGACCCCCGGGCGATTCCATAACAAGTAGCTATTTAGCTAATAGCAGTTAAGGGTAAGATATATATAGTTAATAATATAATTATAGTAATAATATATTATCTATATAAAGCTCTCTTTTACTTAGTTTATTTTTATATAATAAATAGACCTATGTATCTTATTTATTTAGGTAGTAATATTAGGTAATTATGTAATATTAGATAAGAGAAAGATAAACACTAATAAAGAGTAAGAATTAAAGGCTTTAGATAGAAGAAAGAGGCATATAAGGTAGACTTTTCTCCTTTTATTTTATCTTTTTCTTTCTTATCCTCTACTTTAAATATCTCTCTGTACGTATTCCTTTCCCCTAGCTCTTTTCTTTTTTTAGTAAGCTAATCCCCTGTTTTATATAGTGCTAAACTTAGTATAGATAATAGTGCTCATACTAGTAAGTCTTAACTAGCTAGACCTCCCTAGTTTTAATACTAACTTAGAAGGTCTTTTAGGTAGAAAAATGCGTATTCCACTTTTAACTAGTTCGTAGGTAAACTATATATTTATTTAGAGCATCTCTATTAATATAAGTTTTTTTTTTTTTGCTTTTATATAAATACTAACTGTAAAAAATAGGTTAAAGAGTTGCGTATTATATATCTACCTTTATATAATGTTAATATTATTCTTATAGCTAGTATAAAAACTTATATTTATAAGTTACTAAGCTTATTTAGCACAAAGGCTACTTTTGCGCGCTTCTTATCTAGTTATATAGTATTTTTAAGGGCACTATATATGCTTACTACTATAGTAGTGACTTTAGCCCTAGGCGCTTTAGTAAGTATTATATAGTAGTAAACTTCTAAGTAAAATTATATAGTTCTTGCGTATAGTAAAGCTATAGCGCTAAGTGTAATTATTGCATAGAATAGGGCTAAATAGTAGGGTAGACACTTCTAGATATATTATATAAATATTAAATAAAAAACTCCTTTTTAAATAAATATATACTATAACCCTTCTCTTTCTATATAAATAATTAGATAGAAAAAAGCGCATTTTTAAGTAATATATATATATAGAAAGAATTAAATAAATATATATTATACAAAAGAATAAATAAATAATAAGAAAAAAGTGCTATATAAAGGCTAGGAAGAGCTTGCGTAGGCAGGCTTAAGGCAATCTACTAATACTTTAATAGTCTTTAACAGAGATTTCCACTATGGATATTATGTAGTAATATAATAGTTTTATTATTTGTATCTCTTTATAGATACTAGCAATTATCTTTAGGTTTCTTTATATCGCGTTGCTACACGCACGCTCTTTTTATCCTTTTTATTATCTAATCTTTTAAAGGACTTAGTTCGCGTTATTTTTTATTATTATTATTATTATTATTATTATTATTATTATTATTATTATTATTATTATTATTATTATTTATTATTATTATTATTATTATTATTATTATTATTATTATTATTATTATTATTATTATTATATTATTATTATTACTAGCATATCTATATAGTATTATAAGTAGTAAGTAGGTAGAGGTACTAGTGCGTATATCTCTTATTATTATTCTTTTTAATTGTAGTTAACTACGTATAATAATATAGAGTAAAATAGTTATAGTTATTCTAAAAGTGCTTCTTTAGTAGGTAAAGGTCCTAGACCTTTGCTATATACGCTATATATACTAGACTATTACTATTATATAACTACTTATATTGTAGCTATAGACTAACTTTCTAGAGCTAGATAATTTAGAGATTTATTTATATCTAGCGTAGATCTAGTAGGCTTTTTAGGTACTATATACCTATCTCTTTAAATATACCTTTTAGTGTCTTAGTATATTATAGTATTGCCGCTTTATTAATATATACACTTTCTAGCTAGAGTTCTATAAGTATAAGGGTGAGACGCGTTAACTTCTTAAGCGTATACAAATTTAATATAGTAGGGATAGTAGAGTAGAGGATATAATAGGTAAGCGTTGCTAAGAAGTAGTTAAACCTATAGTGTAGACTTATAAGGAGCTATAGTAGCAATAAGTGTTACTGCCTATAAGCAAGTTAACGCGTTATATATACTTATAGCATATAAGTATAAAGTAGTTACTAATATGTGTATAGGTATAGTGCACTAAACTAATATTATATAATTAATAACTAAGCGTATATAATATACAATTACTATAGCTAGCTAATATTCCTCTTAGTAAGAATAGTCTAAAAAAAATAAAAAAAATACTTTAATAGTAATTACTAAGGTATTACTAGAGATTAAGAACTTTAGAGTCTAGTTTAGGGCCTTTTTTTATATAGGTATTAGTAGAGTTATCCTTTCTATTAATCTATTTAATCTTAGAGATTTCGCAGTACTTATATAATTTATAGAGTAATATAATATTAATTATAAGGTGCTTTTTATTTATAGTTTCTGGGCGTATAAAATAGTTATAGAGAGACTTTAAATCTATAAATAAGTATAAGAAATTAGAAGTTAGTTAGTACTATGTGTATAAATTTTCTAGAGGGTTATGCTAGTAATAATAGTATTATTAAACCCTTCTACTATACTATATAGCTTACTAGCAAGAATGCTCTTTATTACTTTTTTATACTTTGTTAAATTCTAGTGTATAATATTTACTAGAATCTTAAAGTTATTACTATTACTTATATAATGCTTATTACCTAGAGTAATTAGAAATTTTAGCTATAAGCTTAGGTTCTTATTATTAGTAAATAAACTATTAGTAAAGATAAATAGCTTTACGTAATAAAGATCTATTACTAATCTAAAGTGTAACCCCCTCGCTTATATTATCCTTAGCTATTTTCTCTTTAGAACTAGCGCAGTTTTAAGCGAGATTCTAAGCAAGACTATATATATAGTCTGCCTACGTACCTACCTTATATAGGTATTACTACTATTTTATAATTAGATTCTAATTACTATTATTATCTTATATATAGCGTGCGCCGAAGTTTTATCTCTTCTCTAAAGTTCTAAGTAGCCTCTTTATTAAAACTTTACATATGTGTAAAAGCTATACGGTAAGACTGCCAAGCTCGCTTAGTAGTTTAAACGCGCTTTTTTTATAATTATCTATTTTACGCTCTTTTTTAATTACTAAGCAGAGGGCTCTGCTTTTTTATTATATTATTTAAGATAAAAGCCTTTGTTATTCTACCCCTAGGTAGTTAATTTAATAATATATATATAGCGTAATAACCTCTATAGTATCCTTATACTACTATAGTAGCGATTATTAAGCTATATCTTAACTATTTATAACCTATTTCTAGGGCGTTATCTATATAACACCTATTAACTAATATAGTAGGTAGGCCTCTACGTTGTTATATTAGGAAAATTTTTTTTAAGCGCGCATACGCACCTATAGCACCTAGGTAGCTCTACACATGCCTACGCACTAAAAGCGCTCTAAGCGTATCTATAATACTACCTTTTTCTTAGCGTGTATATGTATAAGGTTGCGTAAAGATGCGCACCTATACTACTAGTGCACCTAGGGCACCTAGGGTATATAGAGTACCTATAGCACCTATACTATTAAAATAATGCTAATTACTTAGTAAATAAAGCTCTTTAATTAACTAGAATTTAAAAAAGCTTAGTAAGCTACTTAGTAAGCTTTTAAAAAAAAAGATTTTTTAAAGTATAAAGTTAAAGTCTCTTACTAGATAGTAATTACTAGTTAATATAATAGTACTAATTACTAGCCTATTATATAGAACTTCTACCTAACCCTAAAATTCTAGGTTTTGTAGGTTTAAAAATAAAAAAATATAGTTTTATAATTATTTAAAAGAATTAGATTAGGTGAAAATTAGCGGCTTAGTAAAAAACACTATTTTAAAAAGTATAAACTTTAATAACTTTTAACTACTACTTACTTTACTTTTATTAAAACTTTTTTAAAAATTTTAAATAAATATTATTAGTACTATGTTTTTATATATAAATATTACGTAATATATATAGTAACAAGTAAAATAAAGTGTTTTTTTTGCTAATTACTAACTAATTACGTAATAAAAATAGTATTTTTAAATTAAATAATTAAAGACTAGTATTTCCCTATGAATCTATTAAAAAAATTAAAATTATAGCTTTACTAGTAAAAAAGTTATAAAGCTTAAAAAAAGTTACTTATTTAAACTATTTATGTATATTTGCGTAAGTCTGCGTATATTTACACATCTCTAAGTATTTTTATACTAGCAAATTACTTATGTAAAAATGTATAGGTATACGCACGTCTACGCACGTCTGTGTATAGTTAAGCAGCCTCTTTAGAAAAAACTTTCCTAATATAAGTACCTTATATATTAGGAGCATAGATGCCTTCTTTAAAACATTACTAATATAACTAATAGTAATAATAACGCTTACCTATAGGTTACCTATTAATAATAAGTATAGTAGGAAATAAAGAATAGCTACTACCTTATTAAGTAGCATATAGGTTACGTCTTATAAGACATTAGCCCTCTAGTACTACCTTAATAAGTTCTTAGAAGATTAACTTAATTATAAGTAATATAGCTTCCTATACTAATCTATAGGCTTACTAAGCCTTATATATAGTAACTCTTATAGTAGTTAGAAGAAATAGCTTACTAATAAGCAAATCTAGTTATTATAATAATATATAAGCCTAGCTTACTTAGAGAAGCTACCTATAGTTATAACTATTTTAACTTATTATAAGTTACTATAAATTATTATAATTCTATTTACCTTACTAATAAGAGATAAGATAATAATGTTATTACCTAAATTTAAGAATAGTAACATCTCTAACTATAACGTCTCCTCTATTACCTATAATATATAGAACCTCTATAATAATAGTAAATAGTTATATAAGACCTCTATAATAATAGTAAATAGATATAATATATAGGACCTCTATAATAATAGTAGAACTTAAAGACGATATATAAAACCTCTATAATAATAATAAATAGGTATATAAGACCTCTATAACAATAATAGATAGTTATAACACATAGGACTTCTATAATAATAGTAGTAAATAGTAATAATCTAGATAACTTATAGCCTAAGGCATAGTTATAAGTTAAGTTAGTAAGACCTACGCTCTTAGTAAATTGCTCTAGTATAGTATAGCAGCAAACCTAGTCTCTAGGCGTGCTCGCTTTGCGTAGTTAAAAGTCTTAAGACCTTATAGTAATTCTACGCTTAGCGAGCTTAGGCTAACGCGCTAATCCCTTTTTATTAAACACCTTAAAACGCTTTTCTGTGTTAACAATAGCAGGAGGAACAACTGCTATTATTGTAATATTTTTTATTAGAAAACCCCTTAGTTGCAAAAAAAAAAAACCATAGTAATTCTAATAAGTCTTACCTACTTTAGTAAAAGCCTAAAGAGTTTAACGTTACTATATAAAGTCCTAGGTTTTTACATATATCTAGAATTTTATAGTTACGTATAGGTTATATTATAATGCCTAGTATAAAAAGTAATAGCTATAATAAGGTATAGTACTTATTAACTTTGCAACCTTAACCTTTAATCCTTAACCTAAATTATACACTTCCTAAGAGACAAACCTATTATATATAGTAGATAAGATAGTAAGACCTAGCTATAAGAATAATAATAATAATACTAGTAGTTTCTATAAGAAGCCTTATAACTTTGCTATTGCGTTCTAGGTCCTAACTTAGCAAAGCACTACTTAGGGTACTCTGCCTATAGACTAGAATAAATTAGACATAATAACTTGCTAGAAATAGAGCGTTAACACAATAAGCACAAAGTCACCTTTAAAAGAGACTTCTTTAACTAGAAGATTATAATAAGGCGTTTGTAGATAATAATAGAAATAAAGGTAGAAATTTTAATAAAAATAACCCTTTTATAAATATATTTAATTGTCTAACTATAATATATAACTAATAAGATTGTACTAGATTACTACCTACTAATCTTCCTAAGTATATATACTTTACTAATATATTACTAACACTAATAGTAATATACTAGATTATAAACTCTATATTAGTATAACTAGTAAGAAGAATAGTATAAAGTTAAATAAAGTTAAAGTTTAGGGATATGCAGTTTGTTTAACGTAGTTAACTAGAAACCTAAGTTCTAGTAGAATATTATTATCTTACTAGCTATAACTATATAGCAAATTACTAATAAACTAGAGGACAACTAGACTAAGCTTTAAGAGCTTAAGTAGCTCGAGGCTAGTTATAAAGTACTAAAGTAATAGTTTATAACAAAATTAGAGTAGGTTAGAATATTAAAGAATTATATATTATTATATAAAAATGCTTTCTAGGTTATAGAATAGGATAATGTTTAGCTGTAAGCACATTATAATTTATTAAACAAGGACTTTATTGCCCTTAGAAAGCTAAAGATACTAGCTGCCTATTATATAGCCCTATAGCAACAGCTTAAGAAGCTTTAAGGTTGTCTACTTAACAACTATATTCTATATATTAATTATTAGGACTTAGAAAACTATATTGCATAATCTATAGAGTTAAAGTATACGCTTTAGCGAAAATTAAATACTATGCGTACTTATAATTCTAAGCTTAGTGAATAGCTACCTATGCGTGTTATTTATTATTATTAATCTTATAATATTAGATAGTTTGCAATAGACCTAAAATAGTTAATTCTATCTATTAAATAACTACTAAATATAGAAGTTTCTTATACACTCGCTAATAATCTATTACTTAATTATATGTGGCGTTAAATTAACTACCTAGGGGTAGCACGACAAAGGCTTTTATCTCAAATAACATGATAAAAAAAGCATAGCCCCCTACTTTGTAATTAAAAAGAGCGTGAAAAAGGTAATAATAAAAAACAAGGCTTAATTATATATATTCTTTTTTTACCCTAGACTTATAATATAATTTGTGTGCTATAAGCTATATAAGTTATATATAATAAAAGACCTATTTAATACCCTTTTATAAAGTATTTCTATTACTAAAACTTATAGCAAACCTTTAGTACTTACGTTAAATCTATATACCTAAGATAGATTAGTTTTCTAGTAAAGAGAAAGACAAAGATAACTATAAATAGTAGCGTATTATATTAATAGATAAGCTATAGGCTTTTCTTAATAAACAATTACGTATTATATACTTATGTAGCTAACTTAAGAAATAAGTATAGACTCTTATATACCTGCATTTTAAGACTGCTATAACTATTGCTAATACGCTTAACTACCTTAATAAGATCTATTTATCTAAAAATAAGCTATTAGACGCCTAGAAGAAGATTATAGGCAATTCCCTAGTTTAGGACCCTAAAGAGACACTTATAGACGAGCACACGCGATTTATAGCTATTATTAACTTTCTTAATATATCTAACTAACTACTAATAAGCTAAGCCTATTAACCTATACATAGTTGTATTATTGATACTAGTAATATATTATTTATATCTAGAAAATTTATTATATCTTATATAGACTAAGCCTTATATATAGAGCGCCTTAACTATAAGTCTACTATAGGTTACTATAGTATATCTATTATAGTGCCGAATTGTTTTTTTAAAACCTTACTTAATAAATATTACTACTATTAGGTTTAATACTATAATATATACTATATCCTCTACCCTATATATAAGTAGAACTACTAGATATAATAATTATAAACGTATGTTGCGAGAATTAGATCTACTAGCTAAGGCTAATACTTGTTTTAAATATAGAGTTATAGGATATTATATAATAAATACTACTACTAGGTATTATAATAAAGCAATTACCCTAGTAAAGAATATTAAGTACTTTTATATTATTTTCTCTAGCATATTAACTATAAAGACGCGCAACACATTTACGCTATTTAGATAAATTCTAACTAACTATATAGTATTTATAGATATAATCGTTTGCGTAATAAGTTACCTAAGAATAAAATTTCTAATAACGATAATATATATTATAGTTAGGACTATAAAGATAATAATAAGTTATATTTTTAGTAGCTCCTAAGCAAAACTACGTAAGAAAGCGACACTAACAGCGTATATAAAGAAATTTCGCAGTAGTAGTAGTATAATAAAAGATTAATAAGTTTAAACTAAATACTAAGCTTAGCCTTAACCTATAGCGTATATAATAGATCTATATAGTTGCTATTAATATAAAGCTCTAACTAATTAAAGTTAAGTAGTTATAGTTTATATATCTTTTTAAGCTTACTATACCTTATAAATAGGCTAAGGTATAATAACTTACTAATATAGAAGCTAGCGTAAGTTTTATTAGTCCTTAATATATTAAGTAGCACTTAGTAAGATTATATAATATTAATAATCTAATTATATTATATCTCGCTAATAGTAAGGTAGTTAATAAGATTAGTTAAGCTGTAGACCTTACTATATAGTATAGGACTTATACTAGCATAGCTATATATTATATATTACTAATATTAGAACTTTTAATATATATACTTAGTATAGATTAGATATTTGCCTATAACCTATAACTAGGGTTACGTAACTAGTCTATAATATTTAACGCTTACTACTATTTAGTTAACTACCCTTAAGGATGCCTTATCTAAGATAGTGTACTATAATAAACCACTAGCTAGCTCCTTATAATCTACACTATAGAATAATATTAGTATTATTATAGGTAAGGCAGCCTATCTTATAGCTATACACTATCTAAACTTAGTTATCTAGTTAAAACCTTATTATTAGAATTAGCTTAGTCGCCTATCTAATCCTACTAATAGCAACTATAAGACGCAAACCTTCTGCGCAACTATAGGTCTCGCTACTTATAGTTAAATAGACTATAATAAGTTTATAAAGAAGTTAATTAATAAGCTATAAATAATAAATAAACTTAAGCAGCTACTGCTAGATTAGTTATATAATAAGTCTTAGTATTTTAACCTAAAAAGGCTAACAAGTTAGCCTCTTATCACTCTAGCGTTAACTATACTATTAACCTAGTTAATAATAAAGCGCTATAACTATATATCTATAGCCATATATATTTAGAGATAATAGTAATTAAAAAATATATTAATAAAACAACTATAAAGAGTTTCTTATAGGTAAGTACGTCTTAGTACGCGTTACCTATTCTTATATTTAAAAAATAGGAGGTAAATTATATATCTATATTAATTACCCACACTATTAATCCTATTATAAAGCGTAATCGCAATACGCTACTATTATTAAAAAACACGCTAGCGCAAATAAATAAGACTAAGTTTATATCTATTATAAATATTATTATAAGTTTTAATAATATACGTATTAAGAAGAGTAATAAAGAAAAAAAAAAATAGTGTTTTTAACCCACTACAGCCTATATATAAATACACTATTATGCTATTTAGCCTTACTAGCGCCCCTGGCACTTTTTAGACTTATATTAATAAAACACTATAATAACACCTTAATAGCTTCTATATAGCATATCTAAACAATATACTTATATAGAGTAAGACTAAGAAGGACTATATTAGACACGTATAAACTATTATTAATAAGTTAAAATAAGCAGGTCTATATTTAAATACTAACAAGTGTCAGTTTAAAGTTAAGAAGGTTAAGTACCTTAGGATTACCTTAATAACTAAAGGCATTAAGATAGATTCTAAAAAGGTATAGATAGTTTATAACTAGCAACTACTATAGTTACTTAAAAATATATAGGCCTTTCTAGGCTTTATAAACTTTTATTAATAGTTTATTAAAAAATTTAGCTAAATTGCTTACCTATTAACTAATCTTATAAAAGACAACGCACTAAAAGACTAGCCTATTAAGCTAGAATCTTTTACCGCAACTGCGTTTAACGCGCTTAAGCAAGCCTTTATAATAGTACCTATACTTATTTATTTTAACTTAAATAAAGAAACCTAGTTAGAGACTAATGCGTCTAACTTTATTACTACCACTATCTTATTATAAAAGATAATTAAGATATACTATAGCCTATTATATACTTATTATATAAAATAAGCCCTACTAAGTGCAATTATAAAATTTATAATAAGGAGATTTTAGCTATAGTACGCGCATTTAAGGAGTAGAGATCTAAACTCTTAGGTACCTAGGATTCTATTAATGTTATTACTAATTACCTAGTCTTATAGTGCTTTATAACTAGTAAGCAGCTTAACTAGTAATAAGCGTAATAGGTAGAGTTTCTAGCTAAATTTAACTTTTATATTCGATATTACCTAGAGAACTAAGATATAAAACCTAACACCTTAATGCGCTATTAAGATAACTTACCTAAAGGTAATAATAACGCCTACTAATAATACTAAGTATAGATAGTCTTACGCCTAGAGATTTTTAAAGGCAAAGAGTTATATTATATAGTTGCTACTGCTTATGTGTTATTAATAAAAGTTATTACTTTAGCCCATAGCTTATAGCTATATTATACTATATAGCTAAACTTACTACTACTACTAATAATAATAATCCTATTACTATAACTTTAATAGAAACTAAAGAGATAGCGTAACTACTTAAGGATATTAAAATAGCATACGCTACTAATAAGATAGTCTAGAATACTATTACTACTATTAGAACTAAGGCCTAATATTTACTAGAAAAGCTCCTTAAGTAGAAACTAAGGATTAAGATTACTAGCTAGCTATTAGCTAAGCAAAGGGTTGCTATATATAAAGAACTAACTATATATTTCTAATAATTAGGAAATCTATACGCGCATTCTTAAGTAAGCTTATAATAGTGTTACTACTAAATATATTAGTTACTAGTATTACTAGCTATATATAATACATACTATTACCTACTAAGTCTATACCTATATATTTATTACTATAGCAAGCTGTACTACAACACTAAGTATAGCTTATTATAGACTAGCTTAGTAAGAAGAAGAAGTCTATCCCTATAGTTAAGATTATAGCTAATATAGTTATAGAAGCTTTTATTACCTACGTCTAGTGTAAGAAGAGTTTCCTAAAGAATATTATTAGTAACTATAGTTAATAGTTTATAATACACTTCTAGAAATATCTCTTTATAAGCGTTTAGATATAAAGCCTTACCTATTTACTAGTTAGCACTATAAAACTAATAGTTAAACTAAAGTTGCTAATACTACACTTAAGAAGTACCTATATGCATATATTAACTACTAGTAAGATAACTAGGCTCTATACCAACCTATAGCAGAATTTATTAGTAATTTATTAGTTAGTAAGTTAATAGAAGTTGCATCTTTTATTACTACTAAAGGTTACTTATCGTATAATAATACTAAGCCTATATAGTTATATAATATTAAGTTAGTAAGTAAAGATATCACTACTAGTAAGCGCCTATTTATAGCACCTACCTATATAGACTACTAACATATAAATAACTTTATTAACTCTTTTACCTAACTATATTTTTTTTTACGTAATAACTTATAGTAGGCGTAAGCTAAATAGGCTAAGTACACTAATATAAAACGCGCGCCTACGCCTTACTTTAAGGTTAGTAATAAGGTAATATTAGATACGCGTAACTTAAAGACTAAAAGACCTAGCTTTTTACTTAACTATAAAAATAGGGGACTTTTTTATATTTTATATATTATTAATAATATAGTTTATAAGCTTAACTTACTTAAGAAGATAGACTAACTATATAATATTTTCTACCTATAGCTATTACATCTATATAATAAATAACTACTTACTAGGCAAACGTATAATAAGAATAATATACTATTAGACAAACGAATAAAGAAGAAATATAAGGTAAAGACTATACTTACCTATTATTTAAATAAGTTAAAAAAAGACCTATACGCGCCTAACTGTGTAGTATTATAGAGTATAAAGTTATATAGAATAGATTTAATAACCCTACTTAGGAGCCTTACTATAACCTACTTAATTGCCCTTAACTTATTACTAGTTTTTATGCTAAGAACCTAAAAAAAGCCGCTATGCTGTATAACTTTAATAATTTTATTACATACTAGAATATTATTATATATCTTACTACTATTCTAGTTATAGACGCCCGCCTAAATGCCTAAAAATAGATAGATATAGGTCTTAAGTTAGCGACAAATAGTAGTTCCCCTAGAAACCCTTTGCAAGGGCACTATAGGCGTTATTATAATATATAGAAGATAACTAGTAATTAGAATCTAAATATAAGATAATAGCAATACCTACGTAAGGTAGATACGTAGGTAGGCTATATACATAGCCTTACTTAAAACTATACTAGTGCTGAAGAGAAAATAGCTAAGAATAATATAAGCGAGGGGGCTACACCTTAGATTAGTAACACTATACCCCCCCCCTCCCCCCTCCCCCCCTCTCTCTATAGCAGCGACTCTAGTGCTACTAGAATCTATCTAACTATAATTAGTCTCTATATAACTATTACGCTCTATTGCGCCCTATTATTAATTATTATAATTCTTATAGTAATTTATACTAAATTACTATACTCATTACGCTCTATTACGCTCTATTTCTAATTTATAATAAAAACCTATAGTAATTTATATTAAACTACTATAAATTCCTATTAAATTACTATAGATTTAATCTAATTTATTTATATCTATTAGGGTTATATTATTGTAATTGCTATTAAGCTAGCTGCTACTAGAAACATCGCTGTATAAGTTAAAATGTGCTGCTTTATTAAGAGAATTACTACTAGAAGGGTTTCTAGAGGGACTACTATATATTATTAACTTAAGACCTATATCTAACTATCTCTACGTATTTAGATAGGCGTTTGCAATAAAAAGGGCTATAAGATAAGTAATAATATTTTAGCGCGTAATAAGCTTATTAAAGTTATACAGTATAGTAGGTTTTCTTAGATTCTTAGCGTGAAATCTAGTAACTAGATAAGGATAGTTAAGTAAGCTATAGTAAGGCTCCTATACAGGCTTTTTAAAACTATCCTACATAACCTTATACTCTTTAATACTGTAGTCTATAATATATAGGTCTTTTTTTAACTTATTTAACTAGTAGGTAAGTATATAGTCTTTACCTTATACTTTTTATCTATATATTTATTTAGTAGTATATTATCTTTATTATACGCCTAACTATTAAGTAGTTGCTTATTATATAGGTGGTGTAGTAGCTATAGGTAGAAAATATTATATAATTAGCCTATTTTTTTAGATAGGTTAAGCTTATATACTATATTGTTAATAACGTATATAATATAAAAAAGTTTCCTATTCTTATAGTTAAGTAAAGAGCTAGGTCTTTTAGTCTTTAGATTACGTGCGTCTAATATTACCTTTATTACTAATCTTAAAAATAGTACTAGTGCGCGCTTTATATTAGCGTACTTAGTATACTTAGCTTATATCTATTATAAATTATTGCGTAGAAAGTTACGTAAGTAGGTAAGAGAGTTAACAAAGTTATTTATGTGTTAATAATCTATATAGGTAGGTGCTATAAGTAGACGCTCGCTAGTGTTAGTATTTCTACCTACTAACTTAGTATTATATATTTGCGTAGGCTCTATACTATTATATAGTAAGTAGCCCTTAGTAGTAGTAAAAGGTGCTATACTAGTTAACTTGCTAACTAATAAGTTAGTAACAAAGTCTATTATAGGTAAGTATAGAGTCTAGTTATTTTATTAGTAGTTAATATACGCGCGTAAATACTCCTTTAGCGTAGTATTAGTAATTTTAGTCTAATTATTAGTCTTAGAATACTAACTAGTAGATAGTTACGGCTTTATGCTAAGGCGTTTATAAACTATTTCTAAAAGTAAAATATAAACTATTAACTATAGTTACTAATAATATTCTTAGGGAAACTCTCTTTACACTAAATATATATAATAAAGGCCTTTATAACTGCCTTCGCTATAATCTTAACTATAGGGATAAACTTTTTTTCTTACTAAGCTAGTCTATATTAAGTATAATAGCTATATAGGTCTTATTATTATTATAATAAAGTAGTAGGCTAATAATAAAGTCTATTAAGATTAATTTCTAGTAATAGTTTAGGATTAGTAGTAGGTGAAGCAAACTATGCTTAGTATTATAGTATAGTTTGCTATAGCAGTAAGATATATAAGTATAGATATAATAGGCGATAGTGTATATATATATAGCTAGTAGTACTAGCGACTAATATACTTATAAGTACTCTCGCAATTAATATATCTAGTAGTAACGCTATTATAGGCCTACTTAAGAATATATATATAAACTTTCTTATTATTAGGGATATATAATTAATTCTTAATATATAGTAGGCTGTTATTAGTTAGGTATTAACCTATAACCTTAATTCTAAGTTCTTATTTAAGGAGTTTCTTTAGCAAATATTAGGCCTTAGTCTTAATAGTAATAATAATATCTTAGACTGTCTTGTTAATAATAGCGTAGGCTATTTTAATATCCTTAAGTAATTACGCTATCTTCTTAGTTACTATTATAGTTATAGTAATAGAATTAATATTATTAGTAGCAAGTTTAGCGATGTAGTATAGTATAGTTACAAGCTATAGACTAGAATAATAACTTTTGTCTAGTAAAGCATAGGTAGTAATAACTATATAATATAATCCTTTATCTTTAAAGAGCTTTAGACGTAAGACTATCTATACTTAGTATTATTAGTAGGTGGTATTATTACCTTTAGGTAAGTTGTCTAGATAGCACGTTAAGGCATTAGGTTTTGTGTCTTATTTACTAGAGTAGTACTAAATATAGAAGTTAAACTTAGCCAAAAACTTTGCCTATTACACTTATTATTATTTAAGCCACTACTTACTAGTTATAAAGTATTTCAAAGCTAGGTAATTAGTAATAATATTAATAGGATTCTAGGTCCCTAATAGTTTAGATCTCTATTTTTTAAAGGTGTATATAATAGCTAGAAACTCCTTATTATAAATCTTATAGTTATACTTTATAGAATTTATCTTATATAATAAGTATATAATAGGCTATAGTATGCCTTGCTTATTCTTTTATAATAGTACTATAGTAGTAACAAAGTCTAACGCGTTAGTCTCTAACTAGATTTTTTTATGTAAGTTAAAATAAACTAGGATAGATACTATTACAAAGGCCTATTTAAGTGCTTTTAATATAGTTGCTATAGGAGTTTCTAGTTTAATAGGCTAGTCCTTTAGTGCATTACTTTTTATTAGATTTATTAGTAGATAGGCAATCTAACTAAATCCTTTAATAAATTACTAGTAGAAGTTTACAAAACTAAGAAAAGTCTATATATCTTTAAGTAACTATAGAAGCTACTAGTTATACACTACCTAAACCTTATTAAGGTCTATTTTAATACTCTTAGTAGTTAGGATAATCTCTAGGTATTTAACCTTCTTAACTTTTAATTAATACTTATTAATATTTAGGTATGGACTAGCTTGTCTAAGTTTATTAACTATAGCTTATACGTGTTTAATATAATCCTTCTTAGTTTTACTATAGATAAGTATATTATTTAAATAAGCTATATAGAAATTATTTAAGTGCTATTATAATATTTTATTAATATATGCTTAAAAAGTACTAGAAGCTCTAGTTAGGCTAGTAAATAAGTTCGGGGTACTTAGGTTGGGTATAGAGTTAGGTTGGGGGTCGCATAGACTATGGGTATTGGTTAGGTTAGGTTGCACAGACCTTAGATTAGGTTAGATTAATTATATATGATTCTAAAACCCAATCTAACCTATACCTAATCTAATTACGTAAGACCCTAGCTTATTTTAACTTAGTTTAATATTATTTAAAATATATTTTTAATTAATTATAATAGCTATTTATTATAGACTAAATAGGTACCCTAGAGTTAGGTTAGAGTAGAGTCTTACGTAATCTAGGGTTAGGTTAGGGTTAGGTTAGATTATATAAGACCCTAACTCTAACCTAATCCTACTTATGTAAGGCTCTAATCCTAATCCAACTCTACTTACATAAGACCTTAACTCTAACCTAACCTATACCTATTTGCCAGCCTAGCTCTAGTAAGTTTAAATAGTATAATAGTGTATTTATAAAGTCTATATTGTATAACAAATACTATTTTATTATTATCTTCTTTAACGCGTATATTATTAAAACCTATAATAATAGTTATAATAGATATAAATCTTGTCTTATTTATACACGCTAGCGTGTTTTTAGTAATAGTAGCGTATTGTAATTACGTTTTATAATAGTGTTAATTATGTAATAATTAACGCAATATGTATTCTACCTCTTAGTTTTTTAATAATAAGAATAAGCAATGTGTACTAAGACGTACTTGTCTGCAAGAAGTCTTTTATAGTTATTTTATCAATATATATTTTTTATTGCTATAGTTTTTAGTCGCGTAAGGCTATATATCTAAGGTTGTAAAGCTTTATTATTAATAAGATTAATAGTATAGTTAACGCTAGGGTAATGCGGAGCTAACTTATTAGTCTTCTTTAGGTTAAAGTACTAATATTTATTGTGTAGCTAATTAGATAGTAGACACTTATGTTTATTTGCTATTTGCAGCTTATTAACTAACTTCTTTATAAAGTTATTATAGTCTGTCTAACTATAAGCAACGAGACCTATAGTTATATAAAAGGTTTGCGCATTATAGTTACTATTAATAGAATTAGATAGGCGACTAGCTAAGCTAGTTCTAATAATAAGATTCTAACTAGGTAACTAAGTCTAGATAGTGTACTACTATAAGATTAGCTATCTTGCCTATAATAAGACTAATATTATTCTATAGTATAGGTTATAAGAAGCTAGCTAGTAGTTTATTATAGTATACTATCTTAGGTAAGACATCTTTAAAGTAGTTAACTAGATAGTAGTAAGTATTAAATATTATTAACTAGTTATAGATTATAGACAAATACTTTAATCTATACTAAGTATAATATTAAAAGTTCTAATATTAGTAACAAAATATATAGTAGTACTAATATAAGTCCTATGCTATATAGTAAGGTCTATAGCTTAACTAATCTTGTTAACTACCTTACTATTAGCAAGATATAATATCATTAGGTTGTTAATACTATATAATCTTATTTAGTGCTACTTAACGTATATAGGGCTAATAAAACTTACGCTAGCTCCTATATCTATAAGTTAATATGCTTTAGCGTATTTTTAAGGTATAGTAAGCTTAATAAGATAAGTAAACTATAATTACTTAACTTTGTCTAGTTAGGGCTTTATATTAATAGTAATAGTAGAGATCTATTAAATACGCTATAAGTTAAGGCTAAGCTTAGTATCTAGTTTAAACTTATCTTTTTTTTATTATACTACTACAAGATTTCTCTATATACACTATTAATGTCGCTCCCTTATATATTTTGCTTAGGAGCTACTAAAAATATAACTTATTATTATTCTTATAGTTCTAACTATAATATATAGTTTCCTTATTAGGATTAAGAACCTTATATTTAGGTAATTTATTACGCGAACTATTGTGTCTATATATACTATATAGTTAGTTAGGATTTATTTAAATAGCGTAGACATATTACGCGTCTTTATAGTTAATAGGGCTAGAGAGGATAATATAAAGGTACTTAATATTCTTTGCTAGAGTAATTACATATTATATAATAGCTAGTAGTAGTATCTATTACTTAATATCTAGCAATTCTATATTTAAAATAAGTATTAGCTTTAGCTAGTAGGTCTAATTCTTATAATATACATCTATAAGTGTTGCGCCTAGTAGTTCTATTTGTGCGCAGAGTAGAAGATATAGTATATATTAAATAAGTTTTTAAATAATTAGGCACTATAGTAGACGTAATAGAGCAACCTATAGTAGAACTTATAGTTAAGATGCTCTATATAAAAGGCTTGTCTATATAAGATACAAAAGATTCCCTAGGTATAGATAATATATTAGTAGCGTTAATAATGCAACTATATATAAGTTAGCATGCTTAATCTATTAATAAGTGGTTAGATATACTAAGGAAGTTAATAATAGCTATAAATTACGCGTGATAATCTATAAAAGTCTCTCTAGGGCCTTAAGCTAGGGTATTACCTATAATATTTTTCTAGGCGTCTAATAATTTGTTCTTAGACAAGTAGATCTTATTAAGATAGTTAAGTATGTCTATAATAGTTATAGTAGTTTTAAAGTATAGGTACACTAAGGTCTAAATATATTCCTTAAGTTAGCTACGCAAGTATATAATACGCAACTATTTATTTAAGAAAGTGCAAAGTTTGTCTATTAATATAATATGCTAATATTTATAGTTATCCTTATTCTTCTCTTTACTAGAAAAGTAATCTACCTTGGGTATATAGATTTAACACGCGTACTAAGAATCTGCTATAAGTTCTAGCGATAATAATACTTTATAATATAGTATAGAATAGATTTATTATTGCGCGTAACTTATATTATAAATCTAGAATAGGAGCAAGAAAAGGACGTATATAGTTAAGCAATAGATTATTAGCAGGTATATAGCGAACTTTAATATTTAGTAATTGTTTAATAGATAGGATAGGCTAATTAGAATCTATAAACTATTAAATATTATAAGGCTAACTATGTAGTATAATATATACTAGCAGTTGTCCTTCTAGCTTAGTAGTATAAATATAGACTATATTTAATTCTTACTAAAGTGCGTTCTCTATCTCTATAAGTTGCGTAAAATAGTTTTCTAAGTTCTAATAATTACTGCGTAGGACGTAGTTATTAAGTAAGTAATATTAGAGCTTCTTAAGCTATTCTTATAGGGCTATATAATAATTAGTAGGGATCTTAGACTTTATAAGGGTAATAAAGTACTTCTTTAATAAATTATAATAGGCTCTTAAGTAGATATATCTTATTTATTCTACAATTTGGAGCGAGTTCTTATATAATAATATGCAACCTTTTAATATTTTAACTTATTCTAACTTTATTATAAACTATTACTTTAACTTAATACTTATATAACTAGCCTTAAGATATTTAAACTCTTAAATCTTAGTTTAATTATCTTCTAATTTATTAGTAATTTATTACACAGTTGTTAATAGTAATATAATAATATTCTACTAGAATTTAGATTTCTAGTTAATAGTGTTAACAAACTATACATTATTCTTACACCTTAACTTTATCTAGTTTTAAATTATTCTTTACACTAGTTATGCTAATATAGAGTTTATAATCTAGTATATTACTATTAGTGTTTAGAAATATTAGTAAAGTATATATACTTAGGAAAATTAGTAGGTAGTAAACTAGCACAATCTTATTAGTTATGTGTTATAGCTAGACAATTTATTATATTATTAAAAGGGTTACTTTTATTAAAAGAGTTACTATTATTATTATTATTATTATCTATAAAAGCCTTATTATAATCTTTAGGTTAAAGAAGTCCCTTTTAAAGGTAACTTTGCGCTTATTATATTATTGCTCTATCCCTAGCAAGTTATTATCTAACTTATCCTAGTCTATAGGCAGAGTACCCTAAGTAGTACTTTACTAAGTTAGAATCTCTAGCTAAGCAAAGTTATAGGGCTTCTTATAAAAGCTAGTGTTATTATTATTTTTATAGCTTAGTCTCACTATCTTATCTACTATATATAATAGGTTTATTGCTTAGTAAGTGTATAATTTAAATTAAAAGTTAAGGGTTAAAGTTATAAGCTATAAGTATAGTAAGGTGCTATAGTAAGTTATAGCAAGTGCTTTTATATAAGATATTATAACTATAGTCTATACGTAATTTGTAAAAAACTAGACAATTCTTAAGACTTTATATAGTAATACTAAACTTTCTAGACTTCTACTAAAGTAGGTAAGACTTATTAGAATTACTATAAGGTCTTAAGTCTTTTAACTGCGCAAAATAAGTATACCTAATAACTAGGATTGCTGTTATACTACACTAGAGCAATTTACTAAGGGTATAAGTCTTATTAACTTAACTTATAACTATGCCTTAGACTGTAAGTTATTTAGGCTATTACCTTCTACTATTATTATAGATATCTTATCTATTTGCTATTATTATAGATGTCTTATATATTTATCTACTATTATTATAGAGATTCTATATATAATATAACTATTTGCTATCATTATAGAGGTTCTGTGTGTTATAAGTAATAGAGAAGATGTTGTAGTGAATAGAGAAGACGTTATAGTTAGAGACGTTACTATTATTAGATTTCTTATTAGTAAGATAAATAGGATTGTAGTAATTTATAGTAACTTATAATAAGTCTAATAAATAGTTATATCTATAGGTAGATTATCTAAGTAAGCTAGACTTATAGTTATTATAATAACTAGGTTTGCTTATTAGTAAGCTACTCTTATAACTACTTTAGTAGCTATTATATATAAAGCTTAGTAAGCTTATAGGTTATTATTATAGTGAGCTATATTTCTTATAAGCAAGTTATTCTTCTAGGGACTATTATAGTGCTAGGAGGCTAATATCTTATAAGACGTAACCTACGTGCCGCTGTAAATAAGGTAGTAGTAGCTATCCTTTATCTTCTACCGCACCTATTCTTAATAGGTAACCTATAGATAAGCATTATTATTACTATTAGTTATATTAGTAATACTCTAGAGAAGGTATTTATACTTCTAATATGTAAAGTATTTAAGGACGTAGGGGAAGCCTACTTACTATGTTAGTTAATAGCGTTATTATTAATAACGCCCTAGAAATAGGCTATAAATAGTTAAGCTGTAGTTTAATAATCGCTACTATAGTGTAAGGGTACTATAAGAGTTATTATAATATATAGAAGATAACTAGTAATTAGAATCTAAATATAAGATAGTAGAAATATTTATATAAGGTAGGTATATAGGCAGGCTATATATATAGTCTCGCTTAAAACTACGCTAGTCCTAAAGGGGAAATAGCTAAGGATAATATAAGCGAGGGGGCTGCACTTTAGATTAGTAACACCCTTCTAGTAGTAATTCTCTTAGCTAGGTTAAGCGTACTAACCTATGCGATAATAGTACTATTATTAGTACTAATAATAATAGTACTAATAATAATAGTACTTGTTGAATGGGCTCTACAGCTAGCTATACAGACATCGAATTCTAATCCTCTGCATTAGCAAGTGTGGAGGGTGTACGGGATGATCGTACGAGGAAAGGAAATAACATAACAGAACGACTTTGGTATTAATTGCTTGTCTCTAGAGAGGGTGCGGATGGAAAGGAGAAGATCCTGCGGCGCACGGGCATCACGTGATCCCCACGTGATGCCATCGTGCGGCAATATTGAAACCTCAACACCCTCAGGTGCCCTTGCCCGTACGGTGTACGGACAGTACTAATAATAAGTAACGTATAATAATAATAGTACTAATATATAATAGTACTAATAATAATAGTAGTAATAATAAGTAGTAATAATAATAGTAATAATATAATAAGTAGTACTAATAATAATAGTATAGTAATAATAATAGTAGTAATAATAATAGTAGTAATATAAATAGTAGTAATAATAATAGTAGTAATAATAATAGTAGTAATAATAATAGTAGTAATAATAATAGTAGTAATAATAATAGTAGTAATAATAATCGTATAATAGTAGTAATAATAATAGTAGTAATAATAATAGTGCTAATAATAATAATACTAATAATAATAGTACTACTACTAATATAACTCTAATAGACGTTAATAAGTTAGATTAAATATATAGTAATTTAGTAGAAATTTATAATAATTAAAAAATAGTGTATACTAAATTATACTAGAGCGTAATAGTTATATAGCTATTAGTATACAGTTAGAAGGATTTTAGTAGTACTAGAGTTACTACTATAGAGGGGAAGAGGTAGTATTACTAATCTAAAGTGTAACCCTTTTACTTACATTATTCGTAGCTATTTTCCCTTTAGGACTAGCGTAGGTTTAAGCGAGATTCTAAGCGAGGCTACGTATATAGCCTGTCTACGTACCCATCTTATATAGGTATCGCTACTATCTTATATTTAGATTCTAATTATTATTATTATCTTATATATAGTATAATAACTTCTATAGTGTCCTTATAAGATGTAATAGTATAAAGATAAAACTAGGCTTACTATTACTAATTTGCTATTAGATTTATATATTTAATGCCTTAATATCTTTATAAAAGGGTAATATAGTCTAAGCGACAATAGATAAGTTAAATGCGGCTTCTAGCTAGTATATAAATAAAGTATAGGCGCCTCTTATACACTACTCTATATACTTCTAAATAGTATTCTTATCTTTAATATTAATTATATAAAGGGCCTTTTGCTTAACCTTTTTATATAATAACTATAGTATTATACACAAGCTAAATTCTTTTACTATTAAACTTAATAGGCTAATCCTTAGTAAGAATAGTCTTATCTTTTATATAGAAGGCTACTTTCTTTAGCTCTTCTTCTTCTCTTTATTCGAAGTTCTTATTAACAATACTAAGAGTATTATTTATTTATATAAGGGCGATACACGGTCTTATAGGGTGTTACGAGCGTAGACATAGTAAGGTTATTAAGGTCTAACGAATATGCGCGGGGCACCCGTATATAACAGACGCGGTAATGATGAGTTAGCAGATCACGTGACGAATTACTGCGATCACGGTGATTAGAGTAATCGGAGGCACGTGACAAATTATCGCGATTACGATGAGTAGAGTAATTAGGCAAATTACTATAATCACGGTAATTACAATAAGTCTATAAAAGATTAGGACTATATAGATCTAGAAAATCTTCTTAGTTTTAAATCTTTATAGTTAACTCTTTATAGTACGATTTTATATATAAATTAGTACTAGTTATTCTATCTTGTTAGAATTAGAAGAGCCTCACACGAGACTATTAACATCTTACTCGATTCCTCCTAAAGCTACTAGCACGGCCACCTTGAGTTTACCTCACCTCCCCTAATCTAAATTAGGATAAGGTACATAACCCCGTGTTAACATAGGGCTAACCTATTAGGGATAGCTAGAATAGTTAAAAGAGCTAGTTAAATTAATACTATTCTAAGATAGTAGATAAGAAAAAGATATAGAGGGCCCTTTCTTATATAGAGGGCGGCGTAGGGTATAGGCCTACACTAGCCACACACTAACACTAACTAAAAAAGGCGCCTTTAGAAAGGTAAAAGGTATAGATAGGAAAAAATAGGGTATAAAAGAAAAGTAATAGGGTGTGCTTAGTAGAAATATTAGTATAGAACTATTATATAATCCCCCTTTTAAGGTCTAAAAATAGGAAGAAAAGTACGTAAAAATAGGGTTGTTTTAGCAGATTTTTAATATAACTAGCACTATTTTAGGGCTAAAGAGAGTTGTAATAGGGGTAATAAGCCTCTATAGTTTTAATAGTAGATTTAGGTTTTAATTTAGTTACTATTTAGTAGAGATATTAAGAAAAGTTATTAGGGGTAAATTAGTAGATTAGTAGAAAAATATAGTAGAACCTATATCTTAGCGTTTAGTGTTTTACTAATAGAGCGCATTCTTAGCTCTAATACTCTATAAAATATAGTTAGCTAGAACTTTTCTAGTTAGTTTATTACGCGCTAGCGTAATTATATTATATAAGGTTTCTTAGTACTATAGAAAAGCGTTTTAATAAACGTATTAACTTAATTATACAGTTTTTAATTAGGGTGGAGTAGCTTCTAAAGCTATAGAGGCTGCTAGTAGTAGTAGAGATATTTAGAAGTAAAAGTAAAGGTGCTAAAAGTTATAGGTGCCTTACGCGTGTGTAATAGGTAGGGAGCTGCTAAATTAGTAGTAAGCTAGCTAGCTAAGGAGTTAAATAGCTAAGAGTAAGAGTGCTAAAAGCAATAGGTGCCTATATATAGTAGGCTAGCTAGAGAGCTACTTAACTAGTAGTAAACTAGGCTACCCACTTCTATATCTTAGAGTACCCCTAGGAGCGGAGTAAGTTAGGTAACTAGTAGATTTAAATAAAGTGCTAATGGTTTGGGGGCAACTCCTAATTATTAGCGTTATAGGAGATTTTATTAAGCAGTTTACTATCTAATTTATTATCTAAGCATTCTTTTTATAGGGAGTTAAGTTAAACTTAGGGTTAATTAGGTTAGAGAATTTAGAGTTATTGTTAGGGAGGTTATTATAATAGGTAGGCTTTCTATCTTATAATTTACTACTATAGTAGATAGTGTTATAATCTTTTAGGCTATTACTATAGTAAGTAATACTAAGTTCTTCTTTTATATTAGTAATTTAGTAGGGCAAAAAGGTGCTAACCTAGGTTATTTTAGCTAGGGTGGTTTTGATTAAATAATTAGTTCTGCAAGTAAGAGCGATCTAATCTATAGATTAGCTTCTTTAATAGGTTTATAGACTCTAGGTCTAGAGTTAAAAGTAAGACCTAGATTCTGCCGCACAATTCCTAGGGACTAGTTTGCTAGTGGCTTTCTTTAGTAGCGGAGATAGGGTAACTAAAAGGTAATTTATTATTTAATAGTTTGTTGTCTAAAAAAGATAGCTATATAGCCTCTACGCTACTATCTCTATTAAAGGTATTTTTATAGCTTAGTTTCTAGTAAGCCTTTAAGTATATTCTAATAACTAAGATAGTAGGGCCAGGAAGCTAAATAGAGATCTCCTTAGAGATTCTTTAGTTAGCTTTTAATAAGCGAGTTGTTTATTAGGTATAGTTTTACTTATTAAGTAGACTATTCTATTAGGTAGCGTTATCCTAATTGAAAGGGTTAGGTAGAGAAGAATTTTATAGTAGGATAAAGTTACTAGCAAAGGTTAGATTCTTGTTATCTTTCTAATAAAGGCGGTAGTCCTAAGCGTTGACTAGGCAGTTAGCTTGCTTAAAAATTTCGTACTAATAATAAAATTATAGTCCCCTATTTTACAGAAAATGAACTATATAATAATACTACGTCTATTAATATTAAGCTAGGCTATATAATAGGTATCTACTTTTGCGCTTCTCTTCCCTATAAAGTTCTTAAGGGGAATTAATATATTTAGGTAGAGGAGTTTAGCTTTAAGCTATTTTTATACTACCTTTATATACTTTAAAGTAATAAGGTTATAAGCGCTAGTACAAGTGTTTATTAAAGCTTATAATCCAAGAGCTAACTCTTAGAATATAATTTACACTAGCATAATAAACTAGAGGCTTTTAAATAGTTTAGAAACCCTTATTATCTTGCTACCTATAGGTAGCAATTTTAGTTTAGCATCTACGTTTTATAGTTAAAATTATAGTTTATTTAGATTAATTAGTTTAGTAACTCCTATATAAGCTACTAGATTAGAGTAGTCGAGTAGTGTGCATTTAAAGTCTTATTATCTAATAAATTATCTGCCTCTAAATTAGAGTAGTAGGCAATACTAAGTTTATTTAAATTAAGATTATTTTCTACTTTTATATTTGCTTATATAGCTGCCTTAGAGTAGTAGTATAATATAAGATAGTAGAGATTACAGTAATTCATAGTAATATGGGTTGACTATGAGAAAAGAGGTGTGTTATTACTATGGAGGACCGAGGGCCTAAAGGTGTATGGGTGAGGCTAGGCATAAGGTTATTCCGGCCCGAGGTCATGTGACTAAGGACCGACCATACAGCCATGCGGCAGTCTTACATATAAGTATCTGCCTTCTAGCTTTTTACTATAGCTAAAGTAGGCGTTATTCTTAATATACTATGCCTTAGTCTAATTATAGAGAGTTAAAAAGGAAGGAAGAAGTAGGTCTAGAATAAGGTGTTTGTTTTTTAGTTACTATATATAAAAGTGTTAAATCTAGAGGGTAATACCTTAAAAAGAGTTTTTATATATCTCTAGAAAGGGTTTATTATATTATTATCTTAAAGAGTGTAACTAGCTGCAGTTATCTAGCGTTTAATTATAGGGTAGTTAATGTTAGAATTTTTTATTTCTCTTTAGAGTATTAACGTAAGACTTTTAGTTAACTTAAGGTATAATTTATCCTTTTAGATCTTTGCGTCTAGTCTATCCTTTCTAGCTAGGCTTTTAAAAGCCTATAAAGACATCTAGGCGTCTATTCTATTAGAGAGGAAGAGCTTATAAAACTTCTTGCGTGCCTACTAAAAAGTAAAAGAATTATAGTAAGTCTTTTTTAGAAATTTAAAGAGTAATCTAGGTCTTTAATCTTTATTAAGAACCTAATTTGTTTAACGCTAATTTTGCGCAGCCTTTTAAGGCGCGCCTTTAAGGTAGCTAAGTATAGCTTTTATAAGGTTGCCTTAATTTTCTATATAGTTATTGCCCTAGTAATAGTTTATATTTATCTAGAGCTTATTACGTATATTCTCTAGCTAATCTTTAATACTAGGGCTAGATTAATCTTTATTATAGTATTTATTAATATTAGGTAGCATTATAGAGTGTTTTAGCTTAGATATACTAGAGATAGTCCTCCTGGGCAGAAGTATAAACTACCTCCACTTATTTAGTTTTTAAGTGGCCCTACTGCGTTTAATTACTGCGTTTTTCTATTGCGTTACTAGCGCCTACATAATGTGACGTCACGTGACGTTATGTGCGAGCGCTAAGCCCTAGGACTAGAGAGCGTTAAAGTTTTTTTAACACCTTCCCTAGCTTCTAAGATAACTAACTCTATAATAATAACACCCTAACTTACTCGCCTGCCTACCGCATTACTAGACAATTAATACCTACCTTTTAACCTTTTACTACTACCTTACTAAATAATTAACTACTTAGAACCTCTAAATATACACTTTAGTATTGCTGTAATATATAATAAATTACGCGCGCTCTCTACTTCTAATACTAAATAGTACTCTAATACTACTCTAGCTTTCTCTTTTAAATCTCTTACAATATAATTGCGTACTTATATATTATTTACGCCTCTAGTATCTACTTTATATAATTGCTATCCTTAAAGCAACTAGCCATTAATTAGAAATCTAATATTAGGTAGTAATTGCTTCTATAAGCTACGTAGCAATATATAGCCGCAAGCCTAGACTCTTACTTTATAAATATAACTATATTTTAGTTCTTACTAATAGTTATAAGCATCTTACACCTTGTCAGATACGTAAGTATCTTTGA
Organism: Laburnicola sp. JP-R-44; assembly: GCA_009805535.1. Lineage (NCBI taxonomy): Eukaryota > Fungi > Ascomycota > Dothideomycetes > Pleosporales > Didymosphaeriaceae > Laburnicola > Laburnicola sp. JP-R-44. Next base: position 1,300,904 of record SELF01000019.1, on the reverse strand, counting down.
TAAGATGAGATAAAAGTGATGGATTTGATAATGAATTAATTGTGGAGTGATCTCTCGCGGAGAAGCTTAGCTATCGTACGCAATATCTATCTAGCGCTAAGACGCACTAGTAATAGTGCGGAGTAGTGTAACAGTAGTACGCCAGTCTCCTTTGTGTATTTCACAGTAATCTCACAGTGAAATTACTGTAAGTTACACTAACTGTCGTTATAAGGAGACTATATAATCGGACGCGCGTGACTACTAGATTTCACAGTGAAATTACAGTAATTTCTAGTAATCTAATATCTGACACACCTAAACTAGTATAAGGCAATCTATATTATAAGGCTTATCCTACTTTTAATTCTAGGCTTCTACTTAAGAAGACGTGTATTTTCCTTAACATAGTAATCTAACTCTGTGGCAGCTATCTACTTACTATATAGGTTCTTAGTATAGACTATATATAGTTTTTAATATTAAGCGGCGTCTAGCTATTATACCTAGCTGTGTTATTTATATCTTCTAGGTAGGGGCGCAACACTATATATTTAGTGGCAATAGCGTCTTTAGGTTAAGAGATAGATATAGCAACTAACCTTAAGGTCTTAACTAGTAATTAAATATTTATAAGGATAGAAAGGTAGTATAAATAGGTAATTTATATTTAGTTGCGTATTTTAGTCTGCGTAGATAGTAGCCGCGCATTATATTATTATTAACTTTAGTACCTAGTATATCTTATAATTAACTATCTTTAGCATAAGGGGCCAATTTGCACGTGTTAATAAATAGTTCCTAACCTATCTTACTACTTTACCTTTTTTAATATATATTTTTAGCACACTTATAGCTTTCTCTTATAGCGTTGTACTATATACTAAAAGGTCTGTAATATTTCTCTTTCTAATACTAGGGGTAGTAAAAGCGTATTTACCCTAGGGCACATTTATTTACGCGCTATTAGCAAGCTTAGTTTGTATATATTTAGGAACTAAAAAGTAGTAAAGGGTATTATTTTTAGTTATAGAGTAAGTACTATAAGCTAGGACAGATAATAGGGCATATATTAGAGTGCTAGCTAGGGCGCATATTAAAATATAACTAGATAGGATCCCTCCTAGGCAGGAGTATAAACTGCCTCCACTTATTTAGTTTTTAAGTAGCCCTACTGCGTTTAATTACTACGTTTTTCTATTGCATTACTAGCGTCTATATAATATAACATTATATAATATTACGTGTAAGCGCTAAGCCCTAGAACTAGAGCATATTAAAGTTTTTCTAATGCCTCCCCTAGCTTCTACGATAACTAACCCTATAATAACAACACCCTAACTTACTTACCTACCTACTACGTTACTAAACAATTAATACCTACATTTTAACCTTTTGCTATCGCCTTATTAAATAATTAACTATATAGAACTTCTAAATATATACTCTAGTGCTGCCGTAATATATAATTAATCGCGCGCGCTCTTTACATCTAATACTAAATAGTACCCTAATACTACTCTAGCTCTCTTTTCTAAATTTCTTATAATATAATTGCGTACTTATATATTATCTACACCTCTAGTACCTACTTTATATAACTACTATCTTTAAAGTAACTAGCTATTATTAAAGATCTAATATTAGGTAGTAATTGCTTCTATAAGCTACGTAGTAGTATATAGCTACTAGCCTAGACTTTTACTTTATAAAAATAACTATATTTTAGTTATACTAATAGTTATAAGCACCTTACACCTAAACTAGTATAGGGAAATCTATATTAAAGCTTATTTTACCTTTAATTCTAGACTTCTACTTAAGAAGATGCGTATTCTCTTTAGAATAGTAATCTAACTCTCTAGTAGCTATTTACTCGCTATATAGGTCCTTAGTATAGACTATATAGTTTTTAATATTAAGTAGTATTTAGCTATTATACCTAGCTGCGTTGTTTATATCTCCTAGATAGAGGCGCAACACTATACGTCTAATAGTAATAGTATCGCTAAGGCAAAAAATAGATATAGTAACTAACCTTAAGGTCTTAACTAGTAATTAAATATATATAAGTATAGAAAGGTAGTATAAATAGGCAATATATATCTAGTTGCGCATTTTATCCTACGTAGGCAGTAGCCACATATTATATTATTATTACCTTTAGTGCCCTAGTATATCTTATAATTAACTACCTCTAATATAAGGAGCTAATTTGCATGTACTAACAAATAGTCCCTAACCTATCTTACTACTTTACCTTTTTTTAATAAGTTTTTGACACACCTATAGCTTTCTCTTATAGCATTATACTATTTACTAAAAGGTCTGCGATGTTTCTCTTCCTAAACTAGATAGGATAAGCTTTACTTAATTATATAAGGGTAGCGTAAACTATATAATAGATTAGGTATTCTTAAGCTAGAGTTTTTTAGAGGTATATAAGTGTAGTGCTATAGATTATAAGTATTTTTAATAGAAGGGAGAGCTTTGTTAGAGGTAAATAAGTCCTCTTTAATAGCTATATTATTAGCACTATTAGAGTAGGATTTTAAAATTCTTCCTCTATTATATATATTATAGTGTAAGGTGTCTATACCTTAAGTAAAATAAAAGCTTATTTAAATATATTAGCACGCTTATATAAAGCCTATATAATATTTTCCTATTTAGGGTTATTTTTAGACTTTATAATAGTCCTAGCTACTAATTCTAATAATTTTTTTAAAAGTAGGCCTTAAGAAAAGCAATATTAAGCCTAAAGCTAATAGGTAGTAAGTAATTATTTTATTTCTAGACTGTACTAAAGCACTTAGTCTAGTTTAAATTGCGCTAAAAACGCACTAAACTTTCTAGTAGCTTTAAGTTTAGCTTTACTTTAGTGTATAAGCTACTTAAAGTCTATTAGTAAAAATTTATTATCTAGCTAATCTACTTTAAGTGCAGCAATATATTAATTGTGCTTAGGAGTGTTATAAGAAATTCTATTTAGAGTAGACCTTTTTAAGTAGTATAACTATACTTCTCTTTTTATCAGGCTAGAAAGGCAACTAGTAGTTTTAAAAGTAACTATTAGTTGCTTTCCTTACTTAATTAATAATAGATTACTAATAAGGTAGAGTAGGGGAATTCTATTATAAGTATTACATAACTATTATTAGTAGGGTGTAGATAAACGTCCCCCTTTATATTATCTATTCTAGAACTATCTAGGGGTAGAAAGGACATAGGGAACGTTCTAGAAGTCTTCTAGATTAAAGGGCGGCAGCTTGCTATAGTATAGGTAGTAGTAGAATTAAGCAAAGTAGGGGTTATAGAAAGGGTATAGTAGATAGATCTAGGGTAGTAGGTCTTATATAGCGTACGAGCTAGTATATAGTCTAAGCTAGATAAAAGATAAAGTATAAGATAAAATATATAAAACTTTAACCTCTATATTACCTTTATAGCCTAACTCTAATCCCCTAGCTTTATATCTTATACCCTTGCTATAATAGCGCTAGAAGATAGTTATTAGGTAAGTTAGCTCTATAGGGTATAGTGTAGTAGTTATTATTTATTAATTATTATTTATATTTAGAATATTAGAACTTTTATAGTAGCCTTTTTAAATAGATCTTAGTATAGTGTAATAACAACCTAGCATAACTAGTAACTAATAAACTAATACACTCTTACTAACTTATAGTAGGTAAAAAAGCATAAAAGTAGTCTCTTAAATAGACCTTAGCATAGTGTGTAACAACTGTCTAGCATAACTAGTAACTAATAAACTAATATACTCTTACTAACTTATAGTAGGTAGAAAAGTTATATTAGTAATCTTATAGACTTTAGATAGTGTAATAACTACCTAGCATAACTAGTAACTAATCTAATACACTCTTACCTACTTGTAGTAGGTAGAGGAGTTATATTAGTAGTTCTATAGACCTTAGCGTAGAACTACTACCTAGTACAACTAGTAACTAATAAACTAATAAATTCTTACCTACTTATAGTAGGCAAAGGAGTTATATTAGTAGTCTTATAGACCTTAGGCAACTACCTAGCATAACTAGTAACTAATAAGGTAAAACTTCTACTAATTTAACTGCCTATAGGTAGCGTCTTAAGGGAGGAGTAGATATTATGTTGCTGTCTATAGCTAAATAAAAAGGTTAACCTTAGAATAATATAAGGGCAGTATATAGCCTTATAGGGCTAACCTATTAGGGATAGCTAGAATAGTTAAAAGAGCTAGTTAAATTAATACTATTTTAAGATAGTAGATAAGAAAGGGACGTAGAGGGCCCTTTCTTATATAGAGAGCGGCGTAGGATATAGGCCTACACTAGCCACACGCTAACACTAACTAGGAAAGACGCCTTTAGGAAGGTAAAAGACGTAGATAGGGGAAAATAGAATGTAAAAGAAAGATAATAGGGTGGGCTTAGTAGGGAGGCTAGCATAGAACTATTACAATTTATAGGCTAGTAATTCTAAAGGTGTACTTCTCTTTATTAGTAATAAGTAGATATAGATTATATAATAAAGTTTTTATACTAAGTTTTTCTTTATAGTAGTTATAGTAGATTTTAAACTAGTAGAAATCTAATTTAGCTACACTATAGAGTAATTACATAATATAGAAGATTATATCTTATAAAAAGTTTATATATAGTTCTTTAGGTAGTCTAGTATAGAGCGTATAATTTAGCTTATTAATAGACTAATTATAGGCCTAAGTAATATCTCTTAGCTTAAAATATATTCTATATATTGCCTAAAGGCTTACTTATAATATATAAAGTAGTTACTAGCTTATTTTTTAAATAGTAACGTACCGCATAGAGATTTACACTATATGGGGATTTGCACCGTCTAAATTAGACCTACCTACTTCGCAACCCCATAACTTTTAGTATAGGCTATAGAAAAAGCTCCAAGGCGACTTAAACCAAATCTAAGATACAAGATGCAATCTAAGCAATTAAAAAAGAAGACTTCTCTAGACTATACGCTACTGCTGCGCACTTTAAAGTTTTACGTTATACTTTAAGCCAGAGAATGGCTAAAGGAGAATTACACTTATAGGCCGCTATTCACTAATAAATCCTCTTAATTATAGAAGAGAAAATTATTAATTAGATAGATTACATATTATACAATAGCTAGAACGCCTCTCTTACTATTATTATTACTAGAGATGGCTAAATTGCTACGCACGCGTTACGTCTAACGCAACTCTAAATCTAAAGCTAATGCTAAAACAACTACGCCTATTAGCCATAAATAGATGTATTGCTTTCTAAATCGCTATCCTATAATATAAGGTATCTATACTCGCCAGCTAGACAACACGCGATTTAATAGAGCCACATTTAAGGTAGTAGTAAAAGGCTAGTTTAATACTATTACTACGCTATTTAATAAGTATTTGTATAAACTTTAAGACGTGTGGAATATAGACAAGTTAGGTTTTAGAGTTAGAGAAAGCTAGACAATACGCGTACTTATTCCTATTAACTATAACTAGAAGAATAAGGGTTATAAGAGAAAATTAGGAGTGAGTAACTAATATTAAATATATTAACACTACTAGTTAAACTCTCTTACCACTCTTTATCTTTAAGGGCTAGAACCTTAATATAAGTTAGATTCCACCTAAAGTACCTATTAACTAGCACTAGAAAGTTAGTAAAAATAGCTAGATATTAAATACGCTTAGTCTGCATTAGCTAGTTAAGATATTTAAGCTATTAATACAGAGGGAAGGGGTGGTTACCTATTAATAACTTTTAATCGCAGATAGCTATAAAAGCCATATTTAAGCTAATTTTATTACGCACTATATAGAGAATAATATTAATCTCCTTATTATACTACCGCACTACTTTATATATCCTTTAACTACTTAATATTAGGGCGTTTCTATATATTTAAGCGTGCGCACATATCTAAGACTAACTAGGTCTCCTAACTTAGCTAGCAGCGTATCTCACATTAAGAATAGGTGCGGATGTTTAAAAGGGCTTATAAGAAGGCTATTATAGTTAATAATATTCTAGGTATATAGAGAGGAGCTAGCCTAATCCCTTTAGATATAGAGAAGTTCCTAAAGTAGCTACCCTTATTAGACCTACAATAAGCCTCAAAGTCACGCACACTAATAGAATAAGGCAACCTAGACTTTGCCCTACTAAAAAGCTCGCGTCTAGATAGTACTAAGCTTCGCAAATTAAACGTACGACTTAATACTATACTTATAGAAGTACTAAGGCTTCTATTAGAGACAAAGCGCTATATTAACTAAGTAATCTATATAGCAGAAATACAAAATGCTAAGCTAGTTCTACTTTATTAGCAGCTAGAAGAGAAGGATTAGATACTTTAGTTATAAAAGAAAAGGACTAAAAAGAAGAAAGTCTAATTAGAGAATAAATACGTATATAGCACGCTAAAAGTATTAGGGGTAGCTTAAAATGCTAAGGCAATGCTAGTTGCAAAACAACTACGCAGCCACCTATAAAAGCAGCTAGTAAAGGAAGCTAATAACAGCAATAGAACTAATAAGTTTAAAAATTAATCTAAAGTATTAGAGGAAGAATTAGATAATGTAGTAGCAAGTAGAACATAGTAGTTAAAGAAGGCAAGACTTACTTAGCTTAGATAGTGCAAATCCCCATACGGTACGTTAGGTAATTAAGTAAAAATCTTATCCTTCTCCTTATTAGAGTGGCTAGCAAATATAAGGTGGGATTTCTTATATAGTTAAATAGTTTTGCCTGTTACTTTTTATCTAAGGCAGAGATTAAAGATTCTGTCCTTATGCTTAGATAGGTTAAAGGAAAGAATCTTAAATATACTATTAGTGATAAAAGTATTTATTTCTATATAATCTAATTCTTTAAAAAGTGCTTTAGGTGTTATAGTTATACTTTCTATATAAAGCTTTAAAAATAGTTCTTAAATACTTATTTTTTTTAGATAAGAAGTATAGTATCCTTTTTTAGGTAGCTCTCTTCCTTTTCTCTAGAGAATCCCTTTCTATAAGGGTAATATTATCTACTTTATATAATAGTAGGAGAGCATAATCTTCTTTATAAAAGTATAGCTTAATCTATATATAGTAAAACTTTACTAGACTATTCTCTAGATTAAGAATTATATCTCTATTCTTAATGCCTTTAATCTTATATAGGCCTATCTATTTACTTCTCTCTCTTTAGACTATAACCTTAGATCTAAGTAGGAGTTTAAAAACTTTATACGTAGCTAATAGACTATTATAAGTACTTAGCGCATAATTAATATTAGTCTTATTTCTTTCTTTCTATAGTATTTTTATTACCTTTTATATAGTATTTACGTGTGTAATAATATTAGGCAATAAAGAAAAGTCTATACTTATTCTAGAATATACGCTAAAGACTAGTAGTGCAGATATAAGGCTATCTAGGCCTATAGTGTTATTAATAGCTCTAATAGCTATTTAGAGAATATCCTTCTTATTTATATAGTCTTTTAGTTTAGCCTTAAGAATATTAAAGACTCTATAGAGAGGTGCGTGCAAACGCTTAACCTTTTTTATTATCTAATATACTTTTATAGGCATTTACCTATAGGTTATACTAATAATGTTTATATAGTTTCTAAACTTATCTATTATATTTATACCTAGGTTATATATAATAGTTAGGTAGACTTTAGTAGATATTAATTTTAGAGAAAATTATAGCTTAAAATAATATATCTATATATTTATAATATATAGTGTGTTCTTAGTTCTAATATATAAAATATTAATAATAATCTTATAGTTAAAGTAGGTGTTATCCTTAATAGTAAACTTAAAGCAATATAGGGCTTACTTATATAATTAGTAGTAGTAGTAAAACTTTTAGATCTTATTTAGTATAGTAGTATTAACTTTCTCGCTAGTATTAGTAAGTATCTTCTAAAGTCTTTCTATATAGGAATGTCCAAATTATTAATAAAGGCGGCAGAGGTCTTGTTTAGTAAAGAAATGTCCCTATTTACGTATAATAAATATAGTTATGCTGTCCTTTTATATAATAATATTAAGAACATTATTAAAGTAGGCACCTAGCTTATTAGCATCTACTAGTAATAGTAGAAATAGTGTTAGAGTGTCTAGGATATGTGTGTAGCGTTAATTAAATCTACCTAGGGGTAGGACGACTAAGGCTTTTATCTTAAATAACATAATAAAAAAGCAGAGCCCTCTGCTTAGTAATTAAAAAAAGCATAAAAAAGATAATTATGAAAAACAGCGCGTTTAAACTCGCTAAGCGAGTCTTAGCGTAGAGGCTCTTATAAGCAATTTTTTTATAAAGAGGCTACTTAGAACTTTAGTAGGAAAGAAATAAAGCTTTAGCGTCGCTATGCTATAGTTATCCTTTCTTCTTTTTTACTATTTTAATTGTTATAAATAATACAAGTTAACATATTAATAGGTATATACTAATTCTTATAAGTAGAATAACTTCTTTTTATTAATATCTTAAAATGCTTTTCTGTGTATATAATAGTAGAAGGAATAACTACTATTATTATAATATTTTTATTAGAAACCTCTTAGTCATAAAAAAATAAAAACAAACCATAAGTAGAATAAGGGTAATATATACTAGATACACTATTGCTCTATTACTATATTAAGATTATCTTTAACAAATCTCCTACTATCTCTGTACGCCTACGTCCTACTATCTATCTAGATATTAATATTATTTCTAAAGAAGTACTCGCTATTACTAAAAAGTATACACTAAAAATTTGTACTACTACTATTAAAGTAGCTATTAAAGTAACTACACTAGAGTTCTATTCCGTTTATATAAGCTTATTTAGCGTAATAAATAGGTATGCTTAACTATTTATAAGGCTATTCTTATATACTAGTTAGAATAGTAGCTAGTCTAGTTTATAAAGAATAGTAAAACTATATTCCTACGCTAGTAAACGTATTTACTTCTTATTAGTAATAGAATTATCTAGTAGAGAATATATAAAAAAGATAATAAGATGTTTATTAATAAGCTGTATAGTAGTAAGAGCGTTATATAGATCTATAAGATCCTTTTAACTATTATTACTATTAAGTTAGCTTATCTAGTATGTAAGCGTAGTTAACTAATAGGAGTAGTAATAATAATCTAGGTAGGCTATATATAGCATAAGTAAACCTTGTATTTAAACTAGAAGCTTATAGGTATTAGGAAGTATAAGTAAGTTTAAACTATTATTATGTTATTAGGTAGTGTTTAAGGTTAGTCTTTAATTAAAATTAGGTGCCGTATATAGTATAATATATTCTATTAGTAGCCCGAATAGATTAGTCCGCCGAATAGTTTTTCTTAGTAACTTCGAGGTCCCTTATAACTTATTATAGAACACTACTAACGTTACTTTATAGTAACTTATAATAACCTACTATAACTTACAATATACTAAGTTACTATTTAATTTACTTTTTATATTATGTAGCCTCTTTACGCAGCTATAGTAGCCGCGTAAAGCTAAGAAGTCTTTCTTAGTAGTATAAACTTATAATACGACTCCCTATAATATATAATATATTATCTACTATGCTATACATAAGTAATATATAGTATACTTATTATAATTTGTAGTAAAGTATATACTATATCTTAAGTAGAACTTTTATCTAATTTTTAGTTACTAAGTGCGTACTATTGGAAGATAAACTTAACCTATTATTTTTGGCCTTATAGTAACCTATAATAAAATCACTCTATTTTACTATTAACACTATCTCTAAAAATAAGCCGCGAAGGGTAGTATTTAACTCCTCCTCTATTTCTTTATCTATTTAATAGGTTTTTGCGTTGTGCCTAGACACTCTATACCTTCTATAGCTGCGTTATGTTAAGGGACCTGCCTCTCCCTTACTACTACCTTACGCCCTTTTTAATAACCTTACCCTAATAGAAGAGCTTTCTACTTCTAAATCTACTTCCTAAGCAAAGCCTAGCGTCTCACCTTTCTAGATGCGATTTCTTTTACGTGTGTTTTTTACTTTGTTAGAACCTTAATTTACTTTTTAAGTTCCTTAATATAGGCCTTTTAAAGTACACTATAGTAGAGTATTAGTTTAGCACCTTTTATAAGCTGTAAGTAGCTTAATTTAGTATTAGGTAGAGACTAAATAAAAGAGTTATGTACAAGCTTTAACTAGAATCTAAACTTAAGCGTATTACTTAGGATTCTGGCTTGCCATAGTGTATCTAGTGGGGTAACCTAAGGTAGAGTGTAAATACATATATTAAGGCGATTTACTACTACTAACGCATTTAAAGAAATAAGCCTAGAGGCCTTAAAGGCTTTCTTATAGTTTTCTAGTGTAAACATATTAAAAAACGCGTTGCAAAAGACTAGTAAAAAGCCCTTTTTATTAATATAAAAGACACGTTAATACGCTAAGTTCTGCACGCGCTAGAAGTACTTTAGCTTTAGTAGCACAAAATAGACTATATTAAGCGGCTAGAGGATAGAAGATAAGTGCGCTAGTATATAGAGTGTTAGGATCTTTTATTCTAGATAATAATTCTTAAAATTCTAGGAGTAGTAGCTCTTATAGCTATCTAAAATAAGTAACCTCTATAACCCTACTATGCGCGGCCTTATATACGCGCTAAAGTGCTTTAACTACGCAACTCTAAGCTCGCTATTAGTCTAGCTAGTCTTAGAGACTAAAAGCTTCTAATTACGGGGGGATACTAGTCTCCTTACACTATACTAAGATGTAGACTCACCCTTTATAAATAATAAAGTGTAGGGTAGTATACCTAGTAGCGCAAATACTCTAAATTACTATAACCTACTTGCGATTGCCTAGCTAAATAAGCGTAGGTTAAGAATGTCTTTCTAAACTAGTTATAACCTTTATTAAGCTAATAACTTCTATTTAGAAGCCTATCTTATTAAAGTTATAAATATCTTTATTCTATACTCTATACTTAGCTTTTGTGTCCTCTACTAGCTAAATCTACGTATTTATAACCTCTAGGTCTTCCTATTATATTTCCATTAGTCCTTTACTTAATTAAAAGCTATTTGAAGCTTAGGTATGCGCTTTATAAAGCGCTAAGCCTAGTATTATCCTATAGGGTCTCTATAATACGCAGCTAGCAGTTTATTAACTATATTTTCTACCTTACCTAGCTAGGGTGCAAACTCTTGCAAATCTAGATTAAGGATATACTATATAAGCGACTGCTCTTTAGTTGTGGTAAGCTTTGCTATGCCTAATTGTATATCTGCTTAGCAGGCGGTAATTCTATTTATTTAATTGCTTAGTATAGACTTTAGGATATTATATGCTATAGCAGCGCGTTATAGGCTTAAAATTTGCTTATTCTAATAGGCGTAAAGGGCAAGCTTAATTCTGCCTTCTTAATTAGATAATAACGTGTTGTGTTATTAAGATATTATAATTCATAGTAAAGTGTTGTAGTCTTCGCAGAAACTATCCAGCGGACTAATCTGTTCGGGCCACTAATAGAATATGTTATAATAATCTTCTATCTGAATTTACGTTAATCTTAAACTAATAAAAAGGTTAAAAAAGGTGTTTTGCAAGCCGAGTATCTATACTATAGTAGGTAACTATTCCTATTAAATTTATAATTTATATAGTTTCTAGAGATCCTTATAGGTTTTAACCTCTAAAGCTAATATTAGTGTTACTAGGTGTCTAATTAATCTTTATATAGGGGTTCTCTTATATATATATCTTTAGCTATCTCTTACTAATAGTAGAAATTCTTACTATACCTATATCTTATATAGTTTACCTTAGTATATTATATAAAATTAATTCTTAAGAATAAACTATTTTGTACACTTCTTTAGCTCTATCTTATAAATATATTCGCTAGTTATACAGTAAAGATATGCAGTAGTAGTTAGGTAGTAGGACACTAGATTATTGCTATTCTTATTATTTTTACTCTACTCCTCTTCTTTATATTAAGTAGGTTTCTTATTATTATAGCCTTTAAACTCCTAAATATAGGACTAAATTGCTTTATATAAAGGCGTTTTATTATTATATTTTTTATAAAAGATAATATACTATCTTATTACGCAGATACGGTTCTTACGTAAATAGTTTAAAAGACTAATAACCTTTCTTATAGCACATAAACACTTCTTTAGTCTTATATTAATATTATTTAATTAGAATCTAAATTATAATAATAGTAGTATAAATTATCTATAAAATTCTTATTTATAAGGGTCTAGTAATCTGTCTTTTTTATAGAAAAGTTATATTTGCGATTAGTGTAGTATATATTAGCCTTTTGCAAGTACTAATTAGATTAGTAATTAATTATAACTTGAATTAATATATATAGATTAGCAAATTGTGCTTTACAAGTAGGCTTAATAGTAAATATAGTCTACTCTAATTCTAATTATTTATAGTATGCTTATATAATAGTAGTGTATAAAGGAATTTTCCTAGTAAGATTTATACCTAATACTCTTTATATAAGGGTAAGCCTATTAATTATTACCTTTAGAACTTTATATAGACTCTTATTAGAATTCTTATATTAGTATTATATAAAAGTTATATAGTTTAGTCTATTTAATACTAGTTATAGTTAATAGTAGTATTAAAGTAACTAAAAAGTACTTTATATAAGCACTTCTATAATTATCTAGGGCGGATAGTATAGAGGTAATACTGTGCCGCACAGCTAGTAAGAATATCTAGAAAGGTGTCTATAAAGATCCTAGTTTTATCTACTAAAATATTATATAAAGCTCCTATATAGTTGTTCTTCTTATTCTATACATTTTAGAATTAGATTAACTTATTAGCTAGAAGTCTCTAAGAAGGTAGATTATACTTAGGCGAAAGCTTATATAGGTTAGATTATAGTATAGGCTTAGGTAGTATAGATTAGTATAGTGCCTATACTTCGCGTTTAACTAGTAGTGGCTTTATTCTATATAGTATTTAATAGTTGCGAATAGGTAGGCAAAATAGTAGTTAGATACTATATATAAAGAGTAATAGTTTATTTAGTTATTTATACAAATAAGATTTTTCTTAGTACTTATATAAAAGTTCTCTTAAGATATTTATAGGGACCGACCGATAGCTATATAGGTACCTATAGTAGTAGCAGCTTACTTTATTTAGATTTATATAATAGCTTAGTTAGCTCTAGTATCTTTAAGATTACCCTTAGTATTTATATATAGGGTGTTAAGCAAGCTAGTAAAGGCAGTATAGTATTATATAAGTAGTATTTGTATTGCCTGAGGCTACTTTATATAGTTTGCTAGCACTGATAGCTCTAGTATTTGCCCTTAGCTTAACACCCTTTCCTCTTAGAACTACTATAAGCTCTCTCTTATACACATAGCCTAACTCTAAAAAATAGTATTCTTTTTATCCTTTAAAGTCTTCCTAGAATAACTTTAAAAAAGCTATCCCTTTTTAGTATAACGCATAATACTTAGCAATAATATATATTATATATAATTATATTTTTAACTAAGAAGGATTATTTACTATATTAATCTTATCCTTTTAATATATAGATCTTGTTCTCTTACGCAGTATTTCCTCTAATATTCGTATCCCTTTAATATACTAATTATATAGTCTAGTACACTTAGGATATATTAGTATTATCTTATAAGGCGGTAGAAACTTTGTGCGAGGTAGTAGGGGTAGCCATTACATAACTAGTTTGTTTAATAGGTTAGTTATATAGTTACTAGTAGTGTGCTTAGTGCACTATCTTCTTTTAAATCTTACACAATAGTAATATCTACTTACTAACTTAATAAAAGAGTTAATCTACTATTCCTATAAATAAGAATAGGTCTTATACGTCTTATATAATCGCTTCCTTTATTTTATATAGTAGCATTATCTACTTACTAACTCTATAAAGATTTAATCTACTATCCTCTTGCGTATAGAGAATTGAGTATAACAGAACAAATTATATAGCTAATAATAACTTATATAATTTATTTTTACTCTTGCTAATTTATAGTTAAGGGTTAGTTAACTACTAATTAGTGATAAATAGATACTTTATAGCTAGCTATATAGATATTAATATCTAATACTTTATACTAGCAAGTGTAAAGGGTGTATAGGATAATTATATAAGGAAAGAAAATAATATAATAGAACTAACTTTAGTGTTAATTGCTTATAATCTACAAGGGGCGTAGATGAAAAGGAGAAGATTGTGCAGTGTATAGGCTGTAGCGCACAGGCATTATATAATCCCTACATAATACTATTATGCGGTAATATTAAAATCTTAAACACCCTTAGGTGCCCTTCCCCGTACGGTGTACGGATACTTAGTTTTTAATTTAGTTGCTATTTAATAAAGATATTAAAATAAGTAGTTAAAAATACATTAGTCCTAGATTAGAAACTGTATTTTAGAATTTAGTATTTTATTAATAAAGTATATATTTAGCTTTAATACTATTTAATAATATAGTTAACTAAAAAATCTTTAGTTAGTTTATTATATATACGCGTAATTATATTATATAATTTTTCTAAATACTATAAAAAAGTATTAAAAAATATATTAATTTAACTGCATAGTTTTAAATTAGGGTAAGGTAGCTTTTAAACATATAGGGGCTGCTAGTAGTAATAGAAATATTTAGGAGTAAAAGTGCTAAAAGTTATAGGTGCCTTATATATACATAATAGTTAGAAAGCTACTAGATTAGTAATAAGCTAACTAACTAGAAAGCTACTAAATTAATAGTAAGCTAGCTAGCTAAGAAGAAGAAAATAACTAGATGTAAAAAGATGCTAAAAGCAATAGGTGCTTATATATAGTAGGCTAGCTAAAAAGCTTCTTAACTAATAGTAAACTAAACTATTTATTTTAGTAGCTTAAGGTACTTTTAAAGGTAAAATACGTTAGGTAACTAGTAGATTAAAGTAAAAACTAATAGTTAAAGGGTAGCTTCGTATTATTAGCATTTTTAAAAAATTTATTGGATAGTTTACTATCTAATTTATTACTTAAACTTTTTTATAAAAAGTTAAATTTAAGGTTAATTAGGTTAGTAAATTTATAATTATTATTAGAAAGATAATTATAATAGGTAGGGTTTTTATTTTCTAATTTACTACTAAAATAAGTAGTATTATTATTTTTTAGGCTATTATTATAATAAGTTATTATCGAAATAGATTACGTAACATAGTAGTAAATATAGTAGAAGGTAGGTAGATAGTAATATAATAAGTATAAAATACTTATATAACAAGGTAGACAGTATTCTTAATAAGATAAATAGTAAGATAACTAACTTGGATACTTTTTCTAACTTAGGAATTTAGCTTGTTTATATATAGATAAAGATCTTAGAGATCACGTAACTATACACGTGCCTAGAAAAAGTTATTAAGTTCTGCTTTAGGAAACTAATAGTTCTTTGTCTATAATTACGCAATAACACGTGATTAATAAGATAAAGATAGTCCTAAAGTCTAGACTTTCTAGACCGTACGTTTTCTTTCGATCTCGATTCAGACACTAAGCCAAAAGGTAAGTAGCTACTTATTACACTACTATATAATCTATAGTATAAACTATATAATAGGTCATAAGTATTATTATAAAATAAACGTTTATTAAAGTATAATTACTTTTAGCTTTATATTTTAACACACCCCTTTAATACTTACTAGCATATATTAGATATATTAATAGTATTTTTAACTATTACTATATTTATATAATCTAGCTTTGCATAGTTTTATATAGAGGGAAAAATTAAAACCTCTTTATAAGTAACTAGTTTAAATAGTTCTTATATAAGGAAAATATACTTCTTAGTATAAAATCTTTTTAAATCTCATTTTATATATTCAGTCTATTAGCGTCCTAACGCAGAATAATAATAGTAGATGTGTATTTATATAATAACTTAGTCTATTACTTTCCTAACGCAATACTATATATAATAACTTAGTCTATTAGTTTCTTAACGCAAAGCTATATATAATAACTTAGTCTATTAGTTTACTAATACAAATTTATATATAAATATTTAGAAGATAAAAAACTTTTAATAAGTAAAACTTCTATATTATTATATAACCTTTTAGGTTTATAGTTTTAGGCCTTTATTTTATTATTAAAGTTTCTAAATAGATAACCTAAAGAGAAAATCTTTATTAGGAACAACTTAATTATAATTTATAGTTTCTTAATAGATAACTAAAAGGAAAACCTTTTAATAGAAAAACCTTAATTAATCGTTTATTAGATTAATTTTATCTATAGCTTGTTTAAAAGCTATAGTATTTATACTTTTAGTAAAGATATCCGCAGGTTGCTCTTTAGTACTACTATAGTCTAAATTAATTAAACCTTCTAAAATCTTTTCTCTTACATGGTGATATTGTATATCAATATATTTAGATTTAGAATGGCATTCTGAATTTTACGCTAATTTAATAGCAGGTTGATTGTTACAGTATAGATAATAACTTTTAATATTATTATTAATATTTAAAAGTTTAAATATATTTATTAAATAAATATATTCTTATAAGGCTTCTTTAATAGCCATATACTCTGCCCCGCAACTAGATAGTGCTACAGATTTTTGTAATATACTAGACCAACTAATAGGGATATTATTAATAGTAAAAATAAAGCCACTAGTACTTTTTCTTTCTACTAAATTACCCCCCCAATCTAAATCTACGTAACCTATTACATTAAATAGATTATTACTATATTTAGATTGGTTTTTAGTTATAGTATTAGTTAAATACTTCTAAATTCTCTCTAGAGCAGTATAGTGAGAAGAATTAGTATTAGACATAAATCTAGCACAGTTATGAACTACGTAGGTTATATCTGGCCTAGTTTGGCTAGATAAATATATTAAACTACCTATTTATTGTTGGTAGTACTTAATGTCTTTATCTGTTGCTTGGCTAGTATTTTTATTTATTTAATTTACTGGCTCACTAGGAGAACTAACAGGATTTAAATTTAATTAATTATACTTTTTAAGTATACTATAAAGATATTTAGTTTGACTTAAACTAATACTATCTTTAGTTTTATTAATTTCCACGCCTAGAAAATAAGAGACTTCACCTAAGCCTTTTAGATCTAAATCTACAGTAGGGTGACACAAAAAAAAAGCGCCTAGTAAAAAGATACCTTTTTAAAAGTTATATAACTAAGTGAGTTTTAATACTATGTAAATAAAAAGTATACGATTTTAAAGAGGAAATATAGCGAATTGAGATTACGTACTAGGTACATGCCTACTAAGCAGGGTTCTTAAAGTATCTATCTCTAAACGTAGTATTTCTAAAAAATCAATTTTTAAGGCGTTATGACTTTTTTATTTAGTATGATACTAGGCTAATGTTTTTACTAGCTATTCTAGGCCGAGTTTAGATTACGTAAGCAAATTTTCGGAGTACTTATATAACTTAATTAAGAAATTGTTTAAGGTTAAAAAATTACGTGATTTTAAAAGTTAATTAAATCACGTGATTTGTCACTAAGATTATAGTATAATATAATATCTTTTGTCTAGTAAATTTTTCTCCTTTGTATTTCCTCGAATGGAGCCAAAAATTGTCAAAACTCGAAAGTCAAGTTTCTTTACTTAAAAAAGCAAATACTTCTAATTCTACTATTGCTACTATCCTTTAATAAGCCTCTACAATCTATTAAGACTGCTATTAGACGTATTAACAAGAAAAATAAGGGAGATAACTTATTAAAATGGGTAAAACAGGGGAGAGTGACTAAGGTTACTTCTAGGGAGAAAAGAGTTATTAATAGGGATTTAACTAAAAGCCCTAAGAAGACAAATAAGAGGCTATATTAGAAGAAAATAGGTTTGGCCTTACTAAGAGGATGTTACAGAGAGTTTTAAAAGGAGAAGACTATTCTTTTAACGTCTCTAAGAAAAAGGCCTATTTAACTAAAGAAAGAGCTAAAAGAAGAGAATTCTGGGCTAAACAGATAGATAAGGAGGTAGAAAATATTAACTTTGCTAAAGTTATATTTTCTGACGAGTCTACTATCCAAAAAGGGGGCATGGTAATAGGCAAGAATATATAAGAAAAAGGGAAAAATCGAAAATTAGGCCTGAACAGCGCAAAAGTCGAACAACTAGTAAGTTATTAATTTCTTTTAATTTCTAGAATTCTAGTGCCCTTTTTTCTCTATAATTAGGCTATTTTACCTTTTTTATATCTTTTCTTTGAGCTAGTACTAATTCACTGAAAGCGCGAGATATTTCTATCTCAGTCTGGGGCTGTATTTGGATAGGAGGACGTTCTAAACTAGTGTTTTTAAGGGACCCTATTAAAACTAGGACCTTTAATACCACTAGACATATACAGGAGTGTTTAAATCCTGTCTTAAAACCTCTTTTAAAAAGAGGTAAGTAAGTAGTACCCTTTTTTCTTCTTTTTTCTTTTTTCTTTTCATATATATAATATATATATATATTATATTTTTGATAATCTTATTCTTTATACTAATTATAATTAGGCTGGAAATTTCAACAGGATAATTCGAAGATCCACGGAACTCCACAGGTGAAAAGGTGGTTTTCTAGGAAATAAAGTCTTTGTTTTTGGGCATCAACCCTATTCACCAGACTTAAATCCTATAGAAAACGTTTGGAGTCTATTAAAAGATAGGCTAGGAAAAAGAAATAGGGCTTCTTTAGGCTTTGGCACTAGTAAACCTAGTGTAGAAGCCTTTAAAAGAGCTATACAAGAGGAGTGGGATTTAATTCCACAGGAGGCTATAGATAATTGTATACTATCTTTGCCTAAGCGTTTAATAACGTTACGTTATAGAGGCTAAATGATGGTATACTAAGCACTAGTTATATATTATTTACTAGTTCTATCTAATTGTTTAATTTTAATTAATTTTTATCTTTTTCCTTATAATTATTATTTCTATGAATAAACCTATAACAGAAATTAGGTTATATAGTCCATTTGAACAAGAGACTATAATATATATAAGTTATAGAATTCTATCTACGTAGAAGAAAAAGTTATATAGGGTCAAATTTTAAGAAAAACATTTCTTAACTTTGCTAAGATACCTCTAGTTAGCGCTGATTACTAGGCTTTTACTAACCTTGTATACTAAATTTCCTAAACCCTCTCCTTAGAATGGTATACTTTTTATTTACATAGTATTAAAACTCACCTAGTTATACAACTTTTAAAAAGGTATCTTTTTACTAGACGCTTGATTTGTGTCACGCTACTGTAGATTCTTAAGACTGTCTTTTATAAAATTAATAAGTTTTAAATTAGGTCCTAATATTAGTAAATCGTCTACGTATACTACTATTAGTATATTAATTTTAGAATTAAGGAAAACTCCTTATTCTAAAAATAATAGGTAGGAAACCTAACTCTTTTAACTTATTAGCTAAAAAGTTATACCATAGTCTAGGTAATTGTTTTAATCTATATAAAGCTTTATTAATCTTACGAACTATAGATTTATTACTATTAATATTAGGATTAATAGAGTAATAGTCCTCTATTAAATTAATATTATTAATAATAATATTTTAATTATTTAGACAACCAGGGGGTTGTTCTACATAAATTTCTTCATCTATAGTAGAATAGACAAAAGCATTTTTAAAGTCTTATTGCCTTATTTCTAGATTATTAAATATAGCTAGGAATAATAGTAATTTAATTATTTCTGGCCTAGTGGTATTTGCAAAGGTTTCTAGGTAGTCTAAGCCATAGGTTTAACTAAAGCCTTTAACTACCCACCTAGCTTTATACTTAATAATCTTATTATCTTTATTAATTTTTAATCTATGAACCCATCTACCTTTTAGAGCTTTTTTATTACTAGGTAATTTAGTTATAAGCCAAGTATTTTGTTTTACTAAAGAACCAATTTCTAGTTCTATAGCTTTAATTCATTCCAAATTATTACTAGTAATAGCGCCTTTAAAAGTATTAGGTTTTTTATTTAATAAAATAGTAGATAGACTAAAGTCTAAACTATTATTATTAACTAATAAGTTATAAGGCATAAAATCCTTTAATAGTTGCTTATCGTTCTGAGGTATATTAACTATAGGATTAGAGCTTATTTATAGTACTATCTGTAGTAGAATTATCTACAGTAGTATCTATAATATTATTATCTATAGACTAGTTTTCTATCGATTTAGTAGACTTATTATAACTAGAATTATCTTCTAAGTTATAATTATCTATAATAAGCTCTTTATAAATAGACGTAGTATTAAAACTAAAAAGGTTTTCTTCTAGTACTACTAGGTCTCTAGTCTAGGTCTCCTTTCTAGTTATTAAATCTAAAACTTTATAACTATTAAAGTTTTTTAAAACCTATAAGAATTCTCCTTTTATCTTTAGGGTCTAGTTTTTTAATTTGCTCTTTATTTTTATAGAAAATAATAAAGCCTTAAATTATAATTTACTTGTAGTTAATTATAATATTAGGATAATTTAGATTAAACGGTATCTTATTATTAAGACTACAATGGGGTGTTATATTATATAAATAAACACTAGAAGCTAAAGCTTCTCCCCATAGATAAAAAGGACAATTAGAATTATATAATAGACACCTAATAGTCTCTATTATAGTTCTACTTATTCTTTCTATTAAACTATTTTATTCTAAGGTCCTAGGACTATTAAATTCTTGTACTATACCTTCTTGAATGCAAAGGTTATTAAATAAAGAATTTTTATATTCTAGGCCATTATCGGTTTTATTTCTTTTAATTTACAATTAGATTACTTTTTTACATTTAGTCTTAAAGTCTTTAAAAGCTTTAAAAACTATTACTCTTATTTTTTAATAAATAGAAGTCTAGGTATCTAGTAGTAGAATCTAATATAAATAGAATATATTTATAACATTTAGAAGTACTAGGAGTAATAGGTCTATATAAATCTAATACTACTTTATCTAAATAACTAATAGCCTTAGAAGTCATCTCTCTATTAACTTTATTAGTTATTTTAGCAGCTAGACAAACACTACATTTAACATACTTATAATTTTCTTTATAAGGTATATTTAATATAGTAGTAATAAAATATATTCTATTAGTAGCCCGAACAGATTAGTCCGCTCTAGATAGTTTTTCTTGGCAACTTCGAGGTCCCTTATAACTTATTATAGAACACTACTAATGTTACTTTATAGGAACTTGTAATAATCTACTATAACTTATAAAATACTAAGTTACTATTTAATCTACTTTTTATATTGTGTAGCCTCTTTGCGCGGCTACAGCAGCCGCGCAAAGCTAAGAAGTCTTTCTTAGCAGTATAAACTTATAATAAGACTCCCTATAATATAAAATATATTATCTACTATACTATATATAGGCAATATATAGTATACTTATTATAATTCACAGTAAAGTATACTATATCTTAAGTAGTACTTTATTTAATTTTTAGTCACTAAGTGCGTACTATTGCAAGATAAAGTTAACCTATTATTTTTAGTCTTATAGTAACCTATATATAAAATCACTCTAATTTACCATTAACACTATCTGAGAATAAGATGCTAAGGGTAACATCTAACTTCTTCTCTATCTTTTTATCTATCTAATCGGTTCTTGTGTTGTGCCTAGACTCTTCGCACCTTCTATAGCAGTGTTGTGTTAAGGGACCTGCCTCTTCCTTACTACAACCTTGTGCCCTTTTTAATAACTTTACCCTAATAGAAGGGCTTTCTACTTCTAAATCTGCTTCCTAAGCAAAGCCTAGCGTCCTACCTTTCTAAATGCGCTTTCTTTTACGCGTTTTTTTGCTTTGTTAAAACCTTAATTTGCTTCTTAAGTTTCTTAATATAGGTCTCTTAAAGTACACTATAGTAGAGTATAAGTTTAGCACCTTTTATACGCTGTAAGTAGCTTAATTTAGTATTAGGTAGAGACTAAATAAAAGAGTTGCGTACGAGCTTTAACTAGAATCTAAACTTAAGGGTATTACTTAGGGTCCTGGCATGCCATAGTATATCTAGTAGGGTACCCTAAGGTGGAGTGTGAATACGCATATTAAGGCAATTTACTACTACTAACGCATCTAAAGAAATAAGCCTAGAGGCCATAAAGGCTTTTTGCAGTTTTCTAGTATAAACATATTAAAAAACACATTATAAAAGACTAGTAGAAAGCCCTCTTTATTAATATAAATGACGCGTTAGCGCGCTAAGTCCTATACGCGCTAGGAGTACTTTAGCTTTAGTAGCGTAAAATAGACTATATTAACTAGCTAGAGAATATAAAATAAGTGCGCTAGCATATAGAGTGTTAGGATCTTCTATTCTAGGCAATAATCCTAAAAATTCTAGGACTAGTAGCTCTTATAGCTGTCTAGAATAAGTAACCTCTATAACCCTACTATGCGTAGTCTTGTATACGCGTTAAAGTGCTTTAACTACGCAATTCTAAGCTTCCCATTAGTCTAGCTAGTCTTAGAGACTAAGAGCTTCTAATTGCAGGAGATACTAGTCTTCTTATACTACGCTAAGATATAGACTTGCCCTTTATAGATAATAAAGAGTAGGGTAGTATATTTAGCAGCGCAAATATTCTAAATTACTATAACCTACTTGCAGTTGCCTAGCTAAACAAGCGTAGGTTAAGAACGTCTTTCTAAACTAGTTATAACCTTTATTAAGCTAATAACTCCTATTTAGAAGCCTATCTTATTAAAGTTATAGATATGTTTATCCTACACTCTATACTTAGCTTTTGTATCCTTTACTAGCTAAAACCATGTGTTTATAACCTCTAGGTCTTTCTATTATATTTTCTATTAGTCCTTTGCCTAATTAAAAGCTATTTTAAGCTTAGGTACGCGCTTTACAAAGCGCTAAGCCTAGTATTATTCTATAGGATCTCTATACTACGCAGCTAGTAGTTTGTTAGCTATATCTTCTACCTTACCTAGCTAGGGTGCAAATCCTTGCAAATCTAGGTTAAGGATATACTATATAAGCGTCTGCTCTTTAGTTATAGTATGCTTTGCTGTGCCTAATTATATATTTGCTTAGGTAGTAATTCTGTTAACTTAATCGCTTAGTGTAGACTTTAGGATATTATATACTACAGCAGCGCGTTATAGGCTTAAAATTTGCTTTATTCTAATAGGTGTAAAGGGCAAGCTTAATTCTGCCTTCTTAATTAGATAATAACGCGTTGTGTTATTAAGACATTATAATTTATAGTAAAGTGTTGTGATCTTAACAAAAACTGTCTGGCGGACTAATCTATTCGGGCTACTAATAATAGAATATGTTATCTTTTAGATTTTTATAGCCTAGGCGTTTATATAATAGTAAATAAGTCTTTATTATTAATATTCTTTTTAATATATAAACTAGAATTAGTCTTTATCTTTTTATTAATAAGTTTTAGTAAATCTAGATTAAGATCTAATTAGTATAAACCATTACTTTTTATAAAAGTAAAAACTAGTTTATTATTACAATAAATATCTGCCTTAGAATTTCTAACAAGAATATAGTAATTTAGTTCTTCTAAATTAGAAATAGAAATAAGATTTATATTATAACTAGGTACAAATAGACAATTTTTTAATGTAAGAGTAATAGACTCTAAATTTAAAACAACGTCTCCTTTTCCTAATACCTTTATAGAAGTATTATCTCCCTAGTTTATTATATTATTATAATTTTAACAAGTACTAAAAGAGTTCTTATTTATAATTATATTCTAGGTAGATCTAGAGTCTAAAATAAAATTAGTTTTAACCTTATTTAAATTAGACTCTAGAGTAGTAAGTATCTTATAATTTTTACTTTTTTAGCAGTATCTAGTAAATCTAAATTATTTAGACTAGTAGAACTATTTAATTCTATATTAGAGGTATTTAACTCTATAGAATTATTAATAGTACTAATAGTACTATTATATGTGTGACGTTAATTTATCTACCTAGGAGTAGGACGACAAAGACTTTTATCTTAAATAATATAATAAAAAAGCAGAGTCCCGTACTTAGTAATTAAAAAGAGCGTATAAAAAGGTACTATTATATAAGGCTTTTTCTTGCCTTTTGTCTTCTAGGAACTGTAAAAAGCTTTTAGATGGCTTTTTAGTTAGACTATACTTAGCTAATTTAATAGCTTTATTCTTTTGTTTCTTAGAAGGCTTTAAAGCATTAATATAATAACTAACGTCTTTATTATTATTATTATTATTATTATTATTACTATTATTATTATTATTATTATACCCCTTCTAGGGAGGAGTATAAACTACCTCCACTTATTAGTTTTTAAGTGGCCCTACTGCGTTTAATTACTGCGTTACTGCGTTTTTTTATTATGTTACTAGCGCCTATATAATAATATATAACCTTACGTTATATATACGCTAAGCCCTAGGATCTAGAGTGTGTTAAAGTTTTTCTAACGTCTTCCCTAGCTTCTAAGACAACCTATAATAACAATACCCTACGTACGTATCTGCCTACCGCGTTACTAGATAATTAACATCCACCTTTTAACTTTTTACCGCATTACTAGACAATTAACTACATAGAACTCTTATTTTACTTTACTACTATAATATACAATAAATTGCGCGCGCGCGCTTCCTACTCCTAATACTAAATAGTACTCTAATACTTTACTAGCCTTACTCTATTTATTGCCTATAGAAGTTCTATAGTATAAGCGCGTATTTTATATATCTACCACGTCTCTATTATCTATTCCTAGCAGTATCTATTAATATAAGAACCTTTAGTAAATCTAGCCTATTACTTTTTAAAATAGCTCTAGTTTAGTTTATCTATATAGCTAAGGACTAGGCTGCTAAAATAGTAGGGATAGAGAGCCATAGATTAAAATCTATAGTCCCTAGAGCACCTAGGTATTAGCTAATACTATAATAAGACAAACTAGCTATAGTAATCTATTTGCTATATAACTTATATTATGCTGCTATACTACTAGTAATATTAGAAGGCGTTTAACTTTTATAATACTAATCTTACGTGTTACTATTAGTGTTATCTATCTTATTATATATATATAGGCGCGTAATTAACCAACCTATAGAAAGTGTATTATTTAGTTAAGAGAAGGCTATTACGAATATTAACCTTAAGGTCTTAGGCAATAATATACACTATGTGTAAGGGTAGATAAATACTTAATATATTTAGTTGTAGATTTTTATACTTTATACGTAGGCTGCATTATATTCTTATTTTTAACTTTAACTTTAGTATCTATAGACTATAGTATACTGTAATTAACTACCTTATTATTAGTATAAGGGACTAATTTGCACGTGCTAATAAATAGTCCCTAGCCTAACCTATTTACTACTTTACCTTTTTTTAATGCGTTTTTAGCACACCTATAGCTTTTTTCTTCTAGCATTATACTGTACACTAAAAGGTCTGCGATGTTTCTCTTTCTAATATTATTATTATTCTTAGTCTTAAAAGATTTCTTAGTATTATAACCTTTTTCTTTAAAGCTTTTAGCTTTATTAGAAATAACTTAAAGCAATCTATAGTAAAATGACTATTAGATTTGCAGTGGTTACAATACTTATTATCTTTAGACTTTGTAACCTTAAAGCTTTTAGTCTTAGAATTAAATTTACTCTTTTTAGTAAAAAGAGTAGAATTATTTTCTAGACTTTTAATCCTTCTAGATTCATCTATTAAATTAGAAAACAAAGTTTCTAAATTAATAGTATTCCAATTATCTTAATAGGATTGTATAGTTGTAGTAATAGATGCCTTATAGTTACTATTTAGACTATTTAAAATAAAAGCCACTATAATTTGTATAGGAATTTCTATTTTTCTAGTCTTTAAGCTAGTAACTAGTTCTTGTAACTTATTTAAATATTTTTCTATATTAGAAAAATCATTTAAAATTAAGTGTAAAGAACTTTTTACAAAGCAGGTATTTACTAATAAAGCCTTTAGGTAAATAAAGCTTTTTAAGTAATTTTAGGCCTCTTTAGCAGTAGTACAATTTTGTATTTGCATCAAAGGGCCATTACTAACTAGTAATTTAATTATAGCTAAAACTTTTAAGTTTAAGCTACTATTTTAATTATTAATAGTAGCAAATTATAAGGCTTTCGCGTAGTCTTTTTCCTATAGGGCAGCAAAAGTTCCAATTTCCTAACTAGAGTAATTAGACCCCCCTACTAGTTTTTCTTAACTAGCAAGAAAACTATTAGAAGATATATTTATATAGCTTTATATATTATATAAAATCATATTAAAATAGCTTTATAACAACACTACTATTTTATCTTTTATTCTTAGAGGGTATAAAATTTATAATAAGTTTTAATATGGTTTTACTTATAAAGTATTAGAAGTTTTTAAAGTAATAACTTTTAATAATACTTTATAAAACCTTATATAAGTATTTTCGCATTTTTGTAACCGCGCTTTTCACGCTTTTTTTGATTACTAAGCAGGAGACTCTGCTTTTTTTGTCATGTTATTTGAGATGATGAAAGCCTTTGTCGTGCTATTCTTAGGTAGTTATTTTAACGCCACATATAAGTATTTTAAAGTAAAAAGCTAAAAAACTTATAAAGAATTTAAATTCTTTTATATTCTTTTAAATACTTAGATATAGAATAAGAACTTCTATATCTTTTTTAATTTGCTTTAATTTTAAAGTTCTCTTTAGGCCTTAGAAAAACAAAAAGGACATAAGCTTCTAGATTAAATTTCCTATATGCTTTTATTATTTCTTTATATATACTTTAGGTAAAGTATTTTTAAGAAATAAGGCTATATGAGACCAAGTAGAAGAATCGTCTAAGTCGAATTCTCCGTTTTAACAAGGAGATAAATAATTAAAAAAGACTTCTTAATACTAGGTATTAACTTTAGTTTTTAAATTATAAATTCTTGTAGGTCTAGTATATTCGAGGAAAATCTAGTCCTCTAGTTCTCTTAACTAAACAGCGAATTAAATAAAGTTAAGACTATTAATTTAGGCTTTAACACGATATAAAACTTGTTTAATTTAAATGGTTAGTTATTAAGACACAATTAAAGTATTCAAAGTCTCTTTGTGGTAAAAGACTTTTAATAAAGACTTCTTTGTTCTATTGTTATATCACGTGATCGTAATATAACAATAAGTTTCGGAGGTAGTACTTATAACGTAGTACTTAAAAAGATAATATTTCATAATTAGGAAATAATATAAAGTTCTTTGTTTAGATAAAGAATAAAGAAGTTTCTTTGTCTTATATTACTACCTAGGGTAATGGCTAATTCGGACTCATAACCTATCGAAATAGATTGCGTATTATAGTGAAAGGTAGATAGGTAGTAATATAATAAGTATAAAATACTTATATAATAAGGTAGATAGTATTCTTAGTAAGATAGATAGTAAGATAACTAACTTGGATACTTTTTCTAACTTAGGAATTTAGCTTGTTTATATAGATAAAGATCTTAGAGATTACGTAACTATATACGTGCCTAGAAAGCTATTAAGTTCTACTTTAGGAAACTAATAGTTTTTTGTCTATATGGCGTTAAATTAACTACCTAGGGGCAGCACGAGAGAAAGACTTTCATCTTAAATAACATAACAAAAAAAGCAGAGCCCCCTACTTAGTAATTAAAAAAAGTGTAAAAAGGTAGTTATTAAAATGCGCGTTTAAACTACTAAGTAAGCTTAGCAGTCTTAGCGGTCTTAGTATATGGCTGCTTCTATAAGTAAAATTTGTACAAAGAAGCTACTTAGAACTTTAGGAGAGCATAGATAAAATAGCTTTAGCGCTGCTACGCTGCAGTTATCTATTTTTATTTCCTACTATTCTAATTATCGCAAATAACACAAGTTATATTAATAGGTAACGTGTTTATAAGTGAGCGGCGCATATAAGCGAGCGGCGCACCCCACCAACTTTTTGCGACGCGTTACCTATTAACTACAATGGCTCCACCAACGCTTGTTCAATTGCCCTATAATGAGGCAAATATCTCTCCTAGCTATCTCAGCTATTAAATAGAATCAAATTTAGAGTGGACAACGCGCTGCTACTATATACAGCATCCCTAAAACTACGCTCTAGCGCCGACGCGCAGGAATCGCTGCGCGACGTAACTATAAGCCTAAATTAAAGAAGCTTACTAAGCTAGAAGAGGAGGTGATTGTTAAGCACATACTTAACCTAGATTTGCGAGGATTTGCGCCCACTCTAGGTGCTATACAAGATATAGCGAATAAGCTGCTCACTAAGCGCAGCGCAGGCCACGTTAGCCAGCTATGGCCTAGGAACTTTGTTAAGCGAACAGACAGCCTTACAACGCGATTTAATCAACCCTACGATCGACAGCGAGCCCTCTGCGAGGACCCGACGGCTATACAGGCCTGGTTTGAGCTAGTAGCACGCACAAAGGCCACCTACGGTATCTGTGATAAGGACACCTTCAACTTCGACAAGACTAGCTTTCTAATAGGTAAAATATCCTCCCAGCTAGTCGTTACTGGCTTAGAGAGGCGTGGCCGGCCAAAAGCGATCCAGCCAGGCAATCGCGAGTGGGTGACGGCGATCCACGGAATCAACGCTGCTGGGTGGGCAATCCCGCCCTTTATCATCTTTGCTGGCCAGTACCACCTCTCTGCCTGGTACGAGGGCAACGATATACCAGGTGACTGGGCTATTAGTCTTAGCGACAATGGCTGGACTACAAACAAGCTTGGTGTTGCCTAGCTATGGCATTTTATTAAGCATACAGTAGAGCGTAGAGTAGGCGCGCGTCAGCTCCTAATACTCGACGGCCATGAGAGCCACAACTCGCTTGAATTCTAGGAGATCTGCAGGGAGAACAAGATCTATACCCTATGCATGCCACCACATTCGTCACACCTCCTACAGCCACTTAACGTGGGCTGTTTCTCGCCATTAAAGCGGGCGTACGGGCGCCAGGTCGAGGGCCTAATACGCGACCATATCAACCATATCACCAAGCTTGAGTTCCTACCAGCCTTTCCGCGCCGCCTACGACCAGTCAATTACAAAGGAGAATATCTGCGCAAGCTTTCAAGGCGCTGGGCTAGTCCCACACGATCCAGAGGCGGTAATATTAAAGCTTGATGTGAAGCTTCGTACGCCGTCGCCAGCAGCCCTACCAGAGGCCCTATGGGAGTCTGCAACACCAAGCAACGCGCGCGAGCTAGGCGCTCAGTCAACTCTAGTTCGTGAGCGGATCTAAAGGCATCAAGGATCCTCTCCTACATCAGTTATCCAGTCGCTTAATCAGCTTACAAGAGGGGCTGAGAGAATAGCGCATTTAAAGTTGACTGAGCGCCTAGCTCGCGCGCGTTGCTTGGTGTTGCAGACTCCCATAGGGCCTCTGGTAGGGCTGCTGGCGACGGCGTACGAAGCTTCACATCAAGCTTTAATATTACCGCCTCTGGATCGTGTGGGACTAGCCCAGCGCCTTGAAAGCTTGCGCAGATATTCTCCTTT
This sequence comes from Laburnicola sp. JP-R-44, assembly GCA_009805535.1. Lineage (NCBI taxonomy): Eukaryota > Fungi > Ascomycota > Dothideomycetes > Pleosporales > Didymosphaeriaceae > Laburnicola > Laburnicola sp. JP-R-44. The sequence goes on along the minus strand of SELF01000019.1, from coordinate 1,271,348 downwards.
GTAATTGACTGGTCGTAGGCGGCGCGGAAGGCTGGTAGGAAGGAACTCAAGCTTGGTGATATGGTTGATATGGTCGCGTATTAGGCCCTCGACCTGGCGCCCGTACGCCCGCTTTAATGGCGCGAGAAACAGCCCACGTTAAGTGGCTGTAGGAGGTGTGACGAATGTGGTGGCATGCATAGGGTATAGATCTTGTTCTCCCTGCAGATCTCCTAGAATTCAAGCGAGTTGTGGCTCTCATGGCCGTCGAGTATTAGGAGCTGACGCGCGCCTACTCTACGCTCTACTGTATGCTTAATAAAATGCCATAGCTAGGCAACACCAAGCTTGTTTGTAGTCCAGCCATTGTCGCTAAGACTAATAGCCCAGTCACCTGGTATATCGTTGCCCTCGTACCAGGCAGAGAGGTGGTGGTACTGGCCAGCAAAGATGATAAAGGGCGGGATTGCCCACCCAGCAGCGTTGATTCCGTGGATCGCCGTCACCCACTCGCGATTGCCTGGCTGGATCGCTTTTGGCCGGCCACGCCTCTCTAAGCCAGTAACGACTAGCTGGGAGGATATTTTACCTATTAGAAAGCTAGTCTTGTCGAAGTCGAAGTTGAAGGTGTCCTTATCACAGATACCGTAGGTGGCCTTTGTGCGTGCTACTAGCTCAAACCAGGCCTGTATAGCCGTCGGGTCCTCGCAGAGGGCTCGCTGTCGATCGTAGGGTTGATTAAATCGCGTTGTAAGGCTGTCTGTTCGCTTAACAAAGTTCCTAGGCCATAGCTGGCTAACGTGGCCTGCGCTGCGCTTAGTGAGCAGCTTATTCGCTATATCTTGTATAGCACCTAGAGTGGGCGCAAATCCTCGCAAATCTAGGTTAAGTATGTGCTTAACAATCACCTCCTCTTCTAGCTTAGTAAGCTTCTTTAATTTAGGCTTATAGTTACGTCGCGCAGCGATTCCTGCGCGTCGGCGCTAGAGCGTAGTTTTAGGGATGCTGTATATAGTAGCAGCGCGTTGTCCACTCTAAATTTGATTCTATTTAATAGCTGAGATAGCTAGGAAGATATTTGCCTTATTATAGGGCAATTGAACAAGCGTTGGTGGAGCCATTGTAGTTAATAGGTAACGCGTCGCAAAAAGTTGGTGGGGTGCGCCGCTCGCTTATATGCGCCGCTCACTTATAAACACGTTATATACTATTATTTCTTATAAATATAGAATAAGGTTAATATGTACTAGATACACGTCTATTGCTCTATTGCTATATTAAGGTTGTCCTTAATAAAATCTCTACTATCTCTTCATACCTACGCCTTATTATCTATCTAGATATTAATATTATTTCTAAAAAAGTACTTGCTATTGCTAAAAAGTATACGCTGCAATTTTGCACCGTTGCTACTAAGGTAATAATACTAAAGCTCTATTCTATTTATACAATAATTATCTATAGAAGCCTAGTATGCCTAACTATCTAGAAGGCAATCCTTATGTACTAGCTAGGTTAGCAGCTTATCTAGTTCTTAAAGACTAGTAAGCCTACGTTCCCGCTCTAGTAGAAGTAATTACTTCTTATTAGTAACATAATCCTCTAGTAAGGGACGCAAAAGAAAAATAATAAGGTATTTATTAATAAGCTATAAGGTAGTAAAAGTATTATATAGATCTGCAAGATCCTTCTAGCTATTATTATTACTATTAAGTTAGCTTATTTAAGCGCGTACGTCGCGTAGAGGCGTAAGCGAGAATAACTAATAATAATAGTAGTAATAAGCTAGGTGTGCTATATATAGCATAAGTAAACCTTATATTAAATCTAGGAGTATATATAGTATAGGGTATAAGTAAGTTTTAAACTATTATTATATTAGCGTATTTAAGATTAGTCTTTAATTAGAATTAGGTACTATATATAGCAGTATATAATAACCTTCTATCTCTTAACCTACTTTAACCTTAAACTAAAAAAAGGGTTAAAAAAGGTATTTGGCAAGTTGACGATTTTTCTGTCTACAATTACGTAATAACACGTGGTTAATAAGACAAAGAAAGTTCTAAAGTCTAGACTTTCTAGACTGTACGTTTTCGTTCGATCTCGATTTAGATAATAAGCCAAAAGGTAAGTAGCTACTTATTACACTACTATATAATCTATAGTATAAACTATATAATATATAATAAGTATTACTATAAGATAAAAGCTTATTAAAGTAAAATTACTTTTAGCTTTATATTTTAACACTTATGCCACCCTTTATATAAGAAAGGGCCTCTCCTATATTCCTTTTTTATTTACTATCTTAAAATAGTATTAATTTAACTAGCTCTTTAAACTATTCTAGCTATCTCTAATAGGTTAGTCCTTTAAGGCTGTGTACCGCCCTTATATTATTCTAAGATTAACTATTTTTATTTAGCTATAGACAGCAATATAATATCTACTCCTTCCTTAATACGCTGCCTACGGGTAGTTAAATTAGTAAAAGTTTTAGCTTACTAGGTTAGGCTAAAAGCGTGTTAGTTACTTCAGTGCTAGGTAGTTAGTACACTACGCTAAGCTTACTAGGTTAGACTAGAAGTTTTAGGTAGTTATTATACTACGCTAAGGTAGGTTAGGCTATTATTTACTAGGTTAGACCAGAAGTTTATTAGTTACTTTAGTATTAGGTAGTTATTATACTACGCTAAGGTGGGTTAGGCTATTACTTACTAGATTAGACTAGAAGTTTATTAGTTACTTTAGTGCTAGGTAGTTATTGCACTACGCTAAGGTGGGGTTAGGCTATTACTTACTAGATTAGGCCAGAAGTTTATTAGTTACTTTAGTGTTAGGTAGTTATTATACTACGCTAAGGTCTATTAAGAGAGGCCACTTCTAATATCCCTAAATAATAATAAAATAATAATATATAAATAATACTTTCACCTTCTCTATAAGGCGCCCTACCTTGCTTACTAAGTACGCTAGCTCGCACTTATAAGATATCTAGACCTACTAAATCTAGGTACTTTAGTACGCCTAACTATTAACCTTTTAGGCATTTCTTTTTATTTTTTCTTACTTTCTTTGTGATGGACGCCTCTTATAAGCTGCTCTAACACTTAGAAAACCTAGATATTAGGTTGCCCTAGTGCTAACCTTGCTAAGTGGCTCTATTTAGTCTATCCTAATCTTTTACTACTCTACCTTACTAAGTAGCCTTATATACTCTACTCTAATCTTTTACTACCTTAGACCTTAGTTAAGCTTATATTTAAATTAGAGTAGTACTAGTTATAGAAACCTGCTCCCTTTACTATAATTATCCTAACTCTTATCTACTACCTGTTAAGTATTTAGCTAGATAAACTAATTACTAGACTATTAATATTGCCTAGCTACCTTCTAGTTTAGCTTATTAATAGATTATAGTTAAACGTTTCTATTGCAACCCTCCTTTTGCCTTAAACGTACGTTAGAAATCTAATAATTCTATACTATTATCTCTTAAAGGTTCTAAAATTAATATATATTATAATAGTACTTACTGGCCTTTTTGCTAAGTACGCCCTATTACCTTCTTTTTACATCTTATTTCTTCTATTTGCGTCTTTTACCTTTCTAAAGACGCCTTTTATAGTTAGTGTTAGCGTGGTAGTTAGCATAGGCTTATGCCCTATACTGCCCTTTATATAAAAAAGGGCTTCCTATATTTCTTTATTGTAAAAATAAGGCTCTAACTAGGTGCGATTACCTGTCTATAATTATGTAAGTAGTACTATTTTAGCCCTACTCCTTTTTTATAAGCGTATATATAATTTAGCCCTTTAGCTTCTTTTTCTATATAGTAAGCTTATCTACTTTGCTTATTAAATCTAAGATTCTAGCTTATTTTCCTTCTATATAGTTATAAGTCTAGCGCTTTAAGATTATAGGCTAATTTTCCCTACGCGCTTATATATTAGAATGCTAATTTATACACTTTAATTAGTTTTAGCTTATTAAATACCTTTTTTTTTAACCTTTTCTTTAAGTTTAAGGTTAAAGTAGATTAAGATAGAAGGTTATTATATACTATATACGGTACCTAATTCTAATTAAAGACTAATCTTAAACACTACCTAATAATGCGATAATAGTTTAAACTTACTCGCACCCTATTTATACCTTATAAGCTCCTAATCTACGTAAGGTTTACTTATAGCATATATAGCATATCTAGCTTATTACTACTACTATTATTAGTTATCTACGCTCGCGCGCTAGATAAGCTAACTTAATAGCGATAATAGTAATAATAGTTAAAAGGATCTTATAAATCTATATAATACTCTTACCACTATATAGCTTGTTAATAAAACACCTTATTATCCTTTTTTTTGTCCCGTACTAAATTCTATTATTAACAAGGAGTAATTATATCTACTAGAGTAGAAATTTAACCTTGCAGTCCTTTGCGAACTAGATAAGCTGCTAACCTAACTAGTCTACTAGGACTGTCTTGTAGATAGTTAAGTATACCTGCTCCTTACGCTAGATAAGTATCTAATAGATAGAATAGAACTCTAGTATAGTTACTTTTAATAGCAGCAGCGCACATATTTAGTGTGTACTTTTTAGCAATAGTAAGTACTACTTCTTTAGGAATAATATTAATACCTAGATAGATAGTAATAGAAGGAGATTTGTTAAGGACAACCTTAATATAGCAATAGAGTAATAGTGTTATCTAGTATATATTACCCTTATCCCTACTATTATAAAAAACAGTATATACCTATTAATATATTATCTTATATTATTTATAATAATCTAGATAGTAGTTTACAACTTAGAATAGTAGTTTTATAACTTAGAATAGTAAAGAAAAAATAGCTTATAGCGTGGCCGCGCTAAAGTTATATCTTTCCTAAAGTTCTAAGTAGCCTCTTTATAAAAACTTTGCATATATATAAGAGCTATACGCTAAGACTACTAAACTCGCTTAGTAGTTTAAACGCGCTTTTTTTATTATTACTTTTTTACGCCTTTTTTAATTACTAAGTAGTGGACTCTGCTTTTTTTGTTATATTATTTAAGATAAAAGCCTTTGTCGTCCTACCCCTAGGTAGATAAAATAACGCCATATACACTTTAATTAATTCTTCCTAATTATTTCTAATATTTTCCTACGCTTAAATCTTATCTATAATTAATATAACTAATAGTATAATTCCTACTATAAAGGTGCTACTTACTAACTAAGCAAGCTAGCCTTTCTAGTTTATTTAGCTCTAATTTTATGCTTTGTCTAAAGAGATCTAGTATCTTATTAATCCTAATACTAAAGAGATTCTTAATTAAGATCTAGTCTAACTAACTTGTCCTATGCTCTTAAAGAAGATAGTAAGTATAAGCGACGCTACATACAATAATTAGATTAAAGTTTATAGTATTTAGATTATAACATATTAAGTAGAAGTATATGGCGTTATTTTATCTATCTAGGGGTAGGACGACAAAGTCTTTTATCTTAAATAACATAATAAAAAAAGCAGAGCCCCCTGCTTAGTAATTAAAAAAGGCATAAAAACGTAATAACAAAAAAAGCGTGTTTAAACTACTAAGCGAGCTTAGTAGTTTTAGCGCAAGGCTTCTATAAGTAAATTTTTTTACAAAGAGGCTACTTAGAATTTTAGGGGAGATATAACTTTAGCGTAGCTATACTATAAGCTATTTCTTCTTTGCTATTCTAAGTTATAAACTATTATTCTAATTGTTACAAATAGTATAAGTTAATATATTAATAGGTATATACTATTTCTTATAAGTAGGACAAAGGTAATATATACTAGATACACTATTGCTCTATTACTATACTAAGGTTGTTTTTAATAACTCTTCTCCTATTACTATCTCTCTACGCCCTACTATATATCTAGGTATTAATATTATTTCTAAAGAAGTACTCGCTGCTGTTAAAGAGTACACGCTATAGTTTTTATACTACTACTACTAAAGTAATAACACTAGAGTTCTATTTTATCTATAAGATAATTATCTATAAAAGCCTAGTATATATCTAACTATTTAGAAGGCGATTCTTATATACTAGCTAGATTAGTAGCTTATCTAGTTCTTAAAGACTAGTAAGCCTACGTTTCTGCTCTAATAAAAGTAATTACTTCTTATTAGTAATAGAATCCTCTAGTAAGGGATATAAGAGGATAATAAGATATTTATTAATAAGCTATAAGGTGGCAAGAGCATTATATAGATCTGCGAGATCCTTCTAGCTATTATTATTATTGTTAAAGTTGGCTTATCTAAGCAAGTACGACGCATAGAGGCGCGAGCGAGGATAACTAATAATAGTAGGAATAATAAGCTAGGTGTGCTATATACGCTATAAGTAAATCTTGTATAGGTTAAGAGCTTATAGGGTATAGAGTTATTAAGGTGTTTAAGGTTAGTCTTTAATTAGAATTAGGTATAGTATATAGTAGTATATAATAACCTTCTATCTTAATCTACTTTAACCTTAAACTAAAAAAAAAGGTTAAAAAAGGTGTTTAGTAAGCCGACTAAGCAAAAGTATAAGACTAGCAGATTAATGCAATAAAGATCTAGAATTTTGCCTTATAGGTTTATGCTATAGTGTGCTAAGATCTACTAGTACTAGCTATAATTATAATAAATAATAAAAAGAAGACCTCTTTATAAGCGCTTATTAAGATACTTTAGAAGAATCTAGCTCTAATAGAAGTAAGCACATAGAGAACCTAGTATACACCTAATACTAAGCATACCTTAAAAAGGCTAAGTATAGAAGGCAGACATCTAAAATATAGTACTAGAATTAGTAGCTCCTTTTTAATAAGGCTAAGAATTTTAAGCTTCCTAATATAGAAGGTAAGCTTGCTATATATATAACTTCTTAGCCGCGCTAGTAATTAAGCTTGCACTAGAATAGGCCTAATCTATAAACTAGTATCTTATATAAGATACGTCGCTTAGTATTAAGGTAATAGATCTTAGTAATATTGGAAAGGTCTATTTTATGCTTATTTAGAAGCACTAGCTTTAATTAACTAATAGTAAGTTATTAGGCATATTCGCAATAATTACTAGTTAAAATAATAATTAGAAAAGTAAGATAGTAGTAGCTTAAATAAAGGGAAGGCTTATAAGTCTAAGGGTAATAAGTGCCCTTATAGAAATAAGGAGTATAAGTAGGATAGTTTTAATTGCTAACGCCTTTAAACTGCTATTATTAGCAAAAGCCCTAAAGAAATACTACTAATTACTCTTACTAAAGAAGAATATATAAGGGTATTAATAATTATTTAGTATCTTTAAAATAGAAGGAGCTTCGCAGTAGGATTAAAATAGAAGGATAATAGACTATACCTATAGTAAGGAACTTAATTGCTTCTATCTACCTAGGATTAATAGCTTATGCTCTAATTAATCTATTAGTTTTTAATAAGTAGCTATAGGAGAGCTTAGGGGTGTACTTAATAATACATTCTAGCAATTACCTACTTATATAAAGTACTATTATTAATAGAGGAGTATTAGTTTACCTTATTAATAATTGTTTACTTCTAACGCCTAGCTTATTTAAGAAAGTAAGCTTAACCTAGAATATTAAAGCTAGAACTTAAGCTCTCCTAATTTTAGAAAAAGGAGATTAACTTATAAAGAGTATGCTTACTAGCAAGTGCAGTGCGCGTATAAAGGATCTTTTACTTAAGAATATTAAGATTATTAAAGGTTTTTATATTAATATTGTCGTAGGTCCACTGCAGCTCTCTAACAGTCCACCGGTTAAGAGATAACATGTGACTCAGTTATGCTAGATAGCAGACTGTCTATTAACTATCGTTAACAATGCTGCTATAAAGAAGTTAATAATAAAATTATTATTATTTTATATATATTTTGTTACTACTACTATATGCTAGGTACTAGGTTTTAGTGTCTTCTATATTACTCCTCTCTATGTATAGTGCGGACTCGACCTTGGTTAGAATCTCTACACGACAAAGATATTCAATATTAATATTGTCTCTAAAGCTCGCTTAAGGAAGGTAGAGATTTAGTATCTAGGTTTAGATAGATTATTATATATAAAAACTTTTACTTAAAATATTATTTTAGTAGAACTAAGTAGTATTTATAATTTTATCTTTATTAAATACAAGCCTCTTTCCTACTATTCTTTAGCTATAGTAAGTAAATAATTATACTATAACCTTCTGGAAGTAGATACTAAGAAACTTTAGCACTTTTAATAAAGTTACTTAGGCTAGTAAGCACTTTAAGCTCTAGTTTAGAACACTTAAAATATATGCGTGTTTTTAGTATTTAAAGAAAGGACTATTAGCACTATTTTATAACGTATGTAATAAGAGTAATCTTAAGACACCTAAGGGAATAATCTCCAAGACTATTTTATTATATTTTATAGGATCTATTTAATTTCTTAGTAAAATAGCTTAGAAAGCTATAGAGCTTAATTATTAAGGAAGAATTTAGTAAAAAGATCTATAATAATAACCTTATATTAAGATTTCTACTAGAGATTATATAAGTAATAACTAAGCTTAATTAATAGGTAGAAAATAAGTACAAGCTTAGGATTGTTATAATCTATTAGGATAATAATACTACTACTCTTCTCTAAAGGGGACAATTAGCCTATAAGGACTATACAGACAAATAAGAAATTAAGATTAGCTACACTCTAGTATATATATATAAAGTAAATAGAGAACTAAAGTAAGTAGAGTAAGAGATTATTACTAAAGCTATAAAAATAAGGGAAAGCGCAAATCTACTACCTAAAATATAGTCTAAGATTATAGGTATAGCTACTTACCTTTATAGCAAGAGCCTATTAGCTTTATATACTTTTTAAGCACTAGATAAAGTACTTAAAAATTAGTTTAGATAGTATTTCTATTAGTATAAGTCTGCTTAAGTATAAGCATAGATAGCTAATCTTTATCTTAATTAGAGTAGAATTTATACCTATAGCTGTTAAGTATATTCTTTAAAAAGAAATTTTATAGTAAGATAGAATAAGTAAGAATTTAAAGTAAATTCTAGGGGCTATATTACATACCTAGTTAGTTTATAAAGTATAAAAGTTTTACAGGATATAGATTCTAGTGCTTAATTAGGTAATTACTACGCGTAATATATTATATTAAATATAATATTATTCTATAAGAGCAAAGCTAATTAAGGCATATTTTATAAAGAAGTAGTAAAAATTATTAAAGTCCTATATATGGAGGAGATTAATAATCTAGAAGAAGAATTAGTAGTTATTCTTAATCTTATTACTATACTAAATAAGTAAGCAAGTACTAAGTAGAGAATAGTGCTCCTATTTAGTAATCTAAGAGCTTAGCTAGCTAGGCTAGTAATTAAGTAGTTAATAGAACTAAGATATAGGTAGTAAGCTTAGCTAGCAAGTAGTTAAGAATTTATATAGTTTAAAGCAAGTATATAAGGCTTATAACTCCTAAATAGACGCTAGAGCTAGGTAATCTAGGGTATAATAAGTTAAGGAATGATAGGAAGACTAATAGCTGCTAAAGTGTGCACTAATCTAGGCAAGCTAGCCTATTAGATTCTAAAAAGTGTTCTCTCTAAAGTGTAGAGACTAAGAGCTCTATATAGCTACCTTTTAATCTAGTTTTAAAAGCTTAACTATACTAAAGAAAGCAGGTAACCTACTAGTAAGCTAAAGGCAAAGATAAGATTAAGCACCCATAAGATTAAGTAGGAGACTTTAAGATAATAACGCAGATACGCGCATTTAGAACTATCTACTTCTTTAATAATAAAGAGATTATAATAAGTATAATAATACTACTAATTAGCTAAAATATAGATTAGGTATATATACACTAATCGCTAGTTATATAAGAGAGAATTTCTAAAATAACTTTCTATTTATATATATTCTAGAAGTATAGGAAGTCTATAATAAGTACTAAAAGTACACTATAATAAATTCTATAGTTACTATAGTAATACTTCAAAAAATACTAAAGGTATTACCTCCTACTTATCTATATAGAGATAGGCTACTAAAGCTACCTACTTTATAAAAACACCTTACTAAATATTTACTTAGAAAGCTCTTTAAGTAAGTCTCTTATATTAAGATTAGTATGCTTAAAAAGAAAGAAACCTAAATAGTAATTTATTAAGTATAAGCTACTAGATAACTACTCTTCTTAAAGTAGGTTTAGATCTATAAGTTTAATTAGAATAGGTACTTTCTAAAATGTAAGGCTTTATAATATTATAAAAAGTAATCTTAAGAATAAGAACTTGCTATAGTTAACTTACGCAGCAATACTTGCAGTATAGTTATTTAGAACTATAATAGCAATTATAGTAGAAAACAATTTAGAAATTATTTAATATAATATAGTAAAAGTATTCTTAAACACTTATAATATAGCTAATAACCTAGTTATCTATAAGCTTCTAAATAGGTTTAAGTAATATGGCAAGTGTGTGTCCCTTAATTAAGCTCTATATAGATTAAGAGACTTAGCACTACTCTAGTATAAGGAGTTCTTAGGATTGCTAAGATTTATTAGACTTACTACTTTAAATAAAAGAATCGTATTTGTTTATAAGTTAATAATATACTTTTAATCTTTAATAAAGCTTATAAAGCAGAGGTATAGAAGCTCTAGAGCTAGGTTAAATAAAATATAAGATTAAAAACTACAGACTAATTAAATAGTTTCTAGGTGTCTAAGTAATTTAAGATTAGAAAAATAGAATAATTACGCTTGTTTATAATATATATATTAATACGATTATAATAAGTTTAATCTTAAAGATAGTAGAAGCTTTCTTATAATACCTCTTTTATTAGAAGAGCTTATAAGGAATACTAGGGAAGCAACTAAGTAGAAAATTAAAAGCTACTAGTAATATATTAGCTTAGTACTATATATAGTAATTATACTTAGGCCTAATATTGCGATTGCTGTTTTAAAGCTCTTACGCTTTTTAATAAATCTAAGCAAATAATACTTTATTATAGTTAATTAAGTAATTATATATCTTTAGAAAACGCGCGCGAGTAGTCTATTTAGTATAGCTAATATAATAGACCTAATCTTATAATTTGCGGCAATGCGTTATTTATAAATAATTTAGAAACTTAGAGATTATCTTATAGCTATATAGTTATACTCTATAGTAGAGTAATACTTTAGAAGGCTGCTTATTAGAGTATAGTTTTATAACCTCTACTACTAAGGCTAAGCTACTTATACTTAAGTATGTAAGCAAAGAAGCAATAGCACTAAAGTGTTTCTTTAAGAAACTTAAGCTTAGTTTAGAATATGTATAGAATATTTTCTATAATAATTAACAAATAATTTAACTAGTTATTAGAAAGAATAAGCGCATAAATACTCGCCTGCGCTATATTAATATCTAGAATATATAGCTATGTTAAGAGTATGCAAAAGGATTATTTAAGGTGACCTACCTAAAAATAAGTAATATGCTAGTAGATAGACTTACAAAAGCGCTTACTTAATAGTAGTTTACTTACTTTAAAGAGCTTCTAAAATCTTAAGAATATAACTAGACTTATTATAAAGGAAGCATAAGTTATAAAGTAATTATAAATTTAAGCTCTGCAGAGCTGCTACCTATTTAGTAGACTTATATAAATAAGATCCTAATATAAGTCTTAATAAGCGCAGACTAACGCCCATATAATTTATAAGATCTAAAACAGATTTAGCTAATTACTTATTTAAGGAAATATTAAATAGCTTATTAAGGAGCTTATACTAGTTTATAACTATAGCAACTAATAATAAAATAGTATAAGATATTATAAGTAGCCTTATAACGCTCTAGGCCAGGTTCCTTTTAATTAGTCTAGCTATAGTAGGGAGTGCTCTTTAGGTCTAAATGTTTCTCTATTAAGATATATAGAGATAATTCTCTCTTTATATTAACGTTACTGTTATTAAAGAGATTAGCCTCCTTAGCCTAAGATTGAGAATACTTAATAGATAGTGCAACGTTCTTAAGCAGCTTATTAACTAGATTAAAGCTAGCAGCTAAAGGTCCTAAATAATTAGAACTACGCTAGAAAGTTCTATAGCAGGGATTAGGAGACTTATAACCAGTTTAAATATCCTATCTACTACTTTAGTAAGTAAAACGAGCAGTCCTAAACTAATTATAAGAACTAAGTAGTTAATTACTAACTATTAAAGCGCGCTAAGTTAAACAATCCTTAGGATTTATACTACGCTAGTTAAATAGGCCTCTAAAATTCTACGGCTTCTAAGATAGTTGTTATTAATTGTTAGAAAAAGTATAGTGCTTAACTTAAACTTAAAGATTATTAATAAGAGTACTAGTATTAGCTAACTAAGATAAACCTTAATTAGAAATAATTAGATAGCCCTAATACTTTTAAGTAATTACTACTAAGAATTAAAAATAAATAATAATGTACTTGCACTCCAGTCGATTATTCTATTAAGTTAATTACTTTACTAAGACCCTACTAAGTTCTATACTATTTGCAATAGTATAGAGTTAACACGAACTATTTTTAATAGTCTAAATAGGCTAATCTATTTAGAATCTACTTTTACAGACTGCCTATAGGTTCTTTTATTATGCCTAGGCTTGCCGCAGCGTCCACAGCGCTATTGAGAGCAGATTTGCCTCTATTAGCGCGCACCCTCTTCTTCGCCTTTTTCCTATCACTGCGCGCCCTAAACTCCTTTAGAGTGGCTAGCCGCTGGCCCTCTTTAGCTGTAAGGACTCCTTCACACTATACTCGCTTTTTATGCAATTTACGTTGCGTGGTGTGGCCTTATTAGCAGCTTAAAGTTTAGTGTTGCGTTTAGTTATTAACAATAAAGAATGCCCTATTAGCTTAGCGCCTTTAATAAGCTTTTCCACTGCCTTCACGATATAAATTAGGAAACTATCTATATGCCTTTAAATCCTCTACTTAACTAGCGTTAATTATAACCTAAGTTTTATACTATTTCGCAGAGTTTGCAACTTCTATATACTATTACAAATAGTACAAAGTAAAGGCGTACGCAGGCAGACGTTAAGCTGCTATATTATAACTTCTAGGTTGTGGGGCACTAGGCCAGCACCTTAAAAGCCTCCTTTAATATTACTTTTAGTAATTAAAGCCTTAAAAGCAGCAATAAAGCAAAGTAAGAACTTAATTTTTAGTAATGTGCGTAATGTGGTTGCGTATTAGATTCTTAGCTTAGCGCCTATACGCCTTCTTTAATAGCGCAAAACAACCTACATTAAGTAGCTATAAGAGGTGCGACAAATGTAGAGGCATATAAAGAGTAATTATATTACTCTTTTTATAGTAATTCTGAAATTTAAGCGAGTTATAACTTTATAACTAATTAATAATAAGTAAATATGCTCTACTAGTAGTACGCCTCTTTGTATACTTATTAAAGTGTGTTTTAGCCATTGTAGACTAAGCTTATTTGTTGTCTAGCTATTCTTAAAGACTATAATAACCTAATTATAAAGTAGATCCTTCTTCTTATACTAGACAGAGAGGTAGTGCTTGCCCCCAAAGATAATAAAGGGTAGGATCCACCACCCTATTGCGTTAATACCTTAGATAACTATTGTTCACTCTCTATTACCCTACTGCGCCTACTTTGGCTATCCTTAACGCTTAGAGCCTATAACTACTACTCTAGTTAATATTATGCCTATTATAAAGCCAGACTTATTAAAATTATAGGCGTCCTTATTTAGGATACTATACTTAGCCTTTATATTCTCTACAAGTTAGAACTAGCCTCGTATCATCCTAGGATCCTTCTAGAGGGCTCTCTTGTAGTCGTACTTTTAATTAAACTTAACTTAAAGCTTTGGCTGGTGCTTAACAAAGTTATAAGACTACCTCTAGCTAACTAGCTTATAGTGGCGTGCAGCTAGTAAAGAATTAGCCATATCTTTTATAGTATTAAGCTGGGCGAAAATCCTCGCGCGTCTAGGTTAAGTATATGCTGTATAATTACCTGCTTCTCTCTTATAGTGAGAGTCTTATTTTGTTGGGTACGTAGTTGCGTCTAAACATCTTTCTAGCGCGTTAGTTACTAAGTGTACTTTAAGAGATATTATCAAGGGCTGTAGCATATATTACTAAGAGAGTGTTGCGTCTTATTTAATAGTCTGGATTGTAAGCTATATACGCGCTTCTTTTAATGCTAGTAGTTTATTATATAATTAAGGCATCGCGTTATACTATTACTAATAGTACGTTTTAGTAAGGTCTTGGCAAAGTAATTAACTTAATAGAATAATTAACTTAAGTGCAAAGTACGTTAATGTCTCTTTTCAAATAAGTAATGGAATTAATTAGTTCTATAACTATCTACTAACAGGGTGTCCCTAATCCTTAATTATATTAAGCAGTTAATGCGCTAGCCTATCTACTTAAGTCTAAGACGCGCACTATAATATCCTTTAAGAGCAATAACTATACAGTTTTAATTAAAGTAGATTAAGCTTTGCTTAATAGAATATAATAATTAATTATAGCTAGAGCATTAGACTTATACTTTAAGGGGTTATTAGTTATATAAGTAACCTAATTTTTTAATAAAAAAGCCTAAGAAATTAGGTGTAAAGTATAAGGAGGCAGGTAAAATAAATTGCAATTACTAGGGACCTAAGCTAACTACTACGCGTTAACCATAGCTATAGAAACACTAATACGCTAATTAGAAGATTGGTTAATTAACTAGTTTATAATTATAGAATCCTATAGTATATCTAAACTAGTCTAAGTAGTACTATACTAAATACTCTAATGCTAATTAGAAGCGCAATTAAGTGTTAACGCAGAATAATTTGTATTATATAATAGAAGCACTTAATTAAATAGACTTGTTTAAGTAAAATTAATCTAACTTATAGGCGGATTCTTAACTAGTGTAATAGCGCTATAATCTCCTAAAGGAGACTAGTGCTTATTAGCTAAGAGGGGATTAGGAGACAGAGTACTACCCTCCTTTATCTTCTTCTTACTTAGACATATTTTTTAAGTGATCTTTAAGACGCTTTATAAGATTAGGGTAAAAAGATTAGTACTATATAGATTAATAAATAATTAGAAAAAGTGCATATAATTATATACTAAATTATTATTTACCTAACACTAAATAAACTAACGCGCCTCTTCTTTACGCTTCTTAGATCTAGAGAATATTAGTAAAGAAAAATTACTAAAAAGGATTAGAATTTTATATAAAAGGCTTACACGTGTAACTATACGTATAATAGTAATAATAATAAGTGTTTAAGTGTTTACTTAACACATTCTTAAAAACACCTACTATTTAAGCTACTAGGAAGACTAGATTTAAAGTATTTGATATATAAATACCTATGCTTAGGCCTATATATCTAAGTAGAAGCTAAACTAAGCTTGTCTATTTTACTTTTCTTTTTTATAGAAGTTTTAGAATTAATTATAAACTTATCTTTACTTAAAGATTTAGCTATAGGGGTAATTTAATTATTATCTTTTATCTGCGAAATTTTCTTCTATAATTAGGGGCCTCTTTAATAGGCTTAGGCTGCTTAGGCGCTGCGATTTAAGCGTGTTTCTATTTTAATTTTAATGCCTTTTTCTTAGTTATTATATATATACTTATAGGATTAGTAAAGTCTTTACTAGTAGCCTAATTTAATAGATAACTATAGTAATATATAAAGAAAGCTATTACTAAGAAAAGTTACGCAATTTACTTTTGTAACTTTTAAGCCTTATACTTAAGCTGTTCTTAACTAAGCTTTGCTTAAAATTTTATAGACTTGCAAATTAGTATATTATGCACGTTCTAGTTAATAGTTAATAATTATTAAGTAGAAAAGAGGGGTGGGATAATTAACTTACTCCTATAGAAAAACTAACTAGAGGAACTAAGAAAGGAGATAGAAACTAGACACAAACAGAGTTTTATTCTTAATAAAGGGCTATTATAGACTTATATAATAGTAAACGCTTAAATTACACTATAATAAGTAATTACTTACTTACTTAGGTACTTAACTTATAAGCTAATTAGAGATAGAATATATTTTAAGTCTTATTACATAAGCAGGTGCTCTGCTTACGTAGTCTACCTAAGGGGTGTATTATAAAAATAAGGCTCTAACTAGGTATAATTATATGTCTATAATTATATAAGTAGTACTAGTTTAGTCTTACTTCTTTTTTATAAGCGTATTTATAATTTTTAGCCCTTTAGCCTCTTTTTCTATATAGTAAGCTTATCCACTTCGCTTACTAAATCTAAGATTCTAGCTTATTTTTCTTCTATACCCTTGCTTATCAACTATCTTAGAATAGTATTAATTTAACTAGCTCTTTTAACTATTCTAGCTATTCCTAATAGGTTAGCCCTATAAGGCCGTGTATCGCCCTTATATATTATTGTAAGACTAACCTTTTAATTTAGCTGTGGATAGTAATATAATATCTACTCCTCTCTTAAGATGCTGCCCGCAGATAGTTAAATTAGTAGAAGTTTTATCTTATTAGTTACTAGTTATGCTAGGCAGTTATTATACTACACTAAGGTCTATAAGGCTACTATTATAACTTCTCTACCTACTATAAGTAGGTAAGAGTGTATTAGTTTATTAGTTACTTTAGTGCTAGACAGCTATTATACTATACTAAGGTCTATTAAGAGAGGCCTCTTTTAAGTCCCTCTTCTACTTAACATATAAGGGTAGAAACTTTATTAGTTATCTCTATATAAGAGACTAGTTTAATAAATTACGCTACTATAATTTATTAAGAGAGATTACTTTAAGTTATAAAAGTAGTAGTACTACTATACGCTAGTAAAATTAAGACACACTGCTAAGACCTATTAAGAGAGGCTAGAATTCTAAGTCTACTAGCTACTAGTTATAGTGTAAGTAGTTAAAAGTTCTATTAGTTACCCCTATAAGACTTTATACTCTAGTTTAATAGATTGTATCTATATTTACTAAATAAGATCCCCCTAGTCAATTAAAAGGCCGCCTTAAATATCTCTAAATAATAATAAATAATAACTACGTTACCTCTAAACTTTAAAGACTAATTTGCCTATAACACCTAACTAGCGTTACACTATAAGGCTAAAGCTAAAGACACTAAGTAAAGAAAATTAGAATTAGGCTCTAGAGGCGCTATATAGCGCTATTTGCAAAAAATTTATATAAGTAATACTTTTACCCTTTTTATAAGGCGTCCTATCTTACTTACTAAGCGCGCTAGCTTGCACTTATAAAATACCTAGATTTACTAAATCTAGGTACTCTACTAAGCCTAACAATTAATCTTTTAGGTATTTTTTTCTTATTATCTCTTACTGTATATATAATAGACGCCTCTAATAAACTACTCTAATACTTAGAAAACCTAAATACTAAGTTGCCCTAGCGCTAACCTTACTAAGTAGCTTATCTATCTAGTCTACTCTAATTTTTTACTAAGTAGTCTTATACACTCTACCCTAATTTTTTACTACTTTAAACTTTAGTTAAGCTTATATTTAAACTAGGGTAGCACTAGTTATAAGAATCTACTTTCTTTGCTATAACTGCCCTAGCTCTTACCTACTACCTATTAAGTATTTAGCTAGACAACTAATTACTAAACTACTAATATTGTCTAGCTACCTTCTAGTTTAACTTATTAATAGATTATAGTTAAATATTTCTATTGCAACCCTACTTTTACCTTAAACTTACTAGTAGTTAGCCTTTAAATCTAATAACTTTGTGCTATTATCTTCTAAGGATCCTAAAATTAACATATATTAGACAACTCTAACTGCTGCTTTTTCTAGTAATAGAGACTATAAAGCAGGGCCTAAGCCTAATTACTTTAGCTAACTACTCCGTACTACTCTTCTCTTGCTATTGCTAAATTAGCTAAATAAGCTAGAAGATACCTAACCTAATAAGGACTATAGCAATTATACTAGAGAAGAGGCGCTTAATAAGAATTAGGCTGGTAAATAGGTTTAGAGTACCTAGCTTAGGTATAGGGTTAGGTTAGGGTCGCGACCCTAGGTATAGGTTAGGTTAGGGTTGTATAGACCCTAGGTATAGGTTACGTTAGCTTGCATAGACCCTAAGTATAGGTTAGGTTAAGTTGCATAGACTTCTAGGTGTAGGTTAAGTTAGGGTACCTATTAAGGTTGCGTAACTTACGTTATATAAAATTAATAATAATAATAAGATTAGTAACTTTAGGTACTCTCCAAAGGTGTATAAGAAAAGAAATCTAAGTAAAAGTAAAATTAACACTATTCTACTATTAACACGTATATTTATTATATCTTATTATTACTAACACTGCGATAGCGCTAAGGTCTTAACTGCTTTTACAGTGGCTGCCCCTAATAAAAAGAAGTTATAGTAGCTTACTATCTAAAACCTTAGAACCTTATATAGTTTTAATAGTCTCCTCATTAGCTAGTAGCTTATATAAATTATTCTCTTATCTAATAGCACTATATCTTCTAAATTATTCTTTCTTATATTAGGATCTAACAACTTTGTAAATTGCTTATTAGCTATTATAAACTTAACTATTATAACCTTTTTAAATTATTTAGGTAGTAAAATTATGGCTTTAATTTCTAATTAAATCCCTACTAGTGTTAAAGACGCGCTTAACACCTATAAAATCTATACTATTAAAATATTCTTTATAACTGACGTAAGTTAGGGGTAAGATATTTAATAAACTTTCTACTGCGCTAGTATATTAAACCTATTACCCTTTTTAACTATAAGAGTATTTAGGTACATTTCTCCTTCTGTCTAAGTTAGGCCTAAGTTATAATTAATATCTAGCGTAGCTAAACTTTAGCTAAAGGTAGAGAGGCTACTAGACTATAGACTAGGTAGCAAAGAAGGCTTTTGAAACTATTACTTCACTATCTTGTAACTATCTTAGGTTAGTATTTAAGACTAAAGTAGGGTCCCTAGCTATTAGGCTATTATAGTAATTAAGGTACTCTAGGAACTATTAGTAGTATATATACTTGTCCTAGGTCTCCTATAATTTATTTTATATAACTATAATAAATAGCTATAATTAATTAACCTTATACACTATAAGCTTTTATAAAAGGTTTAATATTATTGTATAGTTAGATAAGAAACCTTTGTTCCCACTTATTCTTAAGTAATATTTGTGCAACTTCTCTTATCCTATCTTAGCTGTAGCCTATATATAGCTTCTAGCTATCTAATATTATTTAATTCTTTAATAAGCTTATTATTTATCTTATTTAGGAAATTAAAGAGCTAGTTATATATAAGCTACATATATATAGGACCTAGGGTTTCTAGTTCCTACTTAAGAAGTTTATAGCCTTCTTAAACTTTTAGAGTATAAAGATAATTAACTTAAGATATAACTATTCTAGGGCTAATAGTTAAAGTTTCTTAAGATTTTTAAAGTCTGCCTTTATAGTGTTGCTATAAGTAAAAGCGTTTAATTTTCTAGTTGTCTTTATTGCAATCTTCTTCTCTAGCTATATAGTAATATTTGCCTAATCCTTTAGTGCGCGCTCGTATATATTATATATAGAGTTCTATTTTTATTTAAACACCTTAAACTATAGATAATTACTTCTTTGGTAGTGTATCGCTCTATATTATAAGAAATTACTTAAATCGCTATAGTAACTAGAAATTACAATGCAAATAGCATAGAGCTACGCGCTAGTTAGTCTATAATAACTTTCTATAATAACGTTCTAGAATAACTTTCTAGAATAACTTTCTATAATAACTTTCTATAATAACTTTCTATAATAGCTTTTTATAATAAAAGCTAACGTACCTTACAAAAAGAATTTGGGACAGATATCTACGCCTAAATTTTATTTATATATCGCCGCTGTAGCGTCTTTTTAAAGTTAAGATTAATAGGCGCTAATAACTTAAGATAATAAATACTATC
This sequence comes from Laburnicola sp. JP-R-44, assembly GCA_009805535.1. Lineage (NCBI taxonomy): Eukaryota > Fungi > Ascomycota > Dothideomycetes > Pleosporales > Didymosphaeriaceae > Laburnicola > Laburnicola sp. JP-R-44. Next base: position 1,251,343 of record SELF01000019.1, on the reverse strand, counting down.
TTTAACTACAAGGTTAATAATATAAGCAAGATATAGAATTATGTTCTTTTTTTAGTTCTAGGTAATATTCTCCTCTAATAGTTTATGCTAGACACTCTAAGCTAGGGTGCTATTATTACTAGTATTATTATATATAATTACTAGGAGCTTTTACGTAGTTTCTATATCCTTAAGGACCCATAGTACTTCTAATACTATTAGTACTCTAGTATAGATACTATATATTAGGATAAAGTTAAGTAGCTTCTTCTTAAGCTGCTAAGCATTATTTATATAGTAACTATTAATAGCTAGAAAGCTAAGGTAATTAGCTACAGACCACGCATTAAGCAAAATAGAGAGTTTAGTTACCTTACTAATATTGCTAAGAATAGCTACCTTAGCAGTGTTAAATTTGTTTAGAAATATCTAGTAGTAGAACCTATATTAGCTAGTTATTGCAGCGTTAGGCCTAAGAAAATAGAGAAAGCGTTAAAAGGATAGTTGCTTTACTATTTAGAAGAACTAGTTATTATTAATTACTACCTATATAAGTTTAGTTTTACACACCTATACAGAGTATATACAATATAAAATAGCTATCTACTTTTTTTTATACTAAGGAGTAATAGTCCTTTTATAAATAGACTTATCCTATTATGTACATACTTAAGACCTTATATAGTTAATAAGGTGCTTAGTACTAATTAGCTAGGTACTAGTAGAGTTAACGCTTAGGTAATATAGTACATAGCTACAGTTAAAATAGAATATATATAGATAACTAGAGGGGTACTTTACGCCCTTCTAAAATATAGTTTAGATAATACCTATGCAAAGGGTAATAGTTCTAGTATAAGTTATAGGTTTATTTATTTTTAGCCTATTAAATATTAGACTACTACGCGTCTTATATAGCAAATGTCTTTTTTCCTATTGCTAACTCTTAAAAGTCTAAAGGAGGACGTTAGATAAGACAAATTGTCCTACTTCTTAACCTATTAGCTTATAGGGCTAGGATTCTATATCTAAGAAGAGCATCTAATAGTAAGGCAACTAGTTTATTAATATAGGGCTATATATTAACATCTAGGGTAGGTATAGCACTTAATATCGCACTTAAGGATATTAATATAATAAAATAATATAATAACTAGTTAAATAGTTATTTATGAGAATAGTAGTTTAAGAAGAGAATAGTAGTTTAAGAAGAGAATAGTAGTTTAAGAAGAGAATAGAATAAACTAAACTTTATAATATTAACTATAGTAGTGTTTAACTAATATTAAGGTTAGCTAAAAATAGCGTGCAGCGCATAGTGTGCTAATAATAAGTTACTTTTAGATCTAGACTAGTAGTATATAGCCCTTTATTATAGAGTTAGTTTTAAGTAGTAACTAGCTTATTACTATACTACTATAGGCAGTATTCTTAGCAACTAGTATATAATTATTAGCTATAATAATTAGCTACAGCAAAACTGCAACTCTAGCTTATCTTCTTCTATGCGCTAATTATTATCTAAAATCCTTTTAGCACCTAAGCCCCCCTTATTATCTAAACTCCCCTTAGTACCTAAGCCTCTAAAGTCTAAGAAACCCTTAAAGTCTATATCTTTATCTATAATATTAGAGTTATACCTATCTAGCAGCTTTTAGAAATAAGCCTTAAGCTCCTCCTCATTATTCTTAATTTTCTCTTTATATTTTTATTATTATTCCCCTTAATATATATCTTACTACTATTAAGTATACTATCCTTACTATAGTTAATAAGGTTAGTAAAAGGACTAGACTTATAGCAACTAATAATTATTAGCAAAGGTATATAATAAATAAGTGTAATAAACTTATAACTATTTCTTATTAATAACTATTACTAGCTTTTTAGTAGTTAGATCTATATATTACTTACGCTATTGCAAAAGTCCTCCCATTTTTTTATTAGCCTTACTCTTAAAGCTATTAGCCTTAAGCTTCCTTAGGTATCTTATATATATATTACGCAAGAGCTTCTTATATACACTACTATAACTAAAGATTTATTTACTTGCGCAACTTTGTAGTATAGAAGGGCTTTTCTTCTTACTAGTAGTAATTCTACACTTAGCTAGGGCTGCTTAGTAAGTCCTTAAATTAACTTTATTCTAAATTTTATTCTACTTACTTATATATAGCTATTAGTTTAGCCTCTAACTAATTACCTACTCTATATTAATTAACTATTATATAATAATAGAATGTAATAGTATACTACTTTTTTAATTCTTAAAGCAGAACTATATAAGCTCTTCTTCTTTCTATATAAGCTGTTAATGCTTGTACGCTTTAGAGAGTAGTTAGTAGTCCTTATTATTATAAGGCTTTTTATTAAGCTAATATTATATAGCTTAATTAGCTAATTTAGTAGAGTCTAGTGCCTTTTCTTCTTTACTATAGAGTGTATTATAAGACCTCTACGTAATAGTATAGGCGCTATTACTAAGTGCACCTTTAAAATAGCACTTTATAGTTAGTAGGATAATCTTTTTAAAAGCTACCTTATCTATAATATAAAAGAATAGTGCTAATCTCTTTATTTCTAGATATAAAGCCTTATCTATATTAGTATATAGTGTAATAAAAGGCAATAATTACTAGGTACCTTAGTAAGACCCTCCTACTTATTATTATGCTTAAAATTTGCTAGTATTTATAGGCTGTTGCTTAGGAGGCCCTTTAGGACGTTAGGAGACTCTTCCTTAATAGATACTATAGTATAGAGTGTAATAATAGTACATAATAACTATAGTTAATATTATAGAAATAATAAAAATATTATTATTATTATTATAAAAAGCAGCTATAGGGGCCTATACGTATAAGTAAGGTGATAATAACATTAGTGTATTTTCTGTACTTACCTTGCCGCCTACTTAGCTACTCTATCTTATTACCCTTCTAGCTCCTTTTTTAATACTTTATAGCCTTAACTACTATATAACTTTAATTTCTAAAATAATAGTATATACTAGGCTAGCTAAATACTCTAAACTAGTTACTAGCAAATCTTAAGTAAAAAAGGAGGAAGCTACTAGCTACTAAAGCTGCGCGAAAGGTGCCTTACAAAACACTACCTACTACACTAAAGAGAAAGCATTACTAGAAGCTAGGTAGTATATTATTATTATAGCTATTTATTATATATATATTCTAATAATATATAGCTATTACGCTTAGGAAAATTAAAAAGTACTAAAAGAGTATTAAGCCCCTTATTAGAAAAATGCTATTCTGCTGCCTTATTAAGGAAATAGCACAAGATAATAATAAGAAAGATCTTCGCTTCTAGTCTACTACGCTAGCTACTCTCTAAAAGGTAATAGAGGCTTTTCTAGTTAGAAAATTTATAGGTATTTCTTTATACTACTTTACTCCTACTATAAAATAAATACTAATATTAACGCTATTTATATAAAATAGGTTACTATATAGACTAAGAATATATAGCTAGTAGATAGATACTATAAGAAGTATATAGATACTTGGTAAATAGTAAGGCGCCTAGTTAGGTTTAATATATATACTTAATACTAAAGCTATACTATTACTATAATAAGTAAACGTAATAATTACTACTATAATAATAAAGGCATTTTTTATAGTAATTTACTATAAAAATTACATATAGCTAATAAATAATATAATTAGTTAGACTTAATATAACCTAGTCTGTGTAATTCTAACTTAACCTATAGCCTATACAACCCTAATCTAATCTATACCTATTACTAGCGCAAAATCTATAGATAGAGATTAGGTTAGAGTTAGGGTCTTACGTAAGGAAACCTAACCCCAACCCAATCTATATCTATTTGCCAGCCTAATAAGAATAATTTTTATAAACTTAGTATTACTTACTATAATAATAGCCTAAAAGATAATAACACTACCTATTATAGCGGCAGATTAAAAGACAAATAGCCTGTCTATTATAATTACCTCTTTAATAACAACTCTAAATTTACTAACCTAATTAACTCTAAGTCTAACTTTTTATAGAAAGAATACTTAATAAATCTAATAGTAAACTACCTAATAAAATCTCCTAGAATACTAATAATTAGGAGCTGCCTCCTAACTATTAGCCCTTACTCTAATCTACTAGTTACCTAACTTATTTTGCTTCTTCTAGGGGCACCCTAAGCTACTAAAATAAATAGTTTAGTTTACTACTAGTTTAGTAACTTCTTAGCTAGCCTACTACACGTAGGCACCTATTACTTTTAGCACCCTTGTCCTTAGTTATCCTCTTCCTAGCTAGCTTACTACTAATTTAGTAGCTCCCTAGCTATTGCGCGCGTAGGGCATCTATAGCTTTTAACACCTCTATTCTACTACACTAGCAGTCCCTATAGCTTTATAAGCCACCTTACCCTAATTAAAAACTATATAGTTAGGTTAATACGTTTTTTTAAAACGCTTTTCTATAGTACTAGAGAATTTTATATAATATAATTACGCTAGCGTCTAATAAACTAACTAGAAAATATTTAGCTAACTATATTTTTATATAGTATTAAAGCTAAGAATACGCTTTATTAGTAAAACGCTAAACACTAAGATGTAGTTTCTAATCTAGCACTAATTTACTTCTAACTACTTTCTTTAATATCTCTACTAAATAGCACCTAAATTAAAAACTAAGGCTACTACTTGAACTATATAGGCTTATTGCCCTTATTCTAGCCCTCTTTAGCCCTAAAATAGTGCTAGTTATATTAAAAATTCGCTAAAACATCCTATTTTTATATACTTTCCTTTCTATTTTTAGGCCTTAAAAGTGGGGTTATATAATAGTACTTGCTAGCCTCTCTACTAAGCATATCCTATTACCTTTCTTTATATACCTTATTTCCCCTATTTGTGCCTTTTACCTTTCTAAAGGCGCCTTTTCTAGTTAGTGTTAGCATAGTAGGTAGCGTAGGCCTATACCCTATACCACCCTCTATATAAGAAAGGGCCCCCTATATCTCTTTCTTCTTTACTATCTTAGAATAGTATTAATTTAACTAGCTCTTTTAACTATTCTAGCTATTTCTAATAGGTTAGCCCTATAAGGCTGTGTACCGCCCTTATATTAACTAGAATCTAAACTTATGCGTATTACTTAGTGTTTTTAATTGCTATGGCGTCTACTATAGTAGGGGTGCTAGTAGGGTACGCAGCTATACTTTAAGGCGATTTAATTTAACACTACCTGCGCATTAATAGGGACAAGGCCTAATGCCTTAAAGGCCTTATATTAGTTCTTCTTTATAAATATATTAAAAAACGCGTCTTTAAAGGCTAAAAGAAAGCCTTCTTTATTAATATATAAGACGCGTCTGCGTGCTAAGTCTCTAATACGCTAAAAGTACTTACGCTTTAATAGTATAAAGTAGACTATATTAAGTAGCTAGATGACGTGCAATAAGTAAGGTAGTATGTAAAGAGTAAGAATCTCTTATTTTTAAGAGGTAATAGTCCTTAAAATTCTAGTTAAGGTAGCTCTTATAACTATCTAAAATAAGTAGGCTATACTCCCCTACCTAGCGCGCCTTTATATGCGCGTTATAATACTTTTAACTACTTTAGACTAAGTATATTATTAGTCTAGCTATTTTTAGAAACTAAAAGTTTCTAATTATATAGTATATCTGCCTTCTTATACTATATAAAGATATAGACGCATTCTTTATAGATAATAAAAGGTAGAGTTATATACTTAGTAGTATAGATACTCTAGATAATAGTAACCTACTTATAATTATCTAGCTAAATAAGCTTAGGTTAAGCATATCTCTCTACACCTATAATAACCTTTATTAAGCTAATAACGTCTATTTAAAAGCTAGTCTTGTTAAAGTTATATATATTGTTGTTATAGACGCTGTACTTAGTTTTAGTATCCTCTACTAGCTTAATCTATGCGCTAATTATCTCTAGATCCTTCTAAAGTATTCTCTAGCGGTCTTTAGCTTAATTAAAGGCTATTTTAATCTTAGCTAAGTGCGTTACAAAGCGCTTAGCCTAGCGCTTACTAATAGACTGGCTACTATATATACCTAGTAGTTTATTAGCTATATCTTCTATCTTATATAGCTAGGGCGTAAATTTTTACAAATTAAGATTAAGGACATATTAGATAATTATCAGCTCTTTAGTTATAGTAAGTTTCTAAATCCTTAGTTAAGTTTAGGCGTGTGGAGTAATTTTATAAAGCTAATTAGAGAGGCGCTAGTATTTAATAGTAAAGGTAGTAGCTACGCGTTATAGGCTTTAAATTTAGCTAGAAGTATAGGCCTTAAGAGTAAGGTTATTTCTGCCTTTTTAGTTAACTAATATTGCGTTATGTTATAGAGATATATTAGAGTTACTAAAGTGTTAGTTATGCTTAGGAAAAGTGGCCGGCTTACTAATAGAATACGTTATATATTATTAGATTAAAGAATTTATTAATAAATAAAGTGAATATTCTAAGAATGCGTAATGTGGTTATTATTATTCTAGAGAGTGTCCTATTTTTAGAGGTCTACTTATGCGGTGTTTTAGTTCTTAGCTAATTCTCTATTCTATCTCTATTTAGGTAGAGGCTGTTTTATCTCTCTTCTACTACTTATAATTATTATTTAAATTACCTATTTAATCTAATATATATATATATATTAGGAAGAGAAATATTATAGACCTTTTAGTATACAGTATAACGCTATAAGAAAAAGCTAGTCTTATTACCGTAAGATGCTCGACATGTATTTAATTTTGCTTTTTAAGCTAAATAGTTTAATTTTTAACTAGATAAAGTAGCACTACACACTCTTCTTATAATTAACCTATAAATAGACAATATTATAGATCTAGTAACTATCTCTATAAGTAGTAATACTTATAGAGCGCCTTAATATATACTATATACTTAGGCGGAGACTATTACTCTCTTTAATATACTTAATAAGGAATTATATTCTTTTTAGCTTTCTCTTAATAAATATAGTGTCTTTCTTAGTTTCTAGTACTATATATTAGCAATTATATAAAATTAAGTTAATAAGTGTGTACCTTTAGGCAAGTTATAGCACCTTGCTATTACCTTCTTTACGGACTTTAATATTATTTATCTTTCTATTATTATACTTCTTTTTTTTTCTTTCTCCTCTTTTTTAAATAGCTATATACGAGCATAGTAGTACTTACTATTAGTAAGTGTTGCTAGTAAATAGTTAGGATAGCGTAGATAGAATATTAATTTTAGATTTATCTATATATTATATAAGCGTTAATAAGTATAGCAAAGTTAAGAACTTACTATAATAAACTAGATAGGTTGTTATCCAAATAGTGGTTGTTAAATGCAGCTGTTAGAGATATGCTAGCGTGTCTTTTAATATTGCTATAGCTCCCCTTACTAGCAAAGTATAACGTACGTAGTTATATGTAATAGAAGTATAGTTGTAGTATTTAAACTTTGGTTTGGCTCCTTATGAGTCACTATCGCCCAAAAAAAAAAATTCGGCCCCTTCTACCAACAAAATTGTGTTAGTTGCAACAATTGTAAGGAAAAGCTGTGGGTGTGCAATATATATATATATATATATATATATAGTATTAGCTAGTTATAAAAGTAATATAGAGACGTAAATAAAACTCTCTCTCACTCTCTCTCTTACTCTCTCTCTCTACTACCCTGCTTACAAGTACTCAAAGCAGAAGCTAAAAGGGATGGGAGGCGGAAACGACCTGCAATGCATACAAAGATGCGAGCTGACCCCTCTCCTTTACTAAGATGTGCGCTGGCCTACGATACCGAGATCCTCTGCGACCCTTCTCTGGCTCCGGTTCGACTACGAAGTCTATCTCCCGTGTTTGTAGCGCAGGCACTCCCTACACAGATGACCTTGTAGTTGGTTACAATCCGTAGTGAATATTGGGCCCAGCAGAGTCCGTTGCAAGGCAACTTCCACCAATGTTCGTTTCTAGAACAGTCGAATTTGCGTCCCTTTCCCGTCTAACCTCCGAGTTTTTGCCGCTCTCGGCAGGGTGGTCTACATCCGCAGAGCCGCTCCACGCTCGGCCGTCACGGGACGCGAGAGACTCCAGTCCAGGTTCGGGTAGGGTAGTGGGTACAACCGGGTGTTTTGGGGCCGCTGCATAACGGCGACGATTAGCTTGTTGAGGATGGTGAACTCTAACTGGAGCTTGATGGCGTATACGAAAGGTTGATAAGACGTCTGGATAAAAAGATAGCCCACATACATCGTGGTGACTACGCTGATGTCGAGAAGGATCACAAGGGTATTAATGATGATGAGCTGCCGGGTGATACTCTGCCTCTCTCGGCCTTTGATAGAGAGGATGGGTTTCAAGCCGTGACCTGCCTCCCAAATGTAGAGACTAGAAATGATAGTTCCTGGAGGAAAAATCCGACAAGCTGGATCCTTTCGTAGATGTTGAAAGCAAGGAGGTGGAGGTAACGCGCAGGGTCCAAGTTAAGGCCAATAAAGATGACCGATACGGGAATGTGGAGGATGAAGGCATTGGTAATAATCATGATGAGTACCCATCGGACCTTCCGAGTATTGCGAACCACGAGATGCAGCCAAGAGTACAATACAACAGACTAGCCTGTGACCATAGCCCACCATCCAACAAGCAAGAGGACGGACATCGGGAAGTTCGGCGCGAGACCAAAAAGTCGAAGCAGGTTGGCAACAGTGTAGACAACAATTCCCGTAGTGGCGACCAACATGCTCCAGAAGTAAAGACCGGCATAGCGCTTGAAGGTATAGACGATGAGAACGTAGATTTCGATGCAAATGTAGCATGAAGCGCTGAATAAGCCGGCGATGGTCATAGCTATTGGTAAGGAAGGCGAAATCGGACCCGATTCCCCCGCCATGTTTGGTTTTCGATAATGGCGGAGAGATTGACGTACTGGAGAGAGCTCAAGCCGAAATTTGAGGTAATTGTGACGAATGATGATAGGATTTGAATGACGCTGCTCTGAAGCCGACGACCTAGAAGCTAGAAAAGCTGCTGAGAGAATTATATATACAGACACAATGGGGAAGGGGGCGTCGAGATGCGCAGAGTCAAATTCAACTTCTATTGGCGACCACGCCACTGAACATGGGTCGCAATCTTCATCCCAACGCCCCCTATGAACTGGATTTGTACAAGACGCCACAGAATTTTATCGTCCGCAGAGCACGGATACAAAATTGCTTATTTCAAGGTGGCTGTTCTTTCTTTTGCATGAATATCTCAATTCCAATCACAGAGGGCGTGCCCCTCTTTCACCCAGTCCACCGACGCGCGGGGATTGCCATATTCAGAGCCCGTGCACAATCGTCCATCACCGATCAATACAGTATCAAGTCCCTCATAGTCCATTTGATATATTCCAGGAGAGATTCCTCGTGTTAGATCCGAAATCGGGAAATATAGGGTTAATGCAGACTCGATATTACTAAGGGAGCAGGCGGTGAAGTTACTCATTAGGATACTGGAGGTTCGCGGTCAGTTCATTCACACGAGCAATCCTCCGATAGGATTGAGCCATAGCCTACGAATAATTCATACCAGCAAAGAAGGCAGTTAAAGGCGGAAGATCTACGAGTTCTAGAAGTTAGAAGTAGGAAAGCTTTCACGCAGCGGCATTCTCCAGATGGCTTAAACCAACATTAGAACGCCTGCATATCGCATTCAATGTGAAAGGAAGAGGAAACAAAGCCAAACCTAGAATCTTCTCTTACATGTGGAGATATGCATAGACTTTTCTTTTAGTGCAACGACGATGCCACAGCTGAGCGTAGACCCCGAACTTAAGTTTTCTGCATGCGCACGTTTGGGGGAAAAGCTTCGGTAAATGTTCCGATTCGTGGCGATTTCAGACGTAAGAGGCGAAGATAACGTACTGCAGGGTTCAATGTTTTCAGAAGTATTTCATCACATAAGCGGAATATTCGCTTACGAAAAGCGCGACGACTCGGGGAGCTTACGTGAAGGTTTTCTAGTCAGTTGGTGGAGGCGTTCAAGGCGTGTTTACGAAACTCGAAGGCGTGTTTACGTGTGTATGTAATATGATGATACTTTCAGAGGATTCTGCGACATAGGCAACCGTATGGTGGGGCACATCAGGAAGTCTCACGGTAGTTACCGCGAGAACTGGCTGAGGTTTAGGGCTTAGTGTGGGTTCGGTTGCACTAACGTATCCGTGCGCGCAACAATCATGTTCGCGCAACAATCGCTATTTACTAGGAAAATTAAAGACAATAAGGAACTTTAATACTATATAACTTTTTAATAACTAAATATTTTTAAAAACTTTCTTTACTAAAGTTATAAAGAAAGATTCTATTTATAATTTTATAATTTAGTTTTTTTATAATAATTAATCTTTTATAACTTAGTTAAAAAACATAAAAGTTTAAATTTTTAAAATTAAAAGATAATATTTTTTTAAGTATAAACTATACTATTCTAAATACGTTTTATATTTACACTTTTTTATATAATGGCCTATTTAAAAAGATAGATTATCTTCTCTAACTTTTTTTTTATAAAAAAAATAAAAATATAGAATAGATTTTTAAATAACGTGGTTCACCAGCGAGTGACCCACACCAGTGAGCGCGCCACCTTTGCTAAGACCCCACCAAACCATTTCATTCATTATCAGACTGCGTTGCAACACTACTTGAAAATATATACTGAGTTAATGCATCTAATTTAGATTCTTCCTCTTTAACTCCCTGGCAGGTTTGCGCATTGTGTCCAGGTTGCCTGCAGATGCTACAACGCCGTTAAGTTGATGGCCCTGTTGCAGCGCGACTAGTACCTGACAACTGTTTACCCTTCTTCTGTCCACCAGCGTCCTTAGGAGTGGCTAGCTGAGATCCCTCTGCTACTGTAAGTGATCCCTAATGCTGGATATACCTCCTTTTACGCGATTTTTGCCTTGTAGTCTCCTTAATTGTCTTGCGAAGGCCTGTAATTTCATCCAACACTAGTACCTGACTATGCATTGCACTTAGAGCGCCTTTTTTAAGCTTCTTAAGCACCTGCATGGTTGAAGTTAGTGATGAATTGAAGTGATCTCTAATTCTCTTGCGAACTAGTGTTGATTGCGCCTTAAATTCGCGTAGGTTACTTAGTGTTTTAGACTCCTAGGTGGTAGGCTCTTTAATGGGCAGACTAGGTGTACGGATGCGGATGTTAAGGTGCTGCAACACCTCCTCTGGATTTAATAGGACTAGCCCAGCACCGCGAAAACTACCCTTAATTGTCTCTGCAGAGAAAACCTTCAAAAACGCGGTTCTAAAGGCTGGGAGAAACTCGATCTTTGTAATGTGGGTTATTAGCTGACGCGCTAAGCCCAAGATCTTAGCACTATATGCCTTCTTTAGTGGGGAGAAACAGCCCACATCTAACGGCTGTAGTAGGTGTGACGAATATGGCGGCATATAGAGAGTAATAATCTCTTATGTTCCTTGCAGTAATCCTAGAACTTAATTAAGTTATAGCTCTTATAGCTGTTAATAACTAGCAGCTAATAGGTTCCTTTAGCGCGTCCCTTTGTATGCGCGTTAAAGTGTTTTAACCACGCGATACCGAGCTCGTTGTTTGTCCAGCCGTTCTCGCTGACAGCGATTACCCAATCGCCAGGAATTGACGCGTCTTCGTACTAGGTGGAGATGTGACGCTTGCCGGCGTAGATAATAAAGGGAGGGATTGCCCATCTAGCAGCGCGCAGATACCCTAGATCACCGTAATCCACTGGCGGTCGCCTGGCTGTATTAATTTGGGTTTCGCACGCCTCTCTGATGCTGTGACCACAAGCTGAGACCCTATAACCCCTATTAGGAAGCCTGATTCATTAAAGTTGTAGGTGTCCTTATCCGTAATGCCGTACTTGACTTTGATGCCCTCCACAAGCTTAAACCACGCGTTTATATAACCTTAGGATCTTCTTGTTGTGTGCCCTCTAGTTGTTGTATAACCAAGACCAACGCGTTTTTAACTTCACGTCTGCGCTTAATAAACCTGTCTGTCTAGTTAATGCTAACAGGTAGCTTTCCTCTCTGTAAACGTAGTGAATCGGCTATTGTGCGGATTATAAGCTTTGTAGGAGGGAATCTACGCGTGTCCAGCTCGATTATACGATTAACAAGCGCCTGCTCCTTAAGGAGAGTAAAATTCTTTGATTTAGGTAGGTTATCGCGTCGTGCAGTTGTTCCGTTGCGTCTTTGATTGAGCGTTCTGCGATTAACGTTATACAGCCCTGCTGCTGCTCGCTCTGTAAGATTTAGGTCTTGTTCAATAGCTCTAATAGCAATAAGTAACCGAGCTTTATTAGATGGCTTAGAAGACATGGTAGGTGGTTGTATTATGATGGTATTGTTGGTGATGGTGGGGTCTTGGCAAAGGTGGCGCGCTCACTGGTGTGGGTCACTCGCTGGTGAACCACGTTAGACCTTAATATAAAAAAGTGTAAATATAAAAACTATTTAGAATAGTATGGTTTATACTTTAAATAATATTATTTTTTTAATTATAAAAACTTAAACTTTTACGTTTTTAAACACGTTTTAAAAGATTAAATATTATTAAAAAAACTAAAATTCTAAAATTATGAATAGATTCTTTCTTAATAACTTTAGTAAAGAAAGTTTTTAAAAATATTAGTTATTAAAAGTTATATAGTATTAAAAGTTTCTTATTTTCTTTAATTTTCCTAGTAAATAGCGATTGTTGCGCGCACGGATACGTTAAACATACTGAGACATACACATGTGGCTCACCGCCACAGCGCTACGCTCAACACAACTGGCTTTCCCAACGCTACTTAGTTGCCCACATTCTTAACTTCCTCTAACGTTAATTACTTTTTAACTCAGAAGTACACCTTCACAACCCTATGCCCGGTTCGGGTCGTCCATCCTCCCTGTCTGAGTCTAAAAGATAGTCTTCGGCTAGCCGGCCCAAAATCTTTATATTGTCGCGTAAGAAATCGGTGTAGAATTACGGTTAGAACCGACTCTTCTTCGTATAATGCCGCTATTGGTTGCGGAAGTAAAGATGTCTCATCCGCAAGCCACCACATGCAAGCAACATGCAAGCCATCTTTTAGTAATTATCGATCCTAGGAAACGAAGAGTGGGTTTGACATACGCCACAAGCAGCAGTAATGGGGGATAAGTAAGATGAGCGATCGCTAAACGAATAAGTGAGTAATAGGTAAGCGAGTAAAAAATAAGTTAACCAAGTAACGCTCATTTTACTTATAAGTAAAATCATAAAAATTAATAAAAAAAATATATATTTATAAACTAGAAAGAAAGCTCTATCTTTTATATATAAGGACCTTAGTAAGTACTATTAGAGTTAATTTTTTATTTAGTGTTAAAGTTAAAATATTAAGAATAAGTACTTCTAGACTATATATTAATTATAAAATAAAAATACTTATTATTTTAGTATTATACTATTATAATTAATAATAATAAAGTATATAGAAAGTATATAGTATAAAATAAATAAACTATATGTTATTTTAATTAATGTACCTAAGGTACTATAATAAAGTATATAGTCTTAAATAGTAAATAAAAGTAGAGCCACTCTACTTATAAATAAACTATGTGGCGTTAAATTAAATCTACCTAGGAGTAGGACAATAAAGGCTTTTATCTTAAATAATATCATAAAAAAAGCAGAGCCTTCTACTTAGTAATTAAAAAGAGCGTAAAAAAGGTAATTTAAAAAAAGCGCGTTAAAACTCGCGAAGTAAGTCTTAGTGCAAAGGCTCCTATAAGCAAAATTTTTATAAAAAGGCCACTTAGAACTTTAGTAGGGGAGGAATAAAACTTTCGCGCTACTATGCTATGGTTATTCTCTCTTCTTTTTTACTATTCTAATTATTATAAATAATATAAGTTAATATATTAATAAGTATATACTACTTCTTATAAGTAGATTAAGGGTAATATATACTAGATACACTATTACTCTATTACTATATTAAGATTATTCTTAATAAATCTTCTACTATTTCTCTACGCCTACACCCTACTATCTATCTAGGTATTAATATTATTTCTAAAAAAGTACTTGCTATTACTAAAAAGTACATAATAAAGATTTACGCTACTACTACTAAGATAACACTAATACTAAAGTTTATTCTATCTATAAGATAGTTATCTATAAAAGACTAGTATACCTAACTATCTAGAAGGCGATTCTTATATACTAGCTAGATTAGTAGCTTATCTAGTTTTTAAAAACTAAGAAGACTATATTCTCACTTTAGTAGATATAATTACTTCTTATTAGTAATATAATCCTCTAGTAAGAGATATAAAAAAAGAAGAAGAATAAGGTTTTTATTAATAAGCTCTAGTATAGCAAAAGCGTTACATAGATTTATAAGATTCTTCTAGCTATTATAGCTACGTTAGCTTATCTAAGCAAGTACACTACGTAAGCGGCGTGCAAGTATAAATAGTTAATAATATTAATAGCGATAATTTAAATAGACTATATATAGCGTAAGTAAACCTTATATTAAAACTAAAAGCTTATAGGTATTAGAGGGTGTAAGTAAGTTTAAACTATTATCGCGTTATTAGGTAGTATTTAAGGTTAGTCTTTATTTAGAATTAGGTGCTGTATATAGTATATAATAACTTTCTATCTTAATATACATTAACCTTACACTAAAAAAAATTAAAAAAGGCGTTTGGCAAGCCGACTATAAATAAACTATAAGCTTAATATTTTATTAAATAATATTTGGTCTAGTTATATAAAATATATAAATTATAAAGAATTAAAAACTATAAAAACTATTAAATATATATAGTAAAGATCTTTATTATATAGAGATTCTAACTAAGGTTAAGTCCGCACTATATATAGAGAGGAGTAAAATAGAAGGTACTATAATCTAGTACCTACCATATAGTAGTAGTAATAAAGTGTACACAAAATAATAATAATTTTATTATTAATATTCTATATAATAGCATTAATAATAGTAGTTAATATATAGTCTACTATATAGTATAACTAAGTTATATATTATCTCTTAACTAGTAAACTATTAGAGAGCTATAGTAGACTGTAGAGTTGTAACTATAGGAGTAGTATAGGTAATAAAAAACGCTTAACTATAGTTTAGTTATCGCGCTTACAACTAAATAGTAGCGTAACTATAGTTTGCTATGCGCATAGTGTATAAGTTTACTCTTATAACGTTAGTAACACCTAGTACACTAAATCTTTACTTTAACACACAATACTATATCTTTTAAATCTAACTCTTTATCTATTATATCTAGCAATGCGACAACTACTTTCGGGCGACCTAATATCGCGTTCGAGTCTAATTAAATATATATATAGTATAAAGTATATATATATATATATATATATATATATAAAGTATAAAGTAGAATATATAAAGTATAAAGTATATAAAAAATATTCTTAATAATAAAGTTAAATAGTAAAGTATTATATATTTTAAATTATATATAGTCTAGAATATAATAAGATAATAAGATATATTATTAAAGTAAATATAAAGTATACTAGTAATTATCTAAAACTTATAAACTATAAAAGATTAAAAAAAAAATTTATCTAGAAATTTTAGTTTATTTTATAAAAGTAACTATTTAATAATTTAAAATTCTACCTTAGCATCTACCTGCATATTTACGTCTAAAGAAGCTAGAAATTCTAAACGTTTTATGTTAGAATTTTCTAGCTCTTTACATAAGCCTTTTTCTTCTTCTTCTTCTTCTTTCTTTTGTATAATTATTAATAAAAAACCTATTCTCTCCCTAGAACAGTAATCCTTATTATAAATATTAAACATATTTAGATAATAGAAATCCTCCCTTATAAAGTATTCTTTATTATTATAAATGTTCTCTTTATTAAAAAGAAATTCTTTATAGTTATTAATTTCTTTAGGTGTAGTAAGAAACTTAGATAAAAAGCTTCTTATAAGATCTATATTATATTAGTATAAATTATAAATAGTTATAGAAGTTACTTACTATAGTCTTTAAAAAGAATACTTATATAGATAAGATAAGTATTAAGACTATTAAACGTGTTATTAAGTTCTACGTCTTTATTACTATATTCTCTAATAAATAAGTACTCTAGATCTATTTTACTATTTCTTAATAGACCTATTAATAGTTAGTAATAAAGTCTAAGAAGAAGACAATATAGACTTACCTAGAGTAGAATTATACCTAGTATTATTATAATACTTACGTCGTCTTTTAAATAATAAATAATTCTTAGAGTATTAAGATACTCTATTACAATAGAGCGATTTTTAGTGTTTAAGCTCTTATAGTTAATAATTATAGCCTTAATAGTAGACTCTAACTTAGTAGACTTTACTATAGTACTATTATTAATAGTAGTACTAATAAAGTAAGGCTTAGATAGAGTAGACATTTTAATAAAGACTTAATAATAATAATAATAATAATAATAATAATAATAATAATAATAATAATAATAATATAATATAATAATAATAATAATAATAATAATAATAATAATAATAATAATAATAATATAATAATAATAATAATAATAATAATAGTAATAAGAAGGAATACTATATTAAATAGTTATAATAACCTTTTTATTACTAGTAATAGAAATATTAATAATTCTATTAAAGAAGAAATAGAAATATACTTAGAAGAGGAAAGAGTTACTAAATAAAATTAATATAATCGATTGTTATAAAGATAATAAAGATAGGTTTCCTATTATTTATAATATAGCTAAAGACTATTTAGCTATATCTTTTAGTTCTACACTTAGTAAAACTATATTTAGTAAAGTAGGAGATATAGTAACTAAAAATAGAAATAGATTATTACCTAATATTATAAAACAATTAATTAGTTTAAAGACTTAGAATGTTATAGAAGATAAAGAAGAATTAATAAACGATAATAAATAATTAGAAAACTATAGTAGCTCTATATCTGTTAATACTTCTTCTACTAACAAAGAATAAAAAATTTAATAACTATAGTGTAGTATAAAGTTACATATACTAAATAAAAGTTTAAGTCTAATTTTTACTATTAAAAT
This sequence comes from Laburnicola sp. JP-R-44, assembly GCA_009805535.1. Taxonomy (NCBI): domain Eukaryota; kingdom Fungi; phylum Ascomycota; class Dothideomycetes; order Pleosporales; family Didymosphaeriaceae; genus Laburnicola; species Laburnicola sp. JP-R-44. The sequence continues at coordinate 1,234,208 of SELF01000019.1, read as the reverse complement.
ACTTACTTATACGCTATTATAGAGTAATACTATCTAGTTACTTTATTTATTTTTATATTACTTTGTTTATTATTATTAAATGGGCTCTACAGCTAGCTATATAGACATTAAATTCTAATACTCTGTATTAGTAAGTGTAGATAGTGTACAGGGTAATTATATAAAAATAATAATATAATAGAACAACTTTAGTATTAATTGCTTGTCTCTAGAGAGGGTGCAAATAAAAAGGAGAAGATCCTACGGCGCATAGGCTGCGGCGCACAGGCATTATATAATCTCTACGTAATGCCATTGTGCGACAATATTAAAACCTTAACACTCTTAGGTGTCCTTGCCTATATAGTGTATAGACACTAGCAACTTTTTATTTTTAAGGTTGCTATTAGTAGTTCTTCCTTTCTCTACACAAACTATCTACTTACTAATATAAACCCTATCTATTTATTATTTCCCTATCTGTACGTCTTTTGCTCTAGCTAGTTTTTCCTCTAGTTAGTAAAAAGATTCTATTAAGTAACTATTTGTTGTACTTTGCTGCTATTTGTTAGAGGCGCAATTAGGCTTATTAGTAGTAGAGTAGCGGTCTGGCTAATAGTGGTTAGAGGTAAGATTGCGCAGTTAAATAATAAGATTGCAGGAACAATATATTATTTATATAGAGTTATTTTACTTAGTTTATTCCTTATATAATAGGTAGACCTATTTGTCTTATCTATTTAGGTAGCGATATTAGGCAATTATACAATATTAGATAAGGGGAAGACAAACGCCAATAAGGGGTAGGAATTAAGACTCTAAACAAAAGAGAGAGGCATATAAAGTAGGCTTTCCTCTCTCTATCCTTCTCTCTCTTATCCTTTACTTTAAACATCTCTCTATATATGTCTCTTCTTCCTAACTATTCTCTCTTTTTATTAAGCTAATCCCCTATTTTATATAGTGCTAAACTGTGTCCCTTGTTATATAATGTCTTATCTTTATATAATACTAACTTAGTGTAGATAATAGCGCTTATACTAGCGGGTCTTAACTAGCTAGGCCTCCCTGGCTTTAATACCACTATAGTGGCTCTTCTAAGTAGAAGAATGCGTATTATTCTTCTAACTAGTTCCTAGGCAAACTATATATTTATTTAGGGCATCTCTATTAATATAAGTTCCTCTGTTCTTTGCTTTTATATAATAGTAACTATAGAAAATAGGCTAAGAAGTTGCGTATCGCACATCTGCCTTTATAGAATATTAATATTATTCTTATAGCTAGTATAAACCTATGTCTGTGGATTGCCAAGCTTATTTAGCGCAAGGGCTACTTCCACGCGCTCCTTATCTAGTTACGCGGTTATCCTTAGGAGTACTATATACGCTTATTACTATGGCGATAACTTTGGCCCTAGGCCCTTTACTAAGTGTTATATAGTAGCAAACTTCTAGACGAAATTATGTAGTTCTTGCGTATGGCAAAGCCATAATACTAGGTGCGATTATCGTATAGGATAGGGGCTAAATAGTAGGATAGACACTTTTAGACATTGTCTATAAGTACTAAAAATAAAAAACTCCTCTCTGAATAAATATATGCTGTGTCTCTTCTCTTTTTATATAAATAATAAATAGGAAAATGCGCATTTAAAGTAATATGTACGTGTAGAAAAAATTAAATGAATATATTATGCAAAAGAATAAATAAATAATAAAGAAATAATGCTGTGTAAAGGCTAGGATACTTAATTATTATTATTCTTATTATCTTTACTCTACTCCTCTTTTTTGTGCAAAGTAGGTTCCTTATTATTATACCCTTTTATATTCTAAATGTAGGACTAAACGGTTATATACAAAGGCGTTTTATTATTATACTCTTTATAGAAGGTAATATATTGTCTTGTTACGCGGGTACGCTTATTGCGTAGATGATTAGAAGACTAACAACCTTCCTTATAGCACGCAAAACACTTCTTTAGTCTTATATAAATATTATTTAATTAGAATCTAAATCGCGATAATAATAGTACAAATTGTCTATAAAATTCTTATCTATAGAAAACTAGTAATCTGTCTCTTTGTATAGGAAAGTTATATTTGCAATTAGTGTAGTATATATTAGCCTTTTGTAAGTACTAATTAAATTAGCGATTAATTATAACTTAAATTAACGCATAGAGATTAGTAAATAGAGCTTTATAGGTAGGCTTAGAGGTACACATAGCCTACTCTAGCTCTAGGTGTCTATGGTATACTTGTATAATAGTAGTATAAAAAGGGATTTCCCTAGTAAAGTCTACACCCAATGCTCTCTATGCGAGGGTGAGCCTATTAATTATTGCCTCTAGGACTTTGTACAGATTCTTATTAGGGTTCTCGCGTTAGTATTATGCGAAAGTTATTATGGTTTAGTCTATTTAATACTAGTTGTAGTTAATAGTAGTGTTAAAGTAACTATTAAGTGCTTTATATAAGCACTTCCACAATTATCTAGGGTAGATAGTATAGAGGTAATACTATGCCGCATAGCTAGTAAGGATATCTAGAAAGATATCTAGGTATTAATTCTAGTAATATCTAGGCGTCTGCATAGATCTGTAAAGATCCTAGTCTTATTTACTAAAATATTGTATAGAGCTTTAGTATAGTTATTATTCTTATTCTATGCCTTTTAAAATTAGATTATTTTATTAGCTAGAATTCTTTAAGAAGGTAGGTTGTGCTTAGGCGAAAGTTTGTATAGGTTAGATTATAGTATAGGCTTAGTCTATGTAGATTAGTATAGTGTCTATAATTTGCGTTTAACTAGCAGTGGTTCTATTCTATATAGTGTTTAATAATTGCAAGTAGGTGGGTAAAATAGTAGTTAGATACTATACATAAAGAGTAATGGTTTATTTAGTTATTTATATAAATAAGATTGTTCTTAGTACTTATATAAAGGTTCTCTTAAGATGTTTATAGGGACCTATATAGCTATATAGGTGCCTATGATAGTAATGGCTTACTCTGTTTAGGTTTGTGCGATAGCTTAACTAGCTTAGATAGGATTGGCCTTAGTGTCTGCGTATAAGGAGTTAAGCGGGCTAGAGAAGGCAGTGTTGTATAAGTGGTATTAGTATTACCTTAGACTACTTTGTATAGTTTGCTAGTATTTATAACTCTAGCATTTGTTCTTAGTATAATGCCCTTTTCTTCTAGGACTGCGATAAGCTCTCTCCTAAACGTATGGCTTATCTTTAAAAAATAGTGTTCTTCCTGTCCTTTAAAGTCTTCCTAGAATAATTCTAAGAAAGCTATCCCTTTTTAGTATAACGTATAATAATTAGCAATAGTATATACTATGTATATAATTGCATTTCTAATAGAGAGGGGTTGTTTACTAGGTTAATCTTATTCTTCTAGTACTTAGGTCTTATTCTCTTGCGTAGTGTTGCCTCTAATATTCCTATCTCTTTAGTATACTTTATTGTACAATCTAGTATATTTAGGCACATTAGTGTTATCTTACGAGGCGGAGGCGGTAAAGGTAAGGGCTTTGTGCAAAGCAGTAGTAGGGGTAGCTATTACGTAACTTGTTTATTTAATAGATTAGTTATACAAAGGGTCGCGCTTTATTAGGGTTTGTTATTATCTAACTATGTGTTTATATAGTTACTAGTAGTGTGCTTAGTACACTATCTCCTCTTAAATCTTATATAGCAGTAATATCTACTTACTAACTTAATAAAAGAGTTAATCTACTATTACTATAGATAAGGATAGGTTTCGTACGTCTTATACAATCGCTTTCTTTATTTTATATAGTAGCGACATCTACTTACTAACTCTATAAAGGTTTAATCTGCTATTCTCTTACGTATAGAGGATAGGGTATAACAAAATAAATTATATAGCTAATAATGTTTTTATATAATCGCTTCCTTTATTTTATATAATAGTAATATCTCTACTTACTAACTTTATAAAGTTTTAGTCTACTATCCTCTTATATATAAAGAATAGAGTATATAAAATAAATAATGTAGCTAATAATAACTTATGCAATTTATCTTTACTCTTGCTAATTTGCAGTTAAGAATTAGTTAACTACTAATTAGTGTTAAATAGGCTCTATAACTAGCTATATAGACATTAAATTCTAATACTCTATATTGGCAAGTGTGGAGGGTATATAGGGTAATCGCATAAGGAAAAGAAATAATATAATAAAACAACTTTAGTATTAATTGCTTATCTCTAAAAAGAGTGTAGATAGAAAGAAGAAGATCCTATAGCGTATAGGCCGCGGTGCATAGGCATTACGTAATCTCTACGTAATACTATTGTGCCGCAATATTATAACCTTAACACCCTTAGGTGCCCTTGCCCATATAGTGTACGAATAATTTTTTTTTTCTATAGTTAGTTCTTTATATAGTAGCTTAATAGATATTTTTTTCTTTTAATACTTTGTTAGTTAAGATTATTATACAATGTATAGTATTATACTCCTTTACTAATATTTTTTTTTAGAATATTAATAGGTATTTTTTAAAGTCTACTTATTAGACTACTATATATACTATATATTTACTATACTATTTTAAAGTTATATATATAATTTATATATAAGTTTATGTTCTATATTTAAAAAATTTCTATTTTATACTTTATACTTTATAGTTTATACTTTTTACTCCACACTCTATACTTTATTCTCTATACTCTATACTTTATACTTTATATTCTATGTGGCGTTATTTTATCTACCTAGAAGTAGGACGACAAAGGCTTTCACCTTTAATAACATGACAAAAAAAGCAGAGCCCCCTGCTTAGTAATTAAAAAAGGCGTAAAAAGGTAATAAAAAAAAGCGCGTTTAAACTACTAAGCGAGCTTAGTAGTCTTAGTGTAGGGCTACTCCTATAAGTAAAATTTTCACAAAAAGGCTACTTAAAACTTTAGGGAAGATAAGACTTTAGCGCAGCTATACTATAAGCTTTTTTCTCTACTATTCTAAGTTATAAACTACTATCCTAAGTTATAAACTACTATTTAGATTATTGCAAATAATATAAGTTAATATATTAATAGGTATATTTCTTATAAGTAGTAGAATAAGAGTAATATATACTAAATATACTATTTCTTTATTACTATATTAAGATTATCTTTAATAAATCTTCTACTATTTCTCTATGCCCTACTATTCTTCTAGGTATTAACATTATTTCTAAAGAAGTACTTGCTATTACTAAAAAGTACACGCTAAAGATACACGCCGCTGCTATTAAAGCAGCTATTAAAGTAACTAACTACGCTAGAGTTCTATTCTATCTAGATACTTATTTAGCGTAAGAGGCAAGTATACTTAACTATCTATAAGACAGTTCTAGTATACTAATTAGGTTAGTAGTAGCTTATTTAGTTAGAAAAGGACTGTAAGATTAAATTTCTACTCTAATAGATATAATTTCTCCTTATTAGTAATAGAATCTAGTAGGGAACGTAAAAAAAGAAGAATAAGATATTTATTAATAAGCTATATAGTAGCAAGAGTATTATATAGATGTATAAGATCCTTCTAACTATTATTGCTATTATTGCTATTAAGTTTGCTTATCTAGCGCGTAAGCGCGAATAATTAATAATAGTAGTAGTAATAAGCTAGGTGTGTTATATACGCTATAAGTAAATCTTGTGCTAGAACTAGAAGCTTATAGGTATTAGGGGGTGCAAGTAAGTTTAAACTATTGTTGCATTACTAGATATTTAATATTAGTCTTTAAATAGAATTAGGTGCCGTATATAGTAGTATATAATAATCTTCTATCTTAACCTACTTTAACATTAAACTAAAAAAATAGGTTAAAAAAGGTATTTAGTAAGCCGACGCTATACTCTATACTTTATACTTTATACTTTATACTTTATACTTTATATAACTATATATTTTTATATCTCTATACCTATATATCTATATACTTATATATTTATATACCCATGTCTATGTGGCGTTAATTAAATCTGCCTAGGAGTAGAACAATAAAGGCTTTTATTTTAAATATAATAAAAAAAAGTAGAGCCCTCTGCTTAGTAAATAAAAAGAGCGTAAAAAAAGTAATTATGAAAAAAGCAATATAACTATATATCTATATAATTATATACCTATAGAACTATTAAACTATAATAATTTTTTTTAATTTTTACTTAATATTATATATAACTTAATTTTTTAATTTAGTTTGTAAATATATAGAACTTAGTATTAGCTTTAAAAATAAATTTTATTAATACTAGTACTATATAGTATATAATATACTATTAAAGTTTTTAAATTTTATATTATTATATATTATATTATATATTATTAATCTTTTAAACTTCCTAGCTTTAAAGCTAACTTATAAGCTAACTATAATAGTTATTACTAAAGTCCTAATATATAATTTTTTTAGTTTTTTTTCTAGATTATAAAATCATAATTTTTATTAAATTTTCTTATCTTACTTATAAGTAAGGTAAGCGACGCTTAGCTTTTCCTATTACTAGCCATAAGCCATTTTCTAAAACTGCCACAAAGTAAAAAGCATTCACTTAACCTAGTATCTAAAATTAGCTAATAGAATTCGACCTAAAAGCCTATACTAAGAATCGTTAATAAACTACTAAACCTATGCTAGAAAGTGCCCAAATTACTTCTCTTAGATTGCAGGTGCATGCGAAAAGGAATCAGAATAAGATAGAATTTTTATATAGAAAATTGTAGGCTTAAGAAGTTATAGTTTACGGGGACGTTAAACTAGTACTAGACACTAGACCTATTATCTAGCATTCTGTAGAATATAATTAGCAACTGCCTTATTAGCTAATTTTGGCTTTAGCGTTGCGCCATATTAGATTAAGGGGCTGTGGCTTATAGCTCGCGTGTGCGCGGAAGCGCAGAGAATTAGTGTGGCTTATCTCTCTCTTCCCTATAAGAATAAGCTAACAAGGCTATCCCCTGCACCGTTAACATCGCCCACACACAGGCCACACCTTTTAATAGTTAATTAGATAATTGCTCTAACGCTATATAAATACTAAGATTTATAAACTTTATATATAGAGTCATATAGAGGCTATATTTTTAGTAGTAACTTAATAGAATTACTAAATACTTAAGCTTGCTAAGGTGTCTACTTGCTTAATTATTTATTATCGCTATAGGTGCTTCTACTAGTACTTAGAGTTAACTTCTAGCCTATATAAAGGCAGATAGTAGAGAGTAGTATAGCTATAATAAGAATGCGAAGAACGCTAACGTCTATAAGAGTAGCTAGAAGTAGGCTAAAGAGGTGCTTTTAAGCGCCTTAAGTTATATAAGACTTATACCTATTTTTAGTATAAGCTACATAAGCGTTTGCTTCTCTAAATAGTCTCGCAAATCTATAATTACTCTTCTAGCTAATAATAACGTTATTAAGTCTTTTATATTTGTTTAAGCCTCTGTAGAGGCGGCCTCTACGTTTAAAGAGTTACTTATTAAGCTTATATAAGAACTTCTTAAAGCTAGAGTGTTTAGAGGACTTAGTAGAGGAGTATATTAATAGCCTATAATAATTATTAAGTGTTAGGTTAATTAGAAAGTACTAAAGAGGGCGCTAGGTACGATATTTAACTTGCTACACTAAGTAGTAGCTGTTAACCTAAATTAATCATCCTCGCTTTTATAGGAATTATAGTTATCTATTATTATAAAAATCCTAAGTAATATTATAGGCGCGTCTCTAAAGGCTCTTTTAAAAAGCTTTTTATTATTTTATAAGAGCTTTAAGCGTTAGTAAAGCTTTATTATAAACTAAGTTACTAGGTTGTAATTATTATTAGTTAATACTATGCTAAGTTCTAATATTAGTGCTTACGCTTAGTAATAGTACTTATAAAAAGTATAACTTAAAAGTCTCTCTACACTATCTATAGGACTTGTTTTAATGCTAACAAGTCCTAGAAAATCTCTTCCTACTCTAGCTTGTTTAAAAACTGCGTTTTTAGGCACACTAGGCTCTAAACCTCTCCTTTACTATCTTATAGCAATCGCTTATTGCAATAGTAGGATCTTTAGTCTAGAGTTAAGCCTCTACTATCTACTTAAATCTCTCCTCTATTACTATCTTTATTATCCTAACTGTCCCTACGCAGCCTACACCTTTAGATCTAAGGTATTTAAGTATAGGAATAGTGTTGAACAGATTATTGTCCTATATAATATAGAGATTTAGTAGAAATAGACGCTTGCTATTAGTGTTAATAGCAAGTATAAGAAAGACTAAGACTAACTCCATAGGCGTAAAAGACTAAGCGTTAACGTTACTAGACTCTAGTAAGTTAATAGGCCCTTAGCTAGCGCCTCTAGTATAAAATAACTAGTTTAGTATTACTTTGTTGTTTGCTAAACACTATATTTTATAGCCCTTAGACGTAGGCTTAGACCTAATTATTATAATCTCGCCTACGCAGCCTATAAATCTTACTATTACCTTATTAATATAGAGGTGTATGCCTAGAATCTAGTAGCTTATAGAGCGCTAACATAGCATAGCAACTCTAAAAGGTCCTAGACGTAGCTAAATAGAGACTTAAAGCTCTACTCTATCTTAGTATAGTATAAAAAGTAATCTAGCTGCGCCTAACGCGTTTGCGCTATATACTAATTAATCTTATATATAGGCGCAAAGTTATAAAGCTTCTTCTAGTACTTCTCTAGTAACAGCTTATAATAAAGGCCTATTAACAAAGAAAAACAAGCTGGAATCTCAGATTTGGTAAGCGAAGTCGATAAGCTTACTATATAGGAAAAGAGGCTAAAGGGCTAAACTATATATATGCTTAAAAAAAAAGGAGTAAGGCTAAAATAGTACTGCTTACATAATTATAGGTATATAATTACACCTAGTTAGAGCCTTGATTTTATAATATACCCTCTAGGTAGGCTGTGTAAGTAGTGCGCCTACTTACGCAATAAGGCTTAAAATAATCCTACTTTTAATTAGCTTGTAAGTTAAGTATCTAATTAAGCAACTAATTGCTTATAATAGCGTAATTTAAGCGTTTTATAGATATATAAGCCCTATAATAGCCCTTAATTAATAATAAAACTCTGCTTATCTGCTCTCTATCTTCTCTTTTAGTTTCTTTAGCTAGTTTTTTATAGGCGTAAGTTAATTATCCCCTCCTCCTATTTTCTACTTAATAATTATTAACTACTAACTTAAATATATATAATATATTAATTTGCAAGTCTATAAACTTTAAAGTAAAACTTTATTAATAGAAACTTAAGTGTAAGGCTAAAGAATTGCAAGAATAATTTGCTTAACTTATCTTTCTAATACGTCGCTCTAGTTGTCTATTAAATTAGGCTCTTAGTAAGGGCTCTACTAATCCTCTAAGTATACATATAATAAATAAAAAATAAGGTGCTAAAACAGAAACCCGCTTAAACTACAATGCCTAAGTAATCTAAGCCTATTAAGGAGCCTTTCTAATTACGTAAGAAAACTCTAAAGTTAAAAGATAATAATTAGGTTGCCCCTATAGCTAAACCTTTAAGCAAAGCTAAGTTTATAATTAATTTTAAAACTCCTATAAATAAGAAGAACAAGAAAGATAAGCTTAGTTTAGCTTCTACTTAAATATATAGCCCTAAGCGTAGGTATCTCTATATTAGATACTTTAGATCTAGTCTTTCTAGCAGCTTAAATAGTAGGTATTTTAAGAATATATTAAGTAAATACTTAAAAATACTTATTATTATTATTACGCGTTTAGTTATATATATAAGCCTTTACATAAAATTCTAATTCTTTTTAGTAATTCTTCTTTACTAACACTCTCTAAACCTAAGGAGCTTAATAAAGAAGCGCGCTAGTTTATTTAGTATTAGGCGAATAATAATTTAGCATATAATTATTTATATTTTTTCTAATTATTTATTAATTTATAAAGTACTAATCTTCTTACCCTAATTTTATAAAGTGTCTTAAAGATTGCTTAAAAATATATTTAAGTAAGAAGAAGAATAAAGAAGCGTAGTGCTCTATCTTTTAATCTCCTCTTAAGTAAGTGTAGCAAGCACTAGTCTCCTTTAGAAGATTATAGCGCTATTATACTAGTTAAGAATATTTCTATAGATTAAATTAATTCTACTTAATTAAGTCTACCTAATTAAGCGCTTTTATTTTATAATATAAATTATTCTATGTTAACACTTAATTACACTCTATAAAGTTAGAATCTTTAGTATAGTGCTATTTAGACTAGTTTAGGTGCGCTATAAGATTATATAATTATAAATTAGTTAATTAACTAGCCTTCTAATTAGTGTATTAGTGTCCCTAAAGCTGTAATTAACGCGTAGTAATCCGCTTAGATTACTAGTAGTTATAATCTATTTTATTATAGCTAGCTACTCCTACTTTGCGCAAGATCGCTTATTCTTACTTATTAAAGAAATAGGTTACTTAAACAACTAATAACTTCTTAAAGCGCAAGTCTAATACTTTAGCTATAATTAATTATTGCACTCTTTTTAAGCAAAGCTTAATCTACTTTATTTAAGACTATATAGTTATTACCCTTAAAGAATATTATAGTACGCGTCTTAAACTTAGCTAGATAGGCTAGCGTATTAACTACTTAATATAATTAAAGATTAAATATACCCTCTTAGTAGAAAATCTTAGATCTAATTAATTCTATTACTTATTTAAAAAGAGATATTATTACTTATTCTTAATTCTTAGCGGTAATTACTTAAAAGGATTAAGATTATCTAATTGTTTCTAATTAAAGTTCCTCTTAGTTAGCTAATTATATAGAATCTAAGCCTATCTTTAATTTTATAGCTTATAATTCTAATAACTAATTATTAAACCTCTAAATTAGCTAATACTAGTGCTCTTGTTAACAACCTTAAGCACTAGCTAGGCTATATAGTTTCGAGCCACTACACCTCCAAAACGCGCACGCTTTTCAATATGGAGCCCTGAGGCTATATCAACGCTGCGGTATTCTAGCCAGGCGGCTAAGGCGCGGCATCCCTCGACCGACTCTCTCTGCGCGCATACGCGGCGCGACCAATAGCCGCACCAGCCATCAGCATCAGCAGCGGCTGACTCCTCTGCAGGAGGAATTCCTTGTTAAATGGATCCTTGAAGAAGACGCACGCGCCTGCCCTCCATCCCACGCTCGCGCTTGAGAAATGGCGAATCGAATCCTGCGTATGAATGGCGACAATCAGTCTGTTGGCAAGCTCTGGACCTCACACTTCCTCAGACGACAACCACGCGTTGCCTCAGTAGTAGGCAGGAAGATTGATGCTCAGAGAGCTCATGCAACTACACTAGATCAACTCCGCGCGTTCCTAGAGCTCTAGGAGCAGACGCGACAGCGCCTTAATATACAGACAGGCAATACGTACAATGTGGATGAGACTGGCGTCGCGCTAAGAGTATGTACAAACACAAGAGTACTCTCTAGTAGTCAGAAAAAGAAGGCTTACATTAAGTCTCCAGAGAATCGCGAGTGGGTCTCTATAATTGAGTGTGTATCAGCATTAGGTCGGAAGCTACGCTGCGCAGTCATCTTTAAGGGCCAGAGCCTACAGACTACCTAGTTCTCACACCAGAGTCAGTACCAGACTGGCTCTATACAACCCTCTGAGAATGGATGGACGTCAAATGCAATTGGCGTAGAGTGGCTACAGCGCATATTTATCCCAGAGACAGCACCAGCTAATGGCCAGCACCGACTGCTCATCCTAGACGGCCACGGCAGCCATGTTAATATTGAGTTCCTATGGCTCTATAAACAGAATCGAATTCAGCTCCTATACCTGCCTGCGCACTCCTCCCATATCCTACAGCCTCTAGATCTGGCTCCTTTCTCTGTTATTAAGTCAAACTATCGACGTCAGATCCAGGAGCTTGCATCGCTTAATGACGCAGCGCCTGTTAAGAAGGAGCGCTTTATTGCCTGCTACAATCAAGCCAGAGAGGAAGGCTTCACAGAACGTGTGATTCGAGCTGGCTGGCAGGCTGCTGGCCTCTGCCCGTTCAACATCAATCAAGTACTCAGTTCATCGCAAGTCTCTCAAAGGCCAGCGACGCCTATACGCCAGAAGCGACCTCAATCACCTACTCAGAGCTTCCTCTCTACACCTCAAGGACCTCGCGATCTCTATATAGCTCTCAGCAGGCGCTCCAGAGTTATGAGAACCCAGGTCGTACGACTCGGCTGCTCCTACAGAAAGCAGGCAAGGCGCTAGCATCTGCAAATGCTAGTGCAGCAGGGCTAGAGGCAGAGAAAAGACGCCTTGAATATTGTCTTGAGACTACTAGCTCTCAACGGCCTCGAAAGCGCGTTCATATAGACCCAAATCAACGCTTTGCAGATGTTAAGAATATAGCAGCTGCTATTCGCCAGTCAGCTACTACAAAGGCTTAGCAGAGCAGAGCTCCTGTGCAGAGAGCTGCAGAGAGAGCTACAGCAGCTACAGCAGCTACGGCTCTTCAGTCTATGTGTACTCAATGGCAATTATAGTAGCATTGTGGAGAGATATCGCGTGTTTGGTGCAGGTGTCGCGTTTTGGTGGGGTGGCTCGAAACCCTATGTGGCTCGAAACTATATAGCCTAGCTTATACCTCTTCTAATAATTAATAACAATCTTAAAAGCTATAAAATTTTAGAGGTCTATTTAGCTAGCATAGTATAAATTCTAAGAATTATTTAACTTAGCGCACTTTAGCATTTAGTAATTAAACTATATAGTCCTTATAATTACTCTAGAACTATTAGTCTTACTTATTAAGGTAGTAAATAGGGTGTTTAATCTGCTTATAAGTCCCTTTATCCCTACTATAAAACTCTTTCTAGTATAGTGCTAATTATTTAGGGTCTCTAGCTACTAGCTCTAATCTAGCTAATAAGCTACTTAAGAATATTACACTATCTATTAAGCAGTCCTAATCTTAGGCTAAGGACGCTAACCTCTTTAGTAATAATAATATTAATCTAAAAAGAGAATTATATTCTTATATCTTACTAGGAGAACTAATAGATCTAAAGAGTGCTCTCTACTATAGCTAGACTAATTAAGAGAAACCTAGCCTAGAGTGTTATAAGACTCCTTATAATATTTTATATACTTATTAATCTATTATAATTATAACCTGCGCTAAGACCGCCAAGCTCGCTTAGTAGTTCGAACGCGCTTTTTTTTATTACCTTTTTACGTCTTTTTTAATTACTAAGTAGGGGGCTCTACTTTTTTTATTATATTATTTAAGATAAAAGCCTTTGTTAACCTACCTCTAGGTAGATAAATTAACGCCACATAATTATAAACTAGTATAAGCTCCTTAATAAGCTATTTAATATTCTCTTAAAGAAGTACTTAGTTAGATCTACTTTAAATCGCATATATTAAATAGGTATTAGTCCGCGCTTATTAAGTCTTATATTAGAATTTTATTTATATAAGTTTACAAAGTATGTAGTAGCTCTATAGAGCTTAAATTTATAATTAATTTAGAACTTATGCTCCCTTTTATAAGGCCTCCTTATCGCTTAGGTGGCCGAATGGGAACTTATGTCTTCTTTGGGCCTAGCGGGGGTTTAGATAAAAACCCCCTCACTTCGAATAAGAGGGGCGGGTAGCGATTCGTCTCATCACCACTCACCTCCTAATATTATCCTATTCTGTCTTATTAACTATTAGGTGCCCTAGTGACACTCTTACACCTTTATAATAAGTCTACTTATACTCTTAAAATATAGAAGCTCTTTAAAGTAAGTAAACTACTATCAAGTAAGTAAGCGCTTTTATAAGTCTATCTACTAGTATATTACTTATTTTTAGGTAGGTAACCTTAAATAATCCTTTTATATAATCTTAATATCGCTATATATTCTAAATATTAATATAGTGTAGGCGAGAGCGTTTATGCGCTTATTCTTTCTAAACAACTAGTTAGATTATTTATTAATTATTATAGAAATTATTCTAACGTGTTTACAAGCGTGCCGTCAGTACAAGCGAGCCGTCAACCCTACGAACTTTCTACACTTAAAAAGCCACGTAGTTTAACAACATATTAAAATTCTATTAATATAATAGCTTTCCTAAATCAAGCAGTATCTATAGAAGCCTTCTTGCACGTACGTGAGTTGTGCCCAGGCTCCCTGCAGCGCGTGCAGCGCGCTGCTGAAGCCTGCCGGCTCGCACCTGACCGCGCCTGGCTATACCGCGTTTCTCCCTCTAGTTGCTGCTCAACAGCCTTCTAAGCAATAATATCCTCTCCCTCTGCCTTTAATAAAGTGCCTCGCTTTTAGATCCGCTTCTTTTTGCGCTGTTTACGCGTTATGGGCTGCCTTATTTGCCCTTTATAGACTAGCTATCTTATCGCGCATAATTACTATCGAATGCGCCATTCTCTTAGCCCCTCTTGTAAGCTAATTAAGCGACTAGATAACTAATATAGGAGAGGATCCTTAATGCCTTTGGATCCGCTTACGAACTAGAGTTAACTAAGCGCCTAGCTCGCGCGCGTTGCTTGGTGTTCAGACTCCTAAACGTATACGTTCGCGTAATGCACGGATTCGCGTAATGCACGGCTTTTTACTAGGAAAATCAAGAAAAATAAGAAAGTTTAAAGTAATACAACTTTTAAACTACTAATTATTTTTAAAAAGTTCCTTAACTAGAGTTATAAAGAAAGATTCTATCTATAATTCTAGGATTTTAGTTTTTTAATAATAATAAAGTTTAGAAAAAAAGTATAATAGTAGAAAAATAAACGTTCTTAAAATTAAAATATAATAATTTCTTAGAAGTAAACTATATAATTTTGAATACTTTTTATATTAGGTATTTTAATATAAAATAGCTAGATACAAAGTTATACTATCTTTTTTATTTTTTTAAAAAGGAAAAATTAGGAAAGATAATCTATCTTTTAAAGTAAGCTATTATATAAAAAAATACCCAATATAAAAAGTATTCAAATTATATAGTTTACTTCTAAGAAATTATTATATTTTAATTTTAAGAACGTTTATTTTTCTACTATTATACTTTTTTTCTAAACTTTATTATTATTAAAAAACTAAAATCCTAGAATTATAGATAGAATCTTTCTTTATAACTCTAGTTAAGGAACTTTTTAAAAATAATTAGTAGTTTAAAAGTTGTATTACTTTAAACTTTCTTATTTTCTTGATTTTCCTAGTAAAAAGCCGTGCATTACGCGAATCCGTGCATTACGCGAACGTATACGTTATAGGGTCTCTAGTAGGGCTGCTGGCGACGGCGTACGAAGCTTCACATCAAGCTTTAATATCACCGCCTCTAGATTGTGTGGGACTAGCCCAGCGCCTCGAAAGCTTGCGCAGAGATATTCTCCTTTGTAATTGACTAGTCGTAGGCGGCGCGGAAGGCTGGTAGGAACTCAAGCTTAGTAATATGGTTGATGTGGTCGCGTATTAGGCCCTCGACCTGGCGCCCGTACGCCCGCTTCAACGGCGAGAAACAGCCAACGTCAAGCGGTTGCAGAAGGTGTGACGAATATAGCGGTATATAGAAAGTGTAGATCTTGTTCTTCTTGCAGATCTCCTAGAATTTAAGCGAGTTATAACTCTTATAGCTGTTAAGTATTAGTAGCTAACACGCGCCCACTCTACGCTCTACTATATACTTAATAAAATGCCGTAGCTAGGCAACACCAAGCTCGTTCGTAGTCCAGCCATTGTCGCTGAGACCAATAGCCCAGTCACCTGGTATATCGTCGCCCTCGTACCAGGCAGCAGAGAGGTGGTACTGGCCAGCGAAGATGATAAAGGGCGGGATTGCCCACCCAGCAGCGTTGATTCCGTGGATCGCCGTCACCCACTCACGATTGCCTGGCTGGATCGCTTTTGGCCGGCCACGCCTCTCTGAGCCAGTAACGACTAGCTGGGAGGATATTTTACCCATCAGAAAGCCAGTCTCGTCGAAGTTGAAGGTATCCTCGTCGCAGATACCGTAGGTGGCCTTTGTACGTGCTACTAGCTCAAACCAGGCCTGTATAACCGTCGGGTCCTCGCAGAGGGCTCGCTGTCGATCGTAGGGTCGATTAAATCGCGTTGTGAGGCTGTCTGTTCGCTTGACAAAGTTCCTAGGCCACTGCTAGCTAACGTAGCCTGCGCTGCGCTCAGTGAGCAGCTTATTCGCCATATCGTACAGCACCTAGAGTGGGCGCAAAGCCTCGCGAATCTAGGTCAAGTATTTGCTCAACAATCACCTCCTCTTCTAGCTTAGTAAGCTTCTTTAATTTGGGCTGGTGGTAATCGCGTCGCGCAGCAATTCCGGCGCGTCGGTCGCGCAGCGTTGATCGAGGGACGTTAAACGTTAAGGCAGCGCGATTTTCGCTCTAAATCTAATTTTTATTAATAGCTAAGATATCAAGGAAGATATCTCCTTTGTTATAGGGCAATTAAGTTGTAGTTAGTTAAGGCATTGTAGTTTGCTTATCGCGCGTTACGGAAAGTTGGTGGGGTTGACGGCTCGCTTGTACTGACGGCACGCTTATAAACACGTTAGTAAGTCCTATAAATCTTAGTAATTCTAAGAACTACTTATACAAAAGTAGTAGTAAGTATTTTAATTTACATAGTACTTAATTAAGGAATACACACTTGCTATATTACATAAACCTATCTAGAAGCTTATAGATAATTAGGTTTTTAGCTATATTATACGTATTTAAGAAAGCTTCTACTATATTATATTAGACAATCTCTAAATTATTTTCTACTATAATTACTATTATAGTTCTAAATAACTATACTGTAAGCGTTGCTGCGTAAGTTAACTATAGCAAGTCTTATCCTAAAAACTATCCCTTATAACAATTTAAGCCTTTTACTTTAGAAAGCACACCTATTCTATTTAAACTTATAGATTTAAACCTACTTTAATAGAAGTAGTTATCTAGCAGCTTATACTAATAATAGATTACTATCTAGGTTCCTTTCTTCTTAAGTATACTAATCTTAATATAAGAGGCTTACTTAAAGAGCTTTCTAAGTAGATATTTAGTAAGGTATTTCTATAAAGTAGGTAGCTTTAGTAGCTTATCTCTATATAAATAAGTAGAAGGTAATACTAGTAGTATCTTCTTAAGCATTACTATAGTAACTATAGAATCTATTATAGTATACTTTTAGTGCTTTATTCTAGGCTCCCTATACTTCTAAAGTATATAAAAATAGAAAGTTATCTTAGAAATTTTTTATTATACAACTAGCAATTAGTGCATATATACCTAACCTACCCCCTAGCTAATTAGTAGTATTATTACATTAATTATAATGTTTTTATTATTAAAGAGGTAGATAGTTCTAAATATATCTATCTATATTATTACCTTAGAGTCTTTTACTTAATCTTATAGGTGCTTAATTTTGCCTTCGCCTTTAGCTCTTACTAGTAAGTTATCTACTTTCTTTAGTGTAGTTAAGCTCCTAAGGCTAGATTAAAAGGTAGCTATAGAGCTCTTAGTCTCTACACTTTAGAGAGAAAGCTTTCTAGAATTTAATAGGCTAGCTTGCCTAGATTAGTGCACACTTTAGTAGCTATTAGTCTTTCTATAATTTCTTAACTTATTATACCTTAGATTGCCTAGCTCTAGTATCTATTTAAGAGTTATAAGTTCTATATACTTACTTTAAACTATATAAATTCTTAGCTACTTAATTACTAGTCTAGCTAGCTAAGCTCTTAAATTATTAGATAGGAATACTATTCTCTATTTATTTAGTACTTGCTTACTTATTTAGTGTAGTAAGAAGATTAATATAAGGAAGCAATCGGGCTCAATTGTTAAATAGGTTGAATTGCTATAATGAGGATACTAGGTGCCGCATACCACCTGTGCGGCAGCAGCCCTAAGGGCGCGCTAGTACTACCTAATTAGGACTAGTGCGCGGGGCCGGATTAACGTTAGGCCGACCGGAGGGTCCGATGGGCCGATGGGCGGCGATCCCTAACAATTAAGGATATTTACTAACTCTTCTTTTTAATTATTAATCTCCTTCTTATATACGACTTTAATAATCTTTACTACTTTTTTATAAATTATACTTTAATTAGCTTTGCTTTTATGTAATAATATTTTGTTAAATATAATATTACACGTAGTAATTACCTAATTAAGCACTAAGATCTATATTCTATAGAGATTTAATGCTCTATAACTAACTAGGTATATAATATAGCCTCTAGGATTTACTTTGAATCCTTTCTTATTCTACCCTACTCCTTAATCTCTTTTTAAGAATATACTTAACAGCTATAGGTATAAATTCTACTCTCTAATTAGGATAAAAATTAGCTATCTGTGCTTGCACTTAAGCAGGCTTATACTATTAAAAATACTACCTAAACTAATTTTTAAGTATTTTGTCTAGTGCTTAAAAAGTATATAGAGCTAATAGGCTCTTACTATAAAAGTAAGCTGTTGCAGTTAAGATTTTAGGCTATATTTTAGGTAGTAAATTTGCGCTTTTTTTTATAGCCTTAGTAATAATCTTTTACCCTACTTATTCTAGTGCTCTAGTTTGTGTGCGTATATACTAAAGTATAGCTAATCTTAATTTTTTATTTATTTATATAGTTCTTATAGGCTAATTAGTTTCTCTAGGGAAGAGTAGCAGTATTATTATCTTAATAGATTATAACAATCCTAAGCTTGTACTTATTTTCTACCTATTAATTAAGCTTAGTTATTACTTATATAATCTTTAGTAGAAATTTTAATATAAGAATATTATTATACATCTTTCTACTAAATTCTTCTTTAATAATTAAGCTCTATAGCTCTCTAAGCTATCCTACTAGGAAATTAAATAGATCCTATAAAATATAGTAGAATAGTTTTAGAAAATTATTCCTTTAGGTGTCTTAAGATTACTCCTACTGCATATATTATACAATAATACTAATAGTCCTTTCTCTAAGTAATAAGAATACGCATATTTTAAATATTTTAAAGTAGAGCTTAAAGTGCTTACTAGCCTAAGTAACTTAATTAAAGATGCTAGAGTTTCTTAGTATTTGCTTATAGAAAATTGTAGTATAATTAGTATAATTATCTAATTGCTATAGCTAAAGAATAATAGGAAAGAGGCTTGTACCTAATAAAGGTAAAAATATAGACACTACTTAGTTCTGCTAAAATAATAATAATTAAGTAAGAGCTTCTCTATACATTATAATCTATCTAAATCTAGGTACTAGGTTCTTACTATTTTTAGATAAGCTTTAAAGACAATATTAATATAAAATTGTTTAATAACCTTAATATTTTTAAGTAAAAGATTCTTTATACGCGCACTATGCTTACTAGTAAGCACACTCTTTATAAGGTAATTTCCTAGTTCTTAAAATTAGAATAGCTTTAATATTCTAGGTTAAGCTCGATTTTCTAAATATGCTAGGTGTTAAAAGTAAATAATTATTAATAAGGTAAACTACTACTGCTTTATTAAGAATAGTGCTTTGTAGAAGTAGGTAATTGCTAAAAATATATTATTAAGTACACTCCTAAGCTTTCCTATAGCTACTTATTAAAGACTAATAGATTAATTAGAGTGCAAGCTATTAATTCTAGTTAGGTAGAAGTAGTTAAGTTTCTTACTATAAATCTATTCTTTTATTCTTCTATTTTACTTCTACTATAAAACTCCTTCTATTATAAAAATACTAAACAATTATTAATACCCTTATATTCTTTCTTAGTAAGGATAATTAGTAGCACTTATTTAGGGCATTTGCTAGTAATAGCAGTTTAAAGGCGTTAGTAGTCTAGAGAATTCTATATATACTCCTTTTTTCTATAAAAATATTTATTAACTTTATACTTCGTCTAATTATTATTTTAACTAGTAATTATTGCAAATACGCCTAACAACTTACTACTAGTTAATAAAAAGCTAGTGCTCCTTAATAAGTATAAAATAGACCTTCCTAATATTAGCAAAATCTATTACTTTAATACTAAGCAAGGTGTTTTATATAAGACGCTAGTTTATAAAGTAGGCCTATTCTAGTATAAATTTAACTACTAGCGCGTCTAAGAAGTTATATATTGCAAGTTTACCTTCTATATTAGGAAGCTTAAAACTCTTAGCCTTATTAAAAAGAAGCTACTACTCCCTATACTATATTTTAGATGTCTGCATTCTATACTTAGCCTTTTTAAGGTATGCTTAGTATTAGGTGCGTACTAGATTCTTTATACTTGCTTCTATTAGAGCTATATTATTTTAAAGTATCTTAATAAGCGCTTATAGAAAGGTTTTCTTCTTATTATTTATTATAATTATAGCTAGTGCTAGTGCTAGTAGATCTTAGAAAACTATAGTATAAATCTATAAGGCGAGATTTTAAATCTTTATTATATTAATCTACTGGTTTTATACTTCTAATTAATATTTTATAATTTAAATACTATAAACTTTAGTCTAATTATTGTATATATTGTTGCTTATGCTTACTATCTTCTTTAGAAGCATAGAATAAGTTAGTTAGATTAGATCTTAAGTAAGAATCTTTTTCGCATTAGGATTAATAAGATGCCAGATCCCTTTAGACTAAGTATAAAATTAGAGCTAGATAAACTAGAAAGGCTAGCTTTCTTAGTTAGTAAGCAGCATCTTTATAGTAGGAATTATAGTATTAGGTATTTTAATTATAGGTAAAATTTAAATATAGAAGAGAATTAAAAATAATTAGTAAGAAGTAATTAGAGTGTATACATTAGAATTCTAATATATAAGCGCGTAGGAAGAATTAGCTTAGCCTATAATCTTAAAGCGCTAGACTTATAACTAACAAAGAAAAATAAGCTAGAATCTTAGATTTAGTAAGCAAAGTAGATAAGCTTACTATATAGAAAAAGAGACTAAAGGGCTAAACTATATATACGCTTATTAAAAAAGAAGTAGGGCTAAAATAATACTGCTTGCATAATTACGAGCACGTAATCGCACCTAATTAGAGCCTTAATTTTACGATACCTATATATATAATAATTGCCAAGTACGTATACAGTTCTCTAATAGTAATATAGGCTTCTACCTATAGGTGGCTTTAGATAACGGCGTAGCTTAATAGAGCTTCTTAGTATACTAATTTGTATAATATATAATTTAGTTAAGAATTTTAGTGTTAAAAAACAAGTTAAATAAGATAATCAGAAAACTACTATTAATATCTATAGGCAACTTAGCAGCTCTAAGAGTATGTAGGTTATTTATTTTAAGAGGTTGCTAGTTAGGTAGCAGCTTATAAGGCAGATTAGGTAAAATACTAGTCTTTTTACTATACTTTATATTATAAAGTTAGTATTATTACTAAGCTTTGCTACAGTGTTTAGCATATTTATATATACTAAAGATTTTAAAAAGGGCGTATTTTAGCTAGTAAATAAAAATTACTAACATTATAATATAGATTTAGTATTTTACTTATTAATTGGCTACTTAAAGATAGACCGTGTATAGGCGATATTAACGGTGCAAGGGATAGGTTGCTTCTGCAACCTATATTAAAACATGGCGCGATTTTGGTCCCATTCTCTCCCCTTTTTTATATTTATCGTCGCCCCACAAAACTAGCCATAGCCTCTAATAGCATAATAGACTTTTTTTTAAAAGTAAGTAATGTAATTAGGACTAGTATTAACGTTACTAAAGTGGGAAGAAATTCTTTAGAAGTTGGTTAGATTGCTATAAGAATTCTAAAGCCCTAAAAAGCGTTAGATTTGTATATTAGAACTCTAAATTCTTTGCAAGAGCACGCAGCGCGGTTTTAATTTTTGGCAGGCTTACGAATTAGCTATCTATCTAGCTAAGACTGGAACATTATCTATTAAACACTATTTAACTCTATGGCTTACTAAGTGTAAGCTAGAAAGAGAGCTAAGGGACGATAAATCTTATTCGCATTAGATATACTAACCGGATTTCCCTAGACGCTATATAAAGCTTATAGCGTTAGATATGATATATATGCGTTTAATATTATGTTGTTCTACCGCTATTTAAGTAGTTAGTTAGTGCTTAATACTTCTTCCTAAATGATTATACCTATCCCGCAGGCTTAAGTATTTAGAAGTTAGGGCTTTCTGCAGAATATTGCGGACAAACCCATATTGGCTAAACTATTAGCTTCGTGGCTTCTAGGGGCAGACTATCTTAAAATGCCGCGCATCCTAAGAAACGCTCGTAAGAATTCTCGTTCTAAGTCTTGCCCTATCTATAGGGCTAATTATTACTATATAAATCTCAGACCTATTCTCTATATATATTACTTTAGTAAACACCTCTATTACCTCTTCCTAATAAGTATTTGGGTACAGAAATTTTTTAGGTTTATAGAGACAGAGTTTAAAAAAATAAGTATAAAGTAGCACTTACTAATATCTTTAGCTAGTTTTAATTTATTCTAAATAAATAGGAAAGATAAGTATAATTAATGCCTTAGTAATTATTACTACCTTACCATATATTTAATTTTTAATATAAGGTACTTTTACTAGATTATATCTTTACTAGTAAGTATAAAAGATTTTTAGAGTATATAGTACACTTATCTATAGAATAAGCTTGGCGACCTAGAAGCTGATCACCCCACCAAAACGCGCACCCCTCAGAAAAGACGCGTTTTCTATCAACACCCTTCATGAATACGGACGTACGCGAGCAGGCTATACAATTAGCTATTGACGATTTGAATGCAGGCATTTATACTAGCCAGCGCGCAGCTGCTCGGGCGTACGGCATCCCTCAGTCTACTCTCTCGACCCGTATCCATGGCTCAGCTAGCCGACGCGCTGCTCACCAACACCAGCAGCGGTTGACACCGGAGCAAGAGAGCTTCTTAGTAGACTGGATCCTTGAGCAGGATATAAACGGCTACCCTCCCTCATACGCGCGCGCGCGAGCGAGAAATGGCCAGCCGAATCCTTCAAATAAATAGCGACCTCGAACCTCTAGGCCAGCGCTAGCTACTATTCTTTATTAAGCGCAACCCACGCGTCGCCTCTGTTATTAGGAGAAAGCTAGATACTAGTCGCGCTGAGGCAGCTACTCTAGAACAGATCCGCGTGTTTCTTAAGCTCTTTAAGCGGGTTAGAATCAGGCTAGGCATACAGGCAGAGAATATCTAGAATATTAATAAGACTAGTATTGCCCTTAGTGTAGGTGTTAACTCCAAAGTGCTCGCAAATAGCTAGAAAAAGAAGGCTTATATTAAGTCGCTAGAGAATCGCGAGTAGGTCTTAATAATTGAGGCTGTATCAGCTATAGGGCGGAAGCTACCCTGCGCCGTTATATTTAAAGGCCAGAGCCTACAGATAACCCTAGTTTCCAGTATCTATACCAAATTGGCTCTATACAACCTCAGAGAATGGGTGGACCTCACAGGAGATAGGCCTTGAGTGGTTGCGCCAGCTCTTTCTACTAGGAACAGCGCCTATAGGTAGTTAATACCGACTACTTCTCTGCGACGCGCATAGTAGCCACGTGCATATTAATTTCCTCTGGGCTTGCAAGCAGGCTTGAGTACACCTTCTATTTCTACTAGCTTATTTAACACACCTCCTACAGCCACTAGATCTATTAGGGTTCTTAGTTATTAAGTCAAACTATAGAATCGAATACGCGACCTAGCGAGCCTCGACGACGCCGCGCGCCTATTAAGAAGGAGCGATTTATTTCCTACTACCACCTAGCTAGAGAGGAAGGCCTCTTAGAGAAAGTGATTCGGGCTGGCTAGCGCGCTGCTGGCTTTATTCCCTACAATCCTAATTGGGTGATTCAATCCTCACAGGTTATAGGCAGGCCAGTAACGCCACAACGCCTACCTCAGGACGTCAGCGCGATCGATACGCTCTATCGCACCCCTTAGAAACCCCAGGACGTATACGCGGCTCAGAAAGCTATTGAAAGGTTAGAAAATCCATTAAAACCTACGCGCCAACTACTCTAGAAAGCAAGTAAGGCAATAGCTATTGCCAATAGTTAAGCAGCAAGGCAGGAGGAATTAGAAATCTCTCGACTATAATATTAACTAGAGGCTACTAGCTCTTAGAGGAAGCGTAAACAGGTTACTATTAATTACAATTAGAGATTTGCTAATGTTAAGAGTATTAAGCGTGCAATTAATTAAGCTGCTGCTACAGAGGCCCAGAACTCTAGGCCTAGGGCTTAGAGACGTGTCGCAACTACAGGGAGGGCAGCAGCTAATACTACTTTTCAATCCATGTGTATCGAGTGGCAGCTACAATAGGCGTTAATAAAATACGCGTCTTTTTCTGAGGGGTGCGCGTTTTGGTGGGGTGATCAGCTTCAGCTTCTAGGCCTGATCAGCTTCTAGGTCGCCAAGCTTAGCTAATTTTCTTAGTTTATAAAATATAGTATTTATAAAAGAGTCTATATAGCTATAGTAGCTCTCTATTATAAAGTTATTTATTTATCTAAACTAAACCTTTCTAAATTATATAACTAAAAAAATAACTTATAGAGTCTAATTTCTATAAAACCTAGAATAGACAAGCATTTTTATTTATATAAATAAAGTTTATAAGTACTATATATACTATAGACATACTAGTAAATTTTTAGATTCTAGATAGGTTAGAAAATTTTATATTTTACGAACAAAGCTACGTGTTTAATTAGCGTACTAAAGCTATTTTTAAATATTTAATTAGCTTTTTTATTTTAATATATATTATTATTTATTTAATACTAATATATCTAACTATAATACTATATATATTCTAGCTATATTTTAACTATAGAAATATTTAAAACTTACTTTATACCTAGCTATACTTTTATATAGTATACTCTACCTCTACTATATTTTAATATTATTATAATTCTAATACCTACTTAATATCTACTAAATACTTAGTATGTGGCATTATTAATTAAATCTACCTAGGAATAGGACGACTAAGGCTTCATCTTAAATAACATAATAAAGAAAGCAGAGCCTTCTGCTTATTAATTAAAAAGAGAGTAAAAGAGGTAATTATAAAAAAGCAAATACTTAGTATAACTTCTTATTTCTCTACCTTTTTGTAACTATATTTTCTTTACCTACTATATATAAAGTACTTAGTCTCTCCTCTAGAATTAATCTATAATATTACATAATTCTAGACTACCTATTTAACTAACTATTATACTATTATTAATCTCTAGGAGAGAGAAATATCGTAGACCTTTTAGTATATAGTATAACACTATAAGGAAAAGCTATAGATATGCTAAAATATATTAAAAAAGGTAAAGCAGCTTAGAGATAGGTTAGGCTAGAGACTATTTATTATAACTGTTTCTTAGCACGTGTAAATTAGTCCCTTATACTAGAGGTAGTTAGTAATATAATATATAGTTGCCTACGCGCACATAATATAAAATCTGTACCTATATATAAATTAAGTATTTATCTATCTACTATAAAAATATATTTAATTGTTGCGTAAGCTAGAGACCTTAAGGTTATACTCTAGTATAGCTATCCCTCGCCCTAATAACACTATTACTACTAGGCGGGCAGTTATACGTCTATACGTGTATAATAAAAAAGATAATAATAATAATAATAAAGCTAGCTAGAATTAGTATTACAAAGGTTAAACGCCTAATATTACTAACTATATAGTAGTAGAATATAAGTAGTGTAGCGAATAGATTGCCTTAGCTAGTTTGTTAGAGTCCTACTACCTTAATAAGTGTATAGAATTTAACTTATAGCTTGCTCTCTATTAGTTTAGCTACCTTATACTTAGCTATCTTAGCTTGCTAAATATCTTTTTTAACCTTTTTTTTAGTTTAAGGTTAAAGTAGATTAAGATAGAAGGTTATATATACTATGTACAGCATCTAATTCTAATTAAAAACTAATCTTAAATATTTAATAACGCGATAATAGTTTAAACTTTAAACTTACTTATATCTTATCTATTCCCTATAAGCTTCTAACCTGTATAAGATTTACTTACGCTATATATAGCTTACCTAGCTTATTACTATTATTATTATTAGTTATTTGCGCTAGCGCCGCTATGCGGTGTACTTGCTTAGATAAGCTAACTTAATAGTAATAATAGTAATAATAGCTAAGAGGATCTTGCGGATTTATATAACACTTTTATTATACTAAAGCTTATTAATAAAATGTCTTATCCTCTACTTTATACCTTTCTTTTTAGATTTAGTTACTAATGAGGAGTAATTACATCTACTAGAGTAGAAATATAGTTTTCTTAGTTTTTAAGAACTAGATAAGCTGCTAATCTAGCTAGTATATAAGAATTGCCTTCTAAATAGTTACGTATACTAGTCTCCTATAGATAATTATCTTATAGATAGAATAGAACTCTAGCGTTAGTGTTACTTTAGTAGTAGTAGCGTAATTTTTTAGTATATACTTTTTAGCAATAGCAGTAGTACTTTTTTTAGAAATAATACTAATACCTAGATAGATAGTAGAGCATAGATATAAAGAGATAGTAGGGATATTATTAAAAAATAATCTTAATATAGTAATAGAGCGATAGTATATCTAGTATATATTACTATTATTCTACTACTTATAAGAAATAGTACGTACCTATTAATATAATAACTTATATTATTTATAATAATCTAGATAGTAGTTTACAACTTAGGATAGTAGAGAAAGAATAAATAACTATAGCGTTGCCGCGCTAAAGTTTTATCTCTTCCCTAAACTTCTAAGTAGCCTCTTTATAAAAACTTTATATATAGGAGCTACGCGCGCTAAAACTACTAAGCTTGCTTAGCAATTTAAACACGCTTTTTTTGTAATCTCCTTTTTATACTTTTTTAATTACTTAAGTAGGGGGCTCTGCTTTTTTATTGTGTGTTATTTGAGATAAAAGCCTTTGTTATTCTGCCCCTAGGTAGATAAATTAACGTCACACATACTTAGCTATATTAATAAGGGTTACTAAATATCTTTTTAAAGGTAATAGAAGAGAATAGGCAAAGGTTATAAGAGGCTCTAAAAGAAATAAAGTAAGGCTATCTAGGAGAGAAACATCGCAGACCTTTTAGTATACGGTATAACGCTATAAGGGAAAGCTATGGGTGTACTAAAAACGCATTAAAAAAGGTAAAGTAGTAGGATAGGTTGGGCTAGGGACTGTTGTGTTAGCACGTGCAAATTGGGCCCCTTATACTAATAAGGTAGTCGATTACGGTGTACCGTACTATAGTTTACGAATACTAAAGTTAAAGATAATAACGCGGCTGCCTACGCATGAAGTATAAAAATTCGCGACTAGAGATTATTTTTATCTATCTATAAAGTAAGGCTATATAATTTAAAGAAGGTATAGTATAATTATTAGAGTAAGATTTATATAAAATAGCTATAAGAGATATTAGGCATATATAGGTACACGCTTATACTATAGAATTTCTATAGGTAATAAGTAGAGTAAGACTAGCAAAGTGTTAGGGTACTATTTAGTATTAGAAGTAGGAAGCGCACGCGCGCAATTTGTTATATATTATAATAGTAGAGTAGAGTAGAGGTTTTAAATAGTTAATTATCTAGTAACATAGCAAAAGGTTACAAGGTAGTGTTAATTATCTAGTAATATAGTAGGTGGGTAAGCAAGTTAGAGTATTATTATTATAAGGTTAGTTATCTTAGAAGCTAGAGAAGACGTTAGAAAAACTTTAATACGCCCTAGTCCTAGGGCTTAGTACACACGTAATATTATATAACATTATATAGGCGCTAGTAACGGAATAATAAAACACAGTAATTAAACGCAGTAGGACCACTTAAAAACTAATAAGTAGCGGCAGTTTATACTCCTGCCCAGAAGGAATTATATTAATTAATAATATTTATAAATAACATATAAAAAAAGCAGAGCCCCCAGCTTAGTAAATAAAAAGAGCGTAAAAGGTAGTTATAAAAAAGATATATTTAAACTTACTAAGTAAGTATAAGTAAGCTTAGTAGGTCCTAGCACGCATTAATACTCTATATAAAGTTAATTTATAAGAAAAAGACTATAGTTAGAACTTTAGTAGGGGAATGATAAAAGGTTTTAGTGCAGCCACGCTGCAAGTTATTCTCCCTCCTCCTTTCCTATTCTAATTATTAAAAATAGTATAAGTTAATATATTAATATATATATACTACTATTCTTATAAGTAGTAAAATAAGGGTAATATATACTATATACACACATTTACTGCTCTATTACTGCATTATTAAGATTGTGTTCTTAATAAATTTCCTATTATTGCTATATCTCTCTCTAGCTTCCTACTCTACTATCTACCTAGGGTAATAGTAACCTTACTAATCCTAAGGTACTTACTAATACTAAAAAGTAACGTGTTCCACTAGTTAATAAGCCACATAGTTGGCTTGCCAAATACTTTTTTTAACCTTTCTTTAGTTTAAGATTAAAGAAGATTAAGATAGAAGGTTATCTATACTATGTATAGCACCTAATTCTAATTAAAAAAACTAACCTTAAATATCTAATAATATAATAATAGTTTAAACTTTAAACTTACTTACACCTTGCCTACACCCTATAAGGTTCTAACCTATTTAAGGTTTACTTATAGCGTATAGAGCACACCTAGCTTATTACTACTATTATTATTTGTTATCTACGCTCGCGCTACTACGCGGTGTACTTGCTAAAATAAACTAACTTAACAGCGTTAATAGCTTGGAGAATCTTGCGGATTTATATAATGCTTTTACTACACTAGAGCCTATTAATAAAAACCTTATTATTCTTTTTTAACATCTTCTACTAAAGAATTCTAGTACTAATAAGACGTAATTACGTCTACTAAAGTATAAATATATAGTGCTACTATTCTTTATAAACTAGACTAGCTACTAGCCTAACTAGTATATAAGAATAGCCTTATAAATAGTTAAGTACACCTATCCCTTACGCTAAATAAGTATTTTATAAATAGAATAAACCTTTAGTATAGCTATAACTAGTAGTAGTAGCGTAAAACTATAGTATATACTCTTTAGCAATAGTAAGTACTTCTTTAGAAATAATATTTATGTCTAGATAAATAGTAGGGCGTAGAGAGATAGTAGGAGATTTATTAAGAATAACCTTAATATAATAAACAGAGCAATAGTGTATTTAGTATATATTACCCTTATCCTATTTATAAGAAATAGTATATACCTATTAATATAGTTAATATTAACTTATATTATTTTACAATAATCTAGATAGTAGGTTTATAATAATTAGGATAGTAGAGAAAGAATAGCTTATAGTGTTGCCGCGCTAAAGTTTTATCCCTCCCCTAAAGTTTTAACTGTACCCATTTTATAAAAACTTTATATATAGAAGCTTTACACTAAGACTACTAAGCTTACTTAGTAGTTTAAACGCTCTAGTTTTTATATTTACCTTTTTTGCGCTCTTTTTAATTACTAAGTAGGTGGCGCTACTTTTTTTATTATATTGTTTAAGATAAAAGCATTTGTCGTCCTACCCCTAGGTAGATAAATTATCGCCACACATAAGCCACACTAGTTAGTAAGCCACCCCACTAAAATTAGTACTGTAAGCTTTTAAAGTAAACAAAAAGTATACTTAACTATTTATAAGATAGTTCTTATATACTAGTTAGGTTATTAGCTAGTCTAGTTTATAAAAAATAGTAAGACTATATTTCTACTTTAGTAGATATAATTAATCTATATTAGTAATAGAATCTAGTAAGAAAAGTAAAAGGAGAATAATAAGATCTTTATTAATAAGCTCTAGTATAGCAAAAGCGTTATATAGATCTGTAACATTCTTCTAGCTATTATAGCTACGTTAGCTTATTTAAATAAGTACGCTATATAAGTAGCGTAAGCGTAGATAGTTAATAATACTAATAGTAATAATCTAGGTATTACTATATATAGTATGATTTGTTTTCTTTTTGGCGACTAAGAGGTTTCTAATAAAAATATTTATAATAATAGCAGTTATTCCTCCTACTATTATCTACATAGGAAAGTATTTTAAAATGTTAATAAAAAGGGGTTAGCGCGTTATAAGCGAGCTAAGCGAGCTTGGCGGGCTTAGATAGATAGTATAAGTAAACTTATATAGATTAAAAGCTTATAGATATTAGAAAATATAAGTAAGTTTAAACTATTAGTGATTATTAAGATTATTAAGGTTAGGTTTTAATTATAATTAGGTGCTGTACATAGTAGTACATATAATCTTTTATCTTAATCTACTTAACCTTAAACTAAAAAAAAGATTAAAAAAGCCATTCAGCAAGCCAACTATATTATTAATAATAGTAACTAACTTAACTAGCTTATTAACTCTTGTTATAGTAGATCTTTTCTTATAACTAGCAAGCCGTCTTTTTAGATATTACTATTACCTATTTTCTCTTTGCTCTTACTACTACTCTTACTTTTACTTTTTATTACTTTATATACTTATATAATTTTAACTACTACTAGGAGCTTTTTTTACTATAGCTACGTGCACGCGTTCTAGCATTATAAAAAAATACCTTTTTTCTCTCTAGTAGTTACCTACTACTATATCTAAGTTTATTCTTTAGCCTTACTAGCAGTATAAAAGTAAGGTGCTTTTAATATTATATAAAGATTATTATTCTCTAGAACTTTTTTTATTAAAGATCTTTGTTGTGTTAGAATTCTAACTATGGTCGACTAGATTTTTTTTATATAAAAGAATAATTTAGCACTTAAGAATCTAAAGATATATAAAGATTATATAGAACCTAGTATATACACTAAAACTACTAGGCTTGCTTAGGTTTACTTAGTAGTTTAAATACGTATTTTTCTAACTACCTTTTATAATCTTTTTATTTACTAAGCAAGGGGCTCTACTTTTCTTATTATGTTATTTAAGATAAAAGCCTTTGTTATTCTATCTCTAGGTAGTTAATTAATGCCATACAGACATATAAAAACCTAAATAGATTATTAGACATAATCTTAAAAATAGTATAATTAAGCTACTTATCTATATCTAGTAGCCCTACTACTTAAACTAATATTTATAGTTAGTAAGCTAAATAGCTAATATTACCTAGCTAGTTATTTATACCTATTAAAAATTATCTAGTAGCTATTTAACTATAAATATTAAATATAATTATAATTTTAGAATACTCGAACACTAGCCTACTATACATAATAGAGAAAGAGTTAAATTTAAAAGACTTATTATTATGTATATTAAAAGAGAGACCTTATTAAATATTATAAATAATATAAAAGTGGACAGACTTATATACTATATATATAGCAAATTATAGTTAAGTATTCTAGCGCTTATACTACTCCTAAAGTTATAACTCTACGCTCTACTATAGCTTTCTAATAGTCTACTAGTTAAACAATAACATATAACTTAGGTATACTAGATAGTAGACTATTTATTAATTACTATTAATAATAGTACTATATAGAATATTAATAATAAAAGTATTATTATTTTATATATATTTTACTACTCTTACTATATACTATATACTAGATTTTAATACCTTTTATTTTACTCTTCTCTATATATAGTATAGACCTAACCTTAGTTAGAATCTTAACTTAAAAAAAATCTTTAATAAAGTGCTTAGTACTTTATAGTCTAATATTAAACTATT
The DNA here is from genome assembly GCA_009805535.1 of Laburnicola sp. JP-R-44. Classification (NCBI taxonomy): domain Eukaryota; kingdom Fungi; phylum Ascomycota; class Dothideomycetes; order Pleosporales; family Didymosphaeriaceae; genus Laburnicola; species Laburnicola sp. JP-R-44. The sequence continues at coordinate 1,202,460 of SELF01000019.1, read as the reverse complement.
TAAGAATAGAAATTAGAACTAGTTATATGTATACTTTTACAACGTGTTAAATAAGAGTTTAGTACTTAACTATTAAAAATAACTATTAACTACTATTGGCTAATCTACACTAAAGAGACACGCGCTTATAATTATTACTAATACTATTTATAATTATATAGAATATTTATATTTATAGATAATATTAACCTCTTTCTATTAATATCTTTAAACGCTTTTCTGTGTCTATAATAGCAGAAGAAATAACTACTATTATTTTATACTCTCTATATTGGAAACCTCTTAGTTAAAGAAAACTATAGATAATAAATATATTATATAATTTATTATTACTATATATTTATATTACGGTATAAGCACTATTATTCTTACCTAATAGCTATTTTTATTAATACGTTAAAATGCTTTTTTGTGTCTATAAAAGTAGAAGGGATAACTATAATTATTTATAATCTTTTTATTAGAAACCTCATAGTTATAAAATAAAATATAATAAACTAACTATTATCTAATATACTCTAGTAGTATTAGGCTAGACACTTATTACTCTTATTCTTTCCACCTTGTTATTATTTTTAGCTATTAACTTTCTAGCTTTTTATAACACTTCTAGCACATCTATACTATTTTTATCTTTACTTTTACTTTTATTACTTCTACTATTTTATAGTGGTTTATAAATATTAGTTCTTTACTAGAAATTTCAAATTATAAATATTATAGTAGTATAATAGTTTATTATATCTTATTATAGGTAACAGTAATTGCCCTTAGGTTACTCTATATTATAGTTGCTATACGTATCTTTTTTTCCTATCCTTTTAAAGACATAATTTATATATTATTATTATTATGTGGCGTTAATTAAATCTACCTAGGGGTAGGACGACGACAAAGGCTTTTATCTTAAATAACATAATAATAAAAGCAGAGCCCCCTGCTTAGTAATTAAAAAGAGCGTGAAAAAGATAATTATAAAAAAAAGCGCATTTAAACTCGCTAAGCGAGTCTTAGCGTAGAGGCTCCTATAAGTAAAATTTTCACAAGAGGCTACTTAGAACTTTAGTAGGGGAGAAATAAAACTTTGGCGCCGCCACGCTGCAGTTATCCTCCCTTCTCCTTCGCCATCCCAATTGTCCTAAACAACACGAGTCGATATGAGTATTATTATTATTATTATTATTATTATTATTATTACTATTAAATACGCTCTACAGCTAGCTATACAGATATTAAATTCTAATACCCTATACTAGTAAGTATAAAGGGTATATAAAATAATTATATAAGGAAAGAAAAGAAAATAATATAATAAAACTAACTTTAGTATAAATTACGTATGTCTAGAAGGAGTGTAGATAAAGAGAAAAAAATTCTATAGCGCATAGGCTGCGGCGTATAGGCATTATATAATTTCTATATAATACTATTATATAATAATATTAAAACCTTAACACTTTTAGGTGCCCTTGCCTATATAGTGTATAGACACTAGTAACTTTTTATTTTTAAAATTACTATTAGTAGTTCTCTCTTTATTTGTATAAACTATCTATTTACTAGTACTTATCCTATTTATATATTATTTTTCTATCTATACGTCTCCTAATTTTGCTAGTCTACTCTAGGTAGTAGAAAGATTCTATTAAGTAACTATTTATTATACTTTCCTACTATTTGTTAGAGGCGCAATTAGGCTTATTAATAGTAGAATAGCTATCTAGCTAATAGTGGTCAAGGGTAAGATTATATAGTTAATTATATTAATTATAGCAATAATATATTGTTTATATAAAGCTTTTTACTTAGTTTGTTTCTTATATAATAGATAGGCCTATTTGTCTTATCTATTTAGGTAGTAATATTAGGTAATTATATAATATTAGATAAGAGGAGGAAGATAAACACTAATAAGAAGTAGAAATTAAGACTCTAGATAGAAGGGAGAGGTATATAAGGCGGGCTTTCCTTCCTCTGTTCTTTTTTTTCTTATTCTCTACTTTAAACATATCTTTATATATATGTCTTCTTTCTAGCTCTCTTTTTTTTATTAAACTAATTCTCTATTTTGTATAGTGCTAACTTAGTATAGATAATAGCGCTTATACCTATAGGTCTTAACTAGCTAGGCCTTCTTAGCTTTAATACTACTACAGTAGCTCTTTTAGGCAGAAGAACACGCATTACACTCCTAACTAGTTTCTAAATAAACTATATATTTATTTAAGGCTTCTCTATTAATATAAATTTCTCTATTCTTTACTTTTACATAGACACTAGCTATAGAAAATAGGCTAAGAAGTTGCGCGTTATATATTTACCTTTATTATATTAATATTAATATTATTTATAGCTAGTATAAACTTACGTCTATAGATTACTAAGTTTATTTAGTATAAGGGCTACTTTTATACACTTCTTATCTAGTTATATAGTGTTCTTAGGGGTACTATATATACT